>OY288275.1:8878509-9586827 GCA_958450335.1 Hibiscus tridactylites
TAAGTAGAAAGAGCAGTTGCAGTCTGATGAGCACCCTTTTCGGAACACCCTTGGCCGTATCGAAATACCCGTATCGAAACGCCTGTATCTGTATCGAAACGATCTGCATTTAAAAGTTAGTTGGGAAATAGTCGTTGAGGTTTATGACCGTTGTGGTCAATGCCACGTAGGCGTATCGAAACGACATAGCCCGTTTCGAAACGCTGGGCAAAAATCTCAATCAGGGAAGGCCCATTTCGATACCCGTATCGAAATGTTTTTGCTACTGGAATCTCCCTTATCGAAACGCCCTAAGGTGTTTCGAAACGCCTGAAAGGTTTTGTGAAGTTTGGCTTTGAAAATCATATTAAACCCTTTTAAAAACATCCCTAAACATAGTCTCAAGTTATTTGGACTTAGAAATAGTTTTGAATTCTTTTTAAATCATTCCAAAACATTTTTCAATTATTATATCAAAACATTAGTTCTACAAAATCTATCTTGACCAATCAAAATGTGCCATGTCATTTTTTGTTTATTTTTAAATTTTAAAATAAAATAAATATATTAAAATATTTATTAATTTAATTAATTTCCTGAAACACCCAAAATACCCACATCATCTTCTTCCCCCTTTGTTTTCTCATCACTCCCGGTGCTGATTTTGCACCCGAAAACCACCAGTCTCAAGCACCAAAGGCCCGACCTTTTCTGTCACAAAACAAAACCACTAACACCACCCACTAACAAGATAAAAATCCAACCAATAATGGAAACAAATCTTAACATAAACAGTAAAATTTTCATCCTCACATTCAATACGATCCAGTGCTGGATGCAACCAAGACGCCTCGAAATGGTTACTCCACATGTTGGAATCTTTCAAGCCCGTCGTCGCTGCTCTTCTCAGCCTTCCGATGCTGACCATCACCGCCTGTTGACCGGTGGAAAACGATTAAAACACATGAAAACTAAAAAAAATTCTCAAATTCTGGAGACTTTCAAACGGAGATGGATCAACTAATGTTCGACGTGGTTTTTCTCGCCGTGGTGTGAGGAGTTTGGGTCCGGTGGCCGTATCTCATATGGACGACAGAGCTGGCGAGGATCGTTGCAAAACCGAGAAGGATGGGTTTGGGTTCTTGCGGAACCTTCCCAATGATTTTCACGCTAAATAGTGAGGAACGAAGGCGAGTGGGGGATCAGGTCTTGATCGGCGCACGTCGGCGGTTCAAATACGGTGGGCGGTGCACGCCACAACAGTGTGGTGGTCGGAGATCGAGCCAGACAGATAGTTTGGAGAAAGCATGAGAACTTTCTGGATCCCCCACCCTTTCTTTATCTCGATGCAACATTGGAAAATTGGACGGTCCACGCCATGGTTCAGATTTTTTTCTATCTTCAAGTCTCTATGTTCGATGAATAAAGAATCAGTAGTTTTGTTCGAATTGAGAAATGAAAATGAGGATTCGGCGATGGAAAGAAAAACAGATATGGTTTTAGTAAAACTAAAAGCAGAAGAAATTTGGTGAACGGAGGGGATGGGGGAAGAGGATGAGGGGTGGGGTCTACAGAAAGAGGTAGGGGTATTTTGGTAAAGTAAAACTAATTTAATAAATATTTTAATATATTAAATCGAAAATTAAAAAAATAAAATAATTAGGTGATGTGGCACGTTTTGATTGGTCAAAAGAAGTTTTTTTAACTGTAGGGAGCAATATGGGTAACGGCGAAAAACGTTAGAGGGCAAAAGTGGTCAAAATGAACTTTAGGGGACAAATTGAGAAAACATGTATAATTTAGGGGGAAAAGTGTATTAAGGCTAAAATTTATATATAATTTTTCCCAAAAAAAAATTGGGTTTTGGTTGTTGGTCATGTCGAGTATGGATTACTGGTTGTTGGGCTGATATGGTGCAAATTGTTGGCTATTTTTCCTTGTTTTCGTTATGGTTTTATTGGATTGGATTTTGTTTCCTTTGTAGGCTTATATTGCCTTTCTATCTTAATAAAGTTAAATGATGCCAAGTAAAAAAAAAATAGCAAAGCTTAGACGACGTAATATATTTATTTTTATCGATGATTTAATTTTTGTTATGAGTATGGAGCAGTTTTAAAATTGTGGCTAGCTTATACCTCTTATATTAGACAGTAAAATGCAAATGATTTGTCATTGAACCTGCTCGAGTGTATTATTTGAAAAATAATAAGAATATGTAATTATTTTTGAATTATTTTAAAATTTAATATATTTTTAGCTGCTTATTTTTTTATTTTTAAGGTAAAATATTTAAATCATCACTCAACTTTACTCTGTGAACTATTTGGTCACTGAACTTTCAAAACAATAAATTTACTCACTGAACTTTACTTTTTGACCTATTTTGATCACTTTAAATTATTTTATTAATATTTTAGTATGACTTGGCATATTTTATTATTATTAAATATAAAAAATAATATAAAATAAAAATAAAATATATTTTATTATTATTAAATAAAAAATTTAAAATAAAACCCTCAAACACTCAAATCCCTAAACTACTCTCACCCTCACCGAAATCATCCACCCACTCACCGGCGTCGGTGTCAGCATTACTCACCCGTTCATCGGTATCACCTTGCCGGCGTCACCCAACCATTCGTCAATGTCACCCTTACCGGTGGTTTCTGACTTGTTTGCCCCCGCCCCTTTCTGCGGTGTTTCTCATACTCATCTCAGTTAACGGCTTTGAATTTTTGAATGGTAGTAAGTGATGCAAAATTGGTTCTTTGATTCATCTGTTTCACTTTTCTGGAAAAAATGGAAAACTCAACTCAGATATGAAGTTAATGCCAGATTCATATTAAAAAA
This sequence comes from Hibiscus tridactylites, assembly GCA_958450335.1. NCBI lineage: Eukaryota > Viridiplantae > Streptophyta > Magnoliopsida > Malvales > Malvaceae > Hibiscus > Hibiscus tridactylites. Next base: position 8,881,342 of record OY288275.1, read on the forward strand.
CAAAAAAAAAACAGTACTGGAGTTTTTGAGTTTTTGAATGCTATGATTTTATGCTATTGTTCTAAAGCTTGGATTTCTCAGGGTGAATGGAAAAAAGCAATATTATGTTTGAGGCAGAGAGAATATAGTTCATCAGTTTCCAGTAAGGTATGTGCCTAAGAAACCTTTGGAAACTGAAGAACCTGAAACTTGTTCAAATTCAAAGGGTTTGAGAGAAAGGGGCGAGGACGAACAAGTCAAAAACTTACCAGTAAGGGTGACGCCGACGAAAGTAATACCGATGAACGGGTGAGTGACGCCGACATCGACGCTGGCGAGTGAGTGAATTATTCCGGTGAGGGTGAAAATGGTTTAAGAATTTGAGTGTTTGGGTTTTATTTTAAATTACTTTTTATTTAATAATAATAAAATATATTTTATTTTTATTTTAAATTATTTTTTTATATTTAATAATAATAAAATATATCAAGTCATACCAAAATATTAATAAAATAATCTAAAGTGATCAAAATAGGTCAAAAGGTAAAGTTTAGTGAGTAAATTGATCATTTTAAAAGTTCAGTGACCAAAATAAGTTACAGAGAAAAGTTGAGTGATGATTTAGGTATTTTACCATTTTTTTAATCTAAACGATGGCAACACTAGCCTTGATGCTGGTCGCCACCGTTGGTGATTCATATTTCCTTTCATTTTCTTATATTTGATTCTATTTGTTTTGTTTTGTTTTATTTTTCTTCTAACATCTTGATGCACATTTCTCTGCCTTTGTGGCACGTTTTCTTGCCTTATGACACGTTCTATGGCTACTTTGTGGGTGTTTTGGTGTTTGTACGGTGACCCTCGTGACACTTGTTTTTTTATTTGTGTTTGTTGATGGTCGCATATAGTTTAATCTCCTTTTGGGTGTTTGCTGATGTAATATGTAGCGGATCAGCGTCTTTGGAAATATGCAAGGCGGTTGCCGACTTTCAGGATTTCATCTAATTTATGTTTTGACAACTCCCATAGACCTTTCCTACATTAGACCGTAGAGATTTTATTTGGCGCAAATAAGAAGTTTCCGATCTAACCAGTGTAGCGTTAATATTTTTTTTAGATTTAACATTTTCTTTTTTGTTGTTTTTTTTGGATGTTTTAAAATCTATAGTAAATTATATTCCTGATTTACTTTTATTTATCAATAAAATTGCTTTATTGATGTGTCAAAAAATGAGAAACAAAGAACAGAATGTACCAGAAAAGCTCAGTGCAGTTTAAAAGTGCAAAAATATAAACAAAATATCAAGTAGAGAACAATTGAAAAAATTATTAGATATGCACGAACTAACTTGCCTTAATGGTTAAGGGAACGATTGTTGTTTCTAAAGGTCATGAGTTCGAGCACTAATAGCTGCAGTAGAGTGATTGAGCATGCATTGTCAAATGGTTGAGAGTATATTCAGAACAGATACTACTTCTAATCACCTTAGCTTTAAAAAAAAGAAAAAATTACCAGATATAACATGAGCGACAAATCATCAAAATTTAACTAGACATGTGTTTTTTTTTATCAATCAAGTATGATTTTATTAGAAGTGAAAATTATACAATTGTACACTATTATGAGCTCGTACAATGAAAAAAGATCGAACATAGAACAATCGGTTGAGGCCTGCAACTACGTAGTTTTCTTAAGACAGATTTTCGGCCACTCCTAAGTACTTGAGATCCCAAGATACGATAAGTAGATGATCAGTTACAGTTGCATTGCTGCAGAGATCACGAACTATACCCTTGTCTTTGTCTATCATCGGAAATTGGAGAAGAAGAAAAGATTAATACTCCCTCTGTCCCATTAAATTGTCATATGTTGGTCAAAATTGTTCAACTTTGACTATAATTTATTTAAAAATTTTAATTAATTAAAATTTTTAAAATATATATTTAAAAACTACTTGATTCAAGGTTTTTGAAATATATATATATATATATATATAATTTTTATCAATAATAAATTTTAAATTATAAGAACTCAAACTTAAAAAGGTGATTCAAATGTGACAGTTTAGTGGGACAGAGAGAGTATTGTATCCGAAATTAAGTCATTAATATCATATATATTCGAATATATTTTTCGTGAATCAGAAGCAATATTAGAATAATATTCGAATTAAAGAGTTTCTTTAATACAATATCTTACAATATATTTATCTTCTTAATTCTAAATATTTAAAAAAATATGCAACATTTAAGAAAAAAATAATTCACAGTAGGTAAAATATTTGTAGGCTCACAAAAGGGTCAATCAATCAAGATTATTCACATCGCCTAAAACATGCAAGTGCACTCCCAACCCTAATGTGTAAAACAAGCTTCAATTTAAAATCCCATAAAACAATTATAGGGGAGGCACAATTTCAACTCAAATCTTTAATTAATTATAGAGTAGGTCAGTGTATATAAACACTTCTTATTCTTGATATTCTACCAATGTGGGATATGGGTTCTTCATTTTTCTTACACAATTTACCGTCCCTACTTTAAGCATCGATTTCTCATTCATCACTCAACCATTTTGAGCATATGAAATACTATTATAAAAATCACATGGAGTAAAATATGAGTCCATAAATTCATCATTCGAATCTTCATCTTTACCCATAAAAAATATGTCTCAAGATTTACAATTTATATTTTTTCCAACACATACCAACAGAATATTTACACAAGAATGCATGCCATGCCAAATAAAAATTTGATATAAAAAGGCAAAACTCATAATCTCGAATTTGTGGTGTGACAACAAACATAACAACTTATTAGATTATTGAAAATTTGAATATTTTCCATTCTAGAAGTCTAGGCTTTCGAACTCCATTATCAAAATTTCTGGTTATTCTCCATTAAATTCGGATATGGTGAGGAAGCACTGTGTGTGTTCGGTTTTGCGGTGGTAGAATTGATTTTAGATCATCGTAATTTTATAGAATTGATTTTGTGTATAATTGATTTTAAAATAACGTGATTTATGTTTGAGATTTTTTTTTCTTAAAAATCACGATTGTGTAAAAATATAATGTAAAAATCACGACGAAACGCAAAAGCTACTTCTACCTTGCTTTTCTCAAAATCACATTTGGGGTCTAAAATCACGTTTGAATTTTTAGATCAAAACATGTTGGCACGGTGACCGATACATATTTTTCCGTTTAATCGAAATTTTTGGACCTCAAATGCAAAACCAAACATGAAAGCACTGAAGTTGGGTAATAGTCTTGAGGTTCAGATAATTGGAAATGCCGCCGAGGTTGTGGGTGAATTGGTCAGGTTAGAAGAACTTCATCAAAGCTAGCTAGCTTTTGCTTGAGGTGTGGCTCGGTTAGCTTTTAGTTGGGCTTGGGTGGGATTGGTTTTCCCTTTTCGGATTGCTGATTTCGGTATTATGTGGTGAGCTTGTTCTAGGGGTGTTTCTTTTGGCGTTTACTTTGCTGCGGGAACAGTGCTACATGTAAGGTGGGAGTGACAATTGCCCCCCTAAACTTGATGGGTTACTTATATTTTAGGTTTAAATAGTTTTGAAACCGATGCAATTAAATCCTTACCTCTTTCAAAAAATTTAGTTTATTATTCTTGGATGATACAAGCACAAAAGAAACAACCAAGTTTGGAACACCATCGTGAACTATGCCTTTTATATTCGCTTCCATACTTTAATCCTATCCTGCAAGGCTATTCGATAGGAGATGCATTCCCTAGTTAAACAACATAAATTCTATGGTTAACTGAGAAATAAACTACATAGAAGCTCATATCTTAATCCAGGCAGCTACTAAACAATTTTCAAATGACGATTAAGGTCGTTGACAACTGTACATTGACCATTTGACTCGGCAACTTCAAAATGCAATCTCCAAGGCTCGTGAGATGAAGAATCTCAAAGGGAATATTTCCAATCCATATTCTAGTGGAGTCCAGACGAAGGGTCTGAGCCTAGTACCTGGCCCGATAATTCCTCCAAAACTCAAGGTCCTAGAACTTAAGAACAGAAACAATGGCAGTGGAAGCCCTGATGATGATGGTAGCCCAAATGAACATGAAAAGAAGAAATTGAAACGTTGATAGCATTAATCGAAGATGTTCAAGGTGAAGATGAGCCTTGCTACAAAGATTCCCATGAAAACAATTCAAAATGCTCTACAGAAAGGAATTTGAGAACTCACGCTGAAGGTGCTTAAGGCGGCGTACAACTAAATAAAGGTGTCTACTTGTTTGCCAATCTATCTTCCTTGACAATCGGAACAATCAGAAGAGATGTCTTGGGATAAAGAGGTTTTCATTCGAGCCACTTAGGGAGGCCTTTCATTTAATATTTGTGTGTCAACTACAACGATAGCTCAACCTGGTCTGTAGTGGCATCTTTATTTGCCAATCAGAATGCTAGAGACCCTCACTGAACGAATCTCAGCACAAATGCAGAAACAGAAATGTATGATGAGGAAAACAAAGAAAAGAGAGTCAGTGCTCTCAGATTTTATTGATGGACTGTAATACTCTCAAGAATGAGAGCCAGCCTATTATATACACGTTCCATGCACTGAAGAAATCAGTTACACTGCCTCTAACAACCCTAACAGGCAGCAACTAACTCTTAGTGACAATGATCCTAGGTGGTGCGGTACACAATCCTATCCTGCACTCACCTTTCTAATACTACAGAATATTAAACCTAATATTCCCCATGCAATCCAAAATTTTGAGAAACCTGCAAAAAACACATACAGACAAATAAAGATAAACAAATGCACAGAAGAAAACTTACACAGGAATTGGACGGAAGAAGCAGCAGACGCATCAACAGAAGAGAAAGGAAGCACAGCAAGCTTCAATCGATGACGATAAAACGAAGGGGCAGACAGAGGCTTGGAGAACACGTCAGCAACCTGTTCATACGCAGGAATTTCATTGACTTGAAGACGACCAGCTGCAACTTGTTCGCGAACAAAAAACAAATCCAGTTCAACATGTTTAAATTTGCTATGTAGAACTGGATTTGCAGAAACAACAACAGCACTCGTGTTGTCGCACCACAAAACTGGGACACCATCAAATGACACACGAAGCTCACTGAGCAAAGATCGCAGCCACATAACTTCAGCAGCAGCAGCACACGCAACACTGCGGTACTCCGCCTCTGCCGTTGAACGAGAGACAACCTGCTGTTTACGAGATCCCCAGGAGACTGGATTTCCACCAAAAAAGATACAGAATCCTGATGTAGAACGACGATCATCACTGTCCGTTCCCCAGTCTGCATCAGCAAAACCAGTGATACCAAGACTAGAGTGAGGAGAGAATCGTAAGCCAAAATCTACTGTACCCTGTAAATAACGCAAGATACGTTTTACAGCCTGAAGATGAACATCTGTAGGTGCTTGCATAAACTGGCACACCTTGTTGACAGAGAACGCAATTTCAGGACGAGTGAGGACGATGTACTGCAAGGCACCAACTATACTCCTATATTCAGTGATACTGGCAATAGGACAACCCTCTTGCAAGGACAATTTACAATTTGTAGTCATGGGCGTGGGAAGGCTATTAGCACAATCATAACCACAACGTTCCAACAGATCTAAGATGTATTTTTTCTGGTTGACAAGTAGACTACCATCAACAGCATATCGAACCTCTATACCCAAGAAGTAGCGTAAAGGACCAAGGTCTTTGAGAGAAAAGGTGGCATTCAATTTGTAAACAATATCATCAATTACAGCCGTATCACCACCAGTGATTATTATATCGTCTACATAGACGAGAAGATAGACACAACCAGCGCCAGTATCATAGATGAACAAGGAGGAATCAGATTTGCTTCCCTCAAAGCCAGTGTTTAACAGAAAAGTCTTAAGAGTTTCAAACCACGCCCGAGGTGCCTGCTTAAGCCCATAGATAGCTTTATTAAGTTTGCACACCAACTTCGAAGTAGAAGACGAGCTTTGTTCATAGCCTGGCGGTTGAGCCATATACACATCCTCAAGCAACAAGCCATTGAGGAAGGCGTTGTTAATATCCACTTGACGCAACGACCAGCCCCGTGTTACAGCTAAAGAAAGAATGGTTCGAATGGTGACGGGCTTAACAACAGGACTAAATACCTCATTAAAGTCAACACCAGGTTCTTGAAGATAACCACGAGCCACCAAGCGAGCTTTATATCGCGCGACAGTACCATCAGGATGACGTTTAACTTTAAATATCCATTTACAGCTGACAGCACTCCTGTTGCTAGGCAAAGGAACCAGCGTCCAGGTGTTGTTACGAACCAAGGCATCATACTCCTCTTGAGCAGCAGCCTTCCAATGAGGAATCTTCATAGCTTCACGAATCGTACGTGGTTCATCATTAGGAGAAGAAGCATGCACGTGAAACACCTTTGGTTTCCTTATGCCCGCTTTGCCACGTGTCACCATAGGATGATCATTGACTACAATTGAGTCAGGCACAGGAACAGCAGAAGAATCATGCAACTCAGGCCTAGCACTCGGTGTAACTAAACACAAATCATCAACGTCAGTAGGTAAAACACCTTGATCAGAGAGCACGTCATCACGAACAAAATCATGACTATTGGAATCAGGATTTAAAACAACCAAAGGATCTAAGGATGTAGAAGCACCAGTTTGTGAAACAGGCAAAGGAACAACTGCAGGACTAGCAACATTATCAATATGAGATGGAAAGACACCACCAGGAGAAGCAATCTCAGGAGTCAACTGAGCATCAAGAGTGAAAGCAGGACAAACTGGAGCATGAGAAGAAGAAAGAGGTACCGGAGCAACAGAAAAGCCAGGTGGAGAAGAAGGAGCTGCATCAGGAGATGTGAGACGCACAGCACCAGGACATGATGAAACTACACCAGGTGATGAATGCACACCATTAGAAGAAGAAACATCTTGGCCACAACTAAACGAATTTGAAGTATCCACGACGGGCAAAGAATCAGTGTTAACAACTGGTGAAGAACTAGAGTTGACCCCAACAACATGAGAGGACTCAGGCACAGCCTCACTAACCCTGGGTGAGACACGACACACTCCAGGAGCAAACAACGGGGAAGAGGAAGACAAGTGAGCATCAACAAGCAAAGGAAACAGATCTGAGAAGTAGAATCAGAACGCACAGAATCTAAGGTGGCATTAGTTACAGAAAAAGGAAAAACCTGTTCATCAAAAACAACATGTCTAGATACAAACACACGACCAGTGCTATCACGACACTTATAACCTTTTTGATTGTAACCCCCTTAACCCGGCCTAGACGGTTGACCCGAATTAAGAAAGTCACACGGGGAAAACCAAAGTCAACCTTGATTAACGACCATTTTTTTTCTTTTTAATCTTGTCTAGATGCACATTAATCCTAATTGTGATCACACAAACATCATACTCAAAGATCACAAACATCAGAGATCAAACAGGGACCCAATTGAACAAATTACAACTTTAGGGACCAAATTGTAATTTCTGATAATTAAAAGGACTTAACCCAAATTAAAGTTACCATCTTGAAATTAATCAGGTTTCATGCTTCTCTGTGAAATTTCAGCTCAAAAGGACTTCCCAAGCTCACACAATTGAACAAACAAGATTCAAGACCAAAACGTAAACAATTCAAAACATATAACTGCCAATGTCAGCCCCTAACGGTCGGCCGTTCCGAAACCGATCAACCCCGTTCCGAAACACGGGCCGTTCCGAAACCGATCGACCCCGTTCCGAAACACGGCCTTGGAAGAGACCAAACCGTTTCGAAACGGTGCACACCGTTTCGGACGCCTGGGTTCATGTAAGGCACCCGTTCCGAAACGGTGCATACTGTTCCGAAACGCCTGCACAGATTGCAGCAAACAAGCATACTTAAACATGCAATTGATCAAGCAAACATGCTCCAAATGTCACCAAACTTTACCAGCATGCAATTAAACATATTTAAGACTTATAGGAACCATCAAAACAGCAATCCAACATCATATGCAAAAAGCCCCAATTCTATAGGCATGCTTCCTACACAAGCTACTTATTCAAACTCCAAACTTGCAAAACAAGCATATAAGGTTCCAATTCAAAAACCAGCAATCTCAACAACATTCAACATACTTAGGGAGTCTCAAACACCTCCCAAAACATACACATTGGTCCCCCATTGCCAAATCATACAAAAGCTAAATGTTTAACAAAACCTTCCATACTTTGAGCTTCACTTGAACTTGATTGCTTGCCCTTTCTTGCTGCCCTTCAAGGTACTCTAATGCTCTACATTATTGAATTAAGAAAACGTAGAGAGCGTAAGCAAAAGCTTAGTGAGGCATGCTCTTTAAAAACCATTCAATAATGCAATTAAAACCATTTATAAACATGCTTGAAATCAATCTTTGCACATGCTCAAAAGCATACTTAAAACAAGCAATCTCATGCTTCAACTTAAACATTAAAACAAGCGTCTCATGCTTCACAAAATACTTAACATGTCATATTGGCTCAAGTGACAAATTCCATTTCATAAAACAAGTTCAACAACTTTCCCAAGGACTTTTAAACACCTTGGCCCCAAGGACTTTTAAACACCTTGGCCATGGACTTTTAAACACCATGAATAAGGACCACACAAGGACTTTTAACCACCTTTGTGTCCAATGCTTGAATCACCCCAAGGACTTTTGTAGAACTAATGTTTTGATATAATAATTGAAAAATGTTTTGGACTGTTTAAAAAGTATTTAAAACATTTCCCAAGTCCAAATATATGTTTAGGGAATTTTTCAAAAGGGTGTTTCATGTTTTCAAAGGCCAATTTTCACAAACCTGACCAAGTGTTTCGAAACACCTTAGGGCGTTTCGAAACAGGTGCCTCCAGTGGCCAAAACGTTTCGATACTTGTATCGAAACGGGGCCAGCGTTTCAAAACAGGCTAGGCCGTTTCGATACGCCCACGTGGCACTGACCACAACGGTCATAAACCCCAACGGCTCTTTCCCAACTAACTTTTAAATACAGGTCGTTTCGATACGGGCTTATAGCGTTCCGAAACGCGTTCCGAAACGGCAAGGGGGTGTTCCGAAACGGGTACCCTGACAGACTGCAACGGCTCTTTCTATATTGAGAGCGTTTCGAAACGGCTTCGAGCGTTTCGAAACGGGGAGCTGCAGAACTGCATTTATGGAGGGAATTAAAGGCTCCAACGACTCTATTTCAACCCCAACGGTCCTAAACGGCTATAAACTCAATTGGGAGTATAAAAGGGACCTCCAAGCATCAAGAAAAAAAAATGCTTCAATTGTCAATCAACATATGATCAAGAAATTGTCTTAGTGCTTAAAGTGTCATTTCTTGTATAGACAAACACTAGTGAGCCAAAATTGTCAAATTTGCTCAAGTGTTTTAGGTTTTGGGTGAGTGCTTCATTGTGCAAACAAACACCTATTAGAGGGTTTAAGTTTGCTTTCATTATCTCTTTGTAAAAGAGGGTTTTGATCAAGGCTTTGGGTAGAAGCTTGATCGGTTGTAAGGGTTTCCTCCTAATCCTAGAAAAGGGGACGAATCAATTAGTGGATTGATTGTGAAATCCTTAGTGGGAAGCTAAGGTAGTGGATGTAGGTTCTTGTTAGAAGGCCGAACCACTATAAATCATTGTGTCTTTAATCTTTCTAGCTTCCATAACCCTTCCACCCAAATATCCATCTCTCCACCACTTGGTGAGCAATATTGGTTGATCGAATCGAGCCCCACACAACTCAACAATTGGTATCAGAGTTTGGCTCAATCGGTGAGGATTAACATCCTATTGAGAAGATCCGGCAAGCTCGATCACTTTTCATCAACCGGCTCAATGGCACAATCAATCGACAAACCGCCTTTCTTTGACGGAGCTCACTATGCCCATTGGAAGACAAAGATGAAGTTCTTCATCAAATCAAAAGATTACAAGCTATGGGATGTAGTTGAAGATGGCTCGTTCGTGCCTAAAAGAAGTAAAGCGGAGTGGAGTGCCGACGATCGCAAGAAGATGGAGCTAAATTGCAAAGCCTTGCACATTCTATTTTGTGCATTTGGTTCATCCATCTATGAGAAGATGTCTTCTTGTGAGAGTGCCAAGGAGGTATGGGACAAGCTTGAAGTCACATACGAGGGGACAAATGAAGTCAAGGAGACCAAGATTGGGCTCCTAACCTTGGAGTATGAGAACTTTAAAATGGATCCGGAAGAGAACATCGAGAAGATGTTTGATAGGTTCTCCACCATCACCAACGGTCTTAAAGGTTTTGGAGAAGCCATCCCGGAAGAAAAGCTTGTTCGAAAGCTCATCTACTCACTTCCCGAGTCTTGGGACTCAAAGAGGACCGCCATCATCGAAGCCAAAAATTTGAAGACTTTGAAGCTTGATGAACTCATGGGGTCACTCCTTACTCATCAAATCATGAAGAAGAACAAAGAGGATGAGAAGAAGAGGGAAGAAATTAGAGCTATGGGAGAGAAGAAAATCAAAGGGCTTGGCATCAATGCTAGTGCCATGGCTCTCAAATCCTCCACTTGCCATCATGTCTACACAAGTGAAGAGGAGGATGAAGATGAAGAGATAGTTCATCTCTTCAAGAAGTGTGCCCCATTCATGAAGAAAGCCTTGAGAGAGCTTGAACGAGAACCTAAGAGAAAGGAGAGGGCAAGCACTTCAAGCCATAAGAAGAAGGCACATGTGGCTACTTGGAGTGATGAGGACTCCACCGATGATGAACAAGCCAACCTTTGCCTTATGGCCATCGAAGAAGATTCAAGGGTAACTTCTAATTCATCTACTTCTTGTTCTTACTCTTTTGATGAATTACAAGATGCCTATGACGAATTGGTTTTAGATTTTAAAAGCCACATTTTGAAAAACAATAAATTGATTTCAAAGTTAAAAATTCAAAATGATTTGCTTTCTAAAACCAAACTTGAACTTGAAGCAAAACTTGAAGAGTTTGAATTAAAATGTTTTGATTTACAAAAATTGCTTCAAAATGTTCAAGAAGAAAAGGATTTGATTTCCAAAGAGCTTGAAAAGAAAAACAATTTTGGAAAATCAATTTTTTATGTTAGACAATCTAGTGCCCCTAGATTTATTAAAGGAAAATGTTTTAGAAGTGTTTGGGTTCCAAAAGGACTAACCACTTCAATTAAAAAGGATGACATTGAAAAATGGATTCCTAAGGGGTCAAAAATTTGTGCTACTAACGTCTATGGATCCAAAGCAATTTGGATACCAAAAATTACTTGATTGTCTATTGTAGGTGTGATGGAGATGTTCAACAAGTCAAACATTGAGGGGGAGCTCCATGCACACAAGGAAGAACACTTGGAGAAGGAAGGCTTCACATCCTCCCTTGAATTCAAGTGTTGGTAAAATTCTAGTTGTTTTTGCTTTCATTTGTTTATTTTAGTTTAAATTCAACTAGATGATCATATATGTTGTGACTAACATTTCAATGATGCCTTGAGTAAGGGGGAGCCACTTTAAAACCAAATTCTTACTTTTGTCATTTTTTTTACCTCTATTGTTATTTTTGAACTTAATGTTTTAAATTCTTTTTGATATAACAAAAAGGGGGAGAAATGGTTTGAAAAATTGAATTTTCAAATGAATAAGGGGGAGCTTTATTTGATTTCATATCTTTAGTCTCTTATTCACATTTTTAAAGTTAAAGGGGGAGAATCCCAAACAATTTTTCAAGAGAGTTTTATTATATCAAAAAGGGGGAGATTGTAGAACTAATGTTTTGATATAATAATTGAAAAATGTTTTGGACTGTTTAAAAAGTATTTAAAACATTTCCCAAGTCCAAATATATGTTTAGGGAATTTTTCAAAAGGGTGTTTCATGTTTTCAAAGGCCAATTTTCACAAACCTGACCAAGTGTTTCGAAACACCTTAGGGCGTTTCGAAACAGGTGCCTCCAGTGGCCAAAACGTTTCGATACTTGTATCGAAACGGGGCCAGCGTTTCGAAACAGGCTAGGCCGTTTCGATACGCCCACGTGGCACTGACCACAACGGTCATAAACCCCAACGGCTCTTTCCCAACTAACTTTTAAATACAGGTCGTTTCGATACGGGCTTATAGCGTTCCGATACGCGTTCCGAAACGGCAAGGGGGTGTTCCGAAACGGGTACCCTGACAGACTGCAACGGCTCTTTCTATATTGAGAGCGTTTCGAAACGGCTTCGAGCGTTTCGAAACGGGGAGCTGCAGAACTGCATTTATGGAGGGAATTAAAGGCTCCAACGACTCTATTTCAACCCCAACGGTCCTAAACGGCTATAAACTCAATTGGGAGTATAAAAGGGACCTCCAAGCATCAAGAAAAAAAAATGCTTCAATTGTCAATCAACATATGATCAAGAAATTGTCTTAGTGCTTAAAGTGTCATTTCTTGTATAGACAAACACTAGTGAGCCAAAATTGTCAAATTTGCTCAAGTGTTTTAGGTTTTGGGTGAGTGCTTCATTGTGCAAACAAACACCTATTAGAGGGATTAAGTTTGCTTTCATTATCTCTTTGTAAAAGAGGGTTTTGATCTAGGCTTTGGGTAGAAGCTTGATCGGTTGTAAGGGTTTCCTCTTAATCCTAGAAAAGGGGACGAATCAATTAGTGGATTGATTGTGAAATCCTTAGTGGGAAGCTAAGGTAGTGGATGTAGGTGCTTGTTAGAAGGCCGAACCACTATAAATCATTGTGTCTTTAACCTTTCTAGCTTCCATAACTCTTCCACCCAAATATCCATCTCTCCACCACTTGGTGAGCAATATTGGTTGATCGAATCGAGCCCCACACAACTCAACAACTTTTAAACACCTTGGCCCCAAGGACTTTTAAACACCTTGGCCCCATGGACTTTTAAACACCATGGAAAGGATCACCTAAGGACTTTTAACCACCTTAGTGTCCGCAACAAGACTCATCCAAGGACTTTTAACCACCTTGATGATCTTAAGTAACAAGGCTCACTCAAGGACTTTTAACCACCTTAGTGACCTTAATCTTTTCAAAACATCACTTGCCAATATACATCATATTCATCATTTAATCCACTGTTTTAAAGCATTAAACCAAGCCATTTTCATCATGCATTTCAAAGCATCAAACCACATTATTTCAATGTATAAAAGCAAGGTACTCCTACCTAGAGTTACCTTCAACATATGGCTTACATTATCAGCAAAATCCATGCTAAAACATGCTTTCAAAACAGTAATTAAAACATGCAATACATCATCTTGCATCACAACAAAAACATGGCCACCACTAGAGAGTAAATCCGAAAACTTACACTTGAGCTTAGCAAAGTTGTTTAGACTTAAACTAAGCTCCCAAAACCTTCAAACCTTGGTTTAAAAGCTGAAAATCCATTTTCCACAAATGCACTCACAAATTTCCACTTTGTTTCAAGCCAAAGCACCAAATCAAGCTTCCGGATCAACCAATCTTGGATCCAAAGATGCCTCCCCTGTTTCAACACATCAAAGCAGAGGATTAATGCATCATCACGCATTAATTGCTTCAATGAAAGCACCTAAACTCGCTGCTCTCATCCACCCTCCATTTTCGGCCACCAAACACAACCGAAAATGCATTCAAACCACTTCTAAACAAAGCCCAGCCACAAACCAGCAAAACCTCACTTCCATTAACATCATAAAACATCTAAAAACAACCTATTAACAACCTTATACCTCCAGCAACATCAGATCACCAAGATCACCTCAAAAACTACCTTAAAACACAAGCTAAACTTAGGAAACTCAACCTATCCGGGATTGCATCAATCAAAACTCAATTCCACATCATTTTAGAGATCATTTAACATCAAAAACATCTCTTAAACCACAGATTACTCAGATCTAACGAAAATCATCAAAAACCATCAAAATCTTGCATAATAAGCCAATATCCATTAATCAACTTAAAAGCCTTTAATTAAACATCAATTAAGGATTGAAAACTTAGGAATTTCAGTAAAGAACTGATAGTTTAGAGGAGAAGGACGTTCTTACCTCCAAACTTGTGTTTCTCCACTTTTTGCAATCAAAATGCTTGTTGAAACTTGTAGCAATTGAAGAGGTTTTGAAGATATGTTGATTTGGAATCAAATGAGAGTTGAAAGGAGGAATTTAGGTGAGAAAATCAGAAACAAATCTCTGGAAATGTAGTGTTTGGTTTGAGAGAAAATGAGAGAAGGAAAAATGAGAAGTTAGTTATGAAATTAACCAAATAGCTTTTCCCTCCTTTTTGATATACTTAAAAATCAGAATTATAACTCAAAATATCTTAGAAAAATCTGGAGAAACCACTTTTGGATTAATAGCTCCTTAAAGATTCAAAGTTCCAACCCTTTATAAAACATCCACCAAACTTGCGAAAATTACATTTTGGTCACTAGCCAAAATGTCACACTTCCAAAACTCATTTTCCAAAATTGATTTCACAGTTCACTTAATTATATTAAAAGATGATTTTAGAACATTTTTCCATATTTTTAATGCAACCCGAACTAGGCTTTCCTAATTTAACCTCTTAAGATTCGAACAGCACTTTGACCAACCGGTCAACGCTCAAAACTCCTAAGCCCAAAACCGGGGCGTTACAACTCTCCCCCCTTAAGAAATTTCGTCCTCGAAATTTACCTGAAGGAAAGAGATAAGGAAACTGCTTCAGCATGTCTTCCTTCCGCTCCCACGTGGCTTCCTCAACACCTCGATGCTTCCACAGCACCTTCATCAACTCAATGGTCTTGCCACGAAGAACCTTGCAATCCGAATCCAGAACCTTCACCGGTTCCTCATCATAGGTCAAATCCGGATTCAAAACCACTTCCTCCACAGGCATCACATGTGAAGGATCAGATCTATACTTCCGGAGCATAGAAACATGAAACACATCATGAATCTTCTCCAACTCCTGAGGTAACCTCAGCCGATACGCAACAGGACCCACACGCTCAACCACCTCATATGGTCCAATGTACCGAGGGCTCAACTTACCCTTCCGGCCAAACCTCATCACCTTCTTCCAAGGCGAAACCTTCAAGAACACACGGTCACCCACCGCATACTCTACCTCCTTACGCTTCAAATCCGCGTAAGACTTTTGCCGATCAGAGGCAGCCTTCAACCTCTCACAAATGAGCTTCACCTTCTCGGTGGTCCCTTTCAACAAAGCAGGCATCGAAACCAATTTCTGACCAGTTTCAGCCCAACAATGAGGAGTCCTACACTTCCTCCCATACAGAGCCTCATAAGGTGCCATCTGTATACTCGCCTGATAGCTATTGTTATAAGCGAACTCAACCAAAGGCAGATGCTTCTCCCAAGAACCTTGGAACTCAATCACGCAGCACCTCAACATATCCTCCAAAATCTGAATAACTCGCTCAGACTGACCATCCGACTGAGGATGATAGGATGTACTGAAATGCAACCTTGTACCCAGAGCTTGATGCAAACACTGCCAGAAACGCGATGTAAACCTCGGATCCCTATCCGACACAATCGACTTAGGCACACCATGCAACCTCACTATCTCAGCAATATACAGCTCTGCCAGTTTACCCAAAGAAAACGTAGTATGCACAGGCAAGAAATGCGCACACTTCGTCAAGCGATCCACAATCACCCAAACAGAATTCTTCTTAGATGGAGACAAAGGCAAACCAGATACAAAATCCATGGTAACCCTCTCCCACTTCCATTCAGGGATTTTCAACGGTTGCAACAAACCAGAAGGAACCTGATGTTCGGCCTTAACTCGCTGACACACCAAACACTTGCTCACAAACTCTGCAACATCCTTCTTCAAACCTACCCAATAGTACTCATCACGAAGATCACGGTACATCTTAGTACTACCAGGGTGCATAGCAAAAGGACTACTATGACCTTCAGTCAGAATAGCACGCCTCAACTCAACATCAGCAGGCACTACTATCCGACTACCAAAACACAACACACCATCCTCATTAAAGCAGAAATCCGAAGGTCTACCCTCCGCGATATCCTGAACATGAGACACCAAGGAATCATCCAACAACTGCTTTTCCTTGATCAACTGAACCAAAGATGGTTTCACTTGCAACTCAGCAACAAGACCACCATCCCGCGATAAGCTCAAGCTAGCAAACATAGCTCTCAGCTCAACAGCTACCTTTCTACTCAAGGCATCCGCAACAACATTAGCTTTACCAGGATGATACTCAATCGTCAGATCATAATCCTTGAGCAACTCCAACCAACGTCGCTGCCTAAGATTCAACTCCTTCTGAGACATCAGATACCTCAAACTCTTGTGATCCGTGTACACTGTACACTTCTCACCATACAGATAATGTCTCCAGATCTTCAGAGCAAACACCACCGCAGCCAGCTCAATATCATGCGTAGGATAGTTGCGCTCATGCACTTTCAACTGCCGCGACGCATAAGCCACAACCTTACCCTCTTGCATCAGCACACACCCCAAACCAACATAGGATGCATCACTATAGACCACAAACTCTTTCCCTGATTCAGGCTGAATCAAGATAGGAGCTTGCGTCAAAGCCGCCTTAAGCTTCTCAAAAGCTTGCTGTCTCGCTTCCGTCCACTCATACTTAACATCCTTTTGCAACAGCTTCGTCAAAGGAGCAGCAATCTTGGAAAAACCATCCACAAACCTCCGGTAGTATCCCGCCAAACCAAGGAAACTACGGACTTCATGAACAGACTTAGGAACTTTCCAGTTCATCACCGCTTCAATCTTCTGAAGATCAACACGAATCCCCTCAGCTGAGACCACATGCCCAAGAAACACCACCTCCCTAAGACAAAACTCACACTTGCTCAACTTAGCATAAAGCTGATTCTCCAACAAAGCTTGCAGCACAATCCTCAAATGTTCTTCGTGCTCCTCCTCAGTACGCGAGTACACGAGGATATCATCAATGAACACCACAACGAACTTGTCCAGGTATTCATGAAACACACGATTCATCATGTCCATGAAAGCAGCAGGAGCATTTGTCAAACCAAACGGCATCACAAGGAACTCATAATGCCCATACCTTGTCCTGAAAGCTGTCTTAGGCACATCCACATCCTTCACCTTTAACTGATAATACCCTGACCTCAAGTCAATCTTAGAGAACACAGCAGCTCCCCGAAATTGATCAAAGAGATCATCAATCCTCGGCAAAGGATACCGATTCTTGATAGTCAACTTGTTCAGCTGACGGTAATCAATGCACATCCTCATCGTGCCATCTTTCTTCTTCACAAACAAGACATGAGCACCCCAAGGCGACACACTCGGCCGGATGAAACCACGATCTAGCAGCTCTTGCAACTGCGTCTTCAGCTCCTTCAGCTCCTTAGGTGCCATTCTATAGGGAGTAATGGACACAGGAGTTGTATTCTCATACAGCTCAATTCCAAACTCCACCTCGCGATTAGGAGGTAAACCAGGCAACTCTTCAGGAAAAACACCAGGAAACTCCTTCACAACCTTGATATCTTGCACCCTCAACTCCTTAGAGCTAGGATTCATCACAAAAGCTAGATAAGCTTCGCAACCTTGCCTCAGCATCCTACTCGCCTCCAAGGTAGACACCACATTAGCAAGAAACTTCACATTCTCGCCAACTACAACAACTTCATAATTATCCGTAAGCTTAAGCGAAACCCGCTTATTCTCACAATCCACAACAGCACGATGCTCAGCAAGCCAATCCATACCAAGGATCACATCAAAACCATAGAAAGGCAACTCCATAAGGTCAACATGAAAGACATGTTCTTGAACAACCAAGGGACACCTTCTATAAAGCTTTCGAGTCACAACAGTCTCACCAAAAGAACTAGTGACACGAACTCCAACATCCAAAGACTCAACAGGCAAACCAAGCAATTCAGCATGCTCACGCAAAATGTATGAATGCGTAGATCCAGAATCAATCAAAGAAAGCAATGACAAGGATTGCAAAGTAAAGGTACCTGCAATCACATCAGCATCATTCCTTCCCTCGCGCTGAGCATACACCCTCGCTTGGCCTCCACCCTCAGGCTGAATAGCCACAACATGAGCTACTCCGCGACCACCTTCCTCTCTCCTCTGGAAATTACCACGGCCGCGCCCACGACCTCTCTGCGATGCAACAACAGGAGCACGATCTTGGCCACCAGCCAACCTCAGACAATCTCGCCTCAGATGGTCAGCAGAACCACAGTTCCAACATCCATTACCAGCTGCCGCAGCAGGAGCCTGCACCTCCCTCACAGCACGAGGACAGTCACGCTTCATGTGACCACGCGAACCACAGATCCAACAAGCACTTGGTTCAGCTCTAGCAAAACCTCCTCTAGCAGGTGCACCACCACCTCTCTTGGCTGAGGACTGATACTTCTGATCACGTCCCCTCTTGTTCCGTCCACCTCCGGAACTATACTCAGCAGCTCTCTTGCCAGAACTCGCTCCAGCACCCTTCGCAGCTAAACCCAAGTTCATCTCAATGTCCTTGGATCGACTAACCAACACATCAAAATCATTGTACTCAGCAGCCAACATGTAGGTCTTTACTTCCGTCACCAAGCCATAACGGAACCTTTCGCACCTCTCACGCTCATCAGGTATCAGCTCCGGTGCATACTGACTGAGCCGTACAAACTGCACCTCATACTCAGCCACACTCATGCTCCCTTGGGTAAGAGACATGAATTCACGCTTTTTCTCATCCAGATATCTCACTCCAAGATATCTCCTCTTGAACGCATTCTGAAAGAATGTCCAAGAAACATCAGCTTCAGCCATCCCAGCTATGGTGGTCGTCCACCACGTATATGCATCGTCCTGCAGCAAGGACACAACACAGCCCAACTTTTGCTCATCCGTGCAGATCATCTGACCCAAGATACGCTTGGTACTCTCTAGCCAAGCTTCTGAACTCTCAGCAGACATACCTCTGAACTCAGTCCCTCCAAGAATGCGCAGACGCTCCAAAGGTAATCTGACTCCAGCATCTCCCTGATGCCCAGCTCCTTGAGCTCCAGCTACTGCTGCTCGAAAAGCACCCGCAATAGCTTGTACCAGCATAGACATATCAGGCATAGCTTGCCCCTGACCAACCTCTGGTCCAGCAGCTCCAGCACCAGCTGCAGCTTCAGCTCGCTCACCTCCAGCACCACCACCAGGCGGAGGAGGGGGTAACACAGCATTACCCGTATTCTCTTCATTTTCGTTCTCATTGGGAGCCGTAGCTCGCACACTACCTCTTAACTCTCTACGTGGTGCCATACTTTTACCATGCAATCACAATGCAAATATAAAACAAGTCAGGCCCAGCAAGGTAAGCAATCCAAGTATTCAAGCTCAATTTCATTCAAAATCAACATCTTTTCATTAGCTTTTGTTTGGCAATGGGTACCCTCAGCATGCAACATCACAACATATATCTCAATTGCACCAACATCACAAGCCACTGAACATGCTTTCAAACAACAAGCATACAAGCTAAACATGCTTCAATCATGCATACATTCATTCCCAATTACTCGCAAACTCAGCTCTGATACCACCAAATGTAACCCCCTTAACCCGGCCTAGACGGTTGACCCGAATTAAGAAAGTCACACGGGGAAAACCAAAGTCAACTCGAAAGTCAACCTTGATTAACGACCCTTTTTTTCTTCTTTTTAATCTTGTCTAGATGCACATTAATCCTAATTGTGATCACACAAACATCATACTCAAAGATCACAAACATCAGAGATCAAACAGGGACCCAATTGAACAAATTACAACTTTAGGGACCAAATTGTAATTTCTGATAATTAAAAGGACTTAACCCAAATTAAAGTTACCATCTTGAAATTAATCAGGTTTCATGCTTCTATGTGAAATTTCAGCTCAAAAGGACTTCCCAAGCTCACACAATTGAACAAACAAGATTCAGGACCAAAACGTAAACAATTCAAAACATATAACTGCCAATGTCAGCCCCTAACGGTCGGCCGTTCCGAAACCGATCGACCCCGTTCCGAAACACGGCCTTGGAAGAGACCAAACCGTTTCGAAACGGTGCACACCGTTTCGGACGCCTGGGTTCATGTAAGGCACCCGTTCCGAAACGGTGCATACTGTTCCGAAACGCCTGCACAGATTGCAGCAAACAAGCATACTAAAACATGCAATTGATCAATCAAACATGCTCCAAATGTCACCAAACTTTACCAGCATGCAATTAAACATATTTAAGACTTATAGGAACCATCAAAACAGCAATCCAACATCATATGCAAAAAGCCCCAATTCTATAGGCATGCTTCCTACACAAGCTAGTTATTCAAACTCCAAACTTGCAAAACAAGCATATAAGGTTCCAATTCAAAAACCAGCAATCTCAACAACATTCAACATACTTAGGGAGTCTCAAACACCTCCCAAAACATACACATTGGTCCCCCATTGCCAAATCATACAAAAGCTAAATGTTTAACAAAACCTTCCATACTTTGAGCTTCACTTGAACTTGATTGCTTGCCCTTTCTTGCTGCCCTTCAAGGTACTCTAATGCTCTGCATTATTGAATTAAGAAAACGTAGAGAGCGTAAGCAAAAGCTTAGTGAGGCATGCTCTTTAAAAAACCATTCAATAATGCAATTAAAACCATTTATAAACATGCTTGAAATCAATCTTTGCACATGCTCAAAAGCATACTTAAAACAAGCAATCTCATGCTTCAACTTAAACATTAAAACAAGCATCTCATGCTTCACAAAATACTTAACATGTCATATTGGCTTAAGTGACAAATTCCATTTCATAAAACAAGTTCAACAACTTTCCCAAGGACTTTTAAACACCTTGGCCCCAAGGACTTTTAAACACCTTGGCCATGGACTTTTAAACACCATGAATAAGGACCACACAAGGACTTTTAACCACCTTTGTGTCCAATGCTTGAATCACCCCAAGGACTTTTAAACACCTTGGCCCCAAGGACTTTTAAACACCTTGGCCCCATGGACTTTTAAACACCATGGAAAGGATCACCTAAGGACTTTTAACCACCTTAGTGTCCGCAAAAAGACTCATCCAAGGACTTTTAACCACCTTGATGATCTTAAGTAACAAGGCTCACTCAAGGACTTTTAACCACCTTAGTGACCTTAATTTTTTCAAAACATCACTTGCCAATATACATCATATTCATCATTTAATCCACTGTTTTAAAGCATTAAACCAAGCCATTTTCATCATGCATTTCAAAGCATCAAACCACATTATTTCAATGTATAAAAGCAAGGTACTCCTACCTAGAGTTACCTTCAACATATGGCTTACATTATCAGCAAAATCCATGCTAAAACATGCTTTCAAAAGAGTAATTAAAACATGCAATACATCATCTTGCATCACAACAAAAACATGGCCACCACTAGAGAGTAAATCCGAAAACTTACACTTGAGCTTAGCAAAGTTGTTTAGACTTAAACTAAGCTCCCAAAACCTTCAAACCTTGGTTTAAAAACTGAAAATCCATTTTCCACAAATGCACTCACAAATTTCCACTTTGCTTCAAGCCAAAGCACCAAATCAAGCTTCCGGATCAACCAATCTTGGATCCAAAGATGCCTCCCCTGTTTCAACACATCAAAGCAGAGGATTAATGCATCATCACGCATTAATTGCTTCAATGAAAGCACCTAAACTCGCTGCTCTCATCCACCCTCCATTTTCGGCCACCAAACACAACCGAAAATGCATTCAAACCACTTCTAAACAAAGCCCAGCCACAAACCAGCAAAACCTCACTTCCATTAACATCATAAAACATCTAAAAACAACCTATTAACAACCTTATACCTCCAGCAACATCAGATCACCAAGATCACCTCAAAAACTACCTTAAAACACAAGCTAAACTTAGGAAACTCAACCTATCCGGGATTGCATCAATCAAAACTCAATTCCACATCATTTTAGAGATCATTTAACATCAAAAACATCTCTTAAACCATAGATTACTCAGATCTAACGAAAATCATCAAAAACCATCAAAATCTTGCATAATAAGCCAAGATCCATTAATCAACTTAAAAGCCTTTAATTAAACATCAATTAAGGATTGAAAACTTAGGAATTTCAGTAAAGAACTGATAGTTTAGAGGAGAAGGACGTTCTTACCTCCAAACTTGTGTTTCTCCACTTTTTGCAATCAAAATGCTTGTTGAAACTTGTAGCAATTGAAGAGGTTTTGAAGATATGTTGATTTGGAATCAAATGAGAGTTGAAAGGAGGAATTTAGGTGAGAAAATCAGAAACAAATCTCTGGAAATGTAGTGTTTGGTTTGAGAGAAAATGAGAGAAGGAAAAATGAGAAGTTAGTTATGAAATTAACCAAATAGCTTTTCCCTCCTTTTTGATATACTTAAAAATCAGGATTATAACTCAAAATATCTTAGAAAAATCTGGAGAAACCACTTTTGGATTAATAGCTCCTTAAAGATTCAAAGTTCCAACCCTTTATAAAACAGCCACAAAACTTGCGAAAATTACATTTTGGTCACTAGCCAAAATGTCACACTTCCAAAACTCATTTTCCAAAATTGATTTCACAGTTCACTTAATTATATTAAAAGATGATTTTAGAACATTTTTCCATATTTTTAATGCAACCCGAACTAGGCTTTCCTAATTTAACCTCTTAAGATTCGAACAGCACTTTGACCAACCGGTCAACGCTCAAAACTCCTAAGCCCAAAACCGGGGCGTTACATTGATTAACACTGTAACCCAAGAAAACACATAGGACGAGACCGAAAATCAAGCTTATTAGCATTATATGGTCGCAGAAGAGGGTAACAAGCACACCCAAATACCTTGAACCATGCATAATCAGGAACACGCTGAAAGAGCTTCTCATAAGGAGAGACATTTTGCAAAACCTCAGTAGGAAGTCTGTTAATAATAAACACAGCCGTAACAAAGGCAAAACTCCAAAATTTTAAAGGCAATGCAGCCTGTGCAAGAAGAGTCAGTCCCATTTCAACAACATGCCTATGCTTCCTCTCAGCAACCCCGTTTTGCTCAGAAGTATAGGGGCAAGTTACACGATGCTGAACACCATGAGTAACAAACCAATTCTTTAAAGGCAAGTATTCAGTTCCACCATCGGTTTGAAGCGCTTTAATTTGCACACCAAACTGCACTTCAACCAACTTTTGAAAATTAAAGAAACATTGAACAACCTCAGACTTTCTCTTAATCAAATAGACCCAAGTGTGCCTACTAAACATGTCAATAAACGAAACATAATAAAGAAAACCTTCTGAAGCAACCGAAGCAGGACCCCAAAGATCAGAGACAACAAGCTCAAAAGGATATTTATATTGAGTAGATGAAGATGAAAAAGGAAGCTTATGAGCCTTCCCTTGTAAACATGCTGAACAAACAGTGGAAAGCTTATGATCATCATAAGCAACATTACATTTATTTAGGACAGTTTTGAGCACTCCACTAGCTGGATGCCCAAGACGGTTATGCCACAAACAAGTAGAAGTAGCAAGAGAAGAAGAAACAACAGGTGATGAAACAACAACATTAGAAGAAGGAAACTGAAACGAAGGAGACACTGTAGAGGAGGAAGAACACGACAGGCCAGCACCAACAAAACCATCAGATAGCCTAGCCAAACCACCACCAGGAAAAGCAAGCTCATACAAACCCTCAGGCGTGAGCCTCCCTTCGAGAAGCACCCTCTAACTCTGAGAATCCTTAACCAAACAACCATTAGCATGAAATACAAACATAACATTATTATCTTTTACCAACTGGGACACAGACAAAAGATTCTTTTGAATGTGTGGAACATGCAAGAAGTTACGCAACAACAAAGACCTACCATGAGCAGGAAGAGAACCAGTCCCTATATGAGAAATAGAGACACCAGAACCATCACCCATAAGAAGACAATTCTCTCCTGCATACGGAGCACTAGATTGAACATGAGACTGATCATGAGTAATGTGGTGCGTAGCTCCAGAATCCGGATACCAAACACCTTCAGTCGAAGTAGGAAGGGAAGAAGCTGAAGAGAAATAAGAAGAATTCATCGAAGACCCAGGTACATTGGACGAACCACCAGGATTAGAAGAAAACTCTCCCACAACAAGAGAAAATTGAGATCCCCCAGATTGACCAGGACCACCAGGGTAAGAAGAAGAATAACCAGCAGTCGGAGAGAAGACACGAGACTGAGCAGAAGACACCACATTAGGGCGAGGGGAAACAACTCCAGTACTTAATTGATGATGAAAAACTTGAACTGGGGAAGCTGAAGCCTCCACATTAGAGGGCTGATGATGATAGCTTCCAGAACCATGATCATGAGAATACATGGAAGAACCATCATTCCGAGACTCACCAGGAGAAGCAACAGGTCCATGATAATTGAGATCAAAACGCCGATAGCATTTCATAATAGTATGGCCAAATTTGCCACAGAGTTGACACTGAGGCTTGTTGAAATTGTTTCTACCCCGTCCACGTCCCCGAAAATTAGACTGATACCCCCTGGATGCCAAATTACCATCACTTAAGTAGGAAGGGGTAACATTGTCATGAACCTCAGTATGGACAGGTGAAACTGCCACATTAGCCTGCATGCCAGATTGTAAGCTAGACGAACGAGAATGATGAAACGCCATGTTAGCATGCATAGGGGACGATTCTTGCATAAACATCTTCTGCCTTGCTTCACAATCTAATAGCATGTCAGTAAGCGTCTCAAGATCAAGAACTTCATGAGAAGCTATAGCAATAACTGACTCAAATTCCATAGAAAGCCCAGCCAAAACAACACTAACCTGCTCTTGTTCAGTAACAACACAACCAGCTGCACCTAGGTTATCACAAATCAACCTAATCTTTGCAAGATACTCATTGACAGTCAAACCAAGCTTCTTTTGCGTATGTAAACTATGCCTTAAAGCAGATGTTTTAGCAGTAGATCTAGCAGAAAACATTTGTGTAACTGTATTCCAAATAGCCCTAGTAGTATGACAGCTAGTAAGAGCAGGAAGAACATCAGCACTTACAGATGATAGAAGCCAAGAAGCAAGCAATTTGTCTTGCCGTCGATAAGCTAGAAATTCAGGATTCACAGTACGCACACCAGAAGCACTTTGAGTATATTGAGATGGTAGCTCAAATTCATCCGAGATGAAATCCATGAGCCCATAGCCATCCATTATCAATGTAACTTGATGTTTCCACAAGACATAAGTCGCTTCAGTTAACTTCACCACATCATGTTTAGGTATATGCTGAACAACCAGAGAACTGGAAGAATCTCCAGATCGAGTATCATCAGATCTAGGAGGTATAACTTCAGTCTCCTGAACCATAGTCCCTGAATCGAGCAACAAAGAAGAAACACGCAGAGAAGAAAACAAGAAAGAAAACGATCGCGCGATACCTTAATGAATCTAAACAAATCCAAGGAGATTCAACTCAAACCTTAAGAGATTTAACACGGATCACTCGTTTACTCTAACTCAAATATCAACTATGAGTAAACATCCTAGCAATCAAAACTAAACCTCGAACAATTAGATCTGAGTCGAAGCAAAACACTCAACCAAAAGAAATCAGAGAAGAGCTTAGAGATCACAGCACGATCACTATCCAATCTGAGAAAAATAGAGAACACACCAGAAAGGAATGCTTACGATCAGTAGAAGCAATCAAAAAGCAGACAACCTGAAATCTAAGGATGAGCAAGCAATCGCGCAATCATCACTTCTCCAGGAAAGAACGGCGACTGATACCATGAACGAATCTCAGCACAAATGCAGAAACAGAAATGTATGACGAGGAAAACAAAGAAAAGAGAGTCAGTGCTCTCAGATTTTATTGATGGACTGTAATACTCTCAAGAATGAGAGCCAGCCTATTATATACACGTTCCATGCACTGAAGAAATCAGTTACACTGCCTCTAACAACCCTAACAGGCAGCAACTAACTCTTAGTGACAATGATCCTAGGTGGTGCGGTACACAATCCTATCCTGCACTCACCTTTCTAATACTACAGAATATTAAACCTAATACTCACTCTCTAGATTAAGGTTAAAGAAGTGTTCAATAATCATGCCTACCACTAGATTGAGTGAGCAGAACAAGAATGAGAATGAAGAAACAAAGACAGTGGAGATGACCACAACGTACATATGCAATATTCTGGTGATTTTTTTGTGCAAGAAAAAATGCCCCGTTGATCTTTGCTCTTGGTTATCCTGGCAACGATGTATGAAAGCTCTAAACACCTCGCAAAGAGCATCCCTAGTTGAAAGTCAAGGCAGAAGCCACAAAGAAGGATGAATGTATGTCGCGATCATATGAAGGAAGTGTCCTACAATTCTCCAAGTTAGAGTCTAGTGACAGCGAAGATTCCATTCAAAGGAATAGGCATTGGAATTTTAACAACAAGAAGTTGGTGGAGCCAACTAGGATTGAAAGATGTGTTGTTGCTAACTTTTCTGTTCAAAGCCTGATTTAGTGCGAAGTTCAAAATTGCTTATCCATTTGATAAGATGGGCCAGAGTAGATGCTTCCCACCTATCGCCAGAGTTGACGTTTGAGATTATATGATCCAATCTCATTGAAGCTCCACATTTTTTCCTGCTGCCTGATCTCATCAAATTTTTCTGCGTTTGGTATAAGGACTCAGAATATAATACCAATTGAAGTGAATGATCAACACTCTTTGGAAATGAATACCAAGCTCCATAGTTCAAATTTGATGATAACCATTGAGAGATCAATACCTACGGATCCATTGAAGGAATGCAAGAACAAGACTAGTGCTACAAAAGCATCGAGGTGCCCAGATATGTGAAGTTACAGCTCTTTGCCCGTACAAAATAAGAAATGAATCGAAACTTCAAAATTTCCGACTTCAACGAGGCTATAGACAAGGCTAAAGAGAAGATACAAATATCATTAAGAAGGTGGAATTGATAGGACCATCTGCCCCTCAGCCACTTGATCATGTGCTACCAAAGACGAGAAGGTTCTCATCTACTAGAGTCTGCTACCTGACAACATACCTAACTGAGTCGAGTTAGTCTAAAGACATAAGAGGAGTCGTCAAGGGCTTCTTCTAAACAAGTTAAGAAGATAACCAACATGGTCCCAAATCAGATTGTGCTGCAAGACATGGACTAGAGATCTAACGAGGATTTATGCCAATATACGATGACAATACAAGAAATTCTTGTATATCCACCTTTTTCAAAAAGTGATATTTCTCCGATGACTTTGAGAGAGCCCTTCTATGGTCATACGAAAAACCATACAGACATGGTTACAAATACTGATAGCCATCAAGAGTTGAAGACTTAATTGGTAAGCCCAACGCGTCAACAATGGGACCTTGATGAGAGAACTAGCCCCACATTGGAATTCAAAAGAAAATGAAGCAAGTAGAGGAGTTTCATACTATTTCTAGGACAATTGCGAAGTCATACTCAGAAGCAATCATTTTGCTTTTGCCCACGAGCATTAGGGATCTTTTGCAGTGGCGGCTATGTTATTTTACTTGTTTAAAAGATGCATTTTTTTCATTTTCTCAAGTGGCAACCATTTTTTTCTTTCTTTCTTTCATTCATAAATTATTCATTATATCTATATTCTCCATTTTTGTGCAGGGTCCTTATTATTGATTGCATGAATGATTCTTGAATCTAATCCCGCGATAGAGGGGAAACAAAATGTACCCAGGAATAATGGGAAAGACCCCAAATACAAATTTTGAGAGAATTTTCCTCTCAAACATTATTGTTTAAGGTCTTTAGATTAAGTGATAACTCTAAAACATCTACCAACTGAGGACAACTTTTCTTCAATGATATCCATGTATGAGAGGATATTTGACATTCCTTCATTTTCCTTCGCAAAAAAGGAGAAAGAAAAAGTATCCCTTGTTGTCCCTTTTGAGCCTGATATTTTTCTTTCGATTGAACCCTAACGAAGGATCACTCCCCACACTAGGGGGCAAAAGTGTTGAAAGTCTATTTTTATGAGAGAGGTGATTGGTTCTGACCATGCTATGAAGATAACAAGAATGAGTGCATTGGATGCAAAGAGCACCATGAGCAAAACAACATGCAGACCAAGATGGGTATCCAAAAAGAAGAGAAAAGAAAAGAAAATTGTTGAAAATATCCCAATTGGAGGAAGCACCAAGTTGAAAAGTACAAGTTTTCAAGAAAGCATCGCATGAACTATGTGTCAGTTGAAGATTCTCGAAGCAAAAGAAGGAGATGAACTCTAGGGTGAAAACCCAAAAACGAGCAGTCTATAGCGATCTAGAAAGAAAAAGAAAAGAGGAAGTTAATAAATCAATACAAAGCGGAGACTTCATTAAGAAGAATTGATCCTTGGTTTAATCACCCTCAAATACTTATTTGGGCCTATATATCATTTATTTTGTAACCATGAACCTTAGCCACATTACAAGCCTTGAAAGACCATTTCGATCATATAAGGATATCTGAGAAGAGAAGTTTGTTTTCAGAACACATCCCGCCTAATTGAGTTCACCTTTTTCCAAGGACTTCAAAACTTCTAATGTTTGTTTAAGATTAGAAAAGAGGGAAATGAATTTGGGGGAGTGGTAAGTCAAAGAGAGTCACCTAAATGGGTAGAAATTAGGAACTCTATTCTTTTGATGGGCTCATGAATAATTCATGCTATGAATTCGGGGGGATCTGACTTTGTTTTTTTATTTTTCCTTTTCCATGTTTTCCATGACTTTTTAAAGTTCCTTTAAATTCTAATGAATTCTCATTTCAAGTTTTTACCTTGTTTATTCACAAGCATCTTACAAGTAGATTAACATGGATTCATGAAAAAAACAAAAGATTTTTTGGTATGACTTCCAATTGTAAGGATCCATAAGTAAATGTTCACACTCGCGTGAAGGAGGCGTTGTTGAATATGAAAGAATTCATTTGCTGCTGAAAATGGAGATCATGAAATAGTGTAGCCATCATGAACTAAATCAAGAGATGACTCGATCACGTTGAAGATAGCTGAGCTCAAGGTCGAATAGGGCATTACCTTGCATAAGGGGCATGAGTGTTAGCAGAAAAGCTCATGTTTGAAAGATCTTGGAAATGCAAGAGCGGGACAAAGATTCCCTGCACGAGCAAGCCATGATAGGATGCCTAAGTGCATCCATATTGAAAAGATCAGAAGGAGTTCCTCCCAAAGCCTTTAGTAGTGGGGCATCTGTTGGGTTTTATGATGCTCGATTTCCTTCAACCAGCGTATTTGCCAAGTTCGGAGAAGATTGGATTTTTGGGTGATTTGGTGGAAGCTAAAAATAAGAAATAAACACAAGGATTTAGAGTGGTTCGACTTTCTAACCCAAAGCATACATCCACTACATTAGCTTCCCACTAAGGATTTCCAAACAAATTCACTAAAAATTTTGTCCCCTTTTCTCGGCTTAGGAAGCTTTCTACTCAAAGCTTGATCAAACACTCTCTTACACAAGAATGACTTAGCAAACTAGAAATCCCTTTAGAAGGTATATGTTTGCACAATTAAAGCTCTCACCCAAAACCTAAACGCTTGAGAAAATTTGACAATTAGACTCACAAGTGTTGTCTATACAAGAAATTGAACAATAAAGCCCTAAGACAATTTTCTTATCATAATGTTGTTGACAATTGAATCATTAGCCTTATCTTGATGCTTGGAGGTCCCTTTTATACTCCCAAATGAGTTTGTAGCCGTTGAGGGCCGTTGGGGTTGTTTTGGAGCTGTTGCAGACTTTATTTCCCACCATAAATGATGTTTTGCAGACGTCTGTTTCGAAACACTCGACTCCGTTTCGGAACTCCCTTCTTCAGAACTAGTCGTTGAAGTCTGATGCAGCAGGCCGTATCGAAACGCCTATGACCGTTTCGAAACCCTTCTAGCTGTATCGAAACGGTTACAACCTATTTCGGTACGATTGACAATTAGGCTGCAAATTAAATTAACATTGGGAAAATAGCCGTTGGGGATTTGACCGTTGGGGAAAATAGCCGTATCGAAACGGTGAAGCCCATATCGAAACACGGTGTAAAACCCTCACCCAAATTAAAGCCCATTTTGAAACAGACAAGGTTGTATCAAAACATTTTGTCTATGTGAATGGTCATTTCGAAACGCCTAGGGGTGTTTCGAAACACCTGGGTGGTTTTGTAAAGTTTGGCTTTAGAAAACACTTCAAAACCTCTATTAAAAAAATCCTCAAACATATTTTTAAGTTGTTTGGACTTAAAGGCACTTTTGAAATCTTTTCAATTTAGTCCAAAACTAATTTTCAATTATTATATCAAAACATTAGCTCTTCATTCTCCCCTCTTTTAATATAATAAAACCAATCTTGAAAAATTGTTTGGGGTTCTCCCCCTTCAAGTTTAAAAATTTGAATAAGAGATTTCAAAATAAATAAGTAATTAAAGCTCCCCCTTATTCATTTGAAAATACAATTTTTCAAACCATTTCTCCCCCTTTTTGTCATATCAAAAAGACTTCAAATAACTTTAAGTTCAAAATAACTTAGGAGGTTAAACAAAATGACAAAAATAATAATTTTGGTTTTAAAATTGGATCCCCCTTACTCAAAGCATCATCAAAGAATGTTAGTCGAACATATATGATTAAACTAGTTGAATTAAAATAAATAAAACTAAATAAAAAGAATTCAACTAATTTTGCCAACACCTGAATCTAAGGGAGGATGTGAAGCCTCCCTCTTCAAGTGTCTTTCTTTGTGTGCATGGAGCTCCCCCTTATTGATTGGACTTGTTGAACACCTCCATCGCACATAATCAAGACAATCATACAAATTTTGTATCCAAATTGCTTTGGATCTATAAACGTTAGTTGCACAAAATTTAGTCCCCTTAGGAATCTATTTTTCAATTTCATCCTTTCTATGTGAAGTGATTAGTTCTTTTGGAACCCAAACACTTCTAAAACATTTTCCATTTAAAAATCTAGAGACACTGGATTGTCTTTGGTAAAATTTTGATTTTCCAAAATCATTTTTCTTTTCTAGTTCCATGGAAATCAAAATCTTTTCTTTCTTAAGATCATCAACTTCTTTTTGATGATCTTTTTCCATTGTTTGAAGCAAGTTTTGTAAACTAGAAACTTGTTGCTCAAAATCCTTCAATTTTGCTTCAAACTCAAAATTGGTTTACAAAAGCAAATCATTTTCGTTTTTCAACTTTGAAATCAACTTTTTGTTTTTTTGAAAATGAAGCCTTGAATTCGAAAACCAATTCATCATAGGATTCTTGTAACTCATCAAAAGTATAAAAATTTGAAATGGATGATTTAGAAGTTACCTCCCCCTCATTGAGGGCTATCAAGCATAGGTGGGCTACCTCATCATCGGTGGAGTCTTCAACACTCAATGTGGCCACATATGCTTGCTTTGAAGATGATCCCTTCTTGTTGGACTTGTGGGATTCCTTCATCTTCTTCTTTGATTCATGATAAGATCTTTCCATTTCATTCTTCACGAACCGAGTGAATTTTTTGAAGAGATAGACCATCTCTTCGTCTTCACTTTCCTCCTCACTTGATTCAACATGTCGACATTTGGAGGATTTAAGAGCAACGTCACTCCCGTTGATGCCTAGATCTTTGACATTCTTCTCCCGTATCTTCTTTATCTCTTCCTTATTCTTCTCCTCTTCTCTTTCTTTCTTCATGATTTCGTGTGTGAGGAGAGATCCCATGAGTTCATCGAGCTTTAAGGATTTGAGATCTTTAGCTTCGATGATGGCCGTCTTCTTTGAGTCCCAAGACTCGGGAGAAGAGTAGATGAGTTTACGGACAAGTTTGTCTTCCGGAATGATTTCTCCATAAACCATGAGTCCATTTGTGATGGTGGAGAATCGGTGGAACATCTTCTCAATATCCTCTTCCGGATCCATTTTGAATTTTTCATACTCTAGGTTGAGGAGGCCGATCTTGGTCTCCTTTATTTCGTTAGTCCCCTCGTATGTAACTTTGAGCTTATCCCAAGCTTCCTTGGCACTCTCACAAGAAGACATCTTCTCATAGATGTTGAGGCTAAGTGCACAAAAGATGAAGTGTAAAGCCTTGCAATTTAGTTCCATCTTCTTGCGGTCATCGGCACTCCACTCCGCTTTGCTTCCTTTTGGTACGAACGGGCCATCTTCTATAATATCTCAAAGCTTGTAGTCTTTGGATTTGACAAAGAACATCATCATTGTCTTCCAATAAGCATAATTGGCCCCGTCGAAGAAAGGTGGTTTGTTGATGGATTGCGCCATTGAGCCAGTTGTTTGAAATGTTGATCGAGCTTGCCAGATCGCCTCAATAGGGTGTTAATCCTTTTCAGTTGAGCTAAGCTCTGATACCAATTGTTGGGTTTTATGATGCTCGATTTGCTTCAACCGACGTATTTGCCAAGTTCGGAGAAAATTGGATTTTTGGGTGATTTGGTGGAAGCTAAAAATAAGAAATAAACACAAGGATTTAGAGTGGTTCAGCTTTCTAACCCAAAGCCTACATCCACTACCTTAGCTTCCCACTAAGAATTTCCAAACAAATTCACTAAGAGTTTTGTCCCCTTTTTCTCGGCTTAGGAGGAAACCGTTACACCGATCAAGCTTTCTACCCAAAGCTTGATCAAACACTCTCTTACACAAGAAAGATTTAGCAAACTAGAAATCCCTCTAGAAGGTATATGTTTGCACAATTAAAGCTCTCACCCAAAACCTAAACACTTGAGCAAATTTGACAATTAGACTCGCAAGTGTTGTCTATACAAGAAATTGAACAATAAAGCCCTAAGATAATTTTCTTATCATAATGTCAAAAAAAAATTTCTTATCATAATGTTGTTGACAATTGAAGATGTTGCGTGTAAAATAGTATATCGCAATGGTAGTGCAAGTATACACGACGCAAGAAGTAAAGTGATACGAAGTATCGGATATCGTCTCCACAGGGATTGGGCTAATAGCTTCACCTTAGTTCACTGCACGAAGTAAAGAAAATATTTGAGAAAGTTGTCACGAGAATAATAAAGTAAACGTAATAAAAGAGTAGAAATATCAAGATAGAGAGAATGGGCTGGTATTGAATTGCTCAGTAGTGCAGGTATTGCAAAGCTTAGGAAATCCAGTTCTGTCGTCGCGGCAGCAGTCCGTTGATTGTCGCGGCAGCAGTCCGTTGATTGTCGCGGCAGCAAACACTCAACTCAGTACTTTCAAGTTTGGCAAGAATCCCAGAACTGCCTTGGCCTATCCCTAGGTCCAAGTCTGTCGATGATCACATCTTGATGATACATCCCGGCGTGAATCGAAGGATGAACACCGATGTGTATGAATTCTTCTTTAGCCACTTAACCTCGCCCTATCCCTAGGCACGAGATAGTTCAACTATAAACTAGAGAACTTGCTCTTATTTCTTTCGTATACTTAACTCTCCCGATGCTAAGTAAATAGATAACCTCACAATGCTCTCCCGATGCTCTTGTAAGATATTAATAACCAAAATAAGAGAACTTGAAGTTTATTTTATTGAACTGAAAATTCCTAAAACAAAACAACCCTTGCAACTACTTTACAAATCAAGCCGTGGCCCTAGGGGGAATTTAGAACATGTCGACGGCGGGTAAACGGCTAGGGGTTTTTGGTTGTCGGTTATGGGGTAATCGGTTATGTGTTCTCCCCCTAGGTTAAAATATATGCCCTTATATAAGCTTTGGGCTCAAGCTATCTAAGTTAACAGGGATTACAACTTTAATTAAAAGTATGATTCTAATAAAGACTTAATCTTCAAGGAATCTATTTTCCAGTCGTCCTCCTTGTTTCTTGGGATTTTCTCTCCTTGAACTTTGGGCTTGACATATCTTTTGATCTGGGGCTTGGAAAAATATAAAGTTTTCACACGACAGACGAGCAGAATTTTCTCTATCTATCGAGGTCCACTTTGCTTTTTCTCCACTAACTTGTTGTCGTCCTCTGCTATCACGGCAGCAACATGGCAACATCGTCCTCTTTATCTGCTTGTCCAGTTCAGCTCTTCAGCTTCTCTGCCCCGCGCCCGCCTTCACCGTCTACGACGGCGGCAACCTGCCAAAAACAGCCATTTTTAGTAGAATATGTGCCTTTTATATATTTGTGATGTTTTGCTGTAAACTAACCTAAATGCGATGAAATGATGCTTGAATGCAGCAGAAATATGGGTTAAAAAGGGTGTAAATAATAGAACTTTCACACACTCAACACACCCCCAAACTCAAGTTTTTGCTTGCCCTCAAGCAACTAAGACCTAAAAAAATGAAATATTTTTGTTTTGGCTTTCAAACGGTGAACTTTCCCTTACCCGCCGTTCATTCCCTGTGACGGTAGCGACCTATCGGATAATTTAGGATTTGTCCGGAGTCTCACTATAGTCCTCGTGCAGTGTGTGCATGCTTGCGAGCAGTTATGTGCTAAGACTCTCTTAGTTTCACTAGAATATTCAACTCTTAACTCGAATTTTTATGCCAAAGTTTATCTTTTTGAAGGCACATTTTCATGCTTTTTTGATTTCTTTGTTTTGACTCGATTTCTAAAGTTTTACTAGAGCTAGTTTTAGGCACCTCTAGTTAGCTTCCTAGAGCCAGTTTCGGGCACCTCTAGGGTTTATGAGTCTCTTTTGCTAAACTTCTTTCCTAGAGCCAGTGTTAGGCACCTCTAGGGGCTATTCAAGTACTAAGCTACCTATTCTAGTTTGGCTAAAAGAAGTCTAAGCAGTATAACAGTCACAATGGTGTTTTAAGTTTTCAGAACTATAGAAAGGCTCTAAACTTCTCCTTAAACTATCCTAAAGATGCTGCCACGACAGAGCTGTCATGACATGTAAGTTCAATTCATAGTTTTAAGCCAAAATTTTCAGTCTTTTCTGATTTTTTTAGAGAAAATTAAATAAAAGACACAACAATTAATTAAAATGTACTTAGACTCCATTAAAATAGAGGGTTGCCACCCCCAAACTCGAGGGTTGCATTGCCCTCAATGCAAATGAAAAGATAAAAAGCAAAATAAATGAAGGCAGTACATCACAAAATATAAAATAGCAGGCAGCAATTAGAAAATAAGAAACTTAAGTTTTTAAGCACTATCTTCACTGCTGCTGCTGAGGCGGATTTGGCGGCGGATTCTTGGCTTTGGGGCAGGCTGGATTGGTTGCTGCACAACCTGGATGTCTGAGCTGCTGCCGCTGTCCCAGCTGCTACTGCTGCTGCTGGTGGTGGCCTTTGGCAGAGTTTTCTTGTTGGCCATTCTCTTCTGCCTTTTGACCGGTGTAAATTCTTTCTCTAAGTTCCTCTGAATAGATGGTTCGGCGTCACTTTCTGCCCAGACAGAGGAAGAAGAGAACCCAGCTACAAAGGCATCAATGTCATCCGAGGGTGCCGGCCGCTTTGCTCCTCGGGCGGATGTTTCGGCCTGAGGGCTGCCGGGTGCCGTTTGGGCAGGTGATGAAGTGGAGGCAGCATATTGTGTATGTGGCGTGGCAGTAGGTGTAGGTGTGTGGGCAGGGGTGGGGACGGTGAAGTAGTGGGAAGGGAAGGAGGGAAAGACAACATCAGGAAAATTTAAAGTATGATGAATGAAGTTTACCGTGGATGCGGCAAAACCATTCATAGCCCGGAAGGTTAGAGCTTTACAGTGGCAAACTTTTGTGGAGCAGCCGGAGGAAATGAATGTCACGCTGGTTCGAGAGTTCTATGCTGCCATCAGCAGCAGGACAGCGACAGCAGTGTTCGTTCGAGGGAAGGAGGTGCCATTTGAAGCATAATACATTAATACCTTATATGGCTTCTACATCGATATCAATGACGACGCCCACCAGCAATTCCTGAATACATTAGACACTGCTACCTACGACGCTGTCATGGCAGAGTTGACCAATGCTGGGACTCAATGGAACACCAGCAAGAAAAATCCAAGGACTGTGAAGAGGACCCAGTTGCTGCCGGAGGCAAAGTTGTGGAATGCATTCATAAAGAAGAGGATATTGCCGCCATCCCACAACACCACCGTCGACCAACCAAGGTTAGCGTTGATACACTCTATTCTACATGAACGACCCATTAATGTGGGCAACTTTATTTGATAAAGTATTTTGGAGTGTGCGCATAGACCGACGAGTCCCCTCTACCTTCCATACCTCATCACCTCGCTCTGTCGCGACCACAATGTCCCCGAAGTGCACAATGATATGATAGTCGAAGGAAGAGGGTGGACTGAAAAGAACATCCTCAGCCTTATGGAGCTGACTGCTGCCGCCACAGCTGAAATGACAGAGCAGCCACACACTGAACCAGCTGTCGCAGCAGCTGCCCCGACAGACTCCTCCGCCCAGATATTAGCTGCTATTCAGAAGCTGGAGAAACGACAGCTAGGCTTAATGACCTTCATCAGGGACTTTGCTGCCTCTACGATAACATTTATACAAAATTCTTTAAATTTCCCTGATGTTGCCTTCCCTACTTTTCCTGCCCATTACTATACTGTCACTACCCCTGCCCATACTCCTACACCTGCTGCTACCACACGGACACCCTCTGCTGCCTCAACGCCATCGCCTGCCCCGACAGCAGCAGGCAGCACCCATGCTGAACCATCTGCCCGAGGCACAAAACGTCGCATGGAATCGGAGGATCTAGATGCCTTTGTTGCTGGGTTCTCCTCCTCTTCTGTTTGGGCTGCCAGCGATACTGAACCCTCTATCAAGAGGAATCTGTCAAAGGAATTCTCCCCAGTGAAGAGGCAGAAGCGGATGGCCGATAAGAACAACATGCCGAAAGCCAGCAGCAACAGTGACAGTAGTAGCAGGGAGAGCAGCAGCAACAGCTCGGAAGTTCAGGTTGTGGAGCAACCCCCTCACATCTCCCCAACCAGAGTCCAGCCACCACGGGAGGCCAAGGCCAAGAACACATCCACCTCCCCCGTGCCCCAGCCCGCTCCGAAAGCCAGAGCTTGCCGTCAGATCCGCCTCAGCAGCAACAGCGAAGACAACGATTAAAATTTAAGTTTCTTATCTTATATTTTGCTGCCTGCTATATATTTTGTGATGTACTACCTTATCTTTTGTTTTTAATTGTCATTTGCATTGAGGGCAATGCAACCCTCAAGCTTGGGGTGACAACCCTCCATTAATGGAGTACATCTTAGTTTAAAATTTGTGTCTTTACTTAGTTTATTTTTATCTTAAAAAATTGATGAAAATATTGAAAACTTTGGCTGAAAGCCGTGAACTGAACTTACCTGCTGTGACAGCCTGCCGTGACAGTAACTGTAGGATAGTTTTTAGGAGAAGTTTAGAGCCTTTCTATAGTTCTGAAAACTTAAACACAATTGTGACTGTTATACTGCTTATAACTCTTCTAGTCAACTAGAATAGGAAGCTTAGCACTTGAATAGCCCCTAGAGGTGCCTAA
This sequence comes from Hibiscus tridactylites, assembly GCA_958450335.1. NCBI lineage: Eukaryota > Viridiplantae > Streptophyta > Magnoliopsida > Malvales > Malvaceae > Hibiscus > Hibiscus tridactylites. The sequence goes on from OY288275.1 coordinate 8,918,913, forward strand.
CACTGGCTCTAGGAAAAAAGTTTAGCAAAAGAGACTCAACAGCCCAGATGTGCCCGAAACTGGCTCTAGGAAGTTAGCTAGAGGTGCCCAAAACTGGCTCTAGTGAAACTTTAGCTTAAAAAATAGAGAAATCGAGTCAAAACAAAAAAAAAAATCAAAGGAGCATGAAAAAGTGCCTTCAAAAGATAAGCTTTGGCATAAAAATTCGAGTTAAGAGCTGAAATATTCTAGTGAAACTAAGAGAGTCTTGGCATATAACTGTTCACAAGCATGCACACACTGCACGAGGACTATAGTGAGACTCCAGACAGATCCTAAATTATCCGACAGGTTGCTGCCGTCACAGGGAACGAACGACGGGTAAGGGAAAGTAAAAAACTTGAGGGCAAAACAAAAATATTTCTTTTTTCTTTTAAGTCTTAGTTGCTTGAGGGCAAGCAAAAACTTGAGTTTGGGGGTGTGTTGAGTGTGTAAAAGTTCTATTATTTACACCCTATTTAACCCATATTTCTGCTACATTCAAGCATTATTTATTGCATTTAGGTCAGTTTACAGCAAAACATCACAAATATATTAAAAGGCACAGTTTCTACTAAGAACGGCTGTTTTTGCAGGTTGCTGCCGTAGCAGACGGAATGGGCAGGCGCTGGGCAGTGAAGCAGAAGAGTTGGAACTGGACAAGCAGTCAAGGAGGACGATGCTGCCAAGGTTGCCGCCGTGACAACAGATGACGACAGTAGTTTTGAAGAGAAGAAGCAAAATGGACCTCGACAGATAGAGAAAATTCAGCCCGTCTATCGTGTGAAATCCTCATATTTTTCCAAGCCCCAGATCAAAAGGAATGTCAAGCCCAAAGTTCAAGGAGAGAAAATCCCAAGCAAGAAAGATGACGGCTGGAAAGTAGATTCCTTGAAGATTTAGTCTTTATTAGAATTATACTTTCATTTAAAGTTGTATTCTTGCTATTTTAGATAACTTGGACCCAAAGCTTATATAAGGGCATATATTTTGACCTAGGAGGCATAACCGATTCCCTAGCTTCCTTCCCAAAACTCTAGCCGTTTTCCTTCCCACAACATGTTCTAAAATCCCCCTAGGGCCACGGGTTGATTTGTAAAGTAGTTGCAAGGGTTGTTTTGTTTTAGGAATTTTCAGTTCAATAAAATAAACTTCAAGTTCTCTTATTTTGGTTATTAATATCTTGCAAGAGCATCGGGAGAGCATTGTGAGGTTATCAATTTACTTAGCATCGGGAGAGTTAAGTATACGAAAGAAATAAGAGCAAGTTCTCTAGTTTATAGTTGAACTATCTCAGACCTAGGGATAGGACGAGGTTAAGTGGCTAAAGAAGAATTCATCAATATCGGTGTTCATCCTTCGATTCACGCCGGGAGGTATCATCAAAGTCGTGATCATCGACAGACTTGGACCTAGGGATAGGCCAAGGCACATCTGGGATTCTTGCCAAACTTGAAGTACTGAGTTGAGTATTCGCTGCCGCGACAGGTGCTGCCGCGACAGGAACGACGACAGAACTGGATTCCCTAAACTCTGCAATACCTGCACTACTGAGCAATTCAATATCAGCCCATTCTCTCTATCTTGATTTTCCTACTCTTTTATTTACGTTTACTTTATTATTTTCGTGACAAGTTCTCAATTATTCTCTTTACTTTCGTGCAGTGAATTAAGGTGAAGCTATTAGCCCAATCCCTGTGGAGACGATATTCGATACTTCGTATCACTTTACTACTTGCGTCGTGTATACTTGTCCTACCATTGCGATAGACTATTTTACACGCAACAGATTTTTTTAGGTTTTTAGGGTTTCTCGAAGCCTATAAATAGGTTTTATTCTATTGTAATTAGACACAGAGAAAAAGGATAAAACACACATTCACATTCACACCACACAACATTATCCTTTGTAACACATTGAGTTCAAGACCAATAAAAGTTATAGTTGATTTTTGGAGCTCGTGAAGGATCCATCATCGCCGAGGGACGGAGGCTGCACCACCACTGGAGCAGTGGCAGTAACGGCGGCCCCCTGCCGGCGTACAATGACCGGTGTCCAACAGCAGCGGTGATGTCGTACGGTTCACAGTTCAGCTCGTACCCCACGTTGGCAAGATTGCATTTTGATCCCACTATTTGCAATCTCTTTACTCTAATATTTTTTTATTTTTAATTTGATTATTAAATTCTTATTTCGTGCATTTTAATTCATTGTTTGATTTGTTTATATTTACCGTGTTCTTTAACTTATTCATCTTTATGCACTTTAACTTAATAAATTAGGATAAATAGGTTTTATTAATAATATGTGTTTTATTTAATGAAAACTTACCAAATAACTTAAAATAAATACCCTTTTAAGTTAGTTTCCCTAATAGATAGCTTAGATTTCTTTTACGAATAATTATCAATAATAAAATTTAACACCTAGGCTTAGATTCCTAAAATAATGCACCTTTTAATAATAGATGACTTAAATATCTTCAATCTTCCCTTAATTGTAGATAATTGAATAACATCCTTAAGTAAACTTTCTTGAAGAGGTAAATAATCTATTAATTGTAAATAACGGTAAATAGAAATTAACTTAGTAAATTATCTAGAAAAGTAAAAAATTGTTTCTCGTTAATTGTTAATAAAACTCTTTAGGTAATTTTTTAGAAAAATAAATAATGTGTAAATAATTAAATAAGACCTCTTAGATAATCTTTTAGAAAAGTAAATTTCTTAAATGTAAGTAGTTAAATAAAACCTTTAAGATTAGTTTCTTTAAACTCGTGATTTAAAAAAATATAATAACTAACTTTGAACATTTAACCACCCATAAAAATTAAAAAGAACATAAAATGTCATTTAAAAAGAGATATTCTTTCATCATGAAAATGAAATATTTTTTCAATTAGGCTTAATTCGGTCTTCCCCTAGCAGTTGTGGGAACGGTCGAAACTCCCATGTGAGACTATATTTTCGGATTTTTAAGGATTAATGTCTTAATCCCCCTGTGTCTAAATTGATTTGGGTAGCCGTGAGCAAATTCGGGTCATTTTTAGAACTCTGCGGATTTTTACATTAATCTTTGCATGCATGCATCCGAATTACCAAGGAAAATATTAGTGATCAAGTAAGCGTTGTTTTGCGAGCGTGATGGGGGTGTTAATCCTTCCTCGCACGTAACTGTGCCCCGAACACTCAATCTGGTTTGTTTTTAGGTTTCTTGCCCACCTAATATAATAAAAGGGATGGTGGCGACTCTGTTATTACACTAAGAAGACAAGACAACATCAACTTATAAACTTGAGAAGAGATTTCGAGAATTTGAAGATGAAAGAAAGTGAGACTGTCAAGTAGTATTCAGACAGAACAATGGCTATTGTTAATAGCATTAGGCTGCTTGGAAATGAATTTAGTAACAAAAGAATTGTGGAGAAGGTGATTACAACACTTCCGGAGAAATATGAGTCCAAGATCCCCTCTCTTGAAGACTCAAGAGATCTGTCCAGCATTTCCTTGTTTGAGTTGATAAATGCACTCTATGGTCAAGAGCAAAGGAGAGCAAACAGACATGAGGAACATTCGGAGGCTGCATTCCAGGTTAAAAGTAAAGAGAGATCAAGCTCTTCAAATAGCAAAGGAAGGAAAAACTGGAATGATAGAAGGGAGAAGCAAAGAAGAGATAAAGACAATGCCAAGGATGGTGAAAAGAAAAAGTATCCACCTTGTGCACATTGTAAAAAAACCACTCACTTGGAGAAGTATTGCTGGTTTAGACCAGACATACAATGCAGATCTTGCAAGCAACTTGGTCACCAGTGAGGGTTTTGGACAGGCGCGACATGAGCGACCGCACAGGGCCCCCAAGAGAGAGGCCCCGAAAATAGAGAACTTAAATTAAATTAAATATTTGTAAAAAGTTATAAAATTATATATATATATATATATATAATTATGTTTATATAAAAAATTATCTAAAACTTAAAACATGCAAAAAGAATGATAATTTTGAAGTGAAAATATTTTATATTTAGATGTTTATAAGTCAATTTTTTGGTTCTCAAGAGGACAATTTAATAATATTTTTTTGTATTAAAATATTTTTTTTGAAAAAACACTTATATCTCTTACTGATTATAAATTAAGAGTCATATTTTAATAAATCGCACAGGGCCCCTAAAATCTTTGAACCGCCCCTGTTGGTCACATGGAAAAAGTTTGCGAGAACAAAGCCTAACAGCAACTAAATGCACAAGCTCAAGCTACTGATGGAAACAAATCCGAGGAGGAGCAAATGTTCACTACATCTTGCTATGTAACCAGCTACAAAACCAAAGAAAATTGGTTAATAGATAGTGGTTGTACAAACCACATGGCCTTAGATGAGAGCACATTCAAGAACATTGACAGAACCTGTATTTCACGGATCAAAATAGGCAATGGGCAGTTTATTGAAGCAAAGGGAAAAGGAGATGTATTCGTCAGTACTCCAACATGTACTAAAATAGTCTCTGATGTCTTTTTAGTTCCTGATATTGATCAGAACCTACTTAGTGTTGGTCAGCTGCTAGAAAAGAACTATTCAATTGTTTTCAAGAACAAGAATTGCTAGTTTTTGACCAGTCTGGATGTGAACTTGTGTTTGTTTCTATGAATGAAAGAAGTTTTGTTTTAAACTAGAATAGTGCAACTTCAAATGCTTATGCTGGTATAATTGATGAAACTAACTTGTGGCACAAAAGATTGGGGCATGTGAACTACAATACACTTTTTAATTAGTACAAAAGTGATCTTGTTTTAAACTTACCAAAAGTTGTTAAGCATAGTGAAATGTGTGAAGTGTGTCAATTGGGGAAGCAAAATAGGCTGTCATTTCCAGTTAATAAAGCTTGGAGAGCATCAGATAAATTGCATCTTGTCCATACTGATGTATGTGGGCCTATGAAGACACTGTCACTTAATGGAAGCAAGTATTTTCTTTTGTTCATTGATGATAGTACCAGATTTTGTTGGGTTTATTTTTTGAAGCAAAAGTCAGAGGCTGCACAAGTTTTCTGGGAAGTTCAAAGCATTTGTGGAAAATCAGTCCAGTTGCAAGCTGAAAATTATTAGACCAGACAATGGGACAGAATACACATCTGACAAGTTTGAAGAATTTTGTGAAGCTGCATGTATTGAGCATCAATTGAAAAATACTTATAGCCCTCAACAAAATGGGGTTAGCGAAAGAAAATGGCAGAACCATGATGGAATGGCAAGATGTCTTCTGTTTGAAAGAAATTTTCCTAAAAAGTTTTAGGCAGAGGCTGTAATTACTTCTCTGTATTTGCTAAATAGGTTGCCAACTAAAGTTGTGAAAGAAAAAAAAAAACACCATTTCAAGCTTGATTGGATTAAAACCTTCAATGCTTCAGTTAAGGGTGTTTGGATGTGTATGTTATGCTCACATTCCATAAACCAAAAGAGATAAGCTGGAGAAGAAATCCAAACTCGGAATCTTTGTTGGTTACAACAATAAAAAGAAAGGGTATAGGATTTTTTATCCTTATATTGACAAGGTGTTTGTAAGAAGAGATGTTAAGTTTAGTGAGTATGCATTTTTGGAACTGGAACAAATGTGAAGTTGAGATTTTTAAGGAAATTCATATTAAAGCTGACATGTCTCAAGATCTAGTTGAAGATGAAAATGATTCTGAAAAATCAGATGAAGATCATCATGTACGAGGTACTAAACCACTTTCAGATGTTTATGAAAGATGCAATATAACAGCTTTTGAACCTGCTGACTTTGAGGAAGCAATCAACTCAGAAGGTTGGAAGAAGGCCATGCAAAATGAGATGTCCATGATTCAAAATAATCAAACTTGGGTACTGGTTGATAGGCCAATCCAAAAAGAAGTAATAGGTGTGAATTGGGTGTTTAGAACAAAGCTAAATGATGATGGTTCTGTCAACTGATTAAAAGCAAGACTTGTGGTGAAGGGATATGCTCAACAATTTGTTGTGGATTATTTTGAAACCCTTGCACCAGTGACAAGGTTAAACACCATTAGATTGTTGCTAGCTTTGGCAACTCAAATGGGATGGAAAATTCACCAGATTGATGTTAAGTCAACATTTTTAAATTGCCTTTTAAAGGAAGCAATTTACATTGAACAGCCACAGGGGTTCGTTGTCGAGGGGAATGAAGCAAAAGTCTACCAACTTAAAAAGGCTCTATATGGCCTGAAGCAGGAACCTAGGACCTGGTATGAGAGGATAGATACTCATCTATTGAAGTTGGTTTTTGAAATGAGTATGAGTGAGCCTACTTTGTATGTGAAGAAGTCAGAAGAAGAAACTTCGTTCATAGTATCCTTGTATGTCGATGATCTCTTGGTAACTGGAAGTAGGGAAAAGTTGTTGGTCGAGTCCAAAAAACAAATTGAAAGTGTGTTTGAAATGTCAGATTTTGGTGAAATGACATACTTTCTTGGGGTGGAGGTCATAAGTCAAAAAAGATTTTCATTGAAGATTTTGAAGAAGTTTCGCATGGAGAATTGCAAGTATGTTACTACTCCCATTGTTCAAGGTGAAAAATATAGCAGCAGAGATGACTTTGAAAGAGTTGATGAGAAGAGCTATAGAAGTCTTATTGGATGCTTGTTGTATCTAACAACAACCTGACTGGATATCATGTTTGCTGTAAGTTTACTATCAAGATTTATGCATTGTTGCAATGTCTCACACTTTAAGCCAGCCAAGAGAGTATTGAGGTATATAAAAGGCACTACAAATTATGATGTCATGTTTAGGAAAATTGAAAAGTTGAGTTTTATTGGATATACAGACAACGATTGGGCTGGGCCAATTGATGATATGAAAAGCACTTATGGATACTTTTTTACACTTGGTTCTGGTGTTTTTTCATGGAGCTCAAGAAAACAAGAAACAATTGCCCAATCAACAGCAGAAGCAGAATATATTGTTGTTGTTGCTGATGCTGTTAACCAAGCCATTTGGCTAAGGAAGTTGTTGTTTGATCTGAATCTGGTCTAAGAGGAAGCAACAGAGATATATTGTGATAACCAATTTGCTATTGCAATTGCAAAGAACCCTGATTTTCATGGAAAAATAAAGCATTTCAAGATAAAGTTTTATTTTATTAGAGAAGTGGAGCAGAACAATGAAGTTACACTGGTTCATTGTAGTTATAAAAACCAGTTGGCAGACATTCTAACTAAGCCTCTTGGCAAGATTAGATTTGAAGATTTAAGGATGCAAATTGGTGTTGGCAACAAACCAACCAAGGAGAAGTGTTGAGCTAAGTGACTATTTTGCTGTAGATATAGATATCTCTTAACTTTATTTTGTATAAGTCAGACATGTTTATTTTGTACACTGATATGAAAGTGTTGGTCGACTAGTTTGGTTCAATATCTTTTGTACAAGTCACTCATGTTGCAAGTTGAAAGAGAAGTACTTGTAGTAGCTGTGTTTGGTGAAAAACCATTTTGATATAATGTAAACTTTCTGTTGTAACCTAATGAACTCTTTTCCAGCAACTAAGAGTGCTTCTTTTCTTTCATTTTCTATCTTGTTTCATTTAGTCTCAAGTTTACACTTTTAGCTAAATGTCCAACACATGACTCTGTTTCAAATTGTTTTATCTATTGGTAGTCTCAGTAATTACTTTACATGCTCATCAAACGTAGGCATCCCTTTGCAATGATATAACTTTGAAGCGTTTCTGATTGCGTTCCTTTATACTCCGACCTTACTTCTGCATTACACAATGTGCAGAATAAAGCATCTTCATCTTCAGATTGTTTCCACAAAAGGTCTTCATCTTTGCAATGATATAACTTGGATAATGGTATAGAAGGGTCGGATCATAAAGGAACGCAATTAGAAACGCTGCAAGGGTCGCCGGAGTCGGCGAGAAATATGGTTATGAAACATTTCTCAACTCGACTATTGGCCACGGTGGAGTTGAGTCGGGTTAGGAACTTTTGGGGCAGTGGTTGAGGTTCTATGTCCATGGAAAATGAAAAGGGGAAAAGCTTTGTTAGCAGGTAAGAAGAAAACCCATTCAGCAGGTTAACGTCTAGGTCAGACGTCCGTCAATTTTTTAACGAAATGGGACTGCTTATTATGTCTCGATTAGTCAAGGGACTAGTTTATAACTTCTGATAGTTAAGAGATGCAAAAGATAATTGGAGCATAGTCGAGTGGGCTATTTATGTAGTTTACTCATTATTCTTTTAGGGCGTTTTCATTTAAAATTAATAAAATTAAACTTTGACCCCTCATTTTTTTTGGTTTAATTACTTTTTAAAACCTTTCAATTTTAAAATTTGTAATACTAAACCTATACCCCTTAAATTTCATAGTTTAATTACTTTTCAAGACTCTATTTATTTCAAACCTATTCAATTGTGACCTAGGATGTTGTGGAAATCATTATTGGAAAGTGATTTAGAGAAGAAGATTATCTTGGAAACTTATTTCCATTCATATCATCATGTATGTATGTACAACCATCCTTATATACAAGGACTACAAAGACTACATTGAATCTCATGTACATGCATCGTATGCTAACCTTCATAGACTTAGGTTAACTAACTAACTAATAACCCTAACTGAATGCTAACAGCTTAACAGCTGGTTAACAACCTTCAGCAGCACCTAACAGACTTCAACATCCTCCTTGCTCTTTGCATCTACAGCTTCAAACTTCAACACTCTCCCTGCTCTTTGCCTTTGTTGAATCGTCTTGAACCACAGCAACATTGCTTCTGGGTATTACTTGCAGTCGTTTTCTAAATTCCTCAAAGTAGGATCGAGTTAAGGGCTTAGTTAGTCCATCAGCTACTTGACACGTAGCTGGAATGTAACCAACACAGATTTTACCAGCTGTAACTCTTTCTCGAACGAAATGTATATCAAGATCTACATGTTTAACACGTGAGTGATACACAGGATTTTCACTAATAGCAATAGCACTAGTATTGTCATTCCAAACTTCAGGAACTCTAATCTTGTCATATCCCATTTCTTCAAGCAGAGACACAACCCAGCAAACTTCTGCTGTAACATCAGCAATACTCCTGTATTCAGCCTCTGTTGTAGACCTTGCAACAGTCTTTTGTTTTCGTGAAATCCAAGAGACCAGATTGTCACCAAGGTAGACACAGCAACCTGACACAGATCTTCGATCACAAGCATTTGCTCCCCAATCTGCATCTGCAAAGGCTGCAACATGACAAGCATGAACAGAAGACTTCCTATACACCAAACCATAGTCCAAAGTGCCATTGATATAGCGTAACACACGTTTAACATCAACCAGGTGATGCTCCCTGGGCTCATGCATGAACTGGGCCAGTTTGTTCACACTAAAGGCTATATCAGGCCTTGTGTGACAAGCATATAAAAGAGCTCCAACAATGCTCCTGTAGTTCTCTGCATCATCAATAGGGCTACCTGACACCTTATCTAACACATCATTACTAACCATAGGTGTAGGCACTACATTAGCTTTGTGCATATTAGCTTGAACCAAAAGATCACGCAGGTACTTCTGTTGATTCAAGACCAAGTAACCAGGCCCTCGAACAACTTCTAGGCCAAGAAAGAAATTCAAATGGCCTAGATCCTTCAACGCAAACCTCTCACCAAGTAAGGCAATGACTTTCTCTATTTCAACAGTCGAATGCCCTGTCAAGATTATATCATCTACATATACCAACATATAGGTATATCCAGTTTCATGCTTAAGAACAAAAAGTGATGCATCTGCTTTTGATTCAACAAAGCCAACGGCCAACAAGAAATTTTTAAGTTTCTCATGCCAATTACGAGGTGCCTGCCTTAGCCCATAGAGTGCTCGTTGTAGTTTGCAAACTAACCTGGAGCCATCTGGTGCAGTCTTCTCGAAGCCTGGTGGCTGGTCCATGTAAACATTCTCATCAAGGTCACCGTTCAATAAGGCATTGTTTATGTCAACTTGCCTTAAAGCCCAATCATTTGACACAGCTAGGGACAACACAACATTCACAGTAGTCATTCGATCAACTGGACTGAACGTGTTTTGAAAATCCTGGCCAGGTATTTGAGAAAAACCCTTTGCAAGTAACCTTGCTTTGTGCTTAGAAACCGTACCATCAGGGTTACGCTTGAGCCTGAACACCCACTTGCAACCAACTGTGGACTGGCCCTCAGGCAACTGAACCAAAGACCACGTTCCATTGTTATTCAACGCGTCCAACTCAGCATGAACAACACCTGTCCACTCAGAAGATCTCAAAGCTTCCTGAATATTTAGAGGCTCCACTTCTTCAACATTAAACAATTTTGGTTTGAAGATCCCATTCTTGCTTCTGGTTATCATTGGATGACCAGTGTTGATTTCAGTTATAGTTGTATCACTTCCAACCTCTGTGTCCTCATTTTGCGAAACACCAAGACCTTCGAAAGAGTTTTCTCCCTGTTCCAGATTAGTTGACACCTGTTGTAGACATTCACTTGTTATTCCATGTTGACCTTCACGTGTTATTTCATGTGAGACCTCACGTGATGATGTACCAAAATCACCCACAATACTGCCTCCTCCTTGATTACTATCATCTTGCCTTGAATCATCCAAGGAAAACTGTGGCTCATGAATCTCTTCATTGTGATTAGCAGCTTCTGACCCTTGAGCATTAGCAGGATTCGATAAGCTAACTTCAGTCTCAGGTACAGGTGCAGAAACACTTTCTGTTGTAGCATGATCAACTTGAGTCTCAGTTCGAGCTTCGACACAAGTTCGATTCCTACTAGCACCACATGTAGAAGTGACAATAGGCAACACACATGATCGAATCTTTTGCACCACTGGAGCACATTTATCATCTTTCTTAACTGTAAAAGGAAAAAACGATTCTGTTTCAACTTGAGTCTCATGTACATGTGATTAGTAGCTGTGTTTGGTGAAAAACCATTTTGATATAATGTAAACTTTCTGTTGTAACCTAATGAACTCTTTTCCAGCAACTAAGAGTGCTTCTTTTCTTTCATTTTCTATCTTGTTTCATTTAGTCTCAAGTTTACACTTTTAGCTAAATGTCCAACACATGACTCTGTTTCAAATTGTTTTATAGTATTGGTAGTCTCAGTAATTACTTTACATGCTCATCAAACGTAGGCATCCCTTTGCAATGATATAACTTTGAAGAGTTTCTGATTGTGTTCCTTTATCCTCCGACCTTACTTCTGCATTACACAATGTGCAGAATAAAGCATCTTCATCGCCAGATTGTTTCCACAAAAGGTCTTCATCTTTGTAGAAATCTTCTTTGCAATGATATAACTTGGATAATGGAATAGAAGGGTTGGATCATAAAGGAACGCAATTACAAACGCTGCAAGGGTCGCCGGAGTCGGCGAGGCTGGAAGCATTGACTGCTAAGATGTAATTCATGGTGAGAAACATGGTTATGTCGGTACATAACTTGATTGTGAAAGGGGAGTTCTGTTCAGTGAGTTTGAAACGTTTCCCGACTCGACTATTGGCCACGGTAGAGTTGAGTCGGGTTAAGAACTTTTGGGCCAGTGGTTGAGGTTCCATGTCCATGAAGGGAAAAGCTTTGTTAGCATGTAAGAAGAAAACCCATTCATCAGGTCAGACGCCCGTCTATTTTTTAACAGAATGAGAATGATTGTTATGTCCCGATTAGTCAAATGACTAGTTTGTAACTTCTATAGTTAAGGGATGCAAAAGATAATTAGAGCATAGTCGAGGGGGCTATTTATATAGTTTACCCATTATTCTTTTAGGACGTTTTAATTTAAAATTAATAAAATTAAACTTTGACCCCTCATCTTTTTTGGTTTAATTACTTTTTAAAATCTTTTAATTTTAAAATTTGTAATACTAAACCTATACCCCTTAAATTTTATAGTTTAATTACTTTTCAAGACTCTATTTATTTCAAAGTTAATCGGCATACCTCCCTTGTAGTTCAATTCTGGCTCCGTCCCAATTTCGGTGGGGCGTGTTTAGTTGTCCTTGAGCGTTTAGTTCCTTTGTTTGTTCTGATTTGTAATGGCAACTTCGCCTTTTTTATCATTAATAAACATTTTTTTTGCCAAGAAAATAAAATGAAAAAATAAATTAATTCGAGAAAAAACTCGAAACAAAAAATACATTTTTGAAAAGACAATAAACAAAGCACACCATACCACCTGCAGATGAACATAGCAATCAACCTCTGACACCTTACAAAATCAGCTTGCTTCCCCTTCAGTAAATTATGAATCAATCCAATGTCAACTCATACTACATATAAACAATGAATTCAATTCATAAGCAAGGAGAATCCCAACTGACTCATCACCGTAAAGGAAAACTCAAACACTCCGAGCAGTAACCAAACGCTTGAACAAAAGGAGTTCTATTTCTATAAATTAATTGAGTCCATATGCTATTTTTATATGGAAAATGTCAATCTATTTCCTAGTATTCGTTCAATATTTTACATTAATTGTTGACTTGCCGGTTATAAAAAACATCATTAATTGAACAATACAGTTTTCCAATACCATCTATATCTACAAGTTTCAAGGTGTGATCACCAAATCAAACCTATTCAATTGTGACCTAGGATGTTGTGGAAATCATTCTGCAGGTGGTGGGGTTGTACGGACAAATCCAACCAACATTGATGAATTTCTAGAGCTGTGTTTTTAAGTACACTGGACTGGAGCTGCAAGATCTGTTTGGCTAATTTGTGTTGCTGCTACGATATGCAACTTATGGCTAGCAAGAAATGAAAATACAAACTTCAAGGAGCTTGTGTTTCTAGCAAAGAGGACTACTTGTGAAAGAATTTCTCGGGCTCGGGCTCGGGTAACACGTCTCTTCGACATGTTCGCGCGCGGGTATTTTCTTTTTGGAGAAAATTCGTAAGGAATTTTTCGACACGTTCGCGCGCGGGTATTATCTCGGAGCATCCGTGTTCACCTCGGGGGACAATATGCATGTGTCTATCCTTTTTTTTGGCTCAGACTTTTGCTGAATTAAATGCTATTAAAACTGCTGTACAGGTTTTCATGGAAGCTAATTGGTTAGAAAAAGCTGAGTTGGTTATAGAACCTGATTCCCAAGTTGTTTTGGACTGGGTCAGTACCATACTTGCGAGACCGTGGAGGTAGTGGAGCACATTTGAAGAGACCGATCGTATGATAACTAAGATCAAGATGATTCGGTTTGAATACATACCAAGGGAGGGAAATGGTATGGCTGACTTTCTTGCTAAGGCTTGGATAAGAAGAACTAAATTATTTAAAGCATGGTGGTAAGGATATTCATGAGTACTGGAGGACGATTGTTAGGAGAAATTCTGGCTTGATGTTTTTAGAGTTCCATAACTTATAGCTTTTATGTCTTGGTTCTTTGACTTGTCTTAGATTGATATTCTTTGGTTTTGAGGTTTTCTTTCCTGTACTCACCCTGCTTGTTTAGCACACTTTTCCTCTATCGAGAATTAGGTAGAGGTGACAAACGAGTCATTCAGTTCGGTTTCGGTTTGGGTCTGATTATATTCGGTTTAAGTTCGATTCGGATCTGGTTTGGTTTTAGTTCGGGTCTATGGTGATTTTGGTTCGGGTATCAGGTCATGACGTTAGTTCGGTTCATTTTCGGTTCCGTTGACTTTCGGTTTAGGTTGATTTCGGGTCTTGTCAATATCGGGTTAATAGGAGCTCGATTGGTTTTAGTCGGGTTTTCAGGCTGAGTTAGGTTTTTCCACCTCATATATCACTTTATAAAGCATGCATATTTGACTTTTTGGTGAGTTGTGCGACAGTTCACATCACATCTCATCTTTATTTATTTATTTATTTATTTTAATATATTTTCTTTATTTTTGGTTGCCTCTGGTTCGGGCTGTTTTCGGTTCGGTACAAAATCGGTTTTGGTCCATTCAGTTTGGTTGAAAATTTGTTCGGGGTCCATTTTCAGTTCAACTAAAATTCGATTCGATTCGATTTATTTCAATTTTCGGATCATATTCAAGTCATCGTGTTTGGGTCAATTTTGAGTAAATCGATTCTAGTCTCCGGTCAAGTTTGTCAAGTCTAGAATTTAGGATGCTTTAAATGAGGCTTACAATCATGTTTAAGCTTGTATGATTAAAATTAATAAAATCATATTTGCCGAGAAAAAAATTTTCAAGGTTAAATTAATAAAATTGTTAACATAGAAGACTAAAAATATATTTTATCTTTTCTATAGTCATACACTCAACAATTAACTGTAAAATTGAAAATTAACTGTAAAATTGAAAAGAAGTTGATGAGTGACCAAGATTTTTAATTCAAAATTAGTACAAAGATTCAATTTGCTTTACGTAAAAATAAGAACTCGATTTCGTAAAAAAAGAGTATGAAGATTAAATTTTTAAAGTAATACATAGACATGTGGTATATTTAAAACGAAAATTTTATATCGAAATTTCAGACTTGATACGGTATATAAATTTAAAAAATAAATCACGTCTCCTTATTTTTTCTGTGGCTCTTTCGTGTCTACACCTAATTTTAGTAGGTGATTTTTTTAATATTTTTTTTTGCATACACAACGCTTCGAATTCAAGATCTGTTTAAGCGATACCAAGTTACATTGGAACTACTTATTTGATATTTACCTTGTTATTTTTTTTAGTTTAGATAAATTTTTGTAGAGTAAAAAAAAGAAAAAATGTATTATTTGTTAAACTGTAAAAATAATATTAAGATGTATACGTCACATAATCAATTTTTTTAAAAAAAATTATTTAACAAGATTAATATAAAAATAGTTGACATCGTGACCGAAGATACACATTTCAAAAAATAGGACTAGGAATGATTAGATTACAATAGGAAGACTAAATCAACCAAAACTGTATAATTGGTAAAAAGATCTCTTTGGTCCCTCTTAATTTTAAGATTGGACAGATTGGTCCCTCAAAAAAGATAAACAATTTAGTCATATCAATTTAATAAGTGAGCAATTAAGAATAATTAACATCTAAATACTTAAGGGTATCAAAAGCCCTCAAACTTTTGAAAATTAATTAATTAAGCCCATTAACTTCTTTTACGCTCAATTAAGCCACTGAACTCTAAATTTGTACTAATGTAGCCCTTTGACTAACGAAATTAATTGTTGACCGTTAGTTCCATTAAAATGATGACTTGCTCGTTAGAATTGTCACACCATATGATTTAAAGTTGTCATATCGTGTTGACTTGGCAATTAAATTATTTAATAAAAATAATGAGAATATATATTTAATGGTTTTATTTGATTAATTTAAACAATGGTTCAAGGTTTTACAACCAAAATCTTTTAATCCAACAAACAACCTCAAATTGAAGGAAAATAACCCTAACTCATCTATCCCAACATTTTTAAATCTCAAGTTCGTTGAAAATATGATAAATATCCATACCTTAATTCAGAATTAACTTATTCTTGCCAAATCAAAGTTGTTCATCTTTTACAAAATAATAGAGTTTGATTATTTTAATTACAGAAACACTAAAAGTAATGTACAAAAACTTAAAAGAGATAATAACAATTAAAATGAGGACTTCTCCTTGATAAAATTCCCGCTAGTATACATAGATTCCATAAACACTATAACAAATTTTTCATACAAAATATTAGAGACTAATCAAAATTTAAACTTTATAAAAAGCAAACTAATACAAACAAATTATCTCCACAATAACATAACATTGAAAGAACTGACATTGCTACCATCTTGAATGATACAAGTTATGAGACATGCAGTTTATGAGACTTTTCCAGAAGAGCGATCTTTTCAACGAATTTGAGATTTGAAAATGTTAGAATTGATGAGTTAGGGCTTTTTTAATTTGGGTTGTTTGTATGATAGAAACATTTTAGTTGTAAAAATTTAAGTCATTTGTTTAAGTTAATAAAATAAAATCATTAAATATATATTCTCGTCATTTTTATTTTTTAACGGAACTAACGGTCAACAATTAATTCCGTTAGTCAAAGGGGAACATTAATGCAAATTTAGAGTTCAAGGACTTAATCGAGTGTAAAAAGAATTTAAGGGTTTAATTAAATTTTTTTTTCAAAAGTTTGAGGGCATTTGATACCCTTAAGCCAAAATTATTTTAGTTCACTCTGTAAAGGGAAACAACTTTGCATTCCCATTTAAGAAAAAAAATATTTTAGATTTTATTCTCTTTTTTTTTTAGCAAATTTTAGATCTCATTTTTGAATTTTCAGATCACTAAAAGTAATAGAGTATAAGTTTATTGGCACGTTTTGTGAAGTGAATGATTAACCTAACACTCTCCATTTTGAAAACTTTATAGTACAGGCTGAATTACAGATAAATAAAAATTACAGATAAATAAAATATTATATTATCAGTCATTAACTAATTTGTGTTATTTGTACGTTGGATTAGGAGATGATAGGGGTCCTAACCTAACACTAATAAAATAAGACTATGATAAAAAAACACTAATAAAATAAGACAAGTTTTAACTAAACTTGTATGTTGTTAAGGATTCATCTAATGGTCAAATTGCTTCTTAAACAGACAAGCCTTCACCTAACATCACACTTCAATCACATGCCACAACGGTGTGTTTTGGAGAAATAAATTTTATTTTAGACTTCCAACAATTCCCCATGACATGCAACTCCCAACGGTGTATTATTAATAGACTACTTTATTATGTACATTATCCTCAAATTTGATATTGCATGTAAAGCAAAAAATTAATAAGCAAATATTAACTCATTGATTACCTATGGTTTAGTTGAATATAAGTTGTATTATGTTGAAATGGTAAAGAAGAATAAGGAATTTTATTGATTTAAGAGAAGTTACAAAGGATTACCGCTTAGCTCCTGCAACATTCAAGAGCTTATATAGCTCCATGCAAGCTAGCTAGCTGGCTGCCAGCTCACGTAACAAACTTAGCTACCCATGCAACAAACCTAACAACCCTAACAGATATTAAACCTTCAACATTTCCCCTACTTTTTCTTCTCTACACAAGTTCATTGACATATACAACATTCAATCTGCGTCGAAACAATTCGAAGAAAGAACTCGTGAGAGGTTTAGTAAACCCATCGGCCGTCTGATGAGGAGCAGGAACATAGTTTACTTGGAGACTTTTATCCGCAACCTTCTCCCTGATAAAATGAACGTCTAAATCAACATGTTTGGACTTTGAATGAAAGACAGGATTCATGCTGAGGGAGACTGCACTCATGCTATCACTCCATATCACCGGAACAGTACGCTGCACAACACCCATGTCAAATAGTAAAGCACGCAACCAAGTTACTTCAGAGGCTGTATTAGCGATGCTCCTATACTCGGCTTCCATCGTTGAACGAGACACAATACGCTGCTTCTTGGAGCACCAGGTGACTAAACTACTACCCAGATACACGCAGCTCCCCGTCGTGGAACGCCTATCGTCTGGATTGCTACCCCAGTCGGCATCAGAAAATGCTACGAGACTGGAACCAGGCTCCGAGGGTCGAAAAAGAAGACCATGGTGCAACGTTCCACTCAGATAATGCAGGATCCGTTTCACCGCCGCAAAATGCTCTTCACATGGACTATGCATATATTGCGCGACACGATGAACACTAAAGGCTATGTCAGGTCTGGTATGACAGTAGTACAGTAGCGCCCCAACAATGCTTCTGAACCCTGTAGCATCAGCAATAGGACTTCCAGCATTCTGAGAGAGCTTAACAGAAGGAAGTATGGGTGTTGAAGTAGGTTTAGCTTTGTCCATCTTCGACTTTTGAAGTAGCTCTAGGACAAACTTCTATTGACTCAAAAATAACCCCTCTTTACACCACTGAACTGCAATGCCTAGAAAGAAGCTTAGGGAGCCCAGATCCTTAAGAGAAAATTCTCTTCCCAAAAGCATCACCACGTCTGCAATTTGTTCCTCAGAACCACCAGTAACAACAATGTCATCTACGTATACAAGTACATAGATGAACACTCCTGACTAAGATCGGATAAATAGAGAGGAGTCAGCAGCTGATCTGCGAAAGCCAATTTCCACAAGATAGTCCTTAAGCTTGGTGTACCAGCTTCGAGGTGCTTGTCGCAGCTCGTAGAGCACTTTTTCAAGCTTGCAAACAAGCCTAGTCCCATCACTAGCAACCTCTTCAAAGCCAGGAGGCTGCATCATGAACACTTCTTCGTTGAGATCACCGTTCAAAAATGCGTTGTTAACATCGATTTGTCGCAGCGACCATCGATTGGAAACGGCCAAAGCAAGCACCACATTCACTGTTGCTGGCTTCACTACAGGGCTAAACGTATCGTGGAAGTCGTGGCCAGGGACTTGACTGAACCCTTTCGCGACCAGACGTGCCTTGTATCTCGAAATCGACCCATCGGAGTTTTGTTTGACCTTGAAAATCCATTTACACCCAACCAAGGTTCGTCCTTCTGGTAGGGCGACTAGCTTCCACGTGCCATTTCGCTGCAAGGCAGCATACTCAGCATGCACTGCCTCACGCCACTGTGGAATAGCCAATGCTTCATGAATGGAAGCAGGAACATCAGTATCAACGTTAGCAAAATAAATCTTCGGTTTGAAGACTCCCATTTTGCTTCGAGTCATCATGGGATGGGTGTTAATATCCAAAGATGAAGTGGGTTGGGGAGGTAAGTCCTCCTGTGAGACAGGTATAGACAAATCCTCTTGTAGAAGGGGAGCATTAGATAGCACATCAGTATCCTGAGGCTGAAAATTACCACCACCAACAGGGCCAGAGGGTGTCACAGCATCTATATTCTCGTGCAAAGAATGAAATTGAGCCTCGTCAGTAGCACACTGAACTGGAGGCATGTCAGCACAGGGTAAAAAACTTTCTGGATTGTGAAGACCAGCGTCTAGGACACGGCATCACTGCGCGAACCAACTTCTATAGTTGGAGAAATCACATCACCATCGTGGCAAGAAGCAGCCCCTGGGTGGCCTACAGGAGCACTATTAGCCTCAGGAGGAGCAGAAGCTGCTGCAGTTAAATTCTCAGTATCACGAGCCTCACACGCATCAGAGGGGGCAAACAAACGAGATGCACCAGGAACCAAGTGAAGCACCCCCGACTGAACACCTGTGTGTGCATCATCAGCACATGAAGCCTCATTATCAGCAGAGTGAGCAAACGGGAATACTCCTTCATCGAAGACAACATTGCGTGAAATATACACTCGACCAGTTGAGGTAACACATTGATACCCTTTGTGCATGGGACTATACCCCAAAAAAGTTGTTGGTTGCGACCTGAACTCAAGCTTATGAGTGTTAAATGATCTGAGACATGGAAAACATTTACAGCCAAAGACTCTTAGCATGTCATACTGAGGTTTGCGACCAAACAACCTCTCAAAAGGAGAGACACCTGCAAGGACCTTTGTGGGTAACCTGTTGATAAGAAACACGGCTGTAGTGACAGCATAGGACCAGAATCTCAGAGGAAGGGAGGCCTGTGCTAACAAGGTCAATGCTAACTCGATAATGTGACGGTGCTTCCGTTCGACAACTCTGTTCTGCTGAGAGGAGTGTGGGCAAGTAACACGATGGACAATCCCCTCTTGAACAAGAAGACGAGACAAACTGCAAAACTCCCCTCCCCAATCACTCTGCATAGCTTGAACATTAGCTCTAAATTGAGTCTGCACAAGCTTATGAAATGATTGGAAAGCCACAATGGCTTGTGACTTGTTCTTTAACAGGTACACCCAGCAATGGCGAGTGAACGCATCCACAAATGAAACATAATAAGAGAAACCTTGAGAAGAAATGTGGGCTGGTCCCCAAAGATTGGTAAACACTAGTTCAAATGGCTTGGTATACTCAGTAGTAGAAGAAGCATAGGGAAGGGTATGACTCTTACCCATTTGACACGCATCACATAATTCAACCTTCTTATTAATATGGGAATCCAAACAAACATCAAATTGCTTACAAACTTTAACTAAAGTATCAAAAGAGGGATGGCCGAGCCTTCGATGCCACAAGGTGTAAGCATCTGCAGACTTCAGCTTATTCTCTGTGTTTGCCACAAGACATTGAGCAGCGTCCTGAGGCATACGCGAACGAGAAGCACGAAAGCGATACAAACCACCAACCTGATCACCCTGAAGAATCACTTCCTTTGTCCTTTCATCACGAACCAAGCACGATCTAGCATGAAACTCCAAGAACACCTTATTATCACTAGCAAGCTTCGAAACGGATAACAAATTTTTAGTGACTTTTGGAACATGCAACACATCACTCAACAGCAAGGATCGTGAGGAGGAATGTAAAACTGACTTACCAACACCAGAAATACTAAGACCTGACCCATTACCAACAACCAACTTACCAGGGCCAACGTAGTCAGATCCATCACCAAGATTCGTGGCTTCAGGAGTGACATGGTGACTTGCACCAGAATCAACAAACCACTGAGTGTTTGAACCATTAGCAAGATTAGCTTGAGCAGTGGCGTCAGCGTTGACTGCCTCTGATGAGCGTGTTGTGACTCTAGGGAAACTCTCATCGAATTTGTGCCAGCAACGGTCTACAAGATGACCAATCTTGCCACACAATTGGCATTGAGGTCGCATATTAGGTTTATAACTAGATTTGCCACGACCACGATGATTGACCACAGCACGATAGGGCCTGTAACTAGACTGTGTAGTCTCATGAGCAGAAGGATTAGCAACATGAGCCACATGAGCAGCAGGAGACAAAGACAGATGCAAAAAATGATCAAAGGTGAGCAGCTGTGTCTCAGCATCAAGAAGAACATTAACAGCAGCATCGAGGGTAAAGGGAGACTGACTCGCCGTGATTAAAGCAATAAAGGGCTGATACTCACTTGGAAGACCTTTGAGGATGGAAGCAATCTTCTCCAGATCAGAGATGGGACTGCCGCAAGACAAGAGCATATTACACACCTCCTTAACTTGAGAGATGTAGGCTCGCATACTCAGATCTCCTTTCCGCATAGATCGGAGCTTATAATGAAGGCTCATTGCCGAGGTGGTAGAGCGATTCGAGAAATACTTAACCACTGTGTCCCAAATGGCAGCAGAGGTCTCAGCGCCAGCAAACTCAGAAAGGAGATTCGAACTTATAGTCGAAAGGATCCACGAAGCAAGCACACTATCCTGGGCAACAAAGATTTCATAAGCTTCGTTATCAACAACCGTGCCTTGATCATTGGTAACTGTTTCCGCCGGCGGCTTCAGAGCACCGGTGAGCAGTTTCTCGAGACGATGACTTCGGACGGCAAGCAAAACTTGTTGCTTCCAAATCAAGAAGTTCGATTCATCGAGCACCACACTAACACGTTTGTTGGTGAAGCTTTTGCCGGAGGATGAACCAGTGGAAAAATCACTGGTAGCAGCGGAAGAATCGCCCGGATTCGTCATGACAGAAGAAGCAGGATAATGAAAGAAGAAACAAATCGAAGAAAAATTAAGAAACCCAGGAGATCCTGGCGATTGATACCATGTTGAAATGGTAAAGAAGAAGAAGGAATTTTATTGATTTTAGAGAAACGGTTACAAAGGATTACCGCTTAGCTGCTGCAACATTCAAGAGCTTATATAGCTCCATGCAAGCTAGCTAGCTGGCTGCCAGCTCACGTAACAAACTTAGCTACCCATGCAACAAACCTAACAACCCTAACAGATATTAAACCTTCAACATATTATAAGGTTGATTATAATACATAAGACAACTTATAGTAGTTGGTCATCTAAACAAGTTTGTAGTTCGTAGAATAATCTCAAGCAAATAATTCAGAAGGACTATTATGTTTTTTTTGCTCGACAAAGAGATACTTTATTATTAATTAAGTACCTTAATTGTATGCCTCATTAAAAAACTCTCTAAACCTAAGTTGGAGGAAAAGAGTACACACAATTAAAGGGAACACACCAAAAAAAACTCCATCAGGGCAGTCACCTCTCTGTCTGAATCTCAATACAAAAACAGTCCTTAGAAACAATAACACCTCACTATAATTAGAGGCTATCCTAGGCATAAATTCCAGGTCAAATACACAACACAAAATAATCACTCTACCACCAGGCCTTGAAACAGGGAATGGTCGCCCCATTCTAGATGCAAGGCTATCAACTAATGATTTTGCTTACCTAGGAACGAAGTCAAACTAATGATTTCGCAAGGCTATCAACTTCACATTTCCTAAGAGCACTTTTAGAATTATCACACTAATATTTGAGATTAACATAATCCAATAAATGTAATTTATCATAATAAAATAAGAAGTCAAAAAAATTCTCTTATAGTTTGAATTATATTTTACAACTTTTAAGGTTAGATTTTAATTGTCATATTCTACTTTTTAATCTAGTTGTTAAAACAAAATTAATGGAATTGAACCACCTTAGCCACAACTAATGCTTCGGATTAAAAAGGTTTTATTAGAAAATTGTTATATATATATTAGAGAACTCATTCTGAGGCACTCTTTTTTCGGCTCGTTGTGCGGTTGCACCTTTTAAACTTGTCCAGAACCACCCTGAATAAAATTATCCTATGGACAAATCAATGATGCTTGGGAATTTCGGGTTTAATTTAGATTTATTTTGATTAGTTTTAGTTTTTTTAATGTTATGCCTCCGCCAAACATTCTTGGTAAACTTCACCTCCGAAGAGACTGTCTCTGCACCACGCTCTCATCACGGAGCCCGGGCGCCCTTACACCTCTAGACCCATCAGCCTCCAGAGACTATTGCGCTAAAACAAGACAACCGTCCAGTCTAACTGAGCTCGCAGCCTAACAGCTGAGCTACCACCTGCCAACCTATCAATAGCCATCACAAGGCCTGGCACATTCTCATCAGCCATCACTCAATCGACAACACCAAAGAAATATAAATACCCCCAAGACCAAAGACAAAGGGGGTGTCTCTCTTCTAATCGACCCATCTCACCCTCCTCTCCCACATGGCTCCAGCCACGGGCTCTACATTGTTTCCGACTCTTACCCCTAAGCCAACCTGGGCTGAACCGCCTCATTTCACGACCAACCATGGTCAACTATGGCTCTCGACCCGTCTCGCGGCATGTAAACCACCAAGCTTCGACCCCAAACCTTCATTCGACCACAATCTCCACCTCCTTGTCTAGTGTCGCCCAAAATCGACATTAACAATTGGTGCGATAAGCGTGAAGCACTTTCCGACCAAGGGAATCAGTCGTGAATTCTCTCCCAGCTTTGAGCCGCGCCAACTACAAAAGAGAAGGAAGCAAACAAAATGGGTCAACAAAATTTCACCACCAATATCTAGGGGACGCTATGGAACCGACGAAATTACAATATCTCACTAAATATGTTGGTGAAGCCTTGCTATCCGAAAAAGGTTCGACACCACCAGAAGCCAAGGAGTGAGTAAGCTCGAAAAGCTATGCCCTCCATAGGGAGCTGCAAAGCAGACCCTTTGGTGCGACAGCCGACACGAGCAAACAGCGACATCTTGCATACATTTACCACCTTGCTACGCGTATGCAAGATGTGAAAGAGGAAAAGGAGCGCTCGCCCCAAATTTCAAGAGAGATGCATCTGATCATAAGACGGAGAAGTAGAAGCAAAAGCCACAAAGACCAGCTAGAAGACTAGAAACTCCACAAGTCGTTGGGCCTCGTGCATGCGAGAAGCGCCAGCTGAATACCTTTTAATTTCAAAAAATCTTTATTTGAAAAAAGTATGTATAGTTTTCCACCTTCTAATTATGTGAATTATAGGGTAACCTCCGCCTTCTAGCTTCCTACGTGTGCAGGACTAAAGAAAACGCAAGGAACCCTCCTCTACAAATGAAATAGAAGTGGAATTTACACTACAATGAGTTCTTTACGACTACCTCTCCAACTAAGTTTTCTACAAATGTCTCTCCAACAAAAGATCTTCGCTATACAAACGTACTTCTCCAAACCTTCAAGTATCGGGGAAACCCACTTTGTACGAATGTAACGCCCGGGTTTGGGGACGGGGAGATAACCAAGTTTGGGTAAATCGGTTCGGGTTAGTTTAATCGAAAGGAAATATTTTTAATAGACAAAAAGGGGTCTTTAATCTAAAGGGGAAGAATGAGAATTTTGGGTACATGAAATAAAGAAAGAAAAGAAAAGATTGAAAAAAGAAAGCCATCTTCTTCAAAAATCCCTTTTCTCCCCAAAAACCTCTCCTAAACCTTATTTTCACTATTCCATTGCCCAAATTCCTCTTTCAAGCAAGATTCTTCAAGGTAATCTCTTCCTTACTTAGATTCTCACATATTTAACTTGTACTCATTGAAAACTCTCCTTTAAACCCATTTAAATGCACTTTTGGTTTTGGGTTGGAGAAATGGGTATTTTCATGTGATTTTCGTGTGGGTATTTTAATGTCATGTTTAAAGGTGTTTTTAATCATGTTTTGTTGTCTTGAAAATAATAAAATGGTGGCTAATAGTAGGAAACCCGAAATGAGTATAAAAATGGGATTTTTGGGTTGAAAATGTTGAGTTTTTTGCTTGGTTTTGGGTAGAAATCATGGCTGATGGTTCCCTTGTTGTTGGGGGATGTTTTTAGATGATATTTGGTTTGTTTTGATGTTTGGAAATGGTGGGTTCAGCTTGAGGTTGCATTAGAACGAATTTGGGTGAAGTTTGGGTTAAATGTCGATGTGTTTGTTGCGAGATTATTGAGTTCCAGGTTTCTTCTGTGTTTGTGAGTGTATTAGCGTTCTAATGTTCAGTTTTGGGTTGCCTAAAAACAGAGGAATCGGGTTCGGGGTCCTTCGGACGTCACACCGGGAGTTGCGGAAGCTTGAAGGAGAACCGTTAGCTTGTTTCAAGTTTTGGGCTGGTAAGTGGTAATGTTTTGAAGTTTAAAATGATTCAAAGTGGTTTCTTGGGGGTTTGGGTGGAGCCTTAAGGGCTAACCTAAACTCAAGTGTAAGTTTGCTAATTTACCTTGTTTCGTTAAGTGTTGGTGTGTGCGATTATTTGTGTTGTTGTGAGAAACGTGGATTGGCTATACTTTCTGTTTTGATGTTGTTGTGTAGTTGTTGTTGATGTCAAGCTTCACGTGATGGTTATTCGTTGTATACGGTGACGTGTAGTCCCACCGGTAGTGACTAGTAGATGAATACGGTGATGTGTAGTCCCATCGAAAAAATGCTAGTTGTTGTGAACGGTGATGTGTAGTTCTACCGGGTTTGGTTGTGCGTGTGCAAACCATGTTTCGTCTATGCTTGCGTTATCACTTCTCTTTCTTAAATGGTTTTGTTTTTAAACTAAGATATACGTTTTAAACTGCATTGTTGTTGTGTTTTAAAGCTTCGTTCACTAAGCTTTTAAGCTTACGCTTTCTTTTTCCAACAATGCATATCGTTAGAGGTTCTGGGAGGCAAGTGGGCAAGGGAGGAGTTCTTGAAGTTCTTGCTAAGCTCAAAGTATGGTTTTGTGGTTGTAATAATGCTTAGACAATGAGAATACTAGATTTTGTGTTAGGGAGTTGGTGTTCAAACTCCTATCTATGGCCTTGTTTATGTTTCTAGCATGATTTAATTGTTGACATCGTGTATTGTTGAAGTTGTTATGGCTTTTGGTGGTTTACTTTGCATTTTGGCATGTCGGTGTTTTGGAAGCTAAGTGTTCTTGTGAGCTTGAGATCCTTTTTATTCCATGTATGCATGATTGAAGTCGTGTTTAGGGTGTCTTACCTCTAGATTGATTGTATATTGAAATGCCTTGTGGGTTGTGATGATGCGGGGCAAGTTTGGAGATGCTGAAATGTGTTTTCGGGCCAAAATGTGCCCAAGCATTTCGGAATGCCTGATATGGTTTCGGAACGGTCGAGCTCTAGGGGCACCCATATCGAAACGGGGGTGGTGCTGTTTTGGTACGTTTTTCCACTGGAGGTTCCTGTTTCGAAACCATGTAGGATCGTTCTGGTACGTTTGGCCACTAGAGGCTCCCGTTCCGGAACAAGGTGGGACCGTTCAAGAATGGCCTGGTTCTACTTTTTGAATGAAGCCCACGTTTCGGAACGGACAAGCCTGTTTCGAAACGCAAGCAGTTAAAATGTTTTAAGGGCATCTTTGAAGGCCTCCGAATGTTACGTTTTAGTCCCTAATGCTTGTATGCTTCCTAGTTGAGTTTAGATGTGTTCTTTGTGATGGTTTGCTTCGAGAACATGGAATTTGATAAATAAGTTACTTGGTAAGTTTAAATTATCATATGCCTTCTGATTGGTTCATGTTTTCGCTTTCGTTTTTCCGCTGTTGCCTTCAGACATAGGTTTAAAGATGATAATTAGACAAGATTATAAAATGAAAAAATAGGGTTGCTAATCGGAGTGAGACCTTAACGGGTTTCGCTTCGGTTTTCCCCGTGTAACGCGTTCGGTTCGGTCTGTTTGCTAGGCCGGGGCGAGGGGTTACATTTGGAGGTATTAGAGCCTCGGTTACGAGGTCTTTCGGGAAGGTAAGTCAGGTAAGTTGGTTTGTTTGGATTGGTTGTTATTGCACGGTGTATGAAAGCATGCTTTATTGTTCTTCTTGTTGGTTGAAGTTTAGTCAAGTGTTCCCATTGCTAGGTGTTGTTATTGGAAAATGGTTTTGGTTTAAAGAGCTTGAGAACTTGAGTCCTTGCCCTTGCTAACCTAGTGTTTTCTTGTGTATGATGTGTTTGTTGTTTTAGATTTTATCTTCGTTATGGTAAGACTGAGAGGACGGCCTAGAGCGGGTGACCAGGCACCCGGGGATGTGCCTTATGTTCCTCCTGCTCCCGATGGTAATGGGGTGGGTTGCGAAGGTAATGTGCCTCAGGCCGGTGCGAATGTTGGAGGTGATAGTAATGGACCTCAGGCCGGTGCAAATGTTGGGGGGTAATGGAGCTCAGGCGGGTCTGGGTCTGGCAGGTGCGGACATGACTCATTTGATTCAGACTATAGCCGGGGCTTTTCAGACAACTTTAGCCGGTATGCATGTTGCAGCACCACCTCAGGGTGCGGGGACTGGGTTACCCCTTGAGAGACTTCGTAGTTTGGTTGGAGTCGAGTTCCGTGGTTTGACTCCCGAAGGTTCAGAGGCTTGGCTCGAGAGTACTACACGCATCTTAGGCCAGGTGGAGTGCTCAGAAGCTCGTAAGTTGGGTTGTGTCGTCTCCTTGCTTCAGGGAGATGCGTACGCTTGGTGGACTACTGTTACTTCGGGTATGGCAGAAGCAGATGTCACATGGGAATTCTTCAGATCTGCCTTTAAGAAGAAGTATCTTGGAGTCCGATATCAGGATGAGAAGAAGAGAGAGTTTATGGCCTTGGTTCAGGGTAGTAAGACGGTGTCCGAGTATGTGGTTCAGTTCATGAGATTGAGCCAATATGCTCCGGAGTTGATTCTAGTGAGAGGAAACGGTGTGAGCGTTTCTGTTATGGTTTGACTAGAGACGTGAAGACATATATGCTTGCTTCTGACTACACCGAGTTTGATGTTTTGGTCTCTAGGGCCAAGGATATTGAGCAGAACATGGGCTCGAGTACTCGTGCTAGTGGGTCTGATTCTGGGAAGAGACATGCAGATTGGGACAGAGATCATGCCAAGAGGCATAAAGATAGGAGGTATCAGCCCGATTCGAGATATAGGGGCGGTAACCATAGACGGGGCCACCAGGGCCAATGGGATGATGTTCACACTCCTGAGTGCACTAGATGCGGGAGATGCCATCAGAGTGAGTGTATGGGTACCTTTGGGGTATGTTGGAACTGTGGTTCCATAGATCATTTGAGGCGTAACTGTCCACACCCAGCTAGGGGTGGACCGGCTCCAGCTAGGGGGTTTGAGCATCAGAGAGGCCGTGGGTGCGGTCGAGGTAATTTTCAGCCAAGGACCGATGGTCAGAGGAACTTAGCTCATGTGGTGTCAGTTCAGCCCGAGGGTGGAGGACCGACTAGGGTTTATGCACAACGAGAGGCTGGGAATGACACGGATGTCATCGCATGTAATTTCTCGTTACAATCATTGACTTTGCTTTCTTTGATAGATTCGGGTTCGACACATTCGTACATTTTGGGTGAACATGCAAGATCTCTAGGTTTACCATATGAGTGGTTAGAGGTAGGTGTGAATGTTACTAGTTCTTTCGGTGAGACCGTGATAGTTAGGAAGATGTATAGGAGGTGTTCTTTGATGATTCAGGGTTATGTGTTTCCTGTTGACATGATGGAATTGCCGTTCTATGGTTTTGATGTGATTTTAGGCATGGATTGGATCGTAGAGCACAGAGCTAGGGTAGACTTTGAGACCAAGAGAGTCTCCTTGAGGCTTACAGATGATTTTGAAGTTGTAGTGGTGGGCGAGAACATTAAGTTCTTATCCAATGTTGTTTCTGCTTTAGAAGCTCAAAGATTGATGGATTCGGGTTGTCAGGCGTATTTGGCTTATGTGATGAATCCGAATATGAGTGAGGTTAGGCCGAAAGACATCAGAACAATTTGTGATTTTCTGAGTGTTTTTCTGGAAGAGTTGCCGGGTTTGCCTCCAGATAGGGAAGTTGAGTTTGCTATTGAGACGTATTCTGATTCTACACCCGTGTCTATTGCTTCGTATAGAATGACACTGAAAGAGTTGAAAGAGTTGAAGACACAACTTCAGGAACTGTCAGATAGAGGTTTCATTAGGCTTAGTATTTCTCTGTGCGGTGCTCCGGTCTTGTTTGTGAAGAAAAAGGACAGCAGTATGAGGATGTGTATAGACTATAGGCAGTTGAACAAGGTAAGAATGAAGAACAAGTATCCCTTACCGCAGATAGATGATTTACTTGATCAGTTGAAAGGTGCTTCAATGTTTTCAAAGATTGATTTGAGATCAGGTTACTATCAGTTGAAGGTGAAAGATGTGGACATACCGAAGACCGCTTTCCGTACATGTTATGGGCAGTATGAGTTCTTGGTAATGCCTTTCGGTTTGACTAATGCTCCAACTGCATTTGTGGATATGATGAACCGAGTGTTCCATGAGTTTTTGGATAGGTTTGTGGTAGTGTTCATAGATGATATCTTAGTGTACTCTAGGACCGAGGATGAGCATGATGAGCATTTGCGGCTAGTGCTTCAGATCTTGTATGAAAATCATTTGTATGCCAAGTTGAGTAAGTGCGAGTTTTGGATTAAGGAGGTAGTCTTCCTAGGTCATATGATCTCGGCAAATGGAATTAGTGTGGATCCCAAGAAGATAGAAGCCATAGTGAGTTGGAAACAACCAAAGTCAGTGATAGAAATCCGTAGTTTCCTAGGCTTGGCGGGGTATTACCGAAGATTTGTCGAAGGATTTTCGAAGGTTGTGACACCCTTGACTAAATTGCTTCAGAAGAATGTTCCATATGAGTGGTCAGATGCAAGACAACAAGCGTTTGAGAAGTTGAAGAAAACTTTGACCGAAGCTCCTTTTTTTTTATTCAGCCTGAACCGAGGAAAGAGTTTGTGATTTACAGTGATGCATCGTATGTAGGTTTAGGTTGTGTGCTTATGCAAGAGGGTAAGGTTGTAGCATATGCTTCGAGACAGTTGAAGGTTCACGAGAAGAACTACCCCACTCATGACATTGAGTTAGCTGTAGTAGTGTTTGCTTTGAAGATTTGGAGACATCACCTTTATGGTGAGAAATGCACCGTTTATACCGACCACAAGAGTTTGAAATACTTGATGACTCAGAGAGAGTTGAACCTTAGACAACGTAGGTGGATAGAACTTCTTAATGATTATGACCTTACGATAGAGTACCATCCGGGTAAGGCAAACTTAGTGGCTGATGCTTTGAGTAGAAAAGTGGCAGTTGAGTTGCGAACCATGTTTGCAAGATTGAGTGTGACACAGGATGGCAGTTTGATAGCCGAGCTATAGGTAAAACCTTCGTTGGTTCATTTGATTTGAGAGAATCAGTTGCAATACAAGTCTTTGGCACCTCACGTGCAAGATATAGCCAAGGGTAGGCCTACAGATTTTTGCTTTGGTGAGAACAGGATCATATGTTTCAAAGATAGGATAGTAGTCTCAGAAGACGCCGAGTTAAGGCGTACTATCTTGAACGAAGCCCATAACAGTCCTTTTGCTATGCATCCGGGTAGTACGAAGATGTACCGTGGGTTAAAAGAAGAGTACTACTGGAATAGGTTGAAGAGAGATGTGGCTGAGTTTGTGAGTAAGTGTATGGTATGTCAGCGAGTTAAGGCCGAGCACCAGTTTCCTTCAGGTTTGTTATAGTCGTTGAAGATTCCGGAATGGAAGTGGGAACGTATTACCATGGACTTCGTGTCAGGTTTATCTTTGACTCGTTCGAAGAAGAATTCAGTGTGGGTGATAGTCGACGGATTCACTAAGTGTGCCCATTTCATACCTGTTCATACTACCTACACCTTAGATAAGTTGGCCGATCTATACATTAGTGAGATAGTGAGTTGTATGGGGTACCAAAGTCGATTGTATTGGACCGAGATATGAGGTTTACAGCTAGATTTTGGGAGTGTTTGCATCGTTCTTTGGGTACTTGGTTGAACTTCAGTACTTCGTATCACCCGCAGTCAGATGGTCAGTCAGAGAGAGTTATTCAGGTGTTGGAGGACATGTTGAGGTGTTGTATCATCGACTTTCAGGGTTCTTGGGAGAAACGCCTACCATTAGTGGAGTTTGCTTACAACAACATTTATCAGGCTAGTATTCAGATGGCACCGTATGAGGCTATGTATGGTAGGAAGTGTAGAACACCTATTTGTTGGGCTGAGGCCGGACAGAAGCTTGTACCGATGCCCGACTTGCTCAAAGGCACTATCGAGAAGGTAAAACTGATATGTGATCGCTTGAAGGCAGCTTCAGACCAACAGAAATCATATGCCAATTTGAAGAGAAAGAAGATAGAGTATGACGAAGGTGACATAGTGTTCTTGAAAGTCTTACCTTGGAAGAAGGTGATGATGTTTGGTAGGAAAGGTAATTGAAAGGATTGGTCCCGTTGCTTATAGATTGAGACTGCCGATAGAGTTAGAGAAGATTCATGATGTGTGCCGTGTTTCGATGCTCCAAAAGTATAGATCGGATCCGTCTCATGTAATGACAGTGGAAGAGATTGAGTTGAACCCAGACCTGTAGTATGATGAAGAGTCGGTTGAAATTCTTGCTACAGATAGGATGGTGTTGCGTGAGAGATCTATCGAGTTAGTCAAAGTTTTGTGGAGACATCAAGGTGTAGAAGAGGCTACTTGGGAGAGGAAGGAAGACATGAAAAGATAGTTTCCGTATCTCTTTTCATCAGGTAATTTTGAGGACGAAATTCCTTAAGTGGGGGAGAGTTTTAACGCCCGGGTTTGGGGCTTGAGAGATAACTGGGTTTGGGTAAATCGGTTCAGGTTAGTTTAATCGAAAGGAAACATTTTTAATAGCAAAAAGGGGTCTTTAATCTAAAGGGGCAAAATGGGAATTTTGGGTAAATGAAATAAAGAAAGAAAAGAAAAGATTGAAAAAAAAGAAAGCCATCTTCTTCAAAAATCCCCTTTCTCCCCAAAAACCTATCCTAAACCCTATTTTCACTATTTCATTGCCCAAATTCCTCTTTCAAGCAAGATTCTTCAAGGTAATCTATTCCTTACTTAGATTCTCACATATTTAACTTGTACTCATTGAAAACTCTCCTTTAAACCCATTTAAATGCACTTTTGGTTTTGGGTTGGAGAAATGGGTATTTTCATGGGATTTTCGTGTGGGTATTTTAATGTCATGTTTAACGGTGTTTTTAATCATGTTTTGGTGTCTTGAAAATGCTAAAATCGTGGCTAATAGTAGGAAACCCGAAATGGGTATAAAAATGAGATTTTTTGGTTGAAAAGGTTGAGCTTTTGGCTTGGTTTTGGGTAGAAATCATGGTTGACGGTTCCCTTGTTGCTGGGGGATGTTTTTAGAGGATATTTGGTGTGTTTTGATGTTTGAAAATGGTGGGTTCAGCTTGAGGTTGTATTTAGAACGAATTTGGGTGAAGTTTGGGTTGAATGTCGATGTGTTTGTTGCGAGATTATTGAGTTCCAGGTTTCTGCTGTGTTTGTGAGTGTATTAGCATTCTAATGTTCAATTTTGGGTTGCTTAAAAAATAGAGGAATCGGGTTCGGGTCCTTCAGACGTCACACCGGGAGTTGCGGAAGCTTGAAGGAGAACCGTTAGCTTGTTACAGGTTTTGGGCTGGTGAGTGCTAAAGTTTTGAAGTTTAAAATGATTCAAAGCGGTTTCTTGGGGGTTTGGGTGGAGCCTTAAAGGCTAACCTAAACCCAAGTGTAAGTTTGCTAATTTACCTTGTTTCGTTAAGTGTTGGTGTGTGTGATTATTTGTGTTGTTGTGTGAAATGTGGATTGCCTTTACTCTCCGTTTTGATGTTGTTGTGTAGTTGTTGTTGATGTCAAGCCTCACGTGATGGTTATTTGTTGTATACGGTGATGTGTAGTCCCACCGGTAGTGACTAGTAGATGAGTACGGTGATGTGTAGTCCCATCGAAAAAATGCTAGTTGTTGTGAACGTTGATGTATAGTCCCACCGGGTTTGGTTTTGCGTGTGCAAACCATGTTTCGTCTATGCTTGTGTTATCACTTCTCTTTCTTAAATGGTTTTGTTTTTAAACTAAGATATACGCTTTAAACTGCATTGTTGGTGTGTTTTAGAGCTCCGCTCACTAAGCTTTTAAGCTTACGTTCTCTTTTTCCAGCAATGCAGATCGTTAGAGGTTCCGGTGGGCAAGGGAGGAGTTCTTGGAGTTTTTTCTAAGCTCAAAGTATGGTTTTGTGGTTTTAATAATGCTTAGACAATGAGAATACTAGATTTTGTGTTAGATAGTTAGTGTTCAAACTCCTATGTATGGCCTTGTTTATGTTGCTAGCATGATTTAATTGTTGACACCATGTATTGTTGAAGTTGTTATGGATTTTGGTGGTTTACTTTGCATTTTGGCATGTCGGTGTTTTGGAAGCTAAGTGTTCTTGTGAGCTTGAGCTTGAGATCCATTTTATTGCGTGTATGCATGATTGAAGTCGTGTTTAGGGTGTCTTGCCTCTAGATTGATATGATATTGAGATGCCTTGTGGGTTGTGATGATTTGGGGAAAGTTTGGGGACGTTTGGAGATGTTGAAATGTGTTTTCGGGCTAAACTGTGCCCAGGCGTTTCGGAACGCCTGATATGGTTTCGGAACGGTCGAGCTCCAGGGGCACCCGTATCGGAACGGGGGTGGTGTCGTTCCGGAACGTTTTGCCACTGGAGGTTTTTGTTTCAAAACCATGTAGGGACGTTCCGGTACATTTGGCCACCGAAGGCTCCTTTTCCGGAACAAGGTGGGACCGTTCCGGAACGGCCTGGTGTTACTTTTTGAATGAAGCCTTCGTTTCAGAACATGCAGGCATGTTACGAAACGCAGGCAGTTAGAATGTTTTAAGGGCATCTTTGAAGATCTTCGAATGTTACATTTTAGTCCCTAATGCTTGTATGCTTCCTAGTTGAGTTTAGATGTGTCCTTTGTGATGGTTTGCTTTGAGAACATGGAATTTGATAAATAAGCTACTTGGTAAGTTTAAATTATCGTATGCCTTCTTATTGGTTCGTGTTTTCGCTTTCGTTTTTCCGATGTTGCCTTCACGCATAAGATTAAAGATGATAATTAGACAAGATAATAAAATGAAAAAATAGGGTTGCTAATCGGAGTGAGATCTTAACGGGTTTCGCTTCGGTTTTCCCCCGTGTAACCCGTTCGATTCGGTCTGTTCGCTAGGCCAGGACGAGGTGGTTACAACGAATGCTTCAGGAACTTGGTACAACCCTAGGGGAAAGTTCGAGCTTATTATGAAATAACTACATGCCTCTTTAAGCATTTTATACTCTGGAGATTATCTCCGCGAACATGAAATCCTTGAACATTCGATTGTTTCTACAGAGGGTACGAATATGAATTTGCCCTAACTCATGAATGTTTCTACAAAATCACAGAGGTAATCTAAAAAGACCGCCTCAGTCCCTGCATGCTTCAAACACGGCTTCAACTTGTCCGCACCTGTTTCTCCAAGTGTCATATTTAGGCCATCGCTTTCGACTGATTCTAATAAAAGGAAATGCCTCCATCCCATCAATTCTCAGAGCATTGTGATTCTACAAAGACGGAGAGAACTACACACTCTGCACCATGTTGAGGCGCATGAACCCTATGAATACATGATTACCTCCTAATGGAGACGCCTCAGTCCAATCGATGCTCGAAGCATCGCGATGGTACAAGGATGGAGAAGCTTATGTCCCATTCCAGCAGATGCATGTGGACTCTATGAAAAACAGCCACCTCCAAAGTGATATACCTTTGTCCCATCGATGATGGAAGCATCGCGATGCTGCAAGGAAGAATAATCCTATGTCCTATTCCAACAACGACATGCGAACCCTATTACTAAACGATTGTCTCCTAAGGGATATGTCAAAATCTACACGGGTACCCCCAAAAGAATACGTTTGCGCTTCACAGGGAAACCCTCTGAGAGCATAAAAGGAGTTGCCTCCACCCATAGCGCTCAATGTTACACGAGTGTCGAGAAAAGCTTCACTCTATAAAGCTCGATTCTATAAGGGTGCGAGATGCATCAACCCTCAAATATGACTGTCTCCAAAGGGTAAGAGATGCCTCCATACAAAGATGACTATGCTCTTCCAAGGGCGTCGAGATAACTCCGTCTAATATGTGATCATTCTCCAATAGAATCAAGATAAGCCCCATCCATGATGCAATTATTTCTTTGAAGGCATTGAGATGAGCTCCACATTATTCAGAACCGTTGGTTTGGATACAGAGAGATGCGTATGCTCATTTTGCGTTCACCTCGATAAGAATGTCGAGGCAAGCCTCGCCTTTGGGTGACTGATCCTAAAAATATGATTCAACCTAACTACTCGACCACACAGAATCATCTCCCACCTCTGCAAAGGCACATTCAACGATAATAGCCATTGGCTAACCCCGACCCCCAACAAGACAAAAACAATAATAAATAAATATTGAGAATCAGATGACCCAAACCTTTTCTTAGTCCAACAAATGAAGTACAAAGAGCCATAAGACTATTACACAGGAAATAAGATTGCCGAAGTGTAGTCCACATCAGTGCCCAAAATGTTCTTCACCACTGCCCTCGTAGGGCCCCCCGACTTCGATGATTGAAAATCAATCGCCACGAACTCCAAAGAACTCCTCCTGTAAGTTTTTGCAAGATCCCCAACCCCAATAATTGAGAGAGACCCGACATTATCCTCAAGTACCACCAAAGGTTCGATAACAAAGACTTCATACGAGCCTACCTGGCCTACTGCACCCTTGTTACCCTCTGTAGAGCGTTTGGGTGTTCTCTATTTATGAGCGCAAGTGCACACTTCTGTCAAGTTATAGTATAAAAAATATCGTCTCCCACAGGGATTGGACAGCTTGATTCTAGTTGTAAATCTTGCACAAGAAAAGTAAATGCACAATTAAGTTGAATGTTTGAAAAGAAAAGTAAAATAAAAACACAAGCAATTAAAAGGGAAGTGATCAGATTGATAGAAAGGGCAGGGTTATGCTGCTGCTTATTGTGAAACTGCGTTGAATAGGACAAGTCGTTTTGAGCTGCCAGACTTAGCTGCCTCGGCGGTGGATGGCAGGTAGACTACTGAGACCCTCTCGCTGCCTCGGCGGGGAATGGAACAATTTCTCGGCGGCAAACTCAGCATAACTACAAGGCTCGGCAGAACGCTTCGAAAGTGACTCCGCTTATGTCTAAGTAAGACTTTTGTTGATGCCCACTGCAGATAATACTAGTCGCGGCGTGAATCATGCAAAGACAGCAATATTGATTCATCCTCTTTTAGCCGCCTTAAACCCTAAACCTATGTCTAGGCCGGATTGATCGAACCGTCTATAGATGAAATCGTACTTACTCTTTTCGTGAGTTCAACTCTCTCGATACCAAAAATGGGTAGAATTCAACTAATCTTTCGCCTTAATTGAAAACTATGAAGAACATGTAATAAGTAAACCTTGTAATTTTATTTGCAAAAACAAACTTGAAATCCTAAACAACCGTTCTTACAACTAATTACAACATAACCCAAACTTAAGGAGAAATTTAGAACATGTCATCGGCAAGAAAACCTAAACTATGCCTAAGGAAAACCTATGTTGTTTTTAACTAGAATTTCAATGGGAATATATAGGCATTAGCTAGGTCTAATCCTTCTTGAAGTAGAAGTCTTCAAAGTAGCTTTTCACATTAAATGTGACTTTAAAATCTGACTTCTTTGAGTTGAATGTGGACTTTATCACGTTGCCTTGCTCGCAAGTAATCTCGAGATCCTTCTTTGGCGGCTCTACTCGCTGCTACAGACGTCAGAAAATTGAGTGGACAACATCGATAGAATCAGGATTTTCTGCTCTACAGATCGCACTCCGGTTCTCCAACTCCATACTCTACTGTCTTGGGCGGCAAGGTGGGCGGCGACAGCTACTCGGCATCTGATGTCTCTGTCTAGAACTGCATCAGCACAATGTTGAGTGTGTAAAAGTTCTATTATTTACCCCCTATTTAACACATATTTCTGCTGCATTCAAGCATAATTCATTGCATTTAGGTTAGTTTACAGTTAGACATCACAAATATATTAAAAAGCACAATTTCTACTGAAATTGGTTACTTTTGCAGGTTGCTACTGTAGCAGATGGAAAGGCAGGCGCTGGGCAGTGAAGCAGAAGAGCTGGAACTGGACAAGCAGTCAAGGAGGACGATGCTGCCATGGTTGCCGCCGTGACAGCAGAGGACGACAACAGTTTTGAGGAGAAGAAGCAAAGTGGACCTCGACAGATAGAGAAAATTAAGCTCGTCTGTCGTGAAAAACCAGTATATTTCTCCAAGCCCTAGATCAGAAGGAATGCCAAGCCCAAAGTTCAAGGAGAGAAAATCCCAAGCAAGAAGGAGGACGAGTTAAAGCTAGATTCTCTGAAGATTTAGTCTTTATTAGAGTTGTACTTTAATTTAAACTTGTATTCTTGCTATTTTAGAAAACTTGGACCCAAAGCCTATATAAAGGCATGTATTTCGACCTAGGAAGGGATCATCACCTATCTCTAGCCTTCTTCCCAAAACCCTAGCCGTTTTCATCCTCTCATCATGTTCTAAATTCCCCTTAGGGCTTCGGGTTGATTTGTAAAGTAGTTGCAAGGGTTGCTTTTGTTTTAGGAATTTTCAGTTCAACAAAATAAACTTCAAGTTCTCTTATTCTGGTTATTAACATCTTGCAAGAGTATCGGGAGAGCATTGCGAGGTTATCTATTTACTTAATATCAGGAGAGTTAAGTATATGAAAGGAATAAGTGCGAGTTCTCTAGTTTATAGTTGAACTATCACGGACCTAGGGATAGGACGAGGTTAAGTGGCTAAAGAAGAATTCATCAACATCGGTGTTCATCCTTCGATTCATGCCGGGAGGTATCATCAAAGACGTGATCATCGACAGACTTGGACCTAGGGATAGGCCAAGGCACAACAGGGATTCTTGCCAAACTTGAAGTACAGAGTTGAGTGTTCGCTGCCGCGACAAGCAACAGACTGCCGCCGCGACAGGTGCTGCTGCGACGGGGACAACGACAGACCTGATTCTCCTAGACTTAGCAATACCTGCACTACTGAGCGATTCAATACCATCCCATTCTCTCTATCTTGATTTCTCTACTTTTATTTTCCAGTTTTCTTTATTATTTTCGTGACAAAATCTTAAATCATTCTTTCACTCTCGTGCAGTAATTCAAGGTGAAGCTATTAGCCCAGTCCCCGTGGAGACGATATCTGATACTTTCGTATCACTTTACTGCTTGCGTCGTGTACACTTGCACTACAATTGCGATAGACACTTTTACACGCAACAAGTTTTTGGTGCCGTTGCCGGGGACTGGCAACATAACTCTACCTTTTCTTTTACTGCACTTTTCTTTTTATTTTTATTTTTCTGTTTTAATTTGGTTTGTTCAACTTTTTCT
Source organism: Hibiscus tridactylites (assembly GCA_958450335.1). Taxonomy (NCBI): domain Eukaryota; kingdom Viridiplantae; phylum Streptophyta; class Magnoliopsida; order Malvales; family Malvaceae; genus Hibiscus; species Hibiscus tridactylites. The sequence continues at coordinate 8,957,044 of OY288275.1, forward strand.
TTTCACAAGGTTTCTTGTTTATGCGCAGATCGAGACGAGGAGAAGAACCTGAGTATCCATTAGATCCTGAAATCGAACGTTCGTTCAATCTTAGGAACCGACTTCGTCACGTACTATCCAGGAATGAGTACCTTGAGGAACAGTTAGAGACGATGCAAAACCAAGGGAACCCCAGGTTGATAATCCTGCCAGAGATGGAGAGATTATCCCTCCTGTCGGCGACCCGCCTGCCGCTGCCGCACGATGGTCCTGCCGAGACTACATACTGAATGATCATGTAGAACTAGAAACCACGCTGTCGGATATAGATGTTGACAACTTCGAGCTGAAACCTGTTATGTTTAGCATGATCAACAATGCCGGTCAATTTAGTGGTGCTGCTACAGAGGATGCAAGGGAGCATCTAAAAACGTTCCAAGAAATATGTGGTTCGTTTAGACTACCAGGAGTTAATCCGAAGATACTGAGGCTTCGGTTGTTTCCCCATTCATTGAGGGACAAAGCAAAGACTTGGTGGAATAAACTTACGTCGGGTTCAATTAGAACTTGGGCAGATTTGTCTTGTGAATTTTTATCTCATTTTAATCCTTCACACTTATCTGAGCGATTACGTAATGAAATTGCTACTTTTCAACAAGAAGATGACGAGCCAATGTACGAGGCCTGGGACAGATTTACCACTCTTCTAAGGAACTGCTCAATGCATGGATTCCCCATCTGGAACCAGGTAACCAAGTTTTATAATGCTGCCAATTTACAAACTCGTATTCGAATTGATTCAGAAACAAACGAAATACTACTAGACAAAGACCCAGATGAGGCAATGCAAGTATTGAAAAATCTGGCTAAGAATGAGGAGCAGTTTCCGACAACAAGAAGAGGGGGAAAACGGGTCCCAGCTGTTAAGGATTATGAGGCCGACAGCACGATGAAATCACAGGTGGCATACCTCACTAAGGCAATGAAAAGACTATTGAACGATGATTCACTACCGGTATTTGTTGTCGAAGAGATATGTGAAATTTGTAAAGGAAATCACAGTTCGGATGAATGTCCTATACAGTTAGAAGAGGGAAAGTATGTTGGAAACTACAACAAGCAGAATTATAACTCCAACAACTACAATCCCAGCTGGAGAAAGGATCTCAAGTTCTCTTGGAGCAATCCTAACAATGCCCTGAATCCTCAAGCACACAATAATCAGAATCAGGGAGGACCTAGATTGCAAACTCAACAACAACTGCAGCCGCAGCAGCAGCAGCAACAGCCACAAGCTGCCACAAACTGTATACTGGAACAGACTCTAGCTACGTTTATGTCTCATACAGGAACTTATATTGAGAACATGAATCAATTTGTCAAGAAGACGGAGACATTCATGGATAAAACAGATATGCGGATGACAAATCATGAAGCTACTCTGAAATCTTTGGAGACACAAATGGGTCAGGTCTCTCAGCATATCAACCCAAGGCATACTGGCGAATTTCCTAGCAATACTGAAAATGCTATGCAACCCACACATGAGCAGTGTAAAGCCATTACTACTAGGAGTGGAAAGAAACTACCAGGGCCAGAGAAGGAAGCTGAAACAGTGAAGAAACCAACCTTGGAATCACCTGCCGAGGAAGCTGCCCCGACAGGTAACAGACAGCCTGCTGCCGATGAGCCTGTCACGACAGCAGAAGGGACAGAGGAGAAAGATGATGAACCCAAACCTCCTCAGATCCGTATGCAGTGGGAAGGACGTATTGCTGATTATCGTCCCCCACCTCCTTTTCCTCAACGGTTACAGAAATTGAAGCAAGAATCTCAGCTTAAAAAGATTTATGATATTTTAAGCAGGTTCACATCAACATTCCACTTTTAGATGCCGTTAGGGAGATGCCCGGTTACGCCAAATTTCTCAAGGATGCCATGTCGAAGAAATCTAGACTTGGGGAATTTGAAACGGTTAAGATGACAGAAGGATGTATGAGTATTCTGCACAAGCATCCACCCTAGAAAAAGAAGGATCCGAGGAGCTTCATCATACCTTGTGTAATCGGAGATAAATATGTGGGTAAGGCACTTTGTGACCTTGGTGCTAGTATAAATTTAATGCCAAAATCTGTTTTTCAGAAATTAGGTATTGGAAAAGCTCGGCCCACAACAGTAATTCTGCAGCTGGCAGACCGCTCTTACGTTCATCTGGAAGGAAAAATCGAAGATATTCTGGTAAGAGTGGATAAGTTTATTTTTCCTGCTGACTTTCTTGTCTTAGATTGTGAAGCAGATGAAAATGCACCAATCATCATGGGGCGACCCTTCTTAGCCACGAGAAGATCACTGATTGATGTGGAAAAAGAACTCACCATGAGAGTGAACGATCAAGAAATAAAGTTGAATGTTCTCCAGGATATGAAGCATGCTGAGGTAAAAGAAGAATGCAAGGTTATCACTGAAGTTACCCTTGACCAACCCCGCATCAGGTCAGGCTGTCGCGACATCAAAATTGGTCACTACCTCGGCAGCCACTTAGAAGATTGTCACGACAGCACCGACGAAAACAACTCCTCAGAATCTGATACATCTGATACTGAAGATCAGGAGGAGGTAAACTGGATAGGCAATCGTCGAAGTAAGTTATTCGAGCCTTTAAATTATACCTCAGATAACCATGCAATCCAAAAGCCATCAACTGTTGAGCCCCCTGTTTTAGATCTGAAGCCCCTGCCATGGCAGCTAAAATATGCTTTTTCTTGGTTTAAATGATATGTTGCCCGTAATCATCTCTTCCAAGTTGATGCAGGAACAACAATTATTAGGGATGCTACAGCAGCACAAAAAGGCAATTGGATGGACGATAGCCTATATTCAAGGCATTAGCCTGACCTTATGTATGCATAAAATCCTTTTAGAGGATGATCATAAGCCGACTATAGATGCTCAAAGGCGGCTGAACCATGCGATGAAAGAGGTGGTGCGAAAAGAGATAATCAAATGGTTAGATGATGGAATAACATACGCCATCTCGGACAGCAAATGGGTGAGCACGGTGCAATGTGTTCCCAAGAAAGGAGGAATGATCGTGGTAACCAACGAAAACAATGAGCTAATCCCAACCAGGACTGTGACTGGTTGGAGGGTTTGTATGGACTATCGGAAGCTTAACAAAGCTGCCGGAAAGGACCACTTTCCTTTACCCTTTATTGATCAAATGCTTGATAGATTAGCGGGTAAACCTTACTATTGTTTTCTTGATGGTTATTCAGGTTACAATCAAATAGCAATCATACCGGAAGATCAAGAAAAGACGACGTTCACATGCCCCTACGGAACATACGCTTTTAGGATAATGCCATTTGGACTATGCAATGCACCAGCCACCTTCCAAAGGTGCATGATGGCCATGTTCTCCGATATGGTGGAGGACTTCCTAGAGATTTTTATGGATGATTTTTCAGTCTTTGGAGACGACTTTGAAAGCTGCCTAGGCAACCCACAAAAGGTACTCGAAAGATGTGAAAAAGAAAACTTAGTATTGAACTGGGAAAAATGTCACTTCATGGTGGATGAAGGGATAGTCCTTGGCCATAAGATTAGCTGTTGTGGCATAGAAGTCGACAGAGCTAAGATAGAAGTGATCGAAAAGTTGCCGCCGCCCACCACAGTCAAGGGAATCAGAAGTTTTTTGAGACATACAGGTTTTTATCGGAGGTTCATTGCGAACTTTTCAAAAATCACCAAGCCCCTATGCCATCTTCTGGAGCAGAACCGACCCTTCGACTTTAACGATGAATGTACTAAAGCATTCAAGGTTCTGAAGGAAAAGCTGGTAACAGCCCTAATAGTACAGCCACCAGACTGGACACAACCATTTGAGATCATGTGTGATGCTAGTGACTATGCTGTCGGGGCAGCACTTGGGAGTGGAGAGACAAACTTTTTCACGTCATATACTACGCTAGCAAAACACTGAACGTCGGCCAAGTGAACTACACCACCTCAGAGAAGGAGTTATTAGCTGTGGTATTCTCCATTGACAAGTTTCGTTCTTATATACTTGGAACGAAGGTCATAGTGCACACAGACCACTCTGCATTGAAGTATCTGTTCGCGAAAAAGGATGCAAAGCCTCGATTGATACGTTGGATCCTGCTATTGCAAGAATTCGACCTTGAAATCAAGGACAAAAAGGGGAAAAAGTCTACCGACAGATGAGACAAACATATTGGAGACCTTCCCTGATGAGCATCTCTTTACTGCCGCAGTCATTGCCGCGACAGCCATGGCGGCAGGTAAGTCTTCTGAACTCCCCTGGTACGCTGATTTCATTAATTTTTTAGTTGGCAGAATAATTCCCCCTGACCTTAATTATCAAGCCAGGAAGGGGTTCCAAAATGATGTTAAGCATTATTATTGGGACGAACCTCTTCTTTTCAAAATCTGTGCAGATCAGGTTATAACGAGATGCGTACCACAGGATGAGCAGGAAGATATACTTCATCACTGTCATGCTTCACAGTATGGAGGACATTTAGGAGGTAACAAAACTGCTTCCAAGGTTCTGTAGTCCGGATTTTATTGGTCGTCATTGTATAAAGATGCTCAAATCTTCTACAAGAGTTGTGACAAGTGCCAATGGACAGGAAACATCTCAAGGAGACACGAGATTCTGCTGCAGAACATTCTTGAAGTCGAGATCTTCGACGTTTGGGGGATTGATTTTATGGGACCATTCCCATCTTCATGTGGGAATCTATACATCCTCCTGGCAGTAGATTATGTATCTAAGTGGGTTGAAGCTATCGCCACTCAAAAGAATGATGCCAAGACAGTTCAAAGGTTTTTAGACAAAAACATTTTTTCTAGATTTGGCATCCCTAAGGCGATCATCAGTGATGAAAGGAGCATTTCGACAACAGAGTTATTGCTGCTGCCTTGAAGAAGTATGGTGTCAAGCATCGGATCGCAACAACATATCACACTCAGACCAATGGACAAGCTGAAATATCCAACAGGGAAGTTAAGAACATTCTTGAAAAGATGGTTAAGCCAACTAGGAAAGATTGGTCTTTACACCTTAATGATGCGTTATGGGCCTATAGGACATCTTTCAAAACTCCATTGGGAATGTCTCCTTACTGATTGATTTATGGGAAAACATGCCATTTACCTGTCGAGATCGAGCACAAGGCATACTGGGCAATCAAGGCAGTAAATATGGACTTGGAAAAGGCAGGGCAGAAAAGGCTATTGGATCTGAACGAAATTGAAGAAATCCGAACAATGGCCCATGACAATGCAAGAATCTACAAGGATAAAACTAAGAAGTGGCATGATAAAAAGTTGCTGCCACAATAGTTCTGCCCAGGGAAGCTTGTATTGCTATTCAACTCTAGATTGAAACTCTTCCCAGGGAAGCTGAAATCTAGATGGTCTGGCCCGTTCCAAGTTGTACAGGTTTTTCCCCATGGTGCCATCACAATCAGATCTTTGAAAGACGGGCACCAATTCAAAGTCAACAGACAGCGCTTGAAGCATTATCAGGGGACTGAAGCCCCAAGAATGCAGGAAGTGGTTACCTTAGGAGATGTCCCACCTGGCATCCCTAATTTAACCTAATTTTTATTTTTTTATTTTTCGTTTATTTATTATTTATTAGGAAATTAGATTTAATTTATTTTTCAGAAATAATGTTTTTATTTTTTTCTGTTTTTAGGTAATAAAGGAGTCAAGAAGAACAGGAGAAGTGAACTCAGCCCACCATCCATCCACCAGCCCAACAAAGCCCAAATTTTGGAGCCTGTCGTTACAGCTGCCGCGACAGACGTGGAAAATACAGGCTGTCAACACGCTGTCGTGATAGACACGGAAACGCGTGACAGACGCGCAACAGACACGGAAACGCGTGACAGATGCGTCAGACCCGCTACCACGTAACAGCTGGCCCCATTATTCACGCCTGCAGTTACAGCTCCAACGGGCAGCAAATCCTTTTCTATATAAACCTCGTTTCATTTTTCATTTTCACTCACTTCTACTCTTCTTACTTGCTTCCTCTAGATTGTATTTGCTTTCATTTTCATTTTCAAAACCCTTGCAACGATGTCTTCTAGAAACACCCATAGGAATGCTGCCTCCAGCTCCACCCCGACAGCAACCACCCCACGCTCATTTCAGATCAGAGATATGTGGGAAGAAAGGGGATTCATTTACACTTCAAAGGAGGGAAATTTGGGCCTAAAGCCGTCCATTGCCCGATAAATTCAAGCTCTACAGTGGCAGATTTTTGCCGAACATCCTAAGGAGATGAACGTCTCATTGGTGCGAGATTTCTACGCTGCCATTAACAGCAGGACGACGACAGCAGTGATCATACGAGGAAGGGAAGTGTCGTTCGAAGCTGAATACATCAACACCCTTTATGGATTTTACGTAGGCAGCAATGACGACGACCACCAACAGTTTCTGAACACCTTAGACCCTGCCGCCTATGATGCTGTCATGGCAGAGCTGACTGATGAAGGAACACAGTGGAACACCAACCGCAAGAACCCAAAGACGGTAAAAAGGACTCAACTCCTGCCGGAAGCCAAGCTATGGAACGCATTTATCAAAAGCGCATCATGCCGTCATCACACAATACCACTGTTGATCAGCCAAGGTTATCCTTAATTCACTCTATTTTACATGAGAGGTCCATTAATGTGGGCAACTATATCCGCGAAAGCATCCTGGAGTGCGCACATCGGCCGTCGGGGCCGCTTTATCTTTCTTACCTCATCACAGCCCTCTGCCGCGACCATGGGGTACCTGAAGCTGCCACGGATATTAGAGTCCAAGGGAAAGGATGGACGAATAAGAACATACTCAGCTTAATGGAGCTGACTTTTGCCACCCCTTTGTCATCATTTGATCCAGCTGCCATGACAGCAGACACGACAAAGCCGCCGGAAACTGAACCTGCTGCCGCACAAGCCAGGTAGCAACCAGCAGCAGCAGCCCCGACCGACTCCTCCTCCTAGATCCTCGCTGCTATCCTGAAGATGGAGGAACGACAGCTCGGTCTAATGAGCTTCATCAAGGATTTTACTGCATCTACGATACATTTTATCCAAACCTCTTTAAATTTCCCTGATGTCATATTTCCCACCTTCCCTGCACATTATTTTGCTGTATCAACCCCTACCCACACCCCAACACCTGCTGCCACACCACGGACATCTTCTGCAGCATCAACACCGACACCTGCCCCGACAGCCGCTGGCAGCAACCGTGCTGAGACGTCTGCCCGTGGAACGAAATGCAGAATGCCATCGGAAGAGCTTGACGCCTTCATTGCCGGTTTTTCTTGCTCTTCCGTTTGGGCCACAAGCGACAACGAACCCTCTGTTAAGAGGAATCTCTCAAAGGAGTTTACACCGGTCAAGCGGCAAAAAAGAATGGCAGATAAAAACAACATGAAAGCCAGCAGTAGCAGTAGCAGCGACAACAGCAGTGGTGAAGACAGCAGCAGCAGCTCAGAAGTCCAGGTTGTGGAGAAACCCCCTCATATCTCCCCAACCAGGATTCAACCACCAAGGGAGGCCAAAACGAAGAACACATCTACCTCCCCCATCCGCCAGCCAGTTCTGAAAGCTCGTGCCCGCTGCCAGATCAGAGTCAGCAGCAGCAGTGACGACAGCGCTTAAAATTTGAGTTCTTAACTTATTTTGTTGTCTGCTTATATATTTTGTGATGTCTGCTTTTATTTTTTTTACTTGTCATTTGCATTGAGGGCAATGCAACCCTCGAGTTTGGGGGTGGCATCCCTCCATTAATGGAGTCTATTTTGGCTTAAGTATGTGAACTGAACTTACCTGCCGTGAGAGCTCTGTCGTGGCAGTACCTTTAGGATAGTTTTTAGGAGCAGTTTAGAGCCTTTCTATAGTTCTGAAAACTTAAACACTATTTGTGACTGTTATACTGCTTAGAACTCTTCTAGTTAGCTAGAATAGGAAGCTTAGCACTTGAATAGCCCCTAGAGGTGCCTAACACTGGCTCTAGGAAAGAAGTTTAGCAAAAGAGACTCAACAACCCTAAAGGTGCCCGAAACTGGCTCTAGAAAGTTATCTAGAAGTGCCCGAAACCGGCTCTAGTGAAACTTTAGCTTAAAAAATAAATGAAATCGAGTCAAAACAAAAAAATCAAAGGAACATAAGAAATGCCTTCAAAAAGATAAACTTTGGCATAAAAATTCAAGTTAAGGGCTGAAATATTCTAGTGAAACTAAGAGAGTCTTGGCATATAACTGTTCACAAGCATGCACACTCTGCACGAGGACTATAGTGAGACTGCGGACAAATCCTAGGTTATCCGACAGGGTGCTACCGTCACAGAGAATGAATGAAGGGTAAGGGAAAGTTCACTGTTTTAAGCCAAAACAAAAAAATATTTTATTTTTCTTTAGGTCTGAATTGCTTGAGGGCAAGCAAAAACTTGAGTTTGGGGTGTGTTGAGTGTGTAAAAGTTCTATTATTTACCCCTTATTTAACCCATATTTCTGCTGCATTCAAGCATAATTCATTACATTTAGGTTAGTTTATAGTTAGACATCACAAATATATTAAAAAGCACAGTTTCTACTGAAATTGGTTACTTTTGCAGGTTGCTATTGTAGCAGATGGAAAGGCAGGCGCTGGGCAGTGAAGCAGAAGAGCTGGAACTGGACAAGCAGTCAAGGAGGACGATGCTGCCATGGTTGCCGCCGTGACAGCAGAGGACGACAGCAGTTTTGAGGAGAAGAAGCAAAGTGGACCTCGACAGATAGAGAAAATTAAGCCCGTCTGTCGTGGAAAACCAGTATATTTTTCCAAGCCCTAGATCAGAAGGAATGCCAAGCCCAAAGTTCAAGGAGAGAAAATCCCAAGCAAGAAGGAGGACGAGTTAAAGCTAGATTCTCTGAAGATTTAGTCTTTATTAGAGTTGTACTTTAATTTAAACTTGTATTCTTGCTATTTTAGAAAAATTGGACCCAAAGCCTATATAAAGGCATGTATTTCGACCTAGGAAGGGATCATCACCTATCTCTAGCCTTCTTCCCAAAACCCTAGCCGTTTTCATCCTCTCATCATGTTCTAAATTCCCCTTAGGGCCACGGGTTGAATTGTAAAGTAGTTGCAAGGGTTGCTTTTGTTTTAGGAATTTTCAGTTCAATAAAATAAACTTCAAGTTCTCTTATTCTGGTTATTAACATCTTACAAGAGTATCGAGAGAGCATTGCGAGGTTATCTATTTACTTAATATCGGGAGAGTTAAGTATATGAAAGGAATAAGTGCGAGTTCTCTAGTTTATAGTTAAACTATCTCGGACCTAGGGATAGGACGAGGTTAAGTGGCTAAAGAAGAATTCATCAACATCGGTGTTCATCCTTCGATTCACGCCGGGAGGTATCATCAAAGACGTGATCATCGACAGACTTGGACCTAGGGATAGGCCAAGGCACAACAGGGATTCTTGCCAAACTTGAAGTACAGAGTTGAGTGTTCGTTGTCGCGACAAGCAACAGACCGCCGCCGCGACAGGTGCTGCTGCGACGGGGACAACGACAAAACTGATTTCTCCTAGACTTAGCAATACCTGCACTACTGAGCGATTCAATACCAGCCCATTCTCTCTATCTTGATTTCTCTACTTTTATTTTCTAGTTTTCTTTATTATTTTCGTGACAAAATCTTAAATCATTCTTTCACTCTCGTGCAGTAATTCAAGGTGAAGCTATTAGCCCAGTCCCTATGGAGACGATATCCGATACTTCCGTATCACTTTACTACTTACGTCGTGTACACTTGCACTACAATTGCGATAGACACTTTTACACGCAACATACAGCTCCTTGTTTTGTTGCCTCAGCATCACATCCTCAGCTCCTCTTTCCCTCTGTCAGCCTCTAGTACCTAAAACCAAAAGTACACTAAAACAATACATTTTCTTTACCAAACAAAGGATGGTCTAGAGAATCGTGGCAAAGTAAATAAATACTGTAAAATGTAATGCATGGTCCTAATTATGCCTAAAATACACTCAAAAAATCAATAATATGAGATGGAATGTGCATGAATTATAGAACTTGTGGACACTTTACACACCCCCAAACTCAAACTATTACTTGTCCTCAAGCAATGCAACGTATATGTACTTGTCCTTATATTAACCAGAAAGAAAAACCTATTTTCAACTTGATTTCATACCTCAAGGCCGTGGCACCTATATTAGATTAGTGAAAGGAACTTAGCAAGAAAATAAATCAGAATTAATATCTAATGCCAATGCAGTGTGTATAAGACTGTGTACAGGCTGAATATGCAGAATAACTAGATAAACAAAGATGTTGTTATGATATGTAAGGTTGTTGCCGAGACAGTACAGTTAAGCAAAATATTTAATCATGTCAATGAGGGCTTCAGCTTATCACAACTGCTTTTCTAGGTCTAAGATTAAGATAAGAGCAAACTACAAAATCCCGAACCTGAAACTCGAACTATTGCTTTTCCTCAAGCAATGCCACCTATACGTACTTGCCCTTATATTAACCAAAAAGAAAAACCTATTTTCAACTTGATTTCATACCTCAAGGCAATGGCACCTATATTAGATTAGTGAAAGGAACTTAGCAAGAAAATAACTCAGAATTAATTTCTAATGCCATTGCAGTGTGTATAAGACTGTGTACAGGCTGAATATGTAGAATAACTAAATAAACAAAGATGCTGTTATGATATGTAAGGTTGCTACCGAGATAGTACATTTAAGCAAAATATTTAATCATGGCAATGAGGGCTTCAGCTTATCACATTCACAACTACTTTTCTAGGCTTGAGATTAAGATAAGAGCAAACTACAAAACCCCGAACCCATGGAGTAGAGTCATCCCCGTCACTTCAACATTTTCAGATTCATGGACTTTGATAGCAGCGGAGTGTCCTCGAACATGATTCTTCCTAGAGCCTGTTGCAAGCACCTCTAGGGTAAAACATCAATGTTTCTTTGTGTTTCTCTCGGTTGCCGTGGCAATGTTGTGTTTTTCTGTTTCTATTTTCTGCCTCGGTGGCTACCTACAACCATTGTTAGAACTTTGCAAAGAATTCTAAAAACAAAGCAGGCAGTGTTTATTAGATATTCTAGCAAATTCAGCAAGTAACAGTAGTGTTTGACAGTTTTGGCAATTAAAAAATTCTAAGTCATTTTGCATGTTTTTCCCATATTAAGTTCAATTTATTATTGGTGCGAAAATAAGTAATCGGCTAACTATCATAGGCACAAGTTATATAAAAAAAATTATGTTCCGATAACACTAAGGCAAGTACAATGCAACATATATGCTACTAAGTATGCCTAGACAAAAAGATGCGAGAGCTATCCCCCCAAACTCGAGATGGGCATTGCCCTCAATACACAAAATAAAACAGAAAATGATAAAAGTAGAAAAGTACAAGTGATATATAAAAAACAGAAAAATAAAATAATGAAAAGAGAAAGGGAAAAAACTAGAAATTTGCTGAGGTTTAAGAAGAGGCTTGAGTCTTTGCTACTGAGGAGGAGGAAGATGTTTGGATGATTAGGTGGGGCCGGTAGATGTCATGTCAACACACTTGGCAGGAAAGACCTTTGCTGTCTACGACGACTAGACTCTTTTGGGGGTGGGACGAGGCTCTTGTTGGGGTTCGGCAAGGGGAGCAACAGGAGGTGTTTCGCTCTCTTCTGACTCTGTCTCGTCGTCCACAGGTTCGGAAGCTATGATGTGCCGCTTTCTCTTCCTAGTTCCTTCCTCTGTTGGTGCTACCGAAGGGTCTACTTCCATTGGGATGGCCGCTGCTGCTGCTGGTGGTGGTGCTGGTGCCGGTGGCTGTTGCTCAATCTCCTTTGATGAGGAAGTGTTAGCCATTGTTTCCACCGTTCAGGAAGGTGAACGGTGTTGCTGATGCCTCTCGAGGGAGTCTTCCACTGTGTTGGAAGCGGAGGTGGCTGAGTATGATAGGTAATGCGTTGGAGACGACATCTGTCTGCGGAAGGTGGCAAGTTGGGGACGTCATCGGGGTACTTCTCCATGAAATAAGCCACAAAGGCTTATTGGACCTCCCCCACATATTTCATGAAAGTCAGCTGCTGCTGGTCGATGCGCTTGGTGTTGTCGATAATGGTGTGCAGTAGCGTGAGGACTTCACTGGCTAGGGCAGCTTCAGTACTGCCAGGGGCGACTGGAGTGTCACGCTGGGCGGCTAGATCTGTCGGGTAAGGTGGCAAGTTGGGGCCGTCATCGGGGTACTTCTCCATGAAATAAGCCACAAAGGCTTATTGGACCTCCCCCACATATTTCATGAAAGTCAGCTGTCGATGCCTGATGCGCTTGGTGTTGTCGATAATGGTGTGCAGTAGCGTGAGGACTTCACTGGACGGGGCAGCTTCTGTACTGCTAGGGGCGGCTGGAGTGTCAGGTTGGGCGGCAGAGGGCTGGCTAGGCATTGTGGGATCTGTCTCTAGAGCCTGCATAATCCGCATGCAGACTCTCTTAGTCCACCCATCCTTTGCTGTCGTCATCTCATCTTTGGGGTCTATCGGAACATTGAAATTGGCACAAAGGCCGGTGATGAGTGACGGAAAGTATAGCATGCCTTTCGTCTTCCAGAAGCAGGCGTAGATCTCCTTGCAGATAATTTCCCCAACATTGATGGGCCGGTTCATCATGATGCTGTGGATTAGGGCAAGGCGCGGCCGATCGACAGTAGAGTTGTGGGAGGTAGGCACACGCGTCTTTTGAAAAATGTGTTCCAAGCGTTACCTCGGGCAGTAGGTGGCAACGTTGGACAGAACAACCATGCTTTCCTACCAACCACGGCGTGTTGGGCTTGCACAGTTTGGCCTTGAGTTTCTCATAATCGGCAGTCGTCAGTGACTGCCTCCACTCCTCGTGAGGGTTTTCGTTCATATCCAGGCCATAGAAACTGTTTATGACGGAAGCGTTGAGCTTGACAGGTTCCCCTCGGACGAACACAAATAGCATCTCCGAGCGAGGATGGTGGGCATAGAACTCCCTGACCATGGTGATGTTGGCTATCTCCGGCTGCCGTACGAATATTTCCCATCCCTTGATGTGGATGGTTTCGAACATATTTGGTTCTAGGCCGAGATCTTCTGTCTGCCTTGAATAATGAAAGCCTTACTCCTCCCATATGGCCTGTTTTGCGAACTGAGTTCGATATCTCTTTTCATCTTCATGGGATAAGAAGCGTTGGAAGGTGGGTTTGGGTGTCGATGTGGAAGCCATGTGAGACGGTTGAAGTTTACTGAAACTTTGAATGAAAATAGGTGAGAGCAGTGGATGCAAGAATAAGATAGCAAGAAGGTGAAGTAAAATAAATGAATAAAGTGAGAAGGGTTTAAATAGATGTTGTCGAGCGGTGCTGCGGCACATTAAATGTCCAACGGTCCCATTGTCTCGTACACGCTACGAGATTTCTTCTTGTTATTTTTGTAGCCGTTAGCGGGCAACTAGTCGTTACACATTTTTTGCGCTGAGCTGCCCTGGGTTGTCTCGGCGGGATGGTGGGCGGGCTCCTTGCTGGGCCTCCTTCTTGATCCGACTCTTTTATTCCTAATCCTGAAATACTAAATAAGGATAATTAAATGCTAAAATTAAATTCTAAAAATTAAAACTGTGGAAATTAATCCAATCCTAAAAATAAGTTGTAATAAATTAAATTCTAATCCTAACGCATAAAAATAAAAAATAATGAAAAAGAATTAAAAATTAAGTTATGTTAGGAGTGCATTTAGGTGCATCTACCAGACATAACCACTGCCTGAGGTTATTTGGCTTGTCCTTCCCTCTTGGGGGTCCTCTTGTTCCTTCAGGTTTTGTGTTACTGGGTCCTTCAACCTGCCCTTTGGTCTGTCGCGACAACTGCTACCTTGGGTTGTCTCTATACTAATTTTTGCAGCCTTAGAATCTAGGTGTCCTTACTTTTCTTTTCCTTAGGGTTATAGCACATTTAACTTTATGCTTTGGTTGTCTACCCTCATGGTCAGTTCCCCATGTTTCACATCTACTAACGTGGGCGGGATGGTAGACGGGCTCCTTGCTGGGCCTCCTTCTAGATCAGGCTCTTTTATTCCTAATCTTGAAATACTAAATAAGGATAATTAAATGTTAAAAATAAATTCTAAAAATTAAAACTATGGAAATTAATCCAATCCTAAAAATAAGTTGTAATAAATTAAATTATAATCCTAACGCATAAAAATAAAAAATAATGAAAAAGAATTAAAAATTAAGTTATGTTGGGAGTGCATTTAGGTGCATCTGCCAGACATAACCATTTCCTGAGGTAATTTGGCTTATCCTTCCCTCCTGGGGGTCCTCTTGTTCCTTCAGGTTTTGTGTTACTGGGTCCATCAGCCTGCCCTTTGGTCTGTCGCGACAACTGCTGCCTTGGCCTGTCTCTATACTGATTTTTGCAGCCTTAGCATCTGGGCGTCCTTCCTTTTCGTTTCCTGAGGGTTATAGCACATTTAACTTTATGCTTTGGTTGCCTACCCTCATGGTCAGTTCCCCATGTTTCACATCTATTAACGTGGGCGGGATGGTGGGCGAGCTCCTTGGTGGGCCTCCTTCTTGATCCGGCTCTTTTATTCCTAATCCTGAAATACTAAATAAGGATAATTAAATGTTAAAAATAAATTCTAAAAATTAAAACTGTGGAAATAAATCCAATCCTAAAAATAAGTTGTAATAAATTAAATTCTAATACTAACGCATAAAAATAAAAAATAATGAAAAAGAATTAAAAATTAAAAATCCAATTCCCAATTTATCGAAGACTGCCTTAGGCATTAGGTTAATGCTAGCTCCCAAGTCGCACAGGGCTTTTGTTTCATGCTTGCTGCATATACTGCATGGGATAACAAAGCTGCCCGAGTATGTTTTCTTGGGCGGTAGTTTGTTGTGCAGCATTGACATGCACTCCTCTGTTACAGCAACTGTTTCAAACTCCCTAATCTTCTTCCTTTTAGAAACCATGTCCCTGAGGTATTTGGCATAGTTGGGCATATTTTGAATGGCTTCTATTAGAGGGTTGTTTATGTGTACATGCTTTGGAATATCCAGGAATCTTCTAAATTGGTGCTCTTGCTTCTGTTGCTTAAGCCTCTAGGGAAAAAGTGCTGGTAGGCAGATTTCCTCTATACGCTCATTGCATGGGAACTTTATCTGTGGAGGATCATCTTCTTCAGAACTGTTGTCAGGTTCAGCTGCCGAGGCGGCTGGTGTTGATGCTGTCGCGACAGGCTGTTCTTTTTGTGTTGGTTGTGTTTCTAGTTGCTTTTCCACCCTGGGTTCATCCAACTGCTTCCCACTTCTGGTAGATATGGCTTTGCATTGCTCGTTAGTGGGTTTGGTTGCTGCCTCTGTGCTGCTGGATGCTGCTCCCATTGTTCTGCTGCTGAAGATATCCGTGAACTACCCAAATTGGGTCTCCAAGTTCTTTATAGCAGCCTCCTAGTTGTTCATCTTCATCTCCGTCCTGTCCATGAAAGACTTAGTTTTATCAATAAATTTATTAGTGCGAAAAATAAAATCACTAGTTCTAGACATAAAAGTATGAAGAGTTGGTTCTACTAAATTATTGTTTTGCGGCAGCTGAGCCTACTGTCTGGACAAGTTTTGTTGGCAGCCTCCATGTTGCTGTTGTGGCTTTGCAGCAGTCTTTGGGTTGCTCTAGGAGAAGTTGAGATGGTTCTTCCATCAAGGGTTGTAGGTGTTCTGGAAAGGTCTGTTATTCCTCTCGTATCTTCCCATAAAGTTGGCAGATGCGATACAGTCAGAGGAATCAAGGTTTCCCCCACACTCATCACAGACGGCTTCACAACCTTGACCTCGTGGACTTTCCCAACAGGTTTCACGATGCTCATGACCAGCTCTGTCAGCTTGTCAAGGTGGGCATTAACAGATTCTGAGGCTTCTACCTCGTTCACAGTAGTTGGCCGCCTAACGCCGTCTCGGTGGGTTGTTGGATACTTGTAGTCGTTCTTGGCGGCTTGGTTCAGAATCTGTAGTGCCTCCTCTAGTGGTATGTCAAGGATGATTCCATTGGCTGAGGCATCAATCATCATCTGTGTTGAGTAGTTCACCCCGTTGTAGAACATTGATCCCTGTGTCGAAGCTGGAAAACCATGTAGCGAGCAGTTGTTCAACATCTGTTGGTACCGCTTCCCATACTTTATACATCGGCTCATCATCCCCTTGTCGAAAGGTTGTTATTTCGTTTCGCAGTTTGCCTGTGACATTGGATGGGCTGAAACGGTCCAGAAAATCCTTGCACAACTCTGTCCATGTACTGAACGATCCTGTTGGCTGGTTGTTTAACCACTGTTTTGCCCTATCCCTATGTGAATAGGGAAATAGTCTCAGCCTCAGTACGTCTTGATGGACTCCGTGTATTTTGAATGCTCTGCAGATGTCCAGGAATCCTCTTAAGTGTTGACGACCATCTTCTGTGGCAGTCCCTCCAAATTGCCCTAACGTGTTGATCATGTTAAACATAACGGGCTTCAGCTCAAAGTGATCCGCATCAATTTCAGGTTCTGTCACTGTCAGATCGAACCCTCTGCAGTCATGTTCCAGATAATCCATGGTGGTTCGAACATTCTGTGGCTGCCTGGGCAACACTTGCTGTTCTTTGAGTGGCGGGTCTTGTTGCCCATACTTGTCGTTCACAACATTATTGGTAGGGACCATGTTTACCCTTGCTTTTTCTTTTTCCTCTTTAGTTTTCCCTAGGGTTACTCTGATTTCCTTCTTGAGCTCTCTTGCTCTTCGTTCAATATCGTCGTAAAATAGGATTTCTCCTTTTGGATTCACCATGATCATACACTAGCAAAGGAAATTGTAAAATTCTTTTTTTCGATTAACAATAAAAATAAAATAAAATATAAAAAATAAAAGTGCAGAAATTAAAGAAGAATTTAGCTGTTACCAATCCCCGGCAACGACGCCAAGAACTTGTAGAGCGTTTGGGTGTTCTCGATTTATGAGGGCAAGTGCACACTCCTGTCAAGTTATAGTATAAAAGATATCGTCTCCCACAGGGATTGGACAGCTTGATTCAAGTTGTAAATCCTGCACAAGAAAAGTAAATGCATAATTTAGTTGAATGTTTGAAAAGAAAAGTAAAATAAAATAAAAACACAAGTAATTAAAAGAGAAGTGATCGGATTGATAGAAAGTGCAGGGTTATGTTGATGCTTAGTGTGAAACTACGTTGAATAGGACAAGTCGTTTTGCGCTGCCAGAATCTGCTGCCTCGGCGGTGGATGACATGTAGACTACTGAGACCCTCTCGCTGCCTCGGCAGGGGAATGGAACTGTGTCTCGACGGCAAACTCGGCAGAACTACAAGGCTCGGCAGAACGCTTCGAAAGTGACTCCACTTATGTCTAAGTCAAAGTTATGTTGGTGCCCACTGCAGATAATACCAGTCGCGGCGTGAATCATGCAAAGACAACAATGTTGATTCGTCCTCTTTTAGCCGCCTTAAACCCTAAACTTATATCTAGGCCGGATTGATTGCACCGTCTATATATGAAATCGTACTTACTCTTTTTATGAGTTCGACTCTCTCGATATCGAACAAATGGGTAGAATTCAACTAATCTTTTGCCTTAATTGAAAACTATGAAGAACATGGAATAAGTAAACCTTGTAATTTTATTTGCAAAAACAAACTTGAAATCCTAAACAACCGTTCTCACAACTAATTACAATATAACCCAACCCAAGGAGAAATTTAGAACATGTCGGCGGCAAGAAAACCTAAACTATGCCTAAGGAAAACATATGTTGTTTTTAACTAGAATTACAATGGGTATATATAGGCATTAGCTAGGTCTGGTCCTTCTTGAAGTAGAAGTCTTCAAAGTAGCTTTTCACATTAAATGTGACTTTAAACTCTGACTTCCTTGAGTTGAATGTGGATTTTATCACGTTGCCTTGCTCTGCAAGTAATCTCGAGATCCTTCTTTGGCGGCTCTGCCCGCTGCTACAGACGTCAGAAAATTGAGTGGACAACATCGATAGAATTAGGATTTTCTGATCGACAGATCGCACTCTGGTTCTCCAACTCCATAGTTTGTTGTCTTGGGCAGCATGGTGGGCGGTGGCAGCTACTTGGCAGCTGTTGTCTCTGTCTGGAACTGCATCAGTACAGCTCCTTGGTTTGCTGCCTCAGCATCACATCCTCAGCTCCTCTTTCCCTCTGTCAACCTCTAGTACTTAAAACCAAAAGTACACTAAAACAATATCTTTTCTTTACCAAACAAAGGATAGTCTAGAGAATCTTGGAAAAGTAAATAAATATTGTAAAATGCAATGCATGGTCCTAATTTTGCCTAAAATGCACTCAAAAACAACAATAATATGAGATGGAATGTGCATGAAATATAGAACTTGTGGACACTTTACACCCCCTCAAAGCTCTAACTGTATTATCTTCAGGGAAAAAACAAACTTCCCCCACGGGATTGCACGGTCAAAACCAAGATCCCCCTCCTCAGTTACACGCCAACAGAAACGAAGATTCAAGTTACTCAGATCCATCAACCCTTCCACAACTTGGATGTCGCAGACAAGGCTCCGCTTCACCTCTCAACGTATCCTTCATATTCCTCAAGGTTCCTCTCTACGGCCATCATACTGGACCTCTCTACCTCTAGGCGGCGCTCGAGACACCAGATCTTTTTTGCCATGGCCGCCTATGATTCCTCATTTTCTCGGCGAAGCAGAATCACTTCTGCCACTTTTCTACTGCTTCATTAATCGTCTCTACAACCAACTCCCTAGAAATCCATGCACCATTACCATCGAGGTGCCCTTCAGTTTACATTTATGAAACCGGCTCCAATTCAGCTTTTCGGACCACACAAGTACTCCCCCCACCACCACTTTAATGGAAGCTAGAATGGAAAACCACACCCTCCACGGACAACAACCATAGGAAATCAACCAGTTGCCAATTTCTTGTTCGTCACCGACCAACACCTTGGCCACGATCTCATCCCCATTGAAAGGACATGCCTCATTCGCTGACAATACACCAGGAGAAGGGGTGTAGCCCTCCCTAACTTGACGTGCTTTATATCTGTTAGGGCTCAGCTGTCGCAGACACACATCAAAAACATTTCGGAAAGTTATATCCCTCTCCATCTTCAACCAACCACCCTTTCTCAGAATTGCAACTTGCTATGTCTCCTTCTTCTCCAACATCGAAAGAGTATTCCTCCTATCTCCTCCAGGCTTCCTCCATTGGAAAGGAAAACCAAATCCTCTAGGAAGTTTTCGGGTTACCTTCACAAGCTTAGAACGATACAACTTTAGAGAGCCATCCCATCCGATGCTTGGCTTCTCGAAAAGCGCCCTTTGCCCTGCCTCATATCCAGAGTGAACATACCAACAAAACTAGGGGAAACCAGCGGACTCAAGTTAAAGAGATCTCTCAATACCTTTACTGATATAGCCGATTTACGCTTTGAGAAATAGATGATATAACCTATGATGACCCACAAAGATGTCCAAGCCAATTGACCTGGAGCCATCTCGTAATCTTGCCTCCAACAAGTAGAGTGAAAAGTAGAACCATTCTGATACTACATCTGTCCCAAAGCCATTATCGCTCAGGTGGACCTTTCCCTTCGGAACCTCGAAATCAAACTCGAACCCCGAATACCACATGCCACGACACTCCAATAATTTAACAGCTTCATCCTTTCCCATCTAGCAGCCAACCTCAACCTCGACCATGTAGGTGGACCGTTTCTCCTTCGCCCTTCTTGCAACTGACTCCCTTCTCTTCACAATCGACTTGGTGTTCCCAACCATCTTCTTTCGCCAAAAGTGTAGTCGAAAACCTAAAGAGGCAGAAAAATAAAAACTCTAAGAAATATAAAAAATGAAAATAAAGTTAAGGATGAAAATCCTCGAAATATAAAAAGAGGCGTGACCCATTGTGAAAAGCTCTAATCCAAACCGCCCCGTTCTCGACCACTCAGGGAGTGACACGAGCACAAACGCTTAGAAGATACAACCGTCACTAGAATGATTCTTCCCGTTAATACCTCATGATACCGAGAAAAGTCCTCCCCCATAGGCAGGAATCAACGGTCATTTTCGGTCTCAACTCGCGCCACTTTATGGCACTCTTTCGACTAAGGGGGTGGACAAGTGTTATGCCTCCGCCAAACATCCCCGGAAAACTCCGCCTCCGGAGACACCGTCTCCGCCCCATGCTCTTATCACGAAGCCCATACGCACCTACACCTCTGGACCCATCAGCCTCTAGAGACTCCTGCGCTGAGACAAGTCAACCGTCAAGTCCAACTGAGCTCGTAGCCTAACAGTCGAGCTACCACCTGACAACCAATTAATAGTCATTACTAGGTCTCATCAGCCATCAAATACCCCCTAGACCAAAGACAATGGGGATGGCTCTCTTCTATATCGACCATTCTCACTCTCTTCTCCCACATGGCTCCAACCACCG
Organism: Hibiscus tridactylites; assembly: GCA_958450335.1. Taxonomy (NCBI): domain Eukaryota; kingdom Viridiplantae; phylum Streptophyta; class Magnoliopsida; order Malvales; family Malvaceae; genus Hibiscus; species Hibiscus tridactylites. The sequence goes on from OY288275.1 coordinate 8,977,597, forward strand.
GCTCTACAGTATTTGCGGCTCTCGGCCACAAGCCAAGCAGGGGTGAATTGCCTGATTCCACAACCAACCATGGTCCACTGTGATTCTCAACCCATCCCGCGACGGGTGAACCACCAAGCTCCGACCCCAAACCTTCCTTCGACCACCATCTCCACTTCCTTGTCTAGTGTCGCTCAAAATCGTCATTAACAATTAGTTATTTAAGTTTAGTGTTTATCCCAATTATATCGTCTGAAAGTGGGGAGAGGCATTAATCATACATCGAAAAGGAAAAGGGGATTTTGATATATAAATATGGTGGTGTTGCACATCCTATTAGACATGTCTTTTGGGAAGATGATAATGACTCGTGACACAATCGTATCATTTAGATTTCGTAAATTTATGTAAATGTCAATTCGAACATGACATAGAAGGGAAAAAATCATCTATCTCTTGTCGGTGTCCTTAATTATGTCCCCACACTAAAAAATTGTGTTTATGGTTTATGATTAGGGTTTAAGGTTACAGTTTAGGATTGAGGTTTACGGTGTACGACATAGAGTTTAGTTTATAGAGTTTAAGGTAGGTTTTAAAATTTAAAATTAGAGCTTAAGGTTTAGTTTTTAGTATTGGGGTATAAATAGATGCACCAAAAAGGGGAAGGCGAATTTTGTTGGACGTGGAAATCTATTTAAACTCTTTAAATAAAATTTACACATGTTTGATTTATTATTTTCATCTTCCTATTTGACAACAGTTTCCCATGACATGCAACTTGCAACAAGCACAGTAGCGGTACGTATTTTATCTAAGGAAAGATGCAGAATGGAATGGTTTCATTCATTTTTCACAGGTACCCATTTTGCTATCAAGGCCAATCGTCACCGTCAAGAAAAAAGGCCAAAGGGTCGAAATCAGTGGCGCAATTGTCGCTAAGACCAGGATTTGCAGTCCAATCATTGAGCATTGCCTCATCAAACAGTTGCTCAAATTCTCCATCGTTTCCTTTCAGCAGCTCATTGATTTCAATGTACAACGAATCAAGCACTTGGGTTCCACTGTGAGCTTCAACCATTTCTTGATCATTTGTTAAACAAAGTTGACCATCTCTAAGCTCAAATGGATCTTGAAGTAGTGTTAAGTTGGTGACATCAATATCTTGAGTTGCAGGTGGCTGCAATGGGACCATCACTTGGCTGCTGCACCTAGTGGCTCGAGTCCAAATCACTTCGATTTTGTCTTTCGTAGCCTGGGATGAACTCGAGGGCTCAGTGGCTCCTCTACACTCGGTCTGTGTCGGTTTTCTTGGAGGAGGTTCATTAATAGATGCTTGCGCTTTGGCTTTCTTTCCCAAAGTAGTATTCCAATAGTTCTTGATTTCATTGTCTGTTCGCCCGGGTAACCTTCCAGCTATTAAAGACCATCTGCTAACCGTTAATCAACGTCTCGAGTTCAAATCTTGAGGACGAAAGAAAATAAGCATTCGGGGTCGGACCGAATAGAGAAAATAACCTGTTGCCAAGAAGCCTATGGAGTCTGATGATGAGTTGTTCTTCATCATGGGATATGTTGCCTCTTTTGATATCTGGTCTAAGATAATTCAACCACCTCAGCCTGCAACTTTTCCCACACCTCTTCAAACCTGCATTTGGTGACCAATTAAAAAGTTCAATTATATATATGTATATATATATATATATATGTATATGTATACGTATACCAGCTCTATTGGGGAGATTTCTCCATTTGCCTTCCCCATGAGCTTTTGATATATGATACGAGTAATTTGTCTTCCAATGCAGTCCAAGCTCCTTTGTTGAGTCCTTCCTTGGAGCAACAAGGACTTCTCCCCATCTCTCTCACTTTGTTATTAAAATGGAGGAGGACATGCCTCATTTATAGCCCATCAAGTTAAAAAAAAAATACAAAAAGCTCAAGTTGCAAGTAAGGATAGCCATTTGACCCATATCTGATAGGCTTCGATCCGACCTGATTTTATAGAGTCAGGGTTTTTTAAAGAAAATTTCGGGTTTCGGTCGGGTTCGGGTATGATTTTTTTAGCATAAGGTCGCGTCGGGTATTGGTTTAAGGTGAAAAATACCCGACCCGACCCTAAATATTAATTTAATTCTATTTTAATAATTAGGTATAATTGCTATAATATCATTCTCTTTATGTATATATATTTCAATTATCTGCATATTTTATCTAATAAAACTGGAATAATTATTATAACGCTCCCTCTCTAATTTTATTTTTTCTATTAATTTCATATTTTATCGAATAGTAATGAAAATTGATAATTGTTTTATTTATGTCGGGTCGGGTTGAGTTCGGATTTTTACTCTAAAATTGGAGTTCGGGTCGGGTGGACCATCATAAAATGTCAGGTCGGGTTGGGTTTGTATGGAGATATATGTTACATTTTCGAGTTGGGTGCGGATTAGCCAAAAACCCGACCCATGGCCATCCATAATTGCAAGTCTAATTGTATCGATCGAGCGGTGTTGGTGCGATTGCACTCTCTAAAAATTTTAAATTTTCATACATTTAAGTTAAAAATTAAGTTTTAAACTCTAACTTTAAATTCTAATCCTTAAATCACAAAATTTGAAAAATATACCATACACCTAATTCCTGAACTCTAACCCTAAATTCTAACCTTAATTATTTTTAGTATAAGGACACATGGGCGGTTCAAAGATTTTGGGGGCCTTGTGCAATTTATTAAAATGAGGCTCTTAATTTATAATCAGTAAGAGATCGTATAAGTTTTTTTCTTCAAAAAATATCTTAGTAGAAAATATATTATTATATTATCCTCTTGAGCAACAAAAAATCAACTTATAAACATCTGAAAATCAAACATTCTTACTTAAAAGGTGTCATTCTTTTTCCATGTTTTAAGTTTTAGATAATTGTTATATATATACACATAATTGTATATATAAATTTATAATTTTTTACAAATATTATTTTAAGTTCTCTATTTTTGGGGCCCCTCTCTCGGAGGCCTTGTGCGATCTCTCCTATCGCGCCTGTCCAAAAACCCCACTGTAAGGACACCAAAAATAGATATAATATTTCTCTTCCTTTTTATAGCCGCCACTAAGTTAGAAGAAAGAAAAACAGGGTAATTAAACTGTTGAATCAAAATGGATGGCTCAAGTTGCAAGTCTAACAGTACGCATCGACGGGTGTCGGTGAATTGCAATCTTTGAAAATTTTAAATTTTCGTATATTTAAATTAAAAATCTAGTTTTAAACTCTAATAGGTTTAAAATTTATACCTTAAAAAATATACCTTATACCTAATTCGTTAAACTCTTTAGAAACTTCAAATTTTTGTATATTTAAGTTAAAATTTTAATTTTAAACTTTAACCCTAAATTCTAAATCTTAAACCTTAAATCTTAAAAAATATACCTTACATCTAATTTCTTAACTCTAATCCTAAATTCCAACCTAAAACTTTAACCCTAAATCCTAACCCCTGATATTTTAATGTAGAGACATAAATATTACATACACAATATTTCTCTTCCTTTCTATAGCCGCCGTTAAGTTTAAGTTAGGAGAAAATAAAACATGATAATTAAACTAATGAATCAAAATGGATAGGTGGAGGTCACATACACACACAGAAAATTAAAGTTATTTTATACATTTGAGTAACATAAATATGTTCATTATGTGAATACATTTTTAAACGATTCGATAATTTTATTTTATAAAAAGGGCTTAATACACATTCCTCTTAAATTTCACACGTTTTCTCAACTTGCCCTTAAACTACGTTTTGCCCACTTTTATCTTCTAAACTTTTCGTCGTTATTCATATAACTCAAAAAGTTAGCACCGCTAAAAAAACTATTTTGACCAATCAGAACGCGCCACATCATTTTTTATTTATTTTTAAATTTTAAAATAAAATAAATATATTAAAATATTTATTAATTTAATTATATCTCCCAAAATACCCTAAACACCCTCGTTTCCCCAGCTTCCCCCTTCTTCTCAGACCCCCATTTCCTCTTCTTCACCGTTTCTGAAAACAAAAACCAACCCCCCAATCACTGGTTCCGATTCAATTCCATTTCCATTTGCTCTCATCTTTCATTTTTCCCTTTCCATTCAATTTCTCAACAACCAAATCATTTGTTTATTAATTTAAACACCTAGTTTTTAGGCAGAAAACCACCAAAGAATCAAAGATGAACACATACATTAAGCATCGGCTAAACCGAAGTACCCACTTTGATTCGAATGAAAAATCTGTAATCTGGTTCATCAAACAAGTTTTGATTCGACGTCGTCGTTTGTTCGTCCCAACTTTCCTTTCCCTTTTCCCCAAATCCTCTTCTTCAAAACCCACTCTTTCTATTTCTTCCCAGCTTTCCAATCTCCCCATTTTATCCTTCATTGCCGAAAAGGTCGACGAAACCTATCTCGACCTCAAATCCGCTCCACCCGAAATCGCCTGAGCCGTCCTTCACTGAGCAATCATCACCGACCTACAAAACAAGCATCGCGGAACTGCCTTCACTCTCACCCGCAACGAAGTTCATGGTGGCAGGAAAAAGCCCTACCCCTAGAAAAAAATCGGACGGGCACGTCGTGGGTCTATGCGTAGTCATCTCCGTCCCGAAGGTGGTGTTATCTTCAGACCGAAACTCAAAGACTGGTCGATCAAAACCAACAAGAAGAAGAAAAGGTTGGGGAAGATGGGTTTATTATTATTATTATTATTATTATTATTATTATTATTATTATTATTTCTTTTATATATTAAACCGAAAAATAAGAAAAAGAAAATAATTAAGTGTGACGTGGAGCGTTTTGATTGGTCAACATATAATTTTTTAACGGTAGGGGGCAATATGAGTAACGTCGAAAACGTTAGGGGGCAACAGTGGGCAAAACGTGGTATATGGGGCAAGTTGGGAAAACAGGTAAACTTTAGGGGATAAATGTGTATTAAGCCTATAAATAATAATGGTAACTTTATTAATAACATTTAACGATGGGAGAACTAAATTCTATCGAGAAATTATATGGGTTGAGATATTAATTTTGATATAAAATTTTGTGAAAAATATTTTTAGATTTGTTCTTAATTTTACAAAAATAATTCAAAGTACATTCAACTTGAAAAATATGTTTAATAGGCCTTGCAAAGTATTTTTGGCTTAACCAAATATTTCCAAAGTGTTTTTAGTAAAAAAAAATATGCCTTGAGCACCGATACCATATCCTCGGTACTGATACCTAACAGCTCATACAGGTACGGCCTTGCCGAGTACATATACACAATGTTTTTCCAAAATTCTAGTATGGGGTTTTGATATCGGTACGCTACTTCGAGTACGGTACCCAAAATCCCGTACCAATACGCAGAGCTATCAACATCTAGTTTTTTTAATTTATTGCAGGTACTGATACCCACTTTCGAGTACCAATACCCAACTTCGAGTACTTATACCCTATGTATTTTTACAATGGCTCTTTCCCATTTAAGCATGTATCGATACCCAACTTTCGAGTATCGATACCCACTAGACAAAAGTGCATTTACGGATGGAAAAACACCCCCAACGGCTCTAATCAACCCCAACGATCATAAACGGCAACAAACTCATTAGAGGGTTTAAAAGACACCATCAGACATTCATGGAAGACTAAGAAACACATTGCCAACATTCTTTGTATAGAGAAATTTATTTTTGGTCTAAATTGTCATATTCTTGTAGAAAAACACTTGTGAGCCAAAATTGTCAATATTGCTCAAGTGTTTAGGGTTTTAGGTGAGAGCTTAAGTATGAGAACAATTTGCCTAGAGATATTTGACAAGCGTCGTAATTGTCAAATAATTATTCCTTAACCTCAGAATAAATATAAAATAGCGTAGTAAAGAGAGAAGAAAGGTCGATCCGTAGGAACTTTGAAGCTTCTGATATCTGAAGGTTTCGATTCCGACTTTTGTGTGAAAATAAAAATATTGGGGGGGTTGGTTGACTAAACTAGAGAATAGGTGTAGAGTAAAAGTGAAAATAACTGAGAGAATAAATGTAGTAAAAATAAATCAATGAATTAATTAGCCTCAAGCTTTTGCACCGCTTCAAATCAAAATGATCATTGAAAAAGAACTTTCACTCCGGATACATGCCAGTTACAGTCTACAAGGCCCAACCCTTGTAAATTGTTTTTCTCTCTGGTAAACTGATAATCTAAAATCAATTTTTAGATTTCAGTTTTTTGGTTAATCTAATCACGACTACCGCCGTTAGAAATAAACAATTTTAAAGTTCTGGAAAAACCCAACTCAGATTATGTTGTCTCGATGAGAATTGAATCCGATCTCAATTTTCCCTTAGCGAATCTGTCGCTAAGTGTGTTCATAGGAAGTTGAAACCACGACTATAGTCGATTCTTCCTCCCATTGTAAATCACAACAAAAATCAAATCAATGTGCACTTTTGGAATGAAAGCGAAAAGATTTTAATAGAAAGGCTGATTGCCGATCTAAGTTTTCAGAAAAACTGAGAATGTAAAACGAAATTTTTAAGCGCTTTTTAATTCTCACAAGGTGAACTGAAGCTTCGCTTTAAGCCTTTGGCTAATCAGAAAATTTAGCTAAGCATGATTATGGAAGAAATCATACTTAGCATAATTTTAAAATAAAGTTAAAAAAAAACTAAAAGAAATAAAACGTAAAGGGAAAGGAAATTTTATAAACTTTAAAAGTAAAAAACAAGCTAAGAAGAAGAGATGATCTTTGAGTTTACCCCAATAGGGGTATTTATTGTATTCTAAAAACCCTAAAATAACCCTAAAGTGATAGAAGATAAATCCTAAAATATTTAAATTAAATACAAAAGATAATTCTCACGTTTAAATTTTCAATCTCGGTTGATAAGTTATCGAAACGCGACTGATAAGCTATCTGCCGTCGCTGACGTCATCTTCTAGAAGCTGCTGACGTGGCGTCTAGTTAGCCTTTCATCCCCAATAATCCGACCTTGACTCTAGAAAAATAAAAACTGCAGAATTCTGCCTCTTTCCAGTGTGTTTTTGTAGAAATATATGTTTTGATATAATAATTGAAAAATGTTTTGGATTTAATTAAAAAGAATTTAAAATATTCTCTAAGTCAAAAACAACTTGGAAATAAGTTTTAAGATGTTTAAAAAGAGTTTGGCAATGTTTGAAACGTTTTTAAGTAGTCAAACCAGTGCTTTTAATGTACCCGTTTCGATACAAGCATAATCTGTATCGATACATTTTGAAACTGCCAGAACCCGTTTCGATATAGGGCTTACCTGTTTCAATACGGATAGGGGTTGTTTCGAAACACCTTTTGGTGTTTTGATACGCCTACGTGGCATTCATACCAACAGCCAAAACCCCAACGGCTATTTCCCAAAGGTCTTTTGAATTGCAGGTTGTTTCGATACGGCACTAGACGTTTTGATACGGGCGTTACGATATGACATATTGTGTTTCGATACGGCACACTACATCAGACCCAACGGCTAGTTCTAAAGAAGGGCGTTCTGATACGGCTTCGAGCGTATCGAAACGGACATCACCAGAACTGCATTTATTATAGGAAATAAATGCTACAACGACTTAAAATCATCCCCAATGGTCTGCAACGGCCACAAGCTTGTTCCTAACTATATTATGAAGGCTAGAACACTTGAAGAAAGAGAGAGACAACATCCAAGCAACATGTTCAAAAGAAATTTAGTCAAATTCTTATCTTCATTTCTCTTGTAAATAGTCTTTAGAGAGTGAGCTTTATTGTAAATCCTTGTACTCTTGTGAGCTTAAATTTGTGTAAACACCCACCTTGTGAGGTTTTAAGTTTACCAAACAAATCCCTTGTAAAATGAGGGGTTCTAGTTTAGCCTTAGACAAAAACTAGAGTGGTTCTATCTTAGCCGTATAAAAGATAGGATTGTAAAGGTTTCCTCCTAAGCATTGAAAATGGGACGAATTCTTAGTGAATTGAGAAATCCTTAGTGGTGTGCTAAGGTAGTGTATGTAGACTCGGTTGGGTAGTCGAACCACTCTAAAATCCTTGTGCAAATTGTCCATCTTTATTTTGGCTTTTAGCCAATTCATCCAATGAGCAAAATCAACCCTCTTGATGGATTTTGGTGATCGATACGAGCGTGCAACAAGCCTAACAATTGGTATTAGAGCGAGGCTCAATCGAAGGGGATTAACATCCTATTGAGGCGATCAGGGAAGCTCGATATGTCATTTCAATCAACCGGTTAAATGGCGCAATCCATCGACAAGCCACCATTCTTTGACGGGACCAATTATGCTCATTGGAAGATTATAATAAAGTTCTTTATCAAATCCAAAGACTACAAGCTTTGAGATATTGTTGAAGAGGGTTTTTATGTGCCACAAAAAATAAAGACGGAATGGAATGCGAATGATCGCAAGAAGATGGAGCTTAATTGCAAGGCTTTACACATCATCTTTTGTGTATTTAGCCCCAACATCTATGAGAAGATGTCCTCTTGCGAAGATGCCAATGAAGTATGGGACAAGCTTGAAGTCACATACGAAGGAACCAACGAAGTAAAGGAGACCAAGATCGGTCTTCTCAACCTCAAGTATGAGAACTTCAAGATGAAATCGGATGAAGACATCATGAAGATGTTCGATTGTTTCTCCACCATCACTAATGGACTCAGAGAATATGGGGAAATCATTCCAGAAGACAAACATGTCCGCAAACTTATCTAATCTCTTCCCGAGTCTTGGACTCGAAAAAGACGACCATCATCGAAGCTAAAGATCTTAAATCCTTGAAGCTCGATGAACTCATAGGGTCTCTCCTCACACACGAAATCATGAAGAAATGGAAAGAATAGGAGAAAAAGAAAGAAGAGATAAAGAAGATGGGGGAGAAGAAGATCAAGAGGCAAAGCATCGATGTAAATGCCATTGCCCTTTCATCATCTACATGACAACGCGTTCAATTGAGCGGAGAGGATAGTGAAGATGAAGATATGACCATTCTCTTTAACAAGTTTGTTCGGTTCATAAAGAAGGAGAAAGAAAAATCAAAACATGAATCGAAGAAGAAGATATTGAATTCCCCAAAGAACATTGAATCCAAGAAGGGGTCATCATCAAAGAAAGCATATATGGAAACTTGGAGTGATGAAGACTCCACCAAAGAGGAAGAGGTAGCCCATCTATGCTTCATGGCCCTCCAAGAGGGTGAGGTAACTTCTAACTCATCTAGTTCAAATTCATATACTTTTGATGAGTTGCAAGATGCCTATGATTAATTGGTTTTTGAATCCAAGGCATCATTTTAAAAAAAACAAGAAATTAATCTCAAATTTGAAAAAAGGAAAATGAAATTCTTTCTAAAACCAATTTGGATTTTGAGGCAGAATTAAAATATTTTGAGCAAAAATTTCTCGATTTACAAAATTTGCTTCAAAAGATTGAAAAAGATCATCACAATGCCTTGGATGATCTTAAGAAAGAAAAAGGATTTGATTTCCAAAGAGCTTGAAAAGAAAAATAGTTTTGGAAAATCAAACTTTTATGTTAGACAATCTAGTGCCCCCAGATTTGTAAATGGAAAATGTTTTAGAAGTGTTTGGGTCCCAAAAGGACAAATCACTTGAACTAAAAAGGATTAAATTGAAAAATGGATTCCTAAGGGAACTAAATTTTGTGCCACTAACGTCTATGGATCCAAAGCAATTTGGATACCAAAAATTACTTGATTGTCTTATGTTAGGTGTGATGGAGAATAATCAACAAGTCCAAATTTGAGGGGGAGCTCCATGCACACAAAGAGAGCACTCGAAGAAGGCTTCACATCCTCCCTTGGATTCGAGTCTGGTAAAATTTAGTTGAATTCATTTGTTTTTCATTTGATTTATTTATTTTTAATTCAACTAGATTATCATATTGTTGTACTAACAATACTTGATGCTTTGAGTAAGGAGGAGCCATTTTTAAAACTAAAAGATTTTAATTGTATCATTTTTTTAACCTCCTATGTTATTTTGAGCTTAATATCTTTGAAATTCTTTTTGATAAAACAAAAAGGGGAGAAAATGGTTTGAAAAATTGATTTTTCCAGAGAATAAGGGGGAGCTTTAATTTCATTCAAATTTTAAAATCTCTTATTCAAATTTTTAAATACTAAGGGGGAGAATCCCAAACAATTTTTCAAGTTTGTTTTATTATATCAAAACCGGGGAGATTGATGAAATATATGTTTTGATATAATAATTGAAAAATGTTTTGAACTAAATTGAAAAGATTTTAAAATATTCTCTATGTCAAAAACGACATGAAAATAAGTTTAAGGTGGTTTCAAAAGGTTTTGACAATGTTTGAAACGTTTTTAAGTAGCAAAACCAGTTCTTTTAATGTACTCGTTTTGATACATGCACAATCTGTATCGATATGTTTTGAAACTGCCAGAAACCGTTTCGATACGAACAGGGGTTGTTTCGAAACACTCTTTGGTGTTTCGATACGCCTACGTGGTAGACACCCCAACGGCTAAAACCCTAACGACTATTTCCCAACGATCATTTGAATTGTAGGACGTTTCGATACAACACAAAGCGTTTCGATGCAAGCGTTTCGATACAACCCCACGTGTTTCGATACGGCATGTTGCATCGGACTTCAACGACTAGTTCTGAAAAAGGTCGTTCTGATACGGTCTCGCGTGTTCCGATACGGACAACTCCAGAACTGTAATTAATGAGGGAAATAAAGTCTCCAACGGCTCCAATTCAATCCCAATGGTCCTCAACGGCTACATACTCAATTGGGAGTATAAAAGGGACCTCCAAGCATCAAGGGAAGACTAATGCATCAATTTTTAACAATATTATGATGAAGAAATTGTCTTAGAGCTAAATTGTCCATTCTTGTATAGACAAACAGTTGTGAGCTAAAAATTCAATGTATACTCAAGTGTTCTAGGTTTTGGGTGAGAGTTAAAAACACACACCTATTAGGGAGATTTCTTGTTTGCTGGAATTCTTTGTTTTTAAGAGTGTTCCCAAAGCTCGGGTTGTGAGCTTTGGATGCTAGATCACGGGTTGTGACTCTAGGTTGTAACGGTTGCCTCCTTAGCCTAGAAAAGGGGAAGAATTCTTAGTGAATTGGTTGAAATCCTTAGTAGGAAGCTAAGGTAGTGGATGTAGGCTTTGGTTAGAAAGTCGAACCACTCTAAAATCCTTGTGTTCAATTCTCATTTTGTTGCTTCCACTTCCAACACCCAAATTACCTCTTCTCCACATCTTGGCAAGCAATTCGATTGTGATCATCGAGCCTAATAGTTTTCCAGAATTACAGACCTGCACGGAAAACATATAATAAAATCCAAATCAATACCATATTCCAACCATTAGAGGCCTAATTAAAGATGAAATAGTGAGCATTTAGGTACTTATCAATATTTTCATTTGTTTACTAATTTGTATTTTCTCTTTGAGAGAGACTGTCTCAAAGCTTTGGGTATAAGCTTTGAGGGTCTTGTAAAGGTTACTCTTGATCCTTGAAAAAGAAAGACAAATTTAGTGAATTTGTTGAAAATCCTTAGTAAAGAGATAATGTTGACTTAGTTTAGAAGTCGAACAACTATAAATCTTTGTGCCATAATTTTTAATTTCTTGTGCTTCCACTAAAATTCCTTTCAAGCCAATTCCCCCACTCTTGGCGATTCGGTTAACCTATTCGAGCCCAATAATTAGTATCAGAGCGAGGCTAAAATCAACGATCCAACAATCAACGGTCTAAAAATGGGAGTTTAAAATATTTTCTTAAAATATTATCTTTTCCTAAAATTATTTTTTCTAAAGGAGAGTTTTCACAAAAACAAAATTTCAAGGTGGTTTTTATATAAAAAAGGGAGATTGTTTAGAAATTGATTTTATATAATAATTTGTAAAAAAATATTTTTGGACTTGTTCGTAATTTTACCAAAATAATTCAAAGTCCATTCCACTTAAAAAATGTTTAATTGGCTTTACTAAGTATTTTTTACTTAACCAAATATTTCCAAAGTGTTTTTAGTAAAAACAATATGCCTTGAGTACCGATACCCTATGCTAAGTATGAATACCCAACAGCCCGTATCGGTATGGGGAGTATCGATATGCAGTGTTTTTCTTAAAGTCTAGTATGAAGTTTTGGTACTGGTATGCTTCTTCGAGTACTAATACTCAAAGCCTTGTACAGGTACTCAACCATTGAGTCTCTGCACAAGAGCCTTCAACGGCTAGTTTTTTGAATTTATTGCAGGTATCGATACTCGCTTTTGGGTACTGATATCCTCTGTATTTTTACAACGGCTCTTTCTCATTTAAGTAGGTACTAATACCCAACCTTTGAGTACTGATACCCACCTGACAAATGTGTATTTATGCCATGAAAAATACCCCAACAGCTCCAAACCAACCCCAACGATCATAAACTTCCACAAACTCATTAGAGGGTTTAAAAGACACCATCAAGCATCCATGGAAGACTAAAAACATATTGCCGACATTCTTTGTATAGAGAATTTTATTTTTGGTCTAAATTGTTATATTCTTGTAAAAAAACACTTGTGAGCCAAAATTTTAATATTGCTAAAGTGTTTAGGGTTTTGGGTGAGAGCTTAAGTATGCAAACAATTTGCCTAGAGAGGTTTTCTTTTGTTTGCTAATTTGTATTTTCGCTTTGTGAGAGAGTGTCTTAAAGCTTTGGGGTATAAGCTTTGAGGGTCTTGGAAAAGTTACTCTTGATCTTGAAAAAGAAAGACAAATTTAGTGGATTTGTGGAAAATTCTTAGTGTGGAGCTAAGGTAGTGGATGTAGACTTGGTTTAGAAGTTAACTCAATATAAATTATTGTGCCATAATTTTTAATTTCTTGTGCTTCCAATAAAATTCCTTTCAAGTTAATTTACCCCCTCTTGGTGATTCGGTTGATGTATTCGAGCCAACACTATGCTTCATATCTCAATAAAAAAAATGTTTAGGTTCTTTCCTGAAAAAAAGTAACATAAACCGAATGATCATAGTGTTGAAGATAACACAAGATCTTTAGTGTTGAAATGAAGGGGGGAAAGCAAGAAAGATGTAGGTGATTTGTATATTGTGTTTCCTTCTTTGCTTCAAGCTGGGTACTGGTGATTATAGTGTAATTTTTTTAAATGTAAGTGGATAAAACATAAGCTTACTAAAAGATGAATGATCCCCATATGTGTAGTTTACTCAGCAAAATGCTAGTGACCAATTTCATATTACAATCTAACACTACAATTATCACCATGGGTGTCACTATCATCGCCATTCCCACAAATTAGTGATGATTAGAGTATTTTTATTCACGGAATAAAAAAATTACATATGAAAATAAGAATACTGGGAGTGTTATTTTATACTGTTGATTCACTTAGTTGGAAAGTAAAATTAATGTGTTTGGTGGAGGAAAAATAAAATTATCTAGAGGCAGGGTGTGAAAAAATCGAATAAATGGAAAATCATAGTATTTAGAGAGTTATGGTTCAGAAGTTTAAATATTATGGTTATCTTAATTGAATTAATTTTTATTTAATTTATAATTAATTTTATAGAATATAAAAATAAATATTTATAACTTAAGAATAATATGTAAGAACTATTATTTGCTTTTATTTACTTGAAAATTTTATTCTTTCAGAAACATTTATGAAAAGGATTTTAAATACCAGCAAGAGTTGGGTGCATTAGTAAGGCACATTGCACTCTCAAAGAGAGTACGTGAGTTCAAATTTTGGAGACAACATTTTTGGGAGGGGCAGCCACACACCCCAAACATGGACCGTAAGACGGACATACATATAATAAAAAAAAATTTAAATATATCAAATCATAAAAAAATAATAAAATAGTCATTTTATCAAAATAAAATAAATCGAAAATCAAAATTAATATGAAAATTTTGAGAACCGAATAAAGCCAAATTAAAATATTGAGGTATTCCGGAATCTAAGAAACTCTACAAAATCACACCGATCCCACTTCCTGGAGTGGAATTTTTTACTAAATTGGCATTGTTATATAATTTATTTTTAGGAAAAAAAAACAAGATTAATTCGTTACATATTTTTAGTCTTGGCAGTTATTGATGATATGACACTGACACACCTATATAAAGGCACGTCAAAAAAATAAAATATATATAATATTTAAAATATATTAGTAAAAAAAATTAAAATACTATTTTTAAATAATTATTTGAAGTTTTAAATATTTTTTTTTTTGATTTTTTTATGTCTTTGCCATATGACACTATCAAATTATGTCACATGACTTTCTCTTGAGTATCATGTCAAGTGTTGACATTGTGAATGGAAAAAACGAGTAGAGTGAAAGTGAAAACGGTGAAAAACGTTAACCAAAAATAATTTATAAATAGAAGTTAAAAACATACATCCTTTGAGGAGTAATTTTACAATTAATTCTATTATCATTTATCATTGCCAAATGAATAAGCAGTACTACAATCCCTGGGTTAGGTCTGAACTAACTTTCAATGCTTGAAAAAGATGAAGGAACTCATCTCTTGACGTTGTGATTCATGCCAACTTACCAAACTCTTGATATGTAACTATCATGGGTCAAATATTCTATATACCCATCTCTTTATATGTATATAAATATATGGGTGATAATGCAGAAATATGTGGGGGTCGGGGTAGAAGGCTAATGGGGCAGGGGTATAGAAGTCTTGTGAGATGTTTATTTCTGTCCGTTGTTGGTAAGTTTTGTTTAGGGATGTCTCTTTCAACTGTTGGACTGTTTTTTTTGGTTGTGAGAAGTTTGTATCTGGTTGTGTTGTACTCTTTTTTTAATGAACCAAACTACTCAGATTAAATTTTGTTTTGATTTTAGTTAATAAAATTAACTTGTTGAGCAAAAAATATATGTGGTTATTATTGTAATGAAAAAAATGAGAAGTGTTATATATTTAAGTTAACTCTCCAAATTCTATGTGTTTATTTATGGTGTTCTTAAACAGAGACGGAAGTACATAAATAGTGGGAGAGACTTTTGTCCCCTTAAAATTTTTGGTCTAATAATATTTTAAATTTTATTAATTTATACTTAAATCAAACTAGGTTTTTTTTTCCTATCTGATTTTTTTATATAAAAAAAGTACTATTATTATGTGCCTCGTTAAAAATCTTATAATCTTAGTCGGAAAAAAAGTACACATAATAATGGATACATAAAAAACTTACAAAAGTTCCTATCCGATTTTTAAGATTGAATGTTTAATGAATTATATTATTTTTAAACTTATGTAGTTTACCTCTTTCAATATTTGATCATGGCTTCATTTTCGTTCTCGAAGGAGGGATGAAGAATTGATTAAAGATTATGATTATTAGTTGGTGGTTTTAGGTGAGAATAAAATTAGTGTTATATGCAATTTCTTTTTTTATTTGAACTAATAACATTATGAAGTGTGGAAATTTTAGCTAATTCCACAAACAAATAGGCTAATTGACATGTAAAGCTATCACTTCTCATACTATTCAATTTGATCTCGTATTGCTAGTTTCGTTTATTAAAAAAAATCACATCAGACTATTGATTAATTCGATAAACCAAAATTAATGGGTACAAATTTCAAACATTTAAAATTGTTAAATTATACTTTTATAATATTCTCAAAGATTTGTCGTTTGCTTTGGTTCTGTTTTTCTCTCTTTTATTATATTTACTAAAATAATTTATATTCAATACAATACAGTGGAAACTTTTAGTTTTCACAAGCCCCTTAGTTTTAGGGACTTAGTTTATGGGGTAGGGATTTAGAATTTAGGGGTGATGATTAAGATTTAGGGTTAGGATTTAGGATTTAGAGGTTAGGGTTTAGGTTTTAAGATAATATATTGAGAATTTAGGTTTTAACCTATAAACTCTAAATTCTAACCATAAACACTAAATTTTATTCACAGTCCCTAAATTCTAAACTACTAAATTTAAACCCCTAAACCCAACACCTTAAATTAAGTCCCCGATCCCTAAAACTAAGGTGCTTATGAAACCTTTTACTTTCCACTACCATTGTATCAAATAATTATCCTTAATAAAATGGTAAAATACATTGTAAAGTTTAATTGTGCGCTTGGTAATAAAAATGTTTTTTTTAAGTGACAATTAATTTATTTAATTAAATTTTGGTGAAAATAGGTTATTTTATTGTTAAAATTGAAATATGATCGGGTATAATAATAGTTTTAGTTCTCAAAACTTATACATTTTAACAATTTTGGTTATAATTAAAAAAATAATTCAATAACTTTAATCATTCATATTTAAAAATTACGACATTACACCCTCCTTACACATCATTCGACCAATTGTCACACTTTGTGCTATTTTCCCTCAGCTCGATAATCATTAGCGTGATAACTTAGCAGACACAATCACATCGCTAATGGATAGGTGAAAGACTAATAGAACATATTCATTATGACCTTAATGTCGTCTGCTGGCGGATACAATCACTTCATTAATGGGATTTTTAAATATGAATGGTGTAATTTATTGAATTATTCGAATTAGGACCAAATTAAAAAATGTACAAGTATTAGAGACTAAATTGTTAATATTAGAATAAAAGTGATATATTTGTTACCAAACCAATAATTAAGTGACTTGTGATGTATTATACCCTTAATAAAACCATTTAAATAATTCTTTCTTTCGACTGATACATTAATCATCCACTTTTTCTTCTTCTAAAATCATCAAAATGTATAGACTATCCACTAAATAATAAAACATGATCATACAAAGTAAAGATTAAAAAAACGCAACTAAATAACTCGAAAAAATCTAGATATAATCAAACTCCATTATTGACGGTAATTGTAAAGGATAAATACTATTAACACTAACATAAAAATACATATAACAATGGTAATATGTTGATAAAATGACTTTATCACAACTCAAACACAATCATTAAATATATGATGTAATTTTGAACGTTTATCAATATAAGAGAATCAACTTGAAGGTTTAAAGTAGAGATGGATCAACAAAATAACCAAATAAGTTGAAGAGATGACATCAAATCCAACAACAAGAAAGAAAATATGTGGTAAAAAACAGACCAAATCACGCATTATTTTCATATATGTAGGGGAAGACTAATTAAACTCATGGTATAATCTACCCTTAAACAAAACAAAATAACCTAACTCGAATATGCAAAACAAAACACGTCAAAAAGTATGGCAAATCTCGACGAAACAAAGAAGAGGAAAGGAAGAGAAAACAATAAAAGAAAAATTAGTGGTTTACGAGCAGTCCAAAATTAGTTTCGTCATCATAGATAAAAAAAAATTAAAAGATGGAGCAACTCGAGAAAGAAAAAGAGAGACTAATAATTTTGATAACTTGTTGAAAATTTAATCAACTAAAAGTTAAAAGTGTCTTTTTTTAATATACAACGTATAATGTCTATATTATATAGAACTTTTTCACCCATAAATTTATAATGATATCGAGCGTTTAAGCATATTTAATTATATTTTTACATACATTATACCAACAACGATATCGATTGAGTTGTACTCAATGGGTTAGAAATATCCCTTTTATCTTCGCATTATTCAGTGTATTAACATTCGTTCCTGTCAAGCAAAACGGCCAAAGACTCTAAAACAGAGGTGGGATTGTCGCTAAGACCAGGATTTGCGGTCCAATCATTGAGCATTGCCTCATCAAACACTAGAATGATTATACGTATATAGAAATTGCAATCAATGAAAAATCCTATTAAAGCAATAGCAATAGATGCAAACGAGACTATAATTGAAAATAAAGCAAAAAAAATATCTATTTACTTAAATGATCTTAGATTTGACATTCCAAAGCTACTATGCTTTCTCGCCATGCATGGACATATATTATGAAATAATTTCATATATAGTCATTTACTTTATTTTATCAGTAAAAATGAATTTTATTATAAAAATGCCAATCCACATGACCACGAGCCTCGTTAAAAATCTCTCTGCGCCTAAATAGAGATAAAGAGCACCCATGGCCATGTCTATTACAAAACAAACCCACACAAAATGCCCACCGAAAGACCCCAAAAATCAGAACACCACCTCAAGCAAAGACGCACGGTGAACACCACTCTTCGCCAATACATTCACAATAGAATTGGCCTCGCGAAACACATTAGTAAAAACCACATGAGGGATTTTCGTAGCAGCATCATCAATCTGATTAAAACATTTCCCATACCTCCATGGTTGATGCTCTCGCCTAAGGATCCAAGCCACAACGACTCTCAAATCAGATTCAATCACCAAATTCATATCTCACCACCTTGATTCAGCAAAGAAACTCAGAGCAGTCCGGATTGCAAACAATTCGGCCTCATTTGACTCAATAATTCCAAGCGGCCCCGAGAATAACGCTAAAACTTTACCCAAGTAATCACGTAAAACACCACCACAATCCGCCATACCTGGTTTTCCTAATGTCGAGCCATTCACATTAAATTTTAAAACACCCTGAGGAGGCGGTTCCCAACTTATACACGATCGTACCACACTTGAACGAGACACCGGAACAACACTCCAAGGACAATTCCACCACTGACTTTCACTAATATCTAACCTCCACTTAAAAACTTTTACCCAATAAAGCGATCGAAGCTTCACTAAAGACAATAGCTCATCAACTCGCAAAGGTTTATATATATATACATATATGTACATGTATACCAGCTCTACTGGGGAGATTTCTCCATTTGCCTTCCCCATGAGCTTTGATATATGATATGAGTAATTTGTCTTCCAATGCAGTCCAAGCACCTCTGTTGAGTACTTCCTTGGAGCAACAAGGACTTCTCCCCATCTCTCTCACTTTGTTATTAAAATGGAGGAGGACCATTACTCATTTATAGCCCCGTCAAGTTAAAAAAAATACAAAATAGGTAGCTCAAGTTGCAAGTAGAGATGGCCATTTGACCCATACTCGATGGGTTTCGACCGACCCGATCTTATAGAGTCAAATTTTTTTTATTTAAAAAAATCGAGTTTTGGTCGGGTTCGGTATGATTTTTTAGCATAAGGTCGAGTCGGGTCGGGTATGGATTTTAGGGTGAAAAATACCCTACCAGACCCCACCCTGAATATTAGTTTAATTTTATTTTAATAATTAGGTATAATTGCTATAATACCCCTCTTTATGTATATATATTTCAATTATCTGTATATTTTATCTAATAAAACTGGAATAATTATTATAATGCTCCCTCTCTAATTTTAGTTTTTCTATTAACTCCCTATTTTATCGAATAATAATAAAAATTGATAATTTTTTATTTATGTTGAGTCAGCTCGGATAATATAAAGAGGCGTGACCCCTTGTGAAAAGCTCTAATCCAAATTGCCCCGCCCTCAATCACTCAGGGAGTGACATGAGCACAAACGCTCATATGATACAACCGTCACTACAATGATTCTGCCTGTTAATACCTCATGATACCGAGAAAAGTCCTCCCCCATAGGCAGGAATCGACGGGTATTTACGGTCTCAGCTCGCGCCACTTTATGACACTCTTTCGACTAAGGGAGTGGACAAGTGTTATGCCTCCGCCAAACATCCTCGAAAAACTCCGCCTCCGGAGAGACCGTCTCCACACCACGCTCTCATAACGAAGCCCATACGCACCTACACCTCTGGACCCATCAGCCTCTGGAGACTCCTATGCTGAGTCAAGTCAACCGTCAAGTCCAACTGAGCTTTTAGCCTAACAGCCGAGCTACCACATGTCAAACCATTAATAGTCATCACTAGGTCTCATCAGCCAGCAAATACCCCCTAGACCAAAGACAAAGGGGATGACTTTCTTCTATATCGACCATTCTCACTCTCCTCTCCCACATGGCTCCGACCACTGACTCTACATTGTTTGCAGCTCTCGACCCCAAGCCAACCAGGGGTGAATTGCCTGATTCCACAACCAACCATGGTCCACTGTGATTCTCGACCCATCCCGCGAGGGGTGAACCACCAAGCTCTGACCCCAAACCTTCCTTCGACCACCATTTTCACCTCCTTGTTCGGTGTCGCCCAAAATTGGCATCAACAATTAGTTATTTAAGTTTAGTGCTTATCACGATTATCTCGTCTGAAAGTGGGGAGAGACATTAATCATACATCGAAAAGGAAAAGGGGATTTTGAGATATAAATATAGTGGCGTTGCACATCCTATTAGACATGTCTTTTGGGAAGATGATAATGACTCGTGACACAATCGTATCATTTAGATTTCGTAAATTTATGTAAATGTCAATTCGAACATGACATAGAAGGAAAAAAATCCTCTATCTCTTGTCGGTGTCCTTAATTATGTCCTCACACTAAAAAAACTGTGTTTATGGTTTATGATTAGGGTTTAAGGTTAGAGTTTAGGATTGAGGTTTACGGTGTACGACATAGAGTTTAGTTTATAGAGTTTAAGGTAGGTTTTAAAATTTAAAATTAGAGCTTAAGATTTAGTTTTTAGTATTGGGGTATAAATAGATGCACCAAAAAGGGGAAGGCGAATTTTGTTGGACGTGGAAATCTATTTAAACTCTTTAAATAAAATTTACACATGTTTGATTTATTATTTTCATCTTCCTATTTGACAACAGTTTCCCATGACATGCAACTTGCAACAAGCACAGTAGCGGTACGTATTTTATCTAAGGAAAGATGCAGAATGGAATGGTTTCATTCATTTTTCACAGGTACCCATTTTGCTATCAAGGCCAATCGTCACCGTCAAGAAAAAAGGCCAAAGGGTCGAAATCAGTGGCGCAATTGTCGCTAAGACCAGGATTTGCAGTCCAATCATTGAGCATTGCCTCATCAAACAGTTGCTCAAATTCTCCATCGTTTCCTTTCAGCAGCTCATTGATTTCAATGTACAACGAATCAAGCACTTGGGTTCCACTGTGAGCTTCAACCATTTCTTGATCATTTGTTAAACAAAGTTGACCATCTCTAAGCTCAAATGGATCTTGAAGTAGTGTTAAGTTGGTGACATCAATATCTTGAGTTGCAGGTGGCTGCAATGGGACCATCACTTGGCTGCTGCACCTAGTGGCTCGAGTCCGAATCACTTCGATTTTGTCTTTTGTAGCCTGGGATGAACTCGAGGGCTCAGTGGCTCCTCTACACTCGGTCTGTGTCGATTTTCTTGGAGGAGGTTCATTAATGGATGCTTGCGCTTTGGCTTTCTTTCCCAAAGTAGTATTCCAATAGTTCTTGATTTCATTGTCTGTTCGCCCGGGTAACCTTCCAGCTATTAAAGACCATCTGCTAACCGTTAATCAACATCTCGAGTTCAAATCTTGCGAATGAAAGAAAATAAGCATTCGGGGTCGGACCAAATAGAGGAAATAACCTGTTGCCAAGAAGCTTATGGAGTCTGATGATGAGTTGTTCTTCATCATGGGATATGTTGCCTCTTTTGATATCTGGTCTAAGATAATTCAACCACCTCAGCCTGCAACTCTTCCCACACCTCTTCAAACCTGCATTTGGTGACCAATTAAAAAGTTCAATTATATATATATGTATATATATATATGTATATGTATATGTATATGTATATGTATACCAGCTCTATTGGGGAGATTTCTCCATTTGCCTTCCCCATGAGCTTTGATATATGATACGAGTAATTTGTCTTCCAATGCAGTCCAAGCTCCTTTGTTGAGTCCTTCCTTGGAGCAACAAGGACTTCTCCCCATCTCTCTCACTTTGTTATTAAAATGGAGGAGGACCATGCCCCATTTATAGCCCCATCAAGTTGGAAAAAAAAAATACAAAAAGCTCAAGTTGCAGGTAGGGATGATTATTTGACCCATATCTGATGGGTTTCGACCCGACCCGATCTTATGGAGTTTTTAAATGGAAATAGTGAATTGTATAAAGAAATTATGTCTACGTGTAGCATGTTGAAAATAAAGGCTAGTAATCTCTAGGGTTATCATGCGTTGCACTGTGGATGGCAAGAAAAGATATACAAGATTTTTTTTTTTTTTTGGTTCGCTTATGAATATTGTATTAACAGCTCCTCGTACGGTTGGCCTCTTTACAAGAAATATTCGCGTATGAATCTTAGGGGTTTATTTTCATATTAATAATAAAATATCAGTTTCGCTAAAGAAGACAAAAGAAGTATGTCTTACCACTACATCTAGTATGTCTTTTATATAAATAATTTTGTTAATTTTAGATTTAGAATTTAGAGTTTAGGAGTTTAATTTGTAGGGTTTAGTGTTTAGATTTTAGATTTTAAAGATATTAAACTTTTTTTTTCATTTGATACAATAAGTTTTAGTAATAATTGCATACAATAGTTAGGATAAATATTCTATACAGGCGGTGGAAACTGAAAGTTTCCACAAGCGCTTTAGTTTTAGGGTATATGGAGTTAGCTTAGGGCATAAGGTTTAGGGGTTTAGGTGTAGGGGTTTAGAATTTAGGGATAGTTGGTTCAATTTAAGGTTTATGGTTATAATGTAGGGTTTATAGGTTAGGGTTTAGTGTTTAGGGTAATATGGTGAGGATTTAGGTTTTAACCTATAAACCCTAAATTATAACCCTAAATCTTAAATTGAACCAACTATCCTTAAATTCTAAACCCCTACACCTAAACCCCTAAACCCTATACCCTAAACTAACTCCCTATACCCTAAAACTAAGACGCTTGTGGAAACTTTCAGTTTCCACCGCCAGTTTATAGGATATTAATCCCAATAGTTATTTTTAAGTTTAAGGGTAGTTTTGTCCTTGTAGTAATCTCAAATTAATAATTTTTTCCTTCTTTTTTAATTCTATAAATTTAGCCCTCGTAGTCTTTCAAATCAACAATATTGATCGTCAATTTTTATTTCATAAATTTAACCCTTAAACTCCTGAATTGCATCAATCTTACCATTTGATTGTCATTGACTAATAGAGTTGTTAAACTATACATTTGTTGTTGCTATATGCTTCTACATCACCTGTTATCACAAGTTGTCTTATCATGTTGATGATGATGTGTTAGTTTTGATGGCATGATAGTAAGAATGGAGGGTTTTGGAATTATTTATTTATTTTAAAATTATATATTTTAAAAAAAATCACATAAATTATATTGTTACGTCATCAAAATTGACTCATTGTCATTCTATTGGAGAACACTAATTTGTTAAAGAAGATGACATGTGAACATGTTAACTCAAACGTTGTTAATCATTTAACGATGGAGTGTCTGACATGATCAAGGGCAATTGGTTATGACAGCTCTGATAGTCAAACACAATTGATGAAATTAAAAATAAGATATAATATTGGGGCAGTTCTATTGTGAGGCGGTTAATATACGGCGTGACCGGTTAAATAGGTGACCGGTTAAAAATAACAAAATAGGTAAAATTATCTATTTTGTTGATAAGAGTATCAACATATCCAATAAAATTACTTATTTTGTTGATAAGAGTATCAACATATCAAGTAAAATTATCTATTTTGTTGATACTTTTGAGTAAATTACTTATTTTGTTGATACTTTCAAAAGTATCTATACTTTTCTAATAGTATCAATATTTTTTTAAAAAGCAATGTAACCGGTTGCAATGTGGCTCGAAAGTATCGATACTTTTAAAAAAGTATCAACAAAAAGTATTGATACTTTTTTAAAAAGCAATGTAACCGGTTGCAATGTAGCTCGAAAGTATCGATACTTTTAAAAAAGTATCAACAAAAAGTATCGATACTTTTTTAAAAAAGTATAGATACTTTCGAAAGTATCAACAAAATAAGTAATTTACTCAAAAGTATCAACAAAATAAGTAATTTACTCAAAAAGTATAGATACTTTCCAAGGCCCCATCAACTTAAAATAAGTAATTTACTGGATATGTTGATACTCTTATCAACAAAATAGGTAATTTTACCTATTTTGTTATCGTCAGATTTCCAAGGCCCCATCAGCTAAACTTTAATAACAAAATAGGTAAAGCGCTACCGAATATGTTGATACTCTTATCAACAAAATAAGTAATTTTACCAATTTTGTTATCGTGGGATTTCCAAGGCCCCATCACCTTAAACTTTAATAACATAATAGGGGCTACCTAATATGTTATACTCTTATCAACAAAATAAGTAAAATTTTACCTATTTTGTTATGTTTGTGTTGATACCTACCGATAACTTAAGTTTACCGGTTACTAATTTTTTTAATATTTTTTCATGTTTTCTACCGGATATATTATTTTAAATCAACATATTCGGTAGCGCTTTACCTATTTTGTTATTTATCTTACAATGTTTCCGATAACGTCGTTTCTTAGTCGTATATTATTCCGCCTTTCATTAAAATTTCCCTATAATATTGTTGATTTTGGACAACAACAAGATCTAAATTGATGGAAACTAAAAAGCAGGAGGCATAATTGTTAGTTTGAAATTACTACATGGACAAGATTAACCCTTAAGCCATATTTTTAATATTTAGATGATAATTGAACAAGACGAATGGTCCCGATATTAAAGGGTAGCTTGTTCTACTTAGGTTATTTGAGTTCGAATAGCTTAATCTACAACGTGAATGCGAGTTTATCTGTAACCCCCTCGTCCCGGTCTGGTCGGATGACCGGTCCGAGTGGGCCACACGGGGAAAACTGAAGCGAAACCCGTTAAGGTTCCTCCTCGGTGAACGACCCAGAAAATTTCTTTTAACTTTATCTTGTCTATAAGCATTAATAAGTCCTATGTGAAGCACAACAACGGAAACACAAACAATCCAACATCGACCATCCAAACATCATCTTAAAGCAACTCATTTTAACCCTTTACAGCAGGCCGTATCGAAACGCCCTTAGGATGTTTCGATACACCTTGACTTAGTCAACAGGCCAGGGTCAACCTGATGAGACCGTTCCGAAACAGGGGTGACCCGTATCGAAACGACCCCAACGGTCAACTTCTCGTGGTCAACGAGATTTGACCGTTTCGAAACGTCATAGACCCGTTTCGGAACACCTTTATCTCGCCAATTTCTCAAAATTCCAGTAGCAAAAATGTACCGAAACGGCCCCTACCCGTTTTGAAACGCTCGACCAAAAACAAAGGGACCGTATCAAAACAGGGTAGCCCGTTTCGAAACGCCTTCTGTCTGCAGACGGGTTTTAGCTATTTTAAGGCACAAGGGTGTCCCAAAACCTCACTAAAACCTCCAACAACAATTCTAAAGGCAAACCAACATACAAGCATGCTTGAGCATCATCATAACAAGACTAAACACCAAGGCACAACATCACAAGCCACACATCCATACATGTCATTATAGATATTAAGCTTTAACATATCCAACACTTAGGCAATTCTAGATAGCAAAATACTAACATGTCTCAAGCAAGGCATACATCCCAAAAGCCAAATTAACAAACGCATACGAGGAGTCTAAAATGCTCCTAAACAACAACAACAACAACAATATATTCCAAAAGCATCATAACACGACACCTATCCCATTGCTTTACTATTACAATCTTTAAATTTTACTATCATACTTGAGCTAACCGTAAGCAACACTTGGAGGCCTTTCCTTGCCCCTGCCCCCTACAAGCTACCGATCTGCATTGTCGAACAAAAAGGAGCGTAAGCATAAAAGCTTAGTGAGGGTAAGCTCATAAAACAAACCTTCGACAATGCAGGGTCCAAGCACGAGCTACAACCACGATAAAATGCATGATCTTACCTCCGATCCACACGAGCCATAATTATAGATGATGCATGAACATATATTCAATATTATGTCATGCTCAACATGTTTAAATCCACAACATTTGTAATCACACATATTAAACCATGTTAGCAACACATCCCAAATCACATTGGCTTACAAATAATCACCTATTGGCAACATAAACCACAACCCGTATTGGCACCTAGCTATGACTCGAATACGCGGATAACCGTTGGAACTCACATCCAACAACACAACCATTACCTGACGGTGGGATTACACTCATCACCGTTCACGCGGAGGGGATTCCACTCATCCTCACGCCTCGTTTCATGCGGAGGGGATTCCACTCATCCTCACGCCTCGTTTCACGCGGAGGGGATTCCACTCATCCTCACGCCCGTCGATGGGATTCCACTGATCACCGACTATTATATATAAGAAGATTTCCGGGCGAACCCGTACTCCATCTTGATGACTACCATCATCAAGACCACGCGCGCATTTTGACTCACGTGTGCACACTAAACATCCTAATGATCGATCATTTGTACCCAAGCATACTAGTGCCAATACTACACATTTCATTACTCTTTCACAATATCATTTCATATAACTTCCGTGCTTAGCACGTACTCACCATGACTCACCGTCATGCAC
This sequence comes from Hibiscus tridactylites, assembly GCA_958450335.1. Classification (NCBI taxonomy): domain Eukaryota; kingdom Viridiplantae; phylum Streptophyta; class Magnoliopsida; order Malvales; family Malvaceae; genus Hibiscus; species Hibiscus tridactylites. The sequence goes on from OY288275.1 coordinate 9,004,051, forward strand.
AAACCACATTTCCATGCCTAGCATGTACTCACCATGATCCTCGGATCATACAATCACCTCATATCATCATTTCACATGTCAACACCACATGTATATCTTTAACACCCATACCACATCATATTTTACACATGTGTATAACCATATCATATCTATCATCAACATGCATATAACAATGCATCAAACATGCCTCAACATACATGTATACAACATATACATAATCAACACCATCACAATTTAACACGAGGCATATACAACCGTTAAAGAGTGCAACCAAAGTCTCTAATCAAAGCTTGGGATTAGGCTACCACTCTAATCCCAACTCTAGGTGGGTTTACCAATCCCATCCTAGGTTCACATGCTTGAACCAAATACTCAAAACCATTTTAAAAAAATATTTAACCACTCACCTCTACCTCCGAGCTCAACTACCAAGCAAGCATCACCTTCAAGTTTCCGGATTTCTTCCCGATGCTTCGCCGACCCAAGTTCTTGCTTCTTTCGAAAATGAGTTGAAATGGATGAGCTTTTTGATGGAATAGTGATGAAGAGGAGAGAGCTCTTGTTTCACGTTAAAATGGATGAGGAAGAGAGTGAATAGTGTTTATTTTGTGGAAATGGGGGATTTAAATTAAAAGATGGGCAAATTACCAAAAGGCCATTAATGAATGGCTATCCCCTTTATTCTTTAAAAGCTCTTCAACTTGCATTTTAATCAATTTGGTCCCATTTCAAATATTTATTTTTGAAACCCGAAACATAAAAGATTATTTTAATTATAGACCCGGGCCCGAATAATATTAAAATATTATTTTCACCTAACCCCTAAACCCGGGTGTTACATTATCCATATTTAAAATTGGATACAAATACTAATTTATACTCGAATAAAATTATAAAAAAAATATTTAGATGATAACTCTAAAGAATAATTCTTGGATATTTCCCTTTTCCTGCTGGTTTCTCTTTGACTCTCGTGCATTTTCATATGCTTACCTAACCATTACCAAAGAAAACCAACTAGAACATATACACTGTTGATTCGAGCTTCTGTACAAAAGATTAGGGTTTTAAATTTTTTTTAAAGAAAAATCAGAATCAAATGATTTAGATTAAGAGCCGTCATTGTTTTGTTTTTTTTGTGTGTGTTTTGTCTTGGGACCACTTTGACATGATTTTAGAGTGTAATAAAGCATCTTGATCATGACATGAGGTAGGTCTCATCTTTTTAAAACAAGTTTTTCTTTTTTTTTTTTTAAATATATTTTATATAAAGAAGTATCAAATCCCATTGCTTTTCGATCCTATGATTAGTCATTTTTTTATTATGAAATCATGCCCAGTGCTCACTCGCAGGCTTAATACTATGTACGTAAAGGCTATGTCATTGATAGTCTCGCTATTTTATTTCTCATATCACATGCACATTGTAGAGAGCACCTCGTACCCTCCTATACCTATGGTCAGGGCCGTTTCTGGGTGATATGGCCCTGAACAACAGAAGAAATAAATGTCTTAAGGTTCAGAATTTTTATACAAAATTATACATGTTTTTATATTAAATATAGGGCTTAATTTTTCACTACCACTTATTAGGTACTTAATTTTTTGGTAATATTTTTTTACTAGGTGTCACTGTTTAAGATTTATTTATTTTTCTAATATATTTTTATCATGGACCCATTTTTTTACAATATTTGTTATCATGATTATACTCTTAAAATTTTAATTTTTTAATGTTTATTATTAAGGGTCAAATTTTTTTAATACTTGTTATTAGGGGCTAATTTTTTTAATATTTATTATTAGGGTCATACACTTAAATTTCAATTTTTTATAATACTTGTTATTAAGGGTCTAATATTTTTAATACTTGTTATTAGGAGCCACTTTTTCTTCAATATTTGTAATTATGGACATACTCTTAAAATTTATTTTTTTCAATATTTGTTATTAGGGACCTAATTTTTTCAATACTTGTTATTAGGGACATGAATTTAAATAACGGTCTGCAACCGCAACAACACCGTTGTATAGCGACTTCGTCTGAAACCACGATATCCTCAACTATTACGTCCACGATAATATATGTTAGTTAAAAAATTCACAAACATTATTGTAACACCCTAAAATAATAAAGGGTGGCTTAAAAGGGAAAGCAAGTTCCATTAAAAAATTATGTCTTGTTTTGTGTTATTAACAAATGGGTTGAATTGGTGAGTTGATGAGCTTTCATTTTCCGGTAAAATCAGTGAAGTGGTGACTTCGGCGACCTTTTCCGACGATCGTTCGACGATCTGACCTTTGGGTAAGTGGACCGGTTCAGATATAGCCCAAAAGCCTGAACCGGTAAAATCGGTCTAGGCCCATTTGCACACAAGCCCAAGTCTGAGTTATCCGACCTGAACCCGAGTCTAACCTAGATCCGAGTCGACCTATTTTCTCGACCCGACCCGTTCGAGTCAACTCAGTGAGTCAACTCGTCTGTGTCAGCCAGTGAGTCAACTAGTCTGAGTCAACTTGTCCGAGTTCGCCCAGTGAGTCGACCCGTCCAAGTCAACCCAGTTGACTAGTTGGCTGATGACATCAGCATTGACTGCTGATGTCAGCATTGAACTCTAAGCTTTGACCGTTGACTTTAACAAAAAAATTTCCCAAAAACTCATGTTTTGGGTTTTCTTTACATTTAAGGTTCGTTTTTAAAGTATGTTTCTAGAAATTTTAACCCGAAAGCCTTCAAATCTAACCTTGAACCCGATAATGCATGTGTTTAGTTTTCAGTTTAAGAGTTGTGATCAAGCTAAGGATTGGTTATGGATTATGTTTAATTGAAGGTATTCAGATATCTTCGTATCTGAGATGTTGAGGACGTCGAACACTACAAAAAAAGACATATACCGACGGAAAAAAATCGTCGATATAAGGTCTTAAACCCTTTACCGGCGGACAAAAGATATATTCTGTCATTAATACGTTAGTCGGTATACCTATATAGCGACGGACAAAACCGTCGGTATAGATGTTGGGACCCTATACCTACGGATATTTCTATCGGTATAGGTGTGGACTACCCCGACAAATTAGTGTATCTATTCCGAAAGACACAATCTGTCGGTATAGATGGCATATATATATTTATGACGGTTTTTACTGACGGTATGGTCGTCGCTATAGGGTTTCCTTTTACCGACGGACAAAATCCGTCTATATAGATGGTATATATATAACAACGATTTTTACTAACAATATGGCCGTCGCTATAGGGTTTACTTTTACCGATGAATTGTGTCCGTTAGTATAGATGATATATATATAATGACGGGTTTTACTGACGGTATGGTCGTCGCTTTAGGGTTTATGTTTACCGACGATTTTGTTCGTCATTATAGGTTTAATTGACATTTATTTTTTATTTTAAATTATTTTTAATTTTTATTTAATATTTTTTAATACTAATACTTTTATAACAAAAATTCTCATTTTTTAAAATGAAAAATATTCGATTTAAACTTCAAATAAAAAAGTATGTACTACATAATCACTAAAACTAGTACGAGTCTATTACAAGAACAAGAACTCTGCAAGCAAATATTTGTGTTTATTAATAATGTAGATAATAAAAGCTAAAAATAATTCAAAGATCTTCCTCTATCGCGTCCTCGAATCATTTGCAACCGTATTCTGTTGATTTGTTGAAGGCAAAGATCAACTGTTACAATTAATTGCCACTAAAATACTACCAGCATTAGGAGGTGCCTATTAAAAGCAATGAAAATAATGACTTTAAATAAAAAAAATGAATGAAATAATAATGACTTTAAATAATGGTATTCTGAGCATGCATACAATTCTAGCTTTTCAATGAAAAGGATATTAAGTTAACAAAACAAAACTCAACATGATTTTCCTTTTTTTTAAAAAAAAAGGAGGGAAAATGAGTACAGAGAACAAATAAATAAAAGTTTTAATCAAAAGTTATTGTTTTTAAACAACTCGAATTCATGATCTTCCTTATGTTTTCTAAACTAATTTGATACGCATATTTAACAAACATTAAAAGAAATTATACACAGTCAATAATACAGATTCCACCTCAAAATATGTTAAAAAAATTCAATCATTTTAATGGTGCCCAATTTATCCACTGAAGTTTTATGCTTATCCTAAATCTAAAATTATTCTATCTATGAAAATTCAAGTTGCACTGTAAAGTGTTAAAATAAACTGGTGTCTACAGGATTGTTTTAAAGATTGATCGAATATTTTAGCTTTCACTTGCTGCAGTAAAACCATCGTTTTGTTACAATTATCAAATTCCATTTGCTTATTTGAGAAACTCAAACCTAGCAAACATGAAATTGCTGGCAATCGTAGCAACTAAAAATTACTACTCAGACAGAAAACTTGGTAATCTAAAGCAAATTACAATGGTTAAAATATGCATACAACCATATGTTTTCAGATATCTAAAGCAAGATAGAACGGCAATAAAAACAAAGAAACAATCAATTTTTTTCCAAATCCAGTACATAATCTGAGCTCACTGACAACCTAGATTTTAAAACTAATAAACAATAAAAGAAAAGACAGGTTCATTCTTGAAGGAGTCCCCAATCTATCAAGCAAAGTTTGCGCATTATTCCTTGTGAATGACAGTAATCTAAGGCCTTCAAAGAAATATTTTCCTATGCAAACATACACACTAGAAATCCTCAAAAAGCTTAAAAAAGAAACACGTTTACTGCCAATATTGGGAAATATAAAACTTAAGGTTCTTTACTGCCAACCAACGCATTCTAAGGAACAGAGAAAAGAGAAATTAAATCCAAGATGCACTATACCTGGAAACCAACAGAAAGGACTGCTACCGAAGCCACCACCGTGGACGAGCGCGAGAGAGAAGAGTTCAACTTTTATTCTAATTCATGGATTTCAACTTTTGGGGGGAATCCTATACTGCAGAAGCAATTAAATCGGGTGAAAGAAATTTAACTTCCTATACAGACACACCAAAAAAGCATCGGTATATGGTATACCTATACTGACGGCCACAAATAATCGTCGGTCTAAACTACACTTATATTGACACACCAAAATAGCATCGGTATATGGCTCACCTATATCGACGGTCACAAATAATCGTCGGTATAAACTACACCTATACCGACACACCAAAACAAGCATTGGTATATGGTTTACCTATACCTACGGTCACAAGAAATCGTCGGTATATATTACATCTATTCCGACAATTTTTTTTCTTTCGTCGGTATAAATGTTGTTTATACCGACATATACTACATCCGTCGATATAAATGAGACCTTTTATCGACATGTTTATTTTCCGCCGGTATATATCATTTATATCAACGAATATTGTCCGTCAGTATAACTAAGTGTCAGTATATGTACATTTTCTTGTAGTGGAATTCAGGTTCGAGAGTAATCGAATGAAGTAACATGGATCGATCGATATAGCAAGGATTAAAGGTAATACATTACTACCTCATGTATGCTTTATGAAACATTGTGGTATCCGGTAGATGCTTGCATGATTATGTTTATGCATATGGTTAATTCTGTTAAAGTCTAAGTGATTATAGAGAAAGGGTAGTAAACCGGATAAGACTGAAGTGCTCGGTTAGGAAGATGAGTGACCTGTAAGAACTTCTGAGATCCAAGAATAATTTATAAGACTGCTATACTTTAAATCTGGTTATGTCTGTTAATGATCTAGCTTTTGAAATTCTAAGACAAGAAATGACGGAAATGCCATTGAGGTATAAGAATGACTAAAATGTCCCTGACTATGAAAGTAACCTAGAAATCTACATTAGATCCGGTAAAACAATTGATTCATCTTAAAACTCTGAAATTACTTGGAATGTTATGATAACAAGACTTGAACCTTCAAGATTGTAAAGTACTTGGGTTTGCTAAAATTTTGAATAAATCTCCTAACAAGCGTCGTAACCTGTCAAATAAATAAGCCTTAATCTCTAATAAATAGAAAATAAGCGTAGTAAAGAGAAGAAGGGTTGGTCCACAGGGACTAAGAAATTTCCAATATTAATTTAAATTGACCTTTAACCAAAAAATTTGTAAGAAAGTAAAAAGAGGGTTTAGCAAGATGAGTTGAATAAATCTAAATAAATAAAAATAATTAAAACAAGAAAAGTAGATAATTGAAAATAATTCTGATGAGGAATAGCCTCCAGCTTCGCTTTTTCTCAATCCTGTCTCGATCATTGAAATCGGTTTTACTTCAAATTCTTACCGGTTACAGTCTACAAGGCCTAACCCTTGTAACTTACTCTTCTCTCTGGTGAACTAATTTTCCAAGGTCAATCCTTAGAATTTAGTCCTTGTTTGGGATCAACGTCGGCTATCAATGTTAACTCCAATGTTATCTGCAGTGCTGGAAAAGCCCGCATTCGGATTATAGTGTCTCGATGAGAGTCGAACCCGATCTTGATTTCCCTTAGCGGGCGCCGCTAACTTTGTTCTTAGGGAGTTGAATTTGCTACAAGCCTACTTTTCTCCCCAATGGTAGATCAAAACGTCGATCAAACCAACGCGCGCTTTTTGGATTGATGGTGTTGAGATGTTCAAAGGAAAGGTCGATTTCCAATCCAATGATGCCGAAAATCAAGAAACAAATCTGAAGGTATGAAGAGCTTTTTCAATTCTCACGAATCATATTGAGTTGTCGTTTAGCTTTCGGCTAAATGGAAATTAGCTAAGCATGGATTGGATCATGCTTAGCATTTGGTATAAAGAAAATAAAGAAAGAAAATGGAACAAAAGATGAAAAGAAAATAGATGCTTATAGAATTCACCAAGAGAAAATACAAATTCCAATATGAATTCAAAGCTTGAACCTAAGGGGGTATTTCTTTCTCTTTGAGATAATCCTAAAGAAAATAAAATACTAAGAACATTCAAACACTTGAATCCTAATTGACGGAAAATTAAATCCTAAGTAATAGTTTAATATAATTCTTTAAACAAATATGAAGCTGATTCCTAGTTAAATCCAAATAAATCCCAAATATTTAATTCCAATTCAAGTCCAATTCTAACTCTAGGTGATTTCGTTCGTCCGGCTTTCTTCCTCGACTCCGCTGACTTGGTTGTCTTGTAGAAGTTGTCACTGACTGGACTGTGGATTTTGTCAGGTCGGAGTATGTCGTGCCCACGACTTCGGCTACGACCAAAAAATGTAGAATGCGCCCTTCTTACTGCTGGTTCTAGAAAATAGGTTTATTCACCAAAAATAAGTAAAACAGAACCAAATCAGTAGCAATAAATCGACAAATGGGAATAATAATCAACAAAATATATTTAAATTTGAACACTCATCAAATTCCCCCTCACTTATCTCATGCTTGTCCTCAAGTATGCTTCAATCAAAACATGTTAAAAACTATATTTTCCTTCCTATGTCTCGCCTCGTATCCCAAAAATTCATCCAAGTCAAGTTCTCAACAATTATTCAAAACAAAACATAATTCAAGAGGAAAACAAAAGTAGGATAAAGTTAAGCAAAACCTTGACATCCCATTTATCTATCAACCTCAATGCAACCAAACTCAACACCCTCACAAGGATTCGCTCGATTCACTGAAAGTGTTTCGGGTGTAAAACGCTCAAAGTCAGAACTAAACATGATATTACCATAGGCTTGTAAGAAAATCAAATCTCCACTACTTGTAAGAACAAGATGCAATAATGAAAGGGTCATAAATGGGTTGTAACAGGGCTTAGGTAACGGTAGGGAAAAAGGCCAAAAATAAGAGTTAATCATCAAGATAAGAGATGCAAAAATACATAAGTTCAAGCCACGAAATAAGCAAAGTAAACAAATGCAAAGAGGCATATAAAAATCAAGCAATCAAATTTTTTTCTTCTTTTTCAAATATGTTTTTTAAATTTTTTCAGTTTGAGCAAAGTTCGAATCTGATTTTTTTCTCTCTCTTTTTTTTCCGAAAAGTTTCTTTGATGTTATTTCGTCATTTTTTATTCGTGGTGCATATCAATTTCTGTCTTGACAAGGTAACAAAAGAGGGTAAAAATAAAAAGGTTTCAGGTTTATAGCGTGGTAAAAACAAAGAAAAGCGTAAAGGCACAAAAATGGCTAACTAGGGGATAGAAAAGGGTAGGCAATTTTGGGTAGAGAAGTGGGTTAATCCTAAGTGTCCCTATCATGTTAAAACATCAAGTTCATATGTAGTCTCAAAATGCATTTAAGTACAAGTTCTAGAATATCTAGGCCAAGTTTGACACACTCAATCAAACAAGAATATGAGCAAGAATGTAATGAATTATTCTTTTAGGCTCAAATCTTACCGGAATGTGTAACCTGCATTGAGTCAAGTGCATTTCAACTAATAAACTCATGGGATATGAAAAAAAATCAAGAAAAATCACTAATCATGCCACCCGCTATCATGTGTTTCAAATTCAAACAAAAGTGTGTTTCAAACAAGCATGGCATTCCAAAATATTCAGCATGACAAATGGTGTTCAATAGTAGATTCAACATATTTAACCAAAGCATACTAGATTCCAAGCATAGGAAAATTTGATTTAGCTCTCTATCCCCTCACTTTAAGTGTATTGCTCCAATATAAAAATTAAAACATAATACAAGAAATATAGATACTCCCCATGTTTATCGTTGCAGCTGTTCGGTGTGATGACTACTTGGTCATGCCATTGTGGTCGGTTTGGCTACTTGAAAGAGAAGCTGTCAGAATATCGATCGACATCGAAGTTCCCGGCGCAAAAGAATATGTTTCGGCAATGAGCATTGGGTCTGGTTCAGGGGCGTCATGCGGTTGTTGCTGGTGATCACGATAGTGCAGAATCGCTGTCAACGTCAACCATGGGCGGCGCGACCATGAATTGGTTCTGCCTGCGGTTCATATATAACGGATCGTGGCTGAGACCTTGGCGCCTTGTACAAACCATGATGACGCGATGGCCGGAGTGTGGGTCGGGTGTGCGAATGGAGGAGGGGTGGTGAATCAAGAAGGTGAGGGTTGTAGCCGAGAATGGGTTTGATTTGTTGTCGGATTGTGGAGTGGGACAAAATATAGATGATGGCAACAAAGTTCTTGAGATTACAAATAGGGGAAAAGTGAATGATGTGGCGGGGTCCAGGGAATGAATTTTTTTTGGGAACTAGGTTTAGTTTTAAGTGGACTTGTGTAAGGTCAAAAATGCCCCCATATTTGTTATGAATTATCCCACAAATTCCTTAATTCACGTGGACTGTAGCTTCTCTCTAACCGATGGTGCAAAAAGTTTTAAATGCCCCTTAACTCCTTTTTCATTTTTCATGCCCTTCATACACCAATGTCCATGTCATACGATCTTGGAAACCTGTGCATATTGTATTCAAATAATAATATAAAGAAATAATAAATGAAAATGAAGTAAAGTAATAAAATAAAAAGGTAAAAAAATAAAAAAAAACGAAAATAGAAAACGGGTTGCCTCCCATTTAGTGCTTTATCTAACGTCGTTAGCTCGACGACCTGATTTAGACTACAGGTTCTGTGGGAGATACTCCCTCCACTTCATTCGTTTTTTCCATTGAAGAAATTTCTTATGAGAAATTCTACGATCATAAATTTCCTTCATTTTATCCTTATAGGTTCGAACATTCTCATAGATTTTTCTTCTGATCTTTTTCAGCTTTGAAAGCTTGTTTAAATTAACCGCGGACAAGGTATCTCCTTTTCTAAAAAATAAATACTTTAAATGTTCCGGTGGTGGTTTCGATTCAATATCTCGTGCCTGTAAAATGGAAAGTAAGGGTTTAGATTTAGACAGAGTAAGGCTTGAATTGGAATTAATAAATTTTTTTTCTCAAACTCCATGATTTCCTTTTCGAAGTCCTCTAATTCCTTGCACATATTATAAAAAAAGTTAGGCTCGAAAAACTCTTCAACGACAAGTTCAATAATATCAATAAAATTAATACTAGCGACATTATCAGGATATCACATTGCATTGTAAACGTCAAACTTAACAACCTCACCGTCCAACTCCATTGTAAGAATTCCGCTTCTTACATAAATTTTTATATGCATCATACTAAGGAAAGGATGACCGAGAAGGATTTCTGAAGAAGTGTTTAATCGGTCGTTTTCTATATCGATGACATAAAAATCCGCCAGAAAAATAAGTTCCTTTACCTTAACTAAGATGTTCTCGAGGAGTCCTTATGGGTATATCACGGATCGGTCAGCCAGTTGTATCGTCACTTTAGTTTCCTTCAATGGCTCAGCAGAAAGTGAGTTGTAAACAGAAAGAGGCATGACGTTTATGTAACTGCCCAAATCACACATAGCACGTTTAATTCCTACCTTACCGATTTTACAAGGAATAACAAACTTACCTTGGTCTTTTAGCTTAGGTGGAATCTTTCGTTAGAAAACGGATGAGACGTGTTCCCCAAATTTACCTTTTCATTGCCGGTAAGTCTTCGTTTGGTTTTACAAAGGTCCTTCAAGAATCTGGCGTATCTCGGTACTTTTCGGATTACCTGAAGAAGAGGTATGTTGATCTCCACTCTTCGAAAAACATCAGGTATCTCCTTTTCCTCGACTTCTTTGTCGCGTTTAACTAACCTCGAAGGAAAAGGAGGTGGAGTAGTGTAGGGAGATGGTGTAGGAGGAGTTTGTCACTTGGCTTTCTTCTTCTTCTTCTGGGTTCCTATGTCAAGAACTCCTTCCCTTTTCTGGGACTTCGATTCATCTTTCTCTTGGGGTTTTGTGGCAACATCTTTAGGGACTGGTGGTGCGATAACAGTGCCACTCTGAAGGGTGATTGCACTAACGTTTTCTCGTAGGTTTTCCTCGGTTTGCGATGCAACTTCCCTCTGGATTCTAAATGACTCATTACTAACGTTAGTTGACTCACCTGCTTGTCAATTTCTTGAAAGTGTGCTTCGTTCTTTAGTTGAAACTTTTATATGCTCAGTGCTAAACTCTCTACTATGGCCTCCAAGGATGATTTCTGCGGTTGTTGTTGTTGAGGCATAGATGGTTGATACGATTTGTTGTACTGCGCATTTGTTCTATAGCTGAGATTCAAATGATTTTTCTATCCAGAATTATATGTGTTCGAATGTGGATCATATCGCCTCTGAGAGGTCCTGGAAAATACTCTACGATATCTACATATGCTGTTGTATCTTCCTGAAGCGTCGGGCAGTAGTCAGTTGTATGATTGGGCATGACACAGATTCCACATACGCGAGCCTCAACTATTTTACCTGTAAGTAAGGTTTCAACTGCATTAGTAAGTTTGTCAATCTTTGTTGTAATGGAAGGAGTACTTATCTCATGAACTCGTCGAGAGGGTTCACTGGAAGTGTGAAAACTGTTGGGAGTTAGCGGCCATAGTAGAAATCAAATTTCTAGCCGCAGCCGGAGTCATGTTTACAAGTGCCCCTCCACTTGCTGCGTCAACCATATTCAACTCCATAGGGATTAAGCCTTCATAGAAATATTGGAAAAGTGTTTGTTTCGACAGTCCATGTTGTGGACAATTTGCGCATAGCTTCTTGAATCTCTCCTAGTAGTCATATAATGACTCAATATCCTTTTTTCGAATACTCAAAATGCTTCGCCTTAGTTCACTTTCCTTGGCTGCAGGGAAGAACATGGCAAGAAAAAGTCGAGCCATGTCAGTCTATGTAGTAACTGAATTGGACGGTAAATCAAATAACCAATCTTTAGCCACATCGGCTAAAGAAAAAGGGAAATCACGAAGTTTGATTTGGTCTTTGGAAACTCTCTATGGCTTTGTGCTTAAGCAGACCATGTGAAATTCCTTGAGATGCTTATGTAGATTTTCACTGGGCAATCCATGATAGGTGGGTAAGAGATGTATTAAACCCGTCTTGAGTGCGAATGGCGTGTCTCCATTCAGGAATGTAATGCACAACGGTTGTTGATCATCATGTGTCACGACAAGTGCGCGAATGAGTTGATCGTTGTCTCCCATTAGAATTGGTTCTACGTTGGTGTACTCGAAGTGTTCCAGCATCAGAGGATATTTCAAGATCTCGTTCGAATTGTTGTTGTCGTAGTCTTCATTATTCCTGTTGTTTTTTTTTTCTCGAAGTGTTTGTGGGTGTAGTCTTCGAGCTAATGCTTCAACCTCCGGTACAAAACTGCTAGTTCCCCCGGATTCTTCCTGGTCATAAATCAAAACAAAACAATATCAATAACTTTGCCGAAGTCCCCGACAACGACGCCAATTTGACAAGCGCCCGTAAACTATCAAATATATAAGCCTTAATCTCAAATAAATAGAAAATAAGCGTAGTAAATAAAAGAAGGGTCGGTCCACATGGAATAAAGAATTTCCAATATTGATTTGAATTGACCTTTAACAAAAAATTTGTAAGAAAGTAAAAAAGGGTATTTAGCAAGATGAGTTGAATTGATAAAAATAAATAAAAAAAATAAAAACAAGAAAAGTAGATAATTGAAAATAATTCTAATGAGGAATAGCCTTCAGCTTCGCTTTTTCTCAATCTTGTCTCGATCACTTAAATTGATTTTACTTTTAAATCTTACCGATTACAGTCTACAAAGCCCAACCCTTGTAACTTACTCTTCACTCTGGAGAACTAATTTTCCAAGGTCAATCCTTAGAATTTAGTCCTTGTTTGGGATCAACTTCGACTATCGATGTTAACTCCAATGTTGTCTTCATTGCTGGAAAAGCCCGTGTTCGGATTAGTGTCTCGATTAGATTCAAATCCGATCTTGATTTCCCTTAGCGGACCGCTGCTAAGTTTGTTCTTAGGAAGTTGAATTTGCTACAAGCTTGCTCTTATCCTCAACGGTAGATCAAAAAGTCGATCAAACCAACGCGTGCTTTTTGGATTGAAGGTGTTGATATGTTTAAAGGAAAGGTCGATTGACAATCCAATGATGCCGAAAATCAAGAAGGAAATCTAAAGGTATAAAGAGCTTTTTCAATTCTCACGAATCATATTGAGTTGTCGCTTAGCTTTCTGCTAAATGGAAAGTAGCTAAGCATGGATTGGATCATGCTTAGCATTTGGTATAAAGAAAATAAAGAAAGAAAATGGAACAAAAGATGAAAATAAAATAGATGCTTATAGAATTCACCAAGGGAAAATACAAATTACAATATGAGTTCAAAGCTTGAACCTAAATGTGTATATACAGCTTTGAGATAACCCTAAAGAAAATAAAATACTAAGAACATTCAAACACTTGAATCCTAATTGACAGAAAACTAAATTCCTAAGTGTGAAACCAAATTTGATTTTGATATAACATCTAAACTTATGGACCAATTTGCAAAACAATAAATTTTTAAGTACTCTTCAAAGTCTCACTATTGACAAGTATTTTAAACAAAATAATATCTCAAGACAAGTTCTTAAAATGATAAACTTTTCTAAGTATTTTCCTATAAGTTTTCAAGCCAAACTATACAAAAATACCCAGGCGTATCGATACCCTTAGGTGTATCGATACGGGTTTTAGCCACTTGAATTTTAATGGACTTAGCGTACCGATACGATATTACCTCGTATCGATACGACATTCATCTGGGCAACTCTTTCAATGATACCGTACCGATACGCTTTGCAACTATATCGATACAATTAGCTTATCTTTGCAATTAATTTTCGAACGTTAACTTGTCAGTTGGTTGGTATCCCAATTTTTAAAAGACCTTTATACCGTACCGATACGCTAAGGATGCATATCGATACGATCTTTAAGAAAGCCAAACTTGGGATTCCAGTGAGCAAACACTGTATCGATACGACCCTCCGTAGCGATACGCCCCTTAAAACCGTACCCGTACGCCTTCTATGCGTATCGATACACTATATTTTCAGTCACAACGACTCTTTCCTCTTTGATGCAGGTATCGATACGCTCCCTACGAGTACCGATACGGTAGGCAACAAAGCTGCATTTAATGCGAGAAAATGCTCTCAAGGGCTCTATTGATGATCCCAACTACCCAAACGACTAGAATTCAATGCAAGGGTATAAAAACAAGTCTCAATTGAACAAGCAACAACTATTGAACCTACAAGCAACATCAAAGCATCAAATCCAAACCCTAGTGCCTTTCATTGTCAAATTCTTGTACCCAACTCTTGTGTTCTTATTGTAATCTTGTATTGTGAGTTTGGGGAGTGTGAAATTGTATTTGGGTAAACATTCATCCTTTGAGAGGAACTTTTAGAGTTTACCAAATTCATCTCTTTGTAAAAGTGTGTGGATTAAGCTTTGGGTAGAAAGCTTGATCAAATTGTAAGGTTACCTCCTCATCCAAGAAAATGGGAATAATTCAAGTAGTGTATTGGTTGAAAATCTTTAGTGGGAACTAAGGTAGTGGATGTAGAGTTTATTTGGAGAACTTGAATCACTCTAACTTCTTGTGTCACATTTTATTTTTCACCTTTATCTCCTACCAAAATTTTTATCGCCAATTCACCCCCTCTCGGCCATTTGCATTTGTGTGATCAACTCAACAATTGGTATCAGAGCTACACTCATTGGAAGGATTACAACCCTCTTGTGCCGATTCTAGGAGAGTTTGATCAACAACTAATAAAGCAATGGCATCCACCTCCAACTCCAACCTCTACGAGTCCCAATCTACTACTAAGCCACCATTCTTCAATGGGGATAACTACCCATATTGGAAGAATAAGATGAGGCTCTTCATCAAGTCTACCGACTACATGGTGTGTGATGTGGTTGAAGAAGGTCCATACATACCAATGAAGAGAGATGGTGAAGCAAGACTTGTCCCAAAGGTGAAAGCCGAAATGACGGAAGATGAACGAAGAAGGATGCAAGTAAATGATAAAGCTCTTCATGTCATTTTTTGTGCACTTGGTCCGGATATCTACTCCAAGGTGTCTTCGATCGAGAATGCCAAGAAAGTTTGGGACACCCTCGAGACAACATATGAGGGAACTAGCGATGTCAAGGAAACAAAAATCGGGCTACTCAATCTAAGCTACAAAAAATTTAAAATGGATCCCGATGAGATTGTTTCCAAGATGTTTGATCGATTCTCGGTCCTTGTCAATGGATTGAAGGGTTTCAGTGAGATCATCCCTGAAGACAAGCTAGTGAGGAAATTGTTGTACTCTCTTCCGGAATCATGAGATAGCAAGAGAACGGCTATTATTGAAGCTCGAGATTTAAAGACTCTTAAGCTTGATGCTCTTGTTGGATCTCTACTCACCCATGAGATCATGAGGAAGGGAAGAGAAGAAGAAAAGAAAATGGAAGAGAAGAAGGTTGAGAAGAAGAAGATTGTAATCGCTCTTAAAACTTCATACCATGAAAATGATTCTAGCGAAGATGAAGATGAGGAGACGGCCATGTTGGCCAAACAGTTCACTCGCTTTATGAAGTCCAATCGTGGGAGAAAGTTCATTAGAAAATGAGACTTCAAGAGAAAGAGTAAGGAAGAGGAGAAAAACCAAATCACTTGCTATGAATTCAAAAAACCCAGCCATATCCGTTCCGAATGTTCTCAATTGAAGAGGAAGAGCTTTGGGAAGAAGAACAAGCTCAAAGCTCAAGTAGCAACTTGGAGTGATGAGAAGTCATCCGAGGAGGAGGAGGAAGTGGCCAATCTTTGTCTCATGGCCATTGATGATGAACCAAAGATAAACCTTAACTCATCTAATTTTGATTTTACCTTTGATGAGCTTCAAGATGCTTACGATGAATTGCAAGAGGTTTATGATGAGTTAGTTGGAAAATATAAGGAATCCATTTTGAGAAACAAGAAAAACATTTCCGATTTGAAAAATCAAAATGAAACATTTTCAAGAACTAACTTCGAATTGGAAAAGAAGGTTTTGTACTTAGTAAATCTTTCAAATGATCTTAAAAAGAAAAACCTTGAACTTGAAAAACTTCTTTCCGATTTTCAAGATTATCACACAAAGGAAGTGGATAATCTTAAAACATCAATTGCTATTGGGAAAAACCATTTTGAAAAGGGAAACTCTTCTAAATCCCAATATGTAAAAAGAAAACCTTTTATTCCTAAACAAAGAAATTTTCATAAGCAATCTAGAGGTCAAAAGGTTAGAATTGTTTGGGTTCCTAAGGAACTCATTATTTCTAATAATATGAATGCTATTGCTTCTTGGATTCCTAAGGGAACCAAAGTTTTGAAGGCTAACACACATGGACCCAAAATGATTTGGGTACCAAAAATCAAGGCCTAATTTCTTTGTTTGTAGGGGGAGCATTGCTACAAGGCCAAAGCTTCAAGCCAAAACTCATGGTACCTTGATAGTGAATGCTCAAGACATATGACCGATGACAAGAGTAGATTCGTGGAACTAAAACCAAAAAGTGGTGGAGTGGTAACTTTCAGTGACAACTCCAAAGGCCACATTGAAGGAATAGGCTCTATTGGTAATCACTCTTCTATTTTCATTGAAAATGTTTTGTATGTCAACGGTCTTAAACATAACTTATTGAGCATTAGTCAATTATGTGATAAGGGTTTTAATGTTTTATTTGATAAAAGTGGTTGCAAAATTGTGAACATTAAAACAAATCAATTAATGCTCATAGGACATAGAATAGGCAATATCTACATGGTGCATTTAGATGACATCCATTCATCTCATACATGCTTAGTTGCACATGATGAACATGACTCATGGCTTTGGCATAGAAAATTAGGACATGCTAGCATGAGTGTTTTAGAGAAATTAATTTCCCTTAATCTAGTTAGAGGTTTACCCAAACTTAAGTTTTCTAATGATAAAATTTGTGATGCATGTTCAAAGGGTAAACAACATAGAACTTCATTTAAATCCATTAATGATGTCTCTACTAGTAGATGTTTACAATTGATTCATATGGATCTTTTTGGGCCTATTAGAACAATGAGCTTGGGTGGTAAATCATATGCCTTTGTACTTGTAGATGACTATTCTAGGTTTACTTGAGTTCTATTCTTAAGTACAAAAGATGAGGCTTTAGAAAAATTCATCACATTTTCTAAAATAACTCAAAATGATCTTGAACTTAAAATTTCTCACATTAGAAGTGATCATAGAACCAGATTTCAAAATCTAGATTTTGAAGAGTTTTTAAATGAAAATGGGATTAGCCATAATTTTTCCGCACCTCGCACTCCTTAACAAAATGGGGTAGTTGAGAGGAAAAATCGAACTTTAGAAGAAATGGCTAGAACCATGCTTTGCGAAAATAATTTACCTAAATATTTTTGGGCGGAAGCCACAAATACCGCTTGCTATATTATAAATCGAGTAATGATTAGGCCAATTTTGAAGAAATCACCTTATGAGATTTTAAAATCTAAGAAGCCTAACATTAGCTATTTTCATCCTTTTTGTTGCAAGTGTTTTGTCTTGAATAATGGTAAATAAAACTTAGGTAAATTTAATGCTAAAAGTGATGAAGCTATTTTCTTAGGGTACTGTTTAAACTCTAAAGCCTATCGTGTATTTAATAAAAGGACTCTAGTAGTTTTTTTTATAGGAATTGGTGGTCTCATTAAAAAACCCCTGCATGCCGCACCCCAAATCCGAAAGGATCTAAAGACGGTAGCGGAAGGAGGAAAAGAGTACCATAATTTATTAAAATAAACAGATTACAAAAGAGCCTGTTACAAAGTCAGTTTAACCTATACCTGCCTTAGCTAAACCATCAGCCTCAACATTTATAACTCTGGAAATAACTCTAAATTGGCAGGAGCCTACTAAGCTAAGCTTAGAAATATCTTGCACAATACCTTTGAACATGGGAGGACATGACGCAGGATCTTTAATCCACTGGAAAGCGACTATGCAACCCCCTTCGACAATCAACCTGGAAAATTTATCTAGCAACACCGACCCGTATAAAGCCAGACCGAATTTAACCGCTAAAAGCTCCGCAAGCACTGGTGGTCCCGGACCTGTCGGTTCTGAGAAGGAGAGTAAGGAGCAGCCTTTCGCGTTCCTGAATAGACCCCCTATACCACCCCCGTTCCCGTTTCGAGACATAGCGCCATCTACATTTAGTTTAAGAAACCCATATGGAGGTGGAGACCAAGCCGGGAATGACTGCACTTGTTTTGCTGTTGCTCCGAGTATATCTGCGAGCATGGGATTAGACATCGTATCATTGAAGTTTGCCGAAGACTCTTTGAATTTAGCCTTGAACGAAGAAACTAATCTAAACCGGGTTAAGAAATGGAGGTTTTGAATATCCACTCTCCCTTCCCTAAAAATGACATCATTCCGCAAGAGCCATATCGACCACATCACAACAGTAGGGATGAAATGCCAAATAGAATTTTTGTTAACATTAGGACAATCTTCGTGCCAACTTACCAGAAATGAACTAGGATCATTCGGAAAACTTAGACTCAGGTTCCAGATTTTGGCGAATCTCGACCATAGTGACCACGCAATGTGACATTGAAATAGTAAGTGTACAACTGATTCCTCCTGATTGCAGCAAAGGGGGCAGCGAGTATCAGAAATCGCATTGACACATCTCTTGCGCAATTTTACTCTAACACGAATACGCCCCCAAGTCACTTGCCAAACGAAAGCCTCGACCTTCGGAGGGGCAAAACCTAACCAAACTGAATTATGCCAAACGGATTGAGCCTCATCATTGGCTACAAGAAGCTTGTAACCCTCCTTCACCGAGAAAGACCCATCGCCTGCCCCGAACCATTGCAGGCAGTCCACTTGAAAACCTTCTGACTTGAAGTTATTTAAAAAACTCAGCATTACATTCCATTGGGAACGTTCCCAATCAAAGAGCTGCCGTCTCAGATCAATCTTCCACGTCCAACCAGAATCTGATTTGGTACCAAAATCCGCAACTTTGCCGGTTTTATTATTTGCAAGCGCGAAGATGCGCAGAAAGTTAACCATCAAAGGAGCGTCCCCTATCCAAATGTCATGCCAAAATGAGATAGCATTGCCATCCCCTACGCGCATTATGAAATTACTTCTTAGCTTCTCTCCCATAGTATCACTATTTGAATAATTAGCAACGACACCTTTCCAAATACATGAAGCATGTCTACCCCATTGCAAGGGCATCACAATTTCCGACGCATCCAGATCATTAGCGTTGCAAACCACCCTCTTCCATAGACTATCTCTTTCCGACAAAAATTTCCAGCCCATTTGAAGGGAAGAAGACGATTCTGCAATTCTATGTTCCTCACTCCTAGACCTCCATTCGACAATGACTCGCAAACATGGGGCCAGCCAACCCAGTGAATCTTTCTCGAAACCAAAGTATCACCCCATAAGAACCCGGACATAATGCTATTAATTCTATTAGCAATAGAGATTGGCATCTTGAACAATGATAAATAGTATATGGGAAGGGAGGAAAGAACCGATTTTACTAAGACCAACCTGCCACTCATCGAGAGATTATTAGCCTTCCATGAAGCGAGGGACTTATGAAATTTACTCACAATAGGCTCCCACAATGCTAATGAATTCCTTTTGGAGCCAAGCGGAAGACCCAGGTACAAGGTAGGGAGATGTCCGGATAGGCAGCCGATGTTGGATGCCCACTCTGCCACTAACGAGGAATTGACATTGATACCATATAGCACACTCTTATTCAGATTTAACTGAAGTCCAGAGGCAATTTCGAAGATCCGTAAAACTCTTTTTACATTCTTGATCTCACCCAAAGCCGCACTGCAAAAGATGATTAAATCATCCGCGAATTGTAGATGTGACAGAGACATAGTGTTCACCTTGCCGATCCGAAAACCATGAAATAATCCTTTGTTAACTGCTTTGTTAAGCATCAAATGAAGGGCCTCTCCTTCAATGTTAAATAACAAAGGAGAAAGCGAGCAGCCTTGGCGAAGTCCTCGCACGATAGAAAACTGTGGCGTCGGAACACCATTCACAAGCACAAAAATGGGAGCCGAGGAGATGCATTTGAATATCCAATTGCACCATCGAATTCCGAATCCCATCTCCTTCAGCACCCTAATGAGGAAGGACCATTCGATTGAGTCATAGGCTTTTTTAAAATCTATCTTAAAAACCGAGCCTTTCAAACCATTGTTGCGGATGAAGTCGATTCCCTCATTAGCGATAAACGCACAATCCAAAATTTGTCTCCCCGGTAAAAAAGCAAACTGAGACTTACTTATCACACTATCCGCACACTCCCGAAGCCGGCGAGAAAGAACTTTTGATAGGATTTTATAGATCCCTCCTACCAAGCTGATAGGACGAAAGTCCTCAAGAGAAGATGCCCCTGTTTTCTTTGGAATCAAAGTTATAAAGGCGTGATTAACTCCGTTTTCCCACTCTCTCCCGTGAAAGAAGTCGTCAAAGAACCTCAAAATGTCACCTTTTAATTCCGGCCCCGGGGCTCGAGAGCTATCAGTTGAAGCAAGAGCTTCCCAAATTTCTGACTCGGAAAAGGGTCTTTCAAGTCTGCAGCTTTGATTCAATGATATTTTCTGGAAATCCAAACTAAACTCGCAATTTCCAAAACTGAGTTACTAGAATAAACCTTCGAGAAGTATTCCTTCACCAAATTCCTAAGAAGACACGGGTCGGAAATGGTGATGCCTTCATGGATAATTGGTGGCAATTGATTGGACCTTCTTCGATTCGATGCCACTAGATGGAAATAACGCATGTTTCGGTCGCCCTCCTCGAACCATTTTAACCGAGATTTTTGCAACCATATTCGTTCCTCTCGCCTTAAATGAACACACAACTCTTGTCTACATTGATTCAACTTGTTCCAAATACTAGGGGATGAAGTACGTGACTGAAGTTTACCTTCCAGAGTTTTAATTTCAGCTTCGATGAGGGGAATGCAATCCACTGGGTTCATTTTTTTTTCAGAGGACCAAGACTTAATCAGAGCTTTGGAAGCTTTAAGCATCCCGATCATGCCCACCCGACGGTTCTTTGATTTCATCAGCAAAAAGTTTGATTTAATCGAGTCCACAAGATCATCTTCCTCTAGTAGGTAAGTAAAAAACCGGAACGGTTTCAGACCCCAATTCGTAGCATCCTCAGACAAACGGATGGGGTTATGATCCGAACCGACTTTGGAAAGACCATTTGAGATAGAGGCTTGAAACTCAGAATAAACTCCGGAGACAACAAAAATCTGTCGAGTCTAACAAACGACGGAGGATCGCGGAAATTAGACCATGTGAATTTACCACCCAGTAATGGTAAGTCTACTAACCCGGTATCCTGCAGAAAGTTCTCAAAAATTCGGATTGCCAAGGAATTATGCGTAAACCCAATTTTCTCATCCTGGTCTGCATATATATTGAGATCCCCACCCACACACCATGGAAGATCCTTGCTCTTAATAAACCCAGCTAGCTCAGAAAAAAACTCCTCCTTCTCGTTGTCAACAGCAGGACCGTAGACGTTAATAAAACCACATGTGAATTGAATATGTTTTACGATACCTATGAATGCCGAGAATCTGTTGGACAAGAACTTATCGGTAACTTCAAAGAACTCCGAACTCCAAGCGCTGAAGAGACCCCCCACTGAACCAACGGCTGGAGTAACCACTGAAAGCATATTATTTCCGCAACCCAAGCTCCTACTTAAAACAAAACCTTCTTTACTAATTTTTGTTTCTTGAATAAAGATGATAGATGGTTTTTCTTTCAAGATAATCCTACGCACTGCTCTTCTTTTTTCCCCTTTGCCAAGCCCTCTCACATTCCATGATAATATTGACAGATGCATGAAAACGGAAAATGACCCTAAAACCAGATGAATCTGAAACCTTTACTTACTCCTTTCCAAATCCACAACCCTGTCAAGCACTGCCTGTTTACCCCCTTTAAACGAAATTCCTAGGATGTTGCTAACTCCCCATACAGCCAAAGCCTCCTCTATATAACTAAGATGAATTGAATTCTGATCTGAGTTCATCGACTCAGCGGGCTGTTTCCCGTCGGGAGCCTCCAACGAATTCCTGACTCTACTTCTGATAGCCCTTCTAACACCCGGATTGAAAAAGTCGTTATCCTCTGTTAAAGCTTCAGAAACATTAGCCCGATACACAGACGCCGACACACGATTATTGAATAAGCATTGGTTTTGAGACGGTAAATCCCAACTGTCGGGAACGACAGCAGATAGCAGGTTGGTTTGGGGGGAGACTTTGGAATTAACGGGAGAAGAGATGGATGGGTTTGGGTTGAATGAGGGCTTATCTGGTAGGGACCTGGAGGGGTTTGAGAGTTGGAACCTAAATGACCTGTTATTGAGGCCCAAGCCGGTGAAGTCAAATGAGATGTTTTGGGCTCCAGGAAGGGATGAGCCCACGCCAAATGGGGCCGGAGCCAAAGGGGTAGGATCCGAATATACATAGGAACAACCTCGACTTCTCATATGCCCTGCCACATTCTCTGACTGCTGAATCACCCTCAAAGTTGGCGCCTTATCATTAAAGTCAACCTTGGAATTGGAGATATGTGAAACGCTTCGATTCTGACCCACCGAATTCCTAACGGGAGTGGGGTGTGACGAAGACTCCGACGAACCTTTATTGGAATTAGGAAGGCCATGCTTCTCAGATGGCGGTGGAACCGCCGAAGCACCAGAAGGCGTGTCTTTTCCCACCCCAAAAAGGTTCTCCGATCCAATATCACGCGAAGAATGCCTTTCCGGCGAAAATTCAGTATCTGGAGGTTCCGGAAAAATACCATCCGTCTTAATACCCCCTTAAAAATTCTACCATTTACCCGGATCTTGATCTCAGAAGGAATATCGAATTGGCTAGCCACTCGTAAAATCATATATGCTGTAGTTAAGTCAGCTTTCTTCCTCGTGGCTTCATGAATCTTTATTAGACGGCCCCAACGGTTTGCTAATTTAGTGAAAAAACTATCACTCCAGCAGTGTATTGGAATACCAGTGATCGAAACTGAGCAAAACATCAAAGGGACACCGTCCACTAGAACTTCCCGATCCAATAATTCGAACCAGAAGAAAAGGTCCTCCTTTTTAACTGACCAGGCATGTTCCAGCTCCTCCTTCGAATGGAAAGTAACGATACATGAGTTTTGCAGGTTACCCCATTTGGCAATCTGAACATTGATACCGTCATTACCAAGCGCACGTTGAACAAACTCTATGTCAAAGCCTTGTTTTAAGATACCCATCACAGAAAGATTGATCCATAAGAGATCCTCATTAGCAATTGAAAACTCATTCATGCTTGGAATCAACGAATCTCTGTCACTATCAGACTCGACGCTCCATTTCGATGTAATAGGATTATCATCCACAACTTTCGAACAGTTTAGAACCTCCCTGTATGAGCGATGGTCTCTAGGTTTAGACATGAACTTCTTGCTCGCAGCCTCCTTTTCCTCAGCATGTTTAGTATTCCTGTTTGCAGAAGCCAGATTGTCCACCTTACGCCAAGACTCCGACTTATGAAAACCATTAAACGGGAACCTGGCTCTCGAAACAACAACTTGTTTGCCGTCAATCTTCGAACCATTGAACAACGAGATCACTTTCGACATATCCTTATAATTATCGAAATGAACAAAGGCGAATGTATCTTCTTTATATTTCGGCCTTTTGTTGTTCATTGGTATGTAGACCTTCTTAACCTTGCCATAGTGGTTAAATAATTCCCACAAGGCTCCTCTGGAAACCCTCCGGCTCAGTTTATCCACAAAAACCGTCCACTGACGCTCATCGGAGTAGGGCTTGGATGCGTACCTTGAGGTTTAACCAACCTCCACCACTTTCTCACCGTCTACTGACTCTAGTAATTGAAGAGTCTATACATGTTGTTTTCGATGATAACCTCCTTCCGAGGAAGGAATCTTGTGATGATGATGATGTAGGAATTCTTGATGCCATTAATGGAGGACAAACATCAAAGGTGGATGAGATTCCAACTAAAGATGAAGATGCACAAGATCCACCTCTTGAAGCCTTGAAGGACTTGGCTCTTGAGGAAAATGAGGTATCTTACCCAAGGGAGTTCAACTATGTCAAAGGTGGTGAAATCATGGGTGATCCATCCAAGGGGGTAACTATTAGATCCTCTCTCAAATTAATGAACCATGTTGCATTTCTTTCATGCATTGAGCCTAAAAATATTAAAGAAGCTTTAAAAGATGATTTTTGGATTTTGGTCATGCAAGAGGAATTAAATCAATTTGAGAGAAGTAAAGTTTGGACATTAGTTGAAAGGCCTAGTAATCAATCTACTATAGGAACTAAATGGGTGTTTAGGAATAAACTAGATGAAAGTGGTAATATAGTTAGAAACAAGGCTAGGCTTGTTTCTCAAGGCTATGCCCAAGAAGAGGGAATTGATTTTGATGAGACATATGCACCCGTAGCTAGGATGGAAGCCATTAGGATGCTTTTAGCATTTGCATGTTATAATGATTTCAAGCTTTTTCGAATGGATGTGAAAAGTGTCTTTTTAAACGATTATATAAATGAAGAAGTGTATGTTGAACAATCACCAGGTTTTGAGGATTCAAAATTTCCAAACCATGTGTTCAAACTAACTAAAGCTCTTTATGGTTTAAAACAAGCTCTTAGAGCTTGGTATGAGAGACTTTCAAATTTTTTAATTGAAAAAGGTTTTGAAAAAAGGTAAGGTGGACACTACACTTTTCATAAAAAGATATAATAATGACATCTTATTAGTACAAATCTATGTTGATGATATTATTTTTGGTTCTACTAACGAATGTTATTGCAAAGAATTTTCTAAGCTAATGCAAGGTGAGTTCGAGATGAGCATGATGGGGGAGCTCTCATTCTTTTTGGGACTCCAAATCAAACAAAGGAAAGATGACGCCTTCATAATTAAGCTAAGTACGTGAACGATATGCTCAAAAAGTTCGGCTTGGAGAATGCAAAACCTCAAGCCAGACCTATGAGCTCTTCCATAAAGCTTGACAAAGATGAAGGAGGTAAGTGTATTGATTCTAAGCTTTATAGATCCATGATAGGTTCTTTGCCTTACATTACTGCAAGTAGACCGGATATCATGTTTAGTGTTTGCTTGTGTGCTAGGTTTCAAGCTAGTCCTAGAGAATCACACTTAGTTGCCATTAAGAGAATTTTTAGATACCTTAGAGACACACCTAACTTAGGCCTTTGGTATCCTAAAGAGTCCTCCTTTAGCCTTCATGCTTATTCGGATGCGGATTATGGGGGGTGTAAGATAGATAGGAAAAGTACTTCTGGGGCATGCCAATTCCTAGGTAGTATGCTCGTATCTTGGTTCTCTAAGAAACAAAATAGCGTAGCCTTATCTACCACCGAAGCGGATTACATATCCTTAGGGAGTTGTTGTGCTCAAGTCCTTTGGATGAAGCAACAACTCTTAGATTATGGTGTTGAAGTAGAAACTATACCCCTTAGGTGTGACAACACTAGTGCCATTTGTCTCACTAAGAATCCCATCCAACACTCTAGAACCAAACACATAGAAATTAGACATCATTTCATTAGAGATCATGTGTTGAAAAATGATGTTGTTTTAGAGTATGTTGACACCTTGAACCAACTAGCGGATATATTCACAAAGCCTTTAGATAAAGAGCGTTTTTGGACCCTTAGGAGAGAGTTAGGTTTGGCCCAAAAGCGTTTTGATACAGGTTGCCACATGGGATTCGATACGGTCAAAGCCGTATCGAAACGATCAACAAGTTTCAAAACGTCAATCAACGTTTCGGTACGCACGTTTTGGAACAATCGTGCCTGTTCCGAAACGCCTCTATAGACAGCTTTTTAACGGGCTTTAATTGTAAAGTTTGCTTTTTCATTAAAACTCTTAAAAACCCTAAACCCTATTTTTTCCTATAAAAACCCTCTAAACCTCATTTTTTTCATCAAATCTTGAGGCCTTTTACTCACAAACTAAAGTCTAAGCAAGCTTCAACAAATTTGTGCAACTTCATCCATTCATTCATCCAAAATCCCTATTTGAGGTATTTTTTATATTCTTCTTTTTCCTTTGATTTTATTCGAATCTTAGGTTAGAAAATATTAATTTTGTATAATTTATATGTTTTGCAACTTGTGTTTTTCGAAATTTGTAAAAAAAATTCAAAATCTCAAAGCTTTTGATTCGAATATATTTGTTTTACTCGTTTTTTTAATGTTTTTCAAAAGTTATTTATTTTTCAAAAAAATTTTAAAGTTTTTTTATTTAAAATCTAAATGGCCTTTTTGAGCATTCCGGATATTGTCTACAAGCATATGGTCTTCCTTCTCTACTCCAATGTCGTTCTTATTGGCAGTGAAGATCATTCCGAGGTGATTGGCATTGAGTCGTACATTTTGGGTAAGAAGATCACCATTAGTATATTCGTTTTAGAGAATGCTCTTTGGCTTAAAGATGAAGGCATTGAGGATGAGAACCACTTTGGTGCTCACACCGGATCCGTTCTCTCATTGAATGCTCATGACCGGTTTCTCCATTTGATGATTTCTTGGTTCATCCGCCCTTCCAGAGGTAAATTCTCCCATGTTCGTCAAGTTGACTAGTTTTGGTTAGAATGCTTTCGCCGAGGAGAACATCCAAATCTTGTCAAAATTATGTTCGCCGAGATGGTCCATAATATGAAGATTCGCGAAACCGATGCTCTTACATCTTTCACTTATGAGGCTGTTTTAAGCTATGTCTTTGGTACCCTCAACATTGATTGCTCCTATGATTCTCCGGAACCCCGTTTGCAATCCTTGGAGGATCGTGTTCTTGGAAACGAGAATCGTCTAACCGCTCTTGAGAATCAACAATCATCGATGTACTTGTCTTTCTCTACTTTCTATGGTGATTGGAGGAACTTTCGCCGTGCTCAAGCTAAAGACGATGATTCTCTTGATGATGATGGTGGTGACGATGATGACGAGGCTTAGGATCTCCATTGCATCTCATATAAGTCTATCATATTAGGAATAAGTTTGCACCTTTCAATTTTTTATGTTTTAAGAACCTATGCTTTGCTTATTTTGTGTTTGGGATTGAGCTTAAACTCTATTGCTTTAAGTATTTGTGTTTGGTTATTTGAACTTAATTCTATCTATATTATGTTGTTTGGTTTTTGCTTATAACCTTGCTTCTTCTCATGATTAGCCTTGATTATTATTCTTTTTGATATAACAAAAAGGGGGATAAGTAATATAAGAGCCAAATGTTTGTGGTTTTGAGTTTCAAACACTTGAATTTTAAATCTCTTTAAAACCCATCTTATATTGAGGGAGAGTTAAAACGCTTTCAAGATTTCAAAATTCTTAAAAATTCAAACTTGGTTTTGTTATATCAAAAAGGGGGAGATTGTAAAACTAATAAATTGATTTTGATATAACAAATGATTTAAGGACTAAATTGAAAAAGAGAAAATGAATTTTTAAGTCATCAAAACCTCTCTATGTGTTTAAAGAAAAATGTACAAGTAAAACCTTAACTTATCAAATATTTTCTAAGTGTTTACCAAGTCAAAACAATGATTTTCGAGTCACCGTTTCGAAACGGCCTTTAGGCGTTTCAGAATGTTTTGAATATGTTCACCTCTGTTTCGGAACTAGCTTTCCCGTTTCGATACGGGTGTAACGAAATAGCTAGTTGTGTTTCAAAACGGATAAAGAACAACGGAACGGTTTGAACCTGTTAACCTCAAACGTTTCGAAACAAATTTCAAACTTGATTTCGAAATATGGCTGTTGAAGTTTTATAATTGAATTTAAAAATATTGTTAAGGCGTATCGAAACGCTTCTAAGCCGTTTCGATACAGGTTTTGACAGTGGCAAATTGTTTCGAAACGGGTTTCAGAACAGGCTCTTATCGTATCGAAACGATCGTGCCCATTTCAGAACGACCTATTTATTACACCCCAACAACTCTTTCTTTGTTGGCCTGTTTCGAAACAGGGTCGGGCATTTCGGAACGTGTAGTTGCAGACTGCATTTATGGAGGGATGATAACATCCCAACGGCTATAATAATGAAGGCAATAACCTCAACGACTAGAATTCAATGAGAAGGTTTAAAAGGGACCTCTAAAAGCACCATCAACAACTATTGATCCCAAAAGAATTATCCAAACATCAAATCCAAGCAATTGTGGTAAAATCCCATATTTTCTTGTAAACCCCAATTGTAGAACTTTGTATTTCCAATCTTATTTGTTCAATTGGGTTGAGTGCTTGTAAAAAAGGCTACATTTGTATTGAGAGATACTAGTCTTTAGCCTTAAACTTCTTTGTATTACTTAAGTGAGGATTGGGTCAAATTTTGGGTAGAAAATTTGTCTGGTATTGTAAAGGTTACCTCTTAAGCCTAGAAATGGGAAGAGCAATTAGTAGATTGTTAGAAAATCCTTAGTGGTAACTAAGGTAGTGGATGTAGAGTTCAATTGGAACTTGAACCACTCTAAATTCTCTTGTCTAGAAAATTTTAATTTTCCACTTAACCACCAAAATTTCTAAAAATCCAATTTACCCCCTCTTGGCTTAAATCGATTCTTCGATCCACACAACAACTTGGCAACCATTGTTATAGTTCGTCTCTAGTCCATCCGTGAATTAGTGGCGCCCTCGTAGTCAGATCCTTCACAAGATAAGAGAAATGAAAAAATTCAATTGAGTTGTTATTATCAAGAAAAAACGAGAAGCGGAGATAGGATTCGTTTTATTAGTAGGTGAGCAAAGTGTTTGGTGAAGTTGAAAATTTTCATTTGATGCATTTAGTGTAACATTATCAGTGTGCGAAATCGGAACAATGTTACCATTGCCCATGATGATTTCTTCAGAACCATTGTAGTATTTGCTCAAGCTTTGAACATCAGAGGTCATATGATGAGTTGCACCAATATATATTATCCAAGGTGCTTGAGAACTTTGAGAGTGAGCGGCAAAATTGGCTCTTGCTTGAATATGATTATCAGACATGGTACGACATACACATGCAGAATGACTAGTTTTACTGCATAGTTGGTAGTACACAGTGTTGGTTGATCGTTGATGTTGTTTTTGAGTAGTACGTTTAAGTCGCTAAGGTTGGGTGCGCCCGTTGTAGTTTTTGGGATTTTGTCGACGATTACTGTCATAGCTTGATGGTGTGAATGATGAGTTTTGAGCAACATTGGCACTGACAGGATTTACCAGCATGTTCTTGTTGTCTTCATGTTGCAGAAAGATTTCATGATTGAGGAGTTTTTCATAAAGCTCTTCATAAGTTATTGGGGTTTCACGAGATCTTATGGCGGCAGAGATATGTTTATACTCAAGATCAAGATCTTGTAGTATCCAAACAATAAGGCGAGCGTTGGACATTAGTTCACCTGCAGTGACAAGCTCATCGGCTATTGAACGAAATTCACAAAGGTAATCATCGATAGGTCGTACATATTTGGTGACATGTGCAAGTTTATCTTAAAGGCTAAGAATCCGAGCTTGGGATTTATTGGAAAAATTTGTATGTATTGATTGCCTTGCTCTATGAGCATTATATACGATTTCTACAGTAGAGGCAAGAGTAGGTTCAACGGAAGGTAAAATGGCATTTTAAATTAGTTTGTTTGATAAAACTAAGTTTGGTGAGCTGGGTTTGGAGTGGTTTGATTTTCAACAGTGAGTGTTGTAGATGGTGTAGTTGCTGTGCCATCAAAATAACCAAATAGATTGTGGCCATGCATCAACATTTCAATTTGAGCTTTTCCAAATGGTGAAGTTTTGGCCGCCAATGAGTTTTATTGGTAGTTGGGCAAGGGGATTGAATTGAACAATAGTGGTTGTGGGTGTTGAGTTGTCTGCGTTGACAATGGAAGAGGCCATTTGTGGAGTAGAAAAAATGATATTTTGTTTATGAGAACATTAGGCTCTGATTATCATAAAGAAACAATGTAGAAAGTGAATTGAATGATGTTTATTGAACATGGTTGAAAGGTTTATATAAGAAGAACTCCAACCGAATTACACTATCAACAAAAGGAGATAAAGCTAAATAATTTGAAAATTAAAGATTTTGAATCAAGGATAACTAATGATAAGGACAACAACAATTGAAATTCAAATGGTAATATGATTATGCTTCTTTAGAACTCAGTATAAGGTTCATACATTTTTTAAATTTTTTTAAAAATATATGCATACTTTGCAGACAGAGTTATTCGAATTTGGATCTCTAAGATGAATATCATCGTTCACTTAATGAGTTCAAAACTTAACACGGTTTATAAACGATAAGATATATTGTAGTCTCATGTTACTATAGAACAACTTCTCATAGAAACAATATCGTTTTTCTCCCATTACATATTGAATTCATTGTTCTGAACTCCAGTCAGTGATATATTTTGAGTTTATAGTTTGAATTGATAGAGTAATGGGCCATGGCATTCGCTATAATCAAAGCCCTTCTGAACCAACATTAAGGGGTGTAACCAAAACGTCTTAGGGAAAGCTTTCACGAAGAAGGAATTGGAATCGGATTCATAAACTATTGGTCGTCCTTGGGCATTTTGCCTAGAAAATGTTTGTAAAAGGCATTGACTGCACTTTCTACTCCGTCCTCGCCTTCCATATCCTTGGCTAAATCCACAACACGCCTTTTCACCTGCATCAAACCCACAAGTACCACATTTGCAATAATTAATCCATATTCCCTCTAGGTAGCTGCTAACTGTGTCGAGTTTTTTTGTTGTCCCTTGCTCTTGTATAAAGTTTAAATGAATTTCACATTTTTTCTGTAACACCCGTGTTTTGGGGTTAGAAGTTAGGTGTGTGTTTGATTCGAGTCATTCAAAAAAAATTAGTTTAATCTAATTAGGCCATAATTATGAGTTGAATGAGATTTAACTATTTCAAGGTGGCATTTTTGTAAATAAAATGAAAATTAGATGACAACCTTTTTGAATAAAAAAGGAACAAAAAAAAGACTTCATCTTTCCCCCTTTTCTTCATTCTAACGTGAAACCCAACTAAACCCCTCACAAACCCCAAAGTTTACTATTCCATTCAATCTCTCCATTGATTCAAGGGCATTTTCAAAGGTAAACCTATTTCTCAACTCTCCTCATCATCCCAATCGTTTACATGGTCTTGGATTTGAAAACTATCCATTTTTGTATTTTGCAAGTTTGATGAAAGTTTGAATTTTTAATGGGTTTTTCAATTGTGGTTGAATTGTTGAGTTGGGTTTTGGTTTAATCTCATCAAAATACACTTAATATCTTGAAATGGTTGGTTTTGGGTGAAAACCCGAAGTGGCTCTTTGGAGCAATTTTTGAAGTGTCTAAAATTGGGTTTTTGGTGTGTTTTAGGGTTGAGTTGAAGGGCTGATGGTATAGGGTTATTAGGGAAGTGTTTTGAGACCTTTTAGATGCCATTTGGGTGTTAGAAATCATTGTTTTCAGCTGGGTATTGTGGGAGCACGAAAATAGGAATTTCGTAATTAGTTGAGTTTGAAATTGGTGAAGTTTGGCTTGTGTTTATGGATTGGAGTTTGTGACTGAATTTAGCATTGAATTGGTGAGTAATGATTGTGTTTTGATTGGTTAGAAGCAAGAGGAAACATCGGGGAAGCATCGGGACCGAATCCGGGAATTGAGGAGGCTTGACTTGCTTGCTTGGTTTGGTAAGGAAGGGTGGTGAGTAAAACTTTAAATTTGTTTTAAAGTTGGTTCAAGTGTGTGTTGTGGAGGTATTGAAATGAGTTTGATAGACCATTCCAAGGTAGAAGTCAAATTGGTAGTTTGACTTCTTGTTTGTAATGAGCTTTGATTTCCTAATGCCTATCTTGATCTTGCATAGTATGTGTTGACCTTGAATGTATATACATTGTTGTGTATAATGATAGTTGAATGATATGAATGATGATTAATGTGATGTGGTTTAAAGAGATTGGCACTAGTTTAACTTACCGAGTGTAAATGATCGATCATTAGGATTAGTGTGCACACGTTTGAGTCAAAACGCGTGTGACCTTGATGGCGTTGAGTCATCAAGGAGGAGTACGGTGATGTAATATTCCTCCGGGAATTTATTTATATTATACGTGATGATGAGTGGAATCCCATCCGTAGGGCATGTGGTGATGAGTGGAATCCCACCCATGCAAGGTCCGGTGATGAGTGTAATCCCACCGAGGTAATGTTATTGTCGAGAGTAAATCCGCACATCCGAGTAAACTAATAGTGGCCAATGAATTTGCTCTTATGCTTATGATGTTGTGATATTGGTTTAAAATGTTGAGCTTAATATGATGTGAGATGCCATATTTATGACTCTTGAAATACTAGCTAGGTTGTTGTGAGATGCCTATTTATATTGTGTGTGATGTTAAGGATTTGCATGCTTGGACCCTGCATTGTTGTTGTTTTTGAATTTAGAGCACCCTCACTAAGCTTCTAGCTTACGCTCTCATTTTCAACAATGTAGATCATTAGCGTGGTGTTAGCAAGCAGCAAGGCGAAGGGTCTTTCCAAGTGTAGTTGCTCAAGTATGATTTAGTAATTAAAGTGGTAGTTTAGCAATGGGGCTACTATGTTTTTGTATGAGCATTGTATGACTCATAAATGTTGTTGATGATTATGTTTTGGCTTGGATTTGTAAACCATGTTAAGTCTTGATGAATTCTTGTGTTGATGAGGCTATGCCTAGGATGGTTTATGTTGTTTGGGTTGTGTATGCAAACATTGTATGTGTTGACTTGTGCCTTATGGCTTTTTGAACTCTTAAGTATGCCCATATATGCAAAATCTATCCCTTGCGTGAATGTTATGATGTATATGTGTATTTGTTCATCCTAATTGCTTTACATGTTAATTCATGGTTGTAGTATGTTGTATGAATGGTTGTATGTGGCTAGGAGAGTCCCAATATGCATTTAGAGTGTGAGTCTTGTTAGTTTTTGCTGAAATTGGAGAATTGCAGAGCAGGGCGTATCGGTACGCCTAAGGGCCGTATCGATACGGTCTTGCCTACAGGACTCAGTTTTGGCTGGGCGTATCGATATACGGAAGCGTATCGATATGGTTTTAGCGCACTGGAATTCTGAGATTTTGGTGAGTTAAGGGCGTATCTGTACGGTGTTGAGGCGTATCGGTACGGTTCTATCTCGTTGACCACGAGATGTTAACCGAGAAGGGCGTATCGATACGCTCAAGGGCTGTATCGATACGGTCTTCCCTGAGTTGACTGTTTGAGTTGACCTAGTCAAGGCGTATCGATACCCTTGATTGGTGTATCGATACGACCTACGCTGTAAGTGTAAAATGGACTGTTTGAAGTGTGGTTATTGTTCGAATGTGCTTCTTTATTGATGTTTTCCGCTGACGTGATCACTTAGGAATTAACATGCCTTTAGACAAGATTAAAATGAAAGAAAAATTTTAGGGTTGCTGACCGAGGGGGAACCTTAACAGGTTTCACTTCGGTTTTCCTTGTGTAGCCTACTCGGACCGGTCATCCGACCAGACCAGGACGAGAGGGTTACATTTGTGTAGCCTAGGATGGTTCAGCCGGAACCACGGGCACAAGCTCTATGGATAGAGCAGATTGGTGGGGCGCATGCTCCTCAACCTCCTCCTCATCAAGAGGGAGGTGAGGCGGGAGCCGAGGGTGTTGGACCTCAAGTGGGCCAAGGACCGACCGGAATTGATTTAGCTCCCTTAGTTCAGGCAATAGCCGGGGCTTTCCAGGCTGCAATGGCTGGGGGTCAGGCAGCGGCACAGCCTCAGGGAGAGGGTACTGGGTTGCCTTTGGAGAGACTCTGCAATTTCGGAGGTGAAGAGTTCAGAGGGTCGACACCGGAGAGGTTAGAGATGTGGTTAGAGAAGACCGTCTGTATCTTGTCACAGATGGGATGTACTGGGGGACGCAAGTTAGGGTGTGTTGAGTCCTTGCTTCAGGGTGATGCCTACACATGGTGGGTCACCATCACTACGGGTATGGAAGAGGCTGAGATCACTTGAGAGTTCTTTGAGTCAGCATTCCGTAAGAAGTATCTGGGTCCTCGATATCTCGATGAGAAGAAGAGGGAGTTTATGGCTTTGCTTCAGGGGAGTATTCTGTGACCGACTATGAGATTCGATTTGTTAGGCTGAGTCAGTATGCATCTGAGCTTGTTCCTACTGAAGTGGAACGTTGTAATCGTTTCCGTTATGGGTTGAATGAAGAAATCAAGAGGTACACTCTAGCTTCGGACTACACAGATTTTGATGTCTTGGTCGCTAGGGCCAAGGACTTGGAGCACAGTTCGGGCTTGACCAAACGATCTGGTGGTTCTAGTTCTAGCAAGAGATCTAGTGACTTTGATAGAGGTGATGCCAATAGGCATCGGGACAACCGGCATCACTATGACCATAGGCGTGGTGGAGGTAACCACGATAGGGGCCAACAGGGCCAGAGGGCTGGTGGGAAGTTGCCCACATGTGCTACTTGCTGAAGGAACCACACCGGTGAGTGTTGGGGGAATTTCCACTCGTGTTGGAGTTATGGGGCTAGAGATCATATTAGGCATGACTGTCGACATCAGGTGGGGCAGGCACCAGCTCAGGCTCATGCTAGAGCCAATGACTTTCAGAGAGGCCGCGGGCGCGGTAGAGGTAACTTCCAACCAAGAAATGATAGCCAGAGGAACATAGCACATGTAGTTGCAGTCGAGCCAAAGGGCAGAGGTCAGGCCAGAGTTTACGCTCAGTGTGGGGATCAACATGACATAGATGTGATCGCAGGTAACTTCTCGATACAGTCTTTGGGTTTACTTTCTTTGATTGACTCCGGGTCTACACATTCATATATTCTGAGTGAGCATGCACAGTCGTTGAATTTTCATTGTGAAATGTTAGAGGTAGGAGTTAGTGTTACTAGTTCCTTTGGGGATACGGTAGTAGTTAGAAAGATATAGAGTAGGTGTCCGTTGATGGTTCAGGGACATGTGTTTCCAGTGGATATGATGGAGCTACCATTTTACGGCTTTGATGTAATTCTGGGAATGGACTGGCTCACCGAGCATGGAGCTAGGATAGACTTTGAAACTAATAGGATTTCTTTGAGACTCATAGATGATTATGAGATAGTAGTGGTGGGTGAGAGCGCGAAGTTCTTATCCAATGTAGTTTCAGTTCTAGAGGCTAAGAGATTAGTTGAGATGGGTTGCGAAGCATACTTGGCCTTTGTGATGAATCCGAACATGAGTGAGGTTAGACCTCAAGACATCCGAACAATGTGTGACTTCCCTAGTGTGTTTCTGGAAGAGTTGCAAGGGTTACCACCGGATAGAGAGGTAGAGTTCACTATTGAGACTTATTCTGATTCAGCTCCTGTTTCGATTGCTCCGTATCGTATGACACCGAAAGAACTGAAAGAGTTGAAGACTCAGTTGCAAGAGTTGACAGATAGAGGCTTCATTCGACCTAGTTCTTCACCTTGGGGTGCACCAATTTTGTTTGTGAAGAAGAAAGATGGAAGCATGAGAATGTGTATAGACTACAGACAGTTGAATCAGTTAACAGTGAAGAACAAGTATCCATTGCCTAGAATTGATGATTTGTTTGATCAGTTGAGAGGAGCATCAATCTTTTCGAAGATTGACTGGAGATCAGGTTACTACCAGCTAAAGGTAAGAGAAGTTGATGTACCGAAGATGACCTTTAGAACTAGGTATGTCCATTATGAGTTTTTAGTTATGCCTTTTGGGTTGACTAACGCACCGGCTGCTTTCATGGATATGATGAATAGGATCTTTCATCACTACTTAGATCACTTTGTAGTTGTTTTTATAGATGGCATCTTGGTGTATTTGCGAACCGAAGAAGACCATGACCGATACTTGAGACTAGTTTTGAAGACTTTGTTAGATAATCAGTTGTATGCGAAGTTGAGCAAGTGTGAGTTCTGGATCCAAGAGGCAGTCTTCCTAGGGCATGTAGTGTCAGTCGATGGGATTAGAGTTGATCCGAAGAAAATAGAGGCCATTGTTGAATGGAAGCAACCGAAGTCAGTAACAGAGGTACGTAGCTTTCTAGGCTTAGCCGGATACTATAGAAGATTCGTAGAAGGTTTCTCTAAGTTAGCCGCTCCATTGACACAATTGCTTCAGAAGAGTGTTCAGTTTGAGTGGTCAGATGCAAGACAGAGAGCCTTTGAGAAATTGAAAGAAGCTTTGACCCAAGCACCGATCTTGATTCACCCTGAGTCTGGAAAAGATTATGTAGTTTACAGTGATGCTTCCTATGTAGGCCTAAGTTGTGTTCTCATGCAAGACAAGAGAGTAGTGGCTTATGCCTCAAGACAGTTGAAGACTCACGAGCGCAACTATCCGACCCATGACATAGAGTTAGCTGCAGTTGTGTTTGCTCTGAAGATTTGGAGACATTATTTGTACGGTGAGAAATGCACAGTGTACACTGATCACAAGAGTTTGAAGTACATCATGACTCAGCGAGAATTGAATCTCAGACATCGTAGGTGGTTAGAGTTGCTAAAAGACTATGACCTTACGATTTTGTACCATCCGGGTAAGGCCAATG
This sequence comes from Hibiscus tridactylites, assembly GCA_958450335.1. Lineage (NCBI taxonomy): Eukaryota > Viridiplantae > Streptophyta > Magnoliopsida > Malvales > Malvaceae > Hibiscus > Hibiscus tridactylites. The sequence continues at coordinate 9,040,624 of OY288275.1, forward strand.
TAGTGGCTGATGCTTTGAGTAGAAAGGTAGCCGTAGACTTAAGAGCCATGTTTGCTAGATTGAGCTTGTCCGGAGATGGTGGCTTGGTAGCCGAGCTTCAGGTTAGACCTACTCTAGGTCAGTTGATTAGGGAGAAGCAGCTCTTAGATAGATCTTTGGCACCTCACGTGCAAGATGTGACCGAGGGTAGACCTTCAAACTACAGTTTCAGTACCGATGGGGTCTTGTGTTTCAAAAATAGGATAGTTGTGCCAGGGGACAGTGATCTGAGACGTACGATCTTGACTGAAGCGCACAATAGACCGTTTGCTATGCATCCTGGAAGTACGAAGATGTACCGTGATTTGAAGAATGATTACTTTTGGGGGCTAGTTTGAAGAGAGATGTGGCCGACTTCGTGAGCAAGTGTATGGTGTGTCAGAGAGTGAAAACGGAACATCAGGTTCCCTCAGGGTTGTTGCAACCGTTGAGAATTCCGGAATGGAAATGGGAGAATATCACCATGGATTTTGTTTCGGGTTTGCCTTTGACTCCTACGAAGAAGAACTCAATTTGGGTTATAGTAGATCGTTTTACGAAGTGTGCTCACTTCTTGGCAGTCAATACCACTTATACATTAGATAGATTGGCCGATTTGTACATTGGTGAGATTGTTAGACTGCATGGGGTGCCGAAGTCTATTGTGTCTGATAGAGATCCGAGGTTTACAGCTCGATTTTGGGAGTGTCTGCATACAACTTTGGGTACTCGTTTGAATTTCAGCACGTCTTATCATCCTCAGTCAGATGGTCAGTCAGAGAGAGTTATACAGATTTTAGAGGACATGTTGCGTTGTTGCATCATTGATTTTCAGGGTAGGTGGGAGAAGCATTTGCCTCTTGTTGAGTTCGCCTACAATAATAGTTTTCAGTCGAGCATTCAGATGGCTCCGTATGAGGCCTTGTACGGTAGAAAGTGTAGAACTCCAGTTTGTTGGGCCGAAGTGGGACAGAAGTTGCTACCTATGCCAGATTTGCTCAAGGGGACAACCGACAAGGTAAATTTGATTTGGGATCGATTGAAGGCTGCTTCAGATAGGCAGAAGTCCTATGCCGACTTGAAGAGGAATGAAGTTGAGTTCTCAGTGGGTGAGAAAGTGTTCTTAAAAGTGTCTTCGTGGAAGAAAGTAATGAGATTTGGCTGAAAGGGAAAGTTGAGTCCGAGGTACATAGGACTGTATGAGATTGTGAAGAGGGTTGGTCTAGTTGCTTATCAGTTGTGTTTGCCATCCGAGCTAGAGAAAATACACGATGTATTTCATGTTTGGATGCTCCGTAAGTATAAGTCCGATCCATCGCATGTTATGCCTGTAGAAGAGATTGATTTGAATCTGGATTTGACTTATGAGGAAGAACCAGTCGAGATCCTGGCTTCTGACAATAAGGTGTTGCGGGGTAGATCGATTGAGTTAGTAAAAGTGCGGTGGCAACGTCGAGGGGTGGACGAGGCCACTTGGGAGAGGAAGGAGGATATGGAGAGGCAGTTTCCATGTCTCTTTCAATCAGGTAATTTTGGGGACGAAATTCCTTAAGTGGGAGAGAGTTGTAACACCCATATTTTGGGGTTAGAAGTTAGGCGTGTGATTGATTCGAGTCATTCAAAAAAGAAATTGGTTTAATCTAATTAGGCCATAATTATGAGTTAAATGAGATTTAACTATTTCAAGGTGGCATTTTTGTAAATAAAATGAAAAGTAGATGACAACCTTTTTCAATCAAAAAGGAACAAAAAAAAAAGACTTCATCTTTCCCCTTTTTCTTCATTCCAACGTGAAACCCAACTAAACCCCTCGCAAACCCCAAAGTTTACTATTACATTCAATCTCTCCATTGATTCAAGGGCATTTTCAAAGGTAAACCTATTTCTCAACTCTCCTCACCATCCCCATCGTTTACATGGTCTTGGATTTCAAAACTATCCATTTTTGTATTTTGCAAGTTTGATGAAAGTTTGAATTTTTAATGGGTTTTTCAATTGTGGTTGAATTGTTGAGATGGGTTTTGGTTTAATCTCATCAAAATACACTTATAATCTTGAAATGGTTGGATTTAGGTGAAAACCCGAAGTGGGTCTTTGGAGCAATTTTTGAAGTGTCTAAAATTGGGTTTTTGGTGTGTTTTAGGGTTGAGTTGAAGGGCTAATGGTATAGGGTTATTAGGGAAGTGTTTTGGGACCTTTTAGATGCCATTTGGGTGTTAGAAATCATGATTTTCAGCTAGGTATTGGGGGAGCACGAAAATGGGAATTTTGTGATTAGTTGAGTTTGAAATTGGTGAAGTTTGCCTTGTGTTTATGGGTTGAAGTTTGTGACCGAATTTAGCATTGAATTGGTAAGTAATGATTGTGTTTTGATTGGTTAGAAGCAAGAGGAAACATCGGGGAAGCATCGGGACCGAATCCGGGAATTGAGGAGGTTTGACTTGCTTGCTTGGTTTGCTAAGGAAGGATGGCGAGTAAAACTCTAAATTTGTTTTAAAGTTATTTCAGGTGTGTGTTGTGGAGGTATTGGAATGAGTTTGGTAGACCATTACAAGATAGAAGTCAAATCGGTAGTTTGACTTCTTGTTTGTAATGAGCTTTGATTTCCTAATGCCTATCTTGATCTTGCATAGTATGTGTTGACCTTGAATATATATACATTGTTGTGTATGATGATAGTTGAATGATATGAATGATGATTAATGTGATGTGGTTTAAAGAGATTCGCACTAGTTAACTTACCGTGTGTAAAAGATCGATCATTAGGATTAGTGTGCACACGTTTGAGTCAAAACGCGCGTGGCCTTGATGGCGTTGAGTCATCAAGGAAGAGTATGATGATGTAATATTCCACCGGGAATTTATTTATATTATACGTGATGATGAGTGGAATCCCATCCGTAGGGCATGTGGTGATGAGTGGAATCCCACCCATGCAAGGTCCGGTGATGAGTGTAATCCCACCGAGGTAATGTTATTGTCGAGAGTAAATCCGCACATCCGAGTAAACTAATAGTGGCCAATGAAATTGCTCTTATGCTTATGATGTTGTGATATTGGTTTAAAATGTTGAGCTTAATATGATGTGGGATGCCATATTTATGACTCTTGAAATACTAGCTAGGTTGCTATGAGATGCCTATGTATATTGTGTGTGATGTTAAGGATTTGCATGCTTGGACCCTGCATTGTTGTTGTTTTTGATTTTGGAGCACCCTCACTAAGCTTCTAGCTCACGCTCTTATTTTCAACAATGCAGATCATTAGCGTGGTGTTAGCAAGGAGCAAGGTGAAGGGGCTTTCCATGTGTAGTTGCTCAAGTATGATTTAGTAATTAAAGTGGTAGTTTAGCAATGGGGCTACTATATTTTTGTATGAGCATTGTATGACTCATAAATGTTGTTGATGCTTATGTTTTGGCTTGGATTTGTAAACCATGTTAAGTCTTGATGAATGCTTGTGTTGATGAGGCTATGCCTAGGATGGTTTATGTTGTTTTGGTTGTGTATGCAAACATTGTATGTGTTGACTTGTGCCTTATGGCTTTTTGAACTCTTAAGTATGCCCATATATGCAAAATCTATCCCTTGCGTGAATGTTATGATGTATATGTGTATTTGTTCATCCTAATTGCTTTACATGTTAATTCATGGTTGTAGTATGTTGTATGAATGGTTGTATGTGGCTAGGAGAGTCCCAATATGCATTTAGAGTGTGAGTCTTGTTAGTTTTTGCTAAAATTGGAGAATTGCAGAGCAGGGCGTATCAGTACGCCTAAGGGCCGTATCGGTACGCCTAAGGGCCGTATCGATACGGTCTTGCCTACAAGACTCAGTTTTGGCTGGGCGTATCGCTACGGTACAGTTCTATCTCGTTGACCACGAGATGTTGACTGAGAAGGGCGTATCGATATGCTCAAGGGCTGTATCGGTACGGTCTTCCCTGAGTTGACTGTTTGAGTTGACCTAGTCAAGGCGTATCGATACCCTTGATTGGTGTATCGATACGGCCTGCCCTGTAAGTGTAAAATGGACTGTTTGAAGTGTGGTTATGGTTCAAATGTGCTTCTTTATTGATGTTTTCCGCTGACGTGATCACTTAGGAATTAACATGCATTTAGACAAGATTAAAATGAAAGAAAATTTTTAGGGTTGCTAACCGAGGAGGAACCTTAACAAGTTTCGCTTAAGTTTTCCCCGTGTAGCCTACTCGGACCGGTCATCGGCCAGATCGGGACGAGGGGATTACATTTTCCATTTAAAAGTTTGTACTTCGATCTATCTAATACAAACTCCAAGTTTTTAAATGTTTTCCTATGTAATATAATGGCTATTCCCCAATATTGCTAGAAAAGGCTTTCACATTCTCATATTTCTATCATCATAAACAAAGACACCTTGCTCTATTTTGCCACGATTTTTATATTTTCCTTAAAGAAGTCCTAAGCAAATTAACCATGAAATTAATGCCTCTAGTAGAAACTAAAATTAACATTGACACCTGTTGCAGATTTCAAAGCTATTTCCATACCTATGTTTGGATTGAGGAAAGGATAGGAACGTAAGAGAATAAAGAAACATTTCATTTGTTTAGTTATGTTGCGGATCTTCAGATCTCTTTGAGTTTGTGAAACGGCTTCCGTTTCAAAGTTGGTCACACCTCCAACAACAGTTCATATTGTTTTCTCCAGGTGTATACGTTCAGTTTGTCAGAATTTTCTCCTCTTTGGTGAAAGGTGGTTCACACGATCATCATGAGGGGTTCAAACAATCCTACTGAGATCCATAGGTATGGAATATAAACATTTGCATACAGACGGACTCGACTCTCTAACCTTAAGCTTATAGCCTATTAAATGGAGAAGTCTGTGAATTGTTGTAAGTTGGTCAACTGTTTGAACCCACAATAATGGCCTATAAGCTTAATATCATAGGGTCGAGTCCTATGCACAAATGCTCATATTTTGCACATGTAATTCTTGACATGTCCTTGTCACGACTCTCGATACGGTTGTGTGAACCATCCTTTACCAAATAGGTTCTCCCCTCCTCAAGGTCGGGAGACAAAACTCTAAGACTAAAACAAAACACATACATTGAAGAAAATAATACCAACCGTTGTTGAGGGTTCGACTAATTGATCACGGATGACATTTTTCAATCTGCTACGGATGGAGTCGAAAGATAACTCAACAAGTTACAAAACAAAGGAACAACGCGGTGCTTTAACTACCCTTTCTTCCCCTCGAAACCTTTATTTCTCAACTACTCCAATTTGGATTAAAAATAAGAGAAATGAAAGAATTTAAATCTTTTCTAAATGTAAAATAACTATATCTATTTTTTTTCTTTAACCTTTTTTTGTAAGCTTCAAAATTAGTCATTGACTTTAACATTTAAATCTCACGAAACTCATTCATCTCTTCTTTTTTCTATTAATTCATAAATTCTAAAAAAATACAAAAAAAATGGTAAAACATGTACAACTCTAAGAAACTACTAAAACTCAAACAAGTTCATAATATATGTTAGTAAGACATATTTAAGTTCTTAATTTTTCTCACTCGACTTAAATTTAAAATAGTTAAAATCATTCCAATAACTTTTATGAATTCACAAATAATCCCAAAAACACTTTTTTAATATAATTAAATCAATTTAGAAGGGTATAATTGAAATGATATACTGTATTAAATTACATTCTTCCCCTTCCTTCTAATCCTTAAACATTAGCTTTTCATAATCCATTCCTTTCAATTCATTTCATTTACTCATTTTAGCTATCCAAATAAAGAGATTAGTGCCCTTGAATTTCCTTTCTATCCTTTTTAAATCTTTACTTTCTTTTTCTTCCCTTGCCATACCTTTCCTTTCCTTTACTAATTTCAACCCAAAGAGAAATCAATCTTATTTCAAGATCCAACATAAAGTGTATGGCATCAACTAGCTTGTCAAGAGAGAACTCTTAAACAGGGATGGGTGCAGTCCCTACTCCTCTTGCATACACTCGCTCTCCCCAAAAAGGCTGATCCCCGAAGAAAGGTACAATAGTTTTCAGACATTGTATTCAAACATAAAAATGACTTTAAAAAGTGTAGAAACAATCAAAAGGATATAGTCTAGGAGATGACAGCTTACCGCAGCTTTAAGACCAGCGGCAGTAGTTCCAGCTCCACCATGATGAACCTGAGGAAAACATGCAAGGATATTGTTAAAACATAACAAAAGAACTAATGTGTTTCAATTAGTTATTTACCACTATCACTCAAAACACATTGATACCTAAATTCCAGAAGAGGTATTATAGAAGGAAGCTAAAACCTAAAATTCTTTCAACTTGAACAACCCCACTTTTCCTCAATTTCGGGCCAAAAAATAGCACACAAAGCGCAAAAACCGTGACTATTTTCTAAATATTCCTACCTAAAACCAATTGGTAGCATGTGAAGGTGCCCAACTTTAAAGTAAGAGCACAGAAAACCTAATGCATAACAGGTGTGGCATAACACCACTTAAACATAAGGATTAATACCTTGCAACTCATATGTCGTTGCGCAAGAAATAAGGCTTGTTGTTCTATCTTTAAATCATATTCTATCTTCAAAACGTTTAACAAAGAAAAAGAATAAGGGGGTCATTGTCTCACTTACGAAGCCACATCTCATCAACCCATTTTTATAATACCAACTAGCCCTCTTTAGGCCAACAATATAGATAGATAAAGATTAATAAAAGCAATCATGGTTAGTTAAAATAAGTGCTAAAAAAATTAAGAAATTAAAACAAAAATTAAATTTACCGAGATAAAAAGAAGGGAGAAGAAAAGTGTGGTCATTTGAAGAGGCTGGAAACCAATAGGAATTTACAGAGATAAAAAGATTATTTGAGAGGGCAACTCAAGTTGAAATTTTTGAGACACAGATGCTCTGAGGCTAAATTAACAAGTCTCATCTTTAACCAAAACAGTATGATTAAAGATCAGTGTTGTTGAGAAGTTATGCTAAATCAATTTAGGAATCATTAGAAAAAGAAGAAATATGCATGCAGAGTATTAAAACAAAAAAGGGGGACATCCCTTCCCATTACAAATCAGTTTCACAATATCCCATTACAGAAATTCTAAATTTAGATTAAAGAACACAATATTAAAATAGAAAGTTCAAATAGTTAATCCCCAAACTAAAAAGCCAATATAACTATTATTCCATTGAGTTGGTATGAGGATTTTCGATAGACATAAGCACTCAACACCCTTTTCTAGATGTTTTGAAGATATATATGTAAGATTACCCGAGCTATTGGAATTTTAGTCACTATGTAATTAGTGTTTTAATTAGCATGTAATTAGTAATCAGTAGTTTACTTAAAGTCTATTTCTTTGAAGATAAGAGTTAGAAGTTTGTTGTATTTAGAACTCCTAATTGTATCTAAAGTCCTACTCAGAGTCTTTATAAAGCTGTAACGCAAGAAGAATCATTTAACATAGAATAAAAATTATTCAGTTTCTGTTATTCTATACTGTTATTTTACATGGTATCAGTATAATATCGATCCGAGTTAAAAATCCATCAACTCTGAAATGCAGTCCATAGCAGAGCAGACTGCTGGTTTGGAGTTTTTTCTAGAGATTTCAGGTTCGGTCGTCACATGCCATAGAATTGTGGCAAATATATCCCTAATGGAGGATAAAGGTACACACCACGAAACTTCTTTCTACCATTGATGCCTTAGCATGGATTATTGACTCTGGAGCTTCTAATCACATGACTGGTAACATGCAATTATTCTTAAATTTTTTAGATTCTAGAGGCTCTATTAAAACAACCAAGGGCTCTTTCTCTCCTATTAAAGGGAGTGGCTCAGTCATACTTAATGATAATTTCGTACTTGAAGATGTTTTTGTTTGTGCCTAATCTTGCTAGCAATCTCATCTTTGTTAGTAAACATTCAAAGAATTTGAAGTGTTCATTACAATTTACGAAATCTGATTGTTTCTTGCAGACAATGAACTCGAGAAAAATGATTGGCAATGCTAGCTTGCAAAATGGTCTCTATGTCCTAGACAAAAAACCATATTCTCAACAAAACACTTCTTGCTCTTTTACTTCCTTAGGACATATTGATAATATAATATTATGGCATTTTAGATTAGGGCATCCAAATTTTCATTATCTTGCTAAATTGTTCCCTCCATTGTTTGTTAATAAGAAACCAAGTTCTTTTAAATGCCACATATTTCCTCCTGTTAAACATACAAAAGCATTCTATTTACCATCTTCCTACAAACTTTCCCAACCATTTCATTAATTCATAGGGATGTTTGGAGTCCTTCCCTGAAGAATGTAACTGGTAGTAGGTGGTTTGTAACTTTTATTGATTATCATAGTAGAACAATTTGGGAATATTTGTTGAGGGATAAATCGGAAGTAGCCTATGTTTTTGATAAATTTTACAATATGGTTGCAACCTAATTTGCCAGCAAAATTCAACTATTTAAGTCTGATAATGGGGTGGATATTTTACTCAGTCCTTAGGGGAGTTTTTTAAAATAAAAAGGATTGTTTAGAGTAGCACATGTGTGGATACACCACAACAAAATGGGGTTGCAGAAATAAAGAATAGACATTTATTGGAGGTTACTAGGTCTTTGATGTTTACAAGTAATATCCTAAGTATTTGAGGGTTAAGGCTTTGTTAACTGCAACCTATCTTATTAATCGAATGCCTAGTAAAGTTTTCCAATCTAAAACGCCTAGAGCTATTTTTTAGATAGTTACCCCAATTTTAAACCCTTGTCATCTACTCTCCCTTTCAAAGTTTTTTGTTGCGCTGTGTTTGTGAGAAATCCTGCTCCCTCTAAACTTAACCCTCGATCCTTGAAATGTGACTTGGTAGGGAATTCTTCACTTAAGAAGGGCTACAAATGTTATCATCCTTCTTCTAAGAAATTTTTTATTTCCTTGGATTTTAAGTTTTTTGAATAAGAACCTTTTTTCTTGCGACTGCAAATCAGGGGGAGAATTGTGATGTTTTTCAGCCTTATGAAAATCAGGTTTATCATTTTCTACCTTTAGAGTTATTATCTACTCATAATCCATTATCTCTTGAACCTCATACTCCTTTAAACTCCTCTACTTCTTCCCCTATTGTTACACCTAAAACTTCCCATCCATCCCTATTACTCCTTAAAAATTCACCTAAACATTCTTCACAAACTCATCAGCCTCCAAATCAACTAAAGGTTTACACCAAAAAATAGAAAACTATTCCAGAGACTGTTTTGCAATCTAACACTTGCCAAGAGTTGGACTTAAGTTCAGTTGCTTGTGAGAATGATGGAGGTAACGTTCTAGCTGAGACTCCTCATTTACGTGAGTTTGATTAGTTGCTTATTGCTAAAAGAAAAGGGGTAAGACAGTGAACTAAACATCTCATTCAGATGTATGCTGCTTATGGTAATATAATGCTATCTTTTAAGGCTTTTACAATTTTTTTAGATAAAGAATAGTTACCTAACACCATTGAGGAGGCTCTAAAGATTCTAAGTGGAGAAGGGATGTTGAACATGAAATTAAAGCACTTGAAAAGAACAATACTTTGACCATTACAGATCTTCCATAGGGTAAGAAACCAAATGGATGCAAGTGGGTGTTCGCTATAAAATACAACTCTATTGGCAATATATAGAGGTATAAAGCAAGGTTGATGACAAAGGGTTTTACTCAAACCTATGGAATTCATTATAATGAAACTTTCTCACATGGTATTAAGCTAAATACAATTAGAATTCTCTTAAGCTTGGTTGTAAACAAGGACTGGAAGCTTCATCAAATCGACATTAAGAATGCTTTTCTTAAAGGGAAATTGGAAGAAGAGGTGTACATGAGAGTGCCTCCAGGTTTGAAGTCTGCAAAAGGTGATCAGAAAGTTTGCAGACTTGATAAATTCATCTATGATTTGAAGTAGTCACCTAGAGCGTGGTTCGATGGATTCACAAAGGTGATTATGGAAAATGGATACAAACAATTCTTGGCATATCACACACTCTTCATTAAGGTAACCTGTAGTAATAAAAGGGTTATTTTAATAGTGTATGTGGATGATATAATTCTGACAGTTGATGATGATGAAGAAATAAATCACTTGAAGGGGTTGTTGAATACCGAGTTTGAAACAAAAGACCTAGTAGAGCTCAGATACTTTCTAGGCATGGAGGTTGTAAGATCGAGCCAGGGTCTGGTAATAAACAAAAGAAAATATGTTTTAGATGTACTAAATGAAGATGGACTGTTGGGATGCAAATTAGCTGATACTCCCATAGAAGTAGGCTTAAATTCAATCGAGAGGACTCGAACCCCAAAGCTGATAAGGGTAAATTTCAATGGTTAGTGGGAAATCTAATTTATCTGTCATTAACCAGACCAGACATTGCTTTTCCAATCAATGTTATCAGTCAACACATGACTGATCCAAGAGAAGACCACATGGAAGCTGCAATGAGAATTTTGAGATATTTGAAAGGAACATCAGGGCATGGACCGCTATTTAAAAAGACTCAAGAAAGGATTGTTCATATTTTTTCAGATTCAAGCTGGGCGAGTGAACTAACAGACATGAGATAAACTAGTGGCTATTGCTCCTTTGTTTGGGGAAATCTAGTGACCTGAAGGAGTAAGAAACAAACAGTTATGTCCAGAAGCAGTACTAAAGCAGAATACATTGCTTTAGCATTGGGAATGTGTGAAGGAATTTGGTTGTTGAAGCTACTGAAGGAGATAAACGTAAACCAGAAGGAAAAATTTGAAATCTTCTGTGAAAATCAATCCACGATACAAATTGCTTGAAATCCAATCCACTATGACAGAACCAAACACGTGGAAATTGACAGGCATTTTATCTCAGAAAAGATTACTAGTGGGACAACCTCTTTATCCTATGTTCCTACTGATGAACAAGTGGAAAATGTGCTTACAAAAGAACTACCAAAAACCTCATTCTATAAGTTTTTATGCAAGTTGGGATTATATAATGTATATTCTTTAGCTTGAGGGGAGTGTAAGATTATTCGAGAGCTATTAGAGTTTTAGTCACTATGTAATTAGTGTTTTAATTATCATGTAATAGTAGTCTGTAATTTATCCCCTTAAAGATAAGAGTTAGAAGATTGTTGTATTTAGGACTCCTAATTGTATCTAAAGTCCTACTCTAAAAGTCTTTATAAAGCTGTAACGCAAGAAGAATCATTTAACGGATAATAAAAATTATTCAATTTTCTATTATTCTATATTGTTATTCTACAATATCTCCTTTCTAGTTTTTGGTTATAACTTATGTTTCGTTTTTTGGGGCCAAAAACCAACTATAGTTTTATTAGAAAAGAGTTAGCCTTCAAAATTCAACCTCATGATACTTAGTTTTCTGTTACACAAAAGAGGTAGGGGCTGAGGTACAAACCTTGGTCATGAACCCTCTTAAGGAAACAAATAATAGGTCAAGCTTATACTAAAAGGCATAAGATAGTAATGCATACAAAATGTAACAAAAATGAAATACAAGGAATTGAAGACAATAAAAACTTTGTGCAAAATCATTAAAAAGTTAACAAAACAAAACAAACACTTCAAGGACAAGTTACATATCAATCAACTAGTTCACAGGTTCTAAAATGGAGCGATTGTGTAGGTTGTAGGCGTGTAAATTAGAGTTATATCTATGTAAATATCTAAGTAGTTTAGATATCCTATAACTCTATCTCTTAGTATGATAGAACATTATCTAGAATAGTTTTATTTGTATTATAATTCTATGTATTGTATCTACTTAAGCAGACTTGTAATCCTATTCTGAAATATTGAAGGAAAACAGAGAATCGAATTGATCTCTACTTAAAATACCTAATTTAGGTAAATTAGATTTGTATATATAATTCTATGTTACCTAGTATAGGTAAATTAGATTTGTATATATAGCCCTATAGGTCTTATGAATAAAATACGAGAAATTACTTTCTACATGGTATCAGTTGTCCTAGGTTTTTTTTTCAAGTACTCTTAAAATTTTCAATTTCTTGGGCTGTTGGGATTTCGAACTAAAGATTTCTTTTTGGTCGTTCTTCACCGGCCATCTTCGGCGGCCCCTCTGTCGACACCGCTCGTACCACGGGAACCGCCGTCCACCGATCTAGAGATTCCGGTCACCAGAATCACAGCGCGTGAGCCTCGCGCACCACCCCAAGCTTCCGCCGATCTTTCACGCGTCGGCGTGTGAGAGCGCGTAGTGACCTTGTTCCGCCGACGTTGCTACTTCATTCCGATCACACCTCTGCCGCCGGTCCTTGCTTCCGGATCGTTTTGGGTTGGGTGTCTTGTCTTTTGGTACTGTTAGGGTTTTGTTTTTCCTGGTTGTTCTTGGTTCTTTGCTTCTTTGATCTCATGGCTGAAAAGAAAGTTGATTTTATGTCTGATATCGTTCTGGTTACATCTAAAATTACTAATCATAAATTGAATGGCTTTAATTTTCTCGATTGGAACCATACAATTGAGTTGTATTTGTTAAGCCTTTCTATGGACAGTCATTTGACTGATGATCCTCCGACGAATGATTCTCGCCTTCCATGGATGAGAGAAGATGCAAGCATGTATATCCAGATTCGTAATTCTATTGACAGTGAGGTGGTAGGTCTAGTTAATCATTGCAAGACGATGAAACAGTTGATGAGCTGTTTGCAATTTTATATTCTGGCAAAGGAAATTTTTCACGTATGTATGATGTTTGTCAGAATTTTTACATGGCTGACAAAGAAGACCGGACTTTAACTAGTTATTTTATGGATTTTAAGAAAATGTATGAAGATCTTAATATGTTGTTCCCCTTTAGTGCTGATATCAAGGTCCAACGCAGTCAGCGAGAGCAAATGGCGGTTATGAGTTTTCTAGCTGCTCTTCCACCAGAATTTGAGACTGCTAAATCTCGAATTCTCTTTGGTTCAGAGTTCTCCAGCCTCGATGATATTTTTCGGAGGGTACACCGTACTGAGAATTATTTGCCTACTCCATCCCCGCAACATGGCAGTGTTCTACTCAGTGGTGCTCTTCCTTCCAACTCTGGCAAGTAACATTTCAAGAGTAGTGGTCCTAGTCATTCCACGGGGTCTGGGCCGAACAAAACCGATCCACAGTTTGGAGTTCGTAGTCAGGATCACAATGCAGTTATTTGTCATTACTGTCACAAATTGGGACATACCAAGCGTGATTGTCGAAAGCTTCAGTTTAAGAAAGCTTCGTCTGCTCATGTTGCTTCTAGTGTAGACACTTCTTTACCGGCTGCTACGATATCTGCGGATGAGTATGCCAAGCTTCTTCACCTTCAAGACACTGTAAAGCATCCTTCCGGTCATGTTTCTGCCCATTTTCAGTCAGGTAAACCCAATACATGTCTTGTTTCCAGCTCTTCCAAATGGGTCATTTATTCTAGTGCAACAGACCACATGACATGTAACCCCAATCTTCTTTCTCATTTTACCACCCATCCTTCTATCAATCCTGTTACTTTAGCTGATGGTTCCACATCTTCTGTTATTAGCTCTGGCACTTCGTACCCCGCTCCCTCTCTTACTTTGTCCTCTGTTTTGAGTTTACCACATTTGTCCTTTAACTTGATGTCAGTTAGTAAACTTACACGTACCCTTAATTGTTGTGTCTCATTTTTTTCCTGGTTATTGTGTGTTTCAGGATCTTTTGACGAAGAAGATTATTGGTAAAGGGCACGAGTCTCATGGTCTCTACATCCTTGACACCTATGCTTCAGAACCTTTCGCTTGCACTGGAATTGTCAATCCTTTTGAAGAACATTGTCGATTGGGTTATCCTTCTCTACCTTCTTTGAAGAAACTTTGTCCTCAATTTTCTAGTTTAAAATCGTTAGATTGTAAGTCTTGTCAGTTTGCTAAACACCATCGCCTTAGTTCAAGTGCTAGAGTCAATAAACGAGCTTCTGCTCCATTTGAGTTAGTTCACTCTGATGTTTGGGATCCTAGTCTTGTTACTTCTAAACCCGGCTTTCAGTATTTTGTTACTTTTGTTGATGATTATTCTCGAATGACATGGCTCTATTTAATGAAATCTCGCTCTAAATTATTTACTCATTTCTCTTCTTTTTGTGCTGAGATTCGAACCCAATTTGGTACGCATGTCCAAAACTTGAGAAGTGATAATGCCAAAGAGTATGTTTCAGGTCCTTTTCAGAAATACATGCTTGAGCACGATATTCTCCATCAAACTTCTTGTGTTGATACCCCTTCTCAAAACGGTGTTGCTGAACGCAAAAATAGACATCTACTTGAAACTGCCCGAGCATTGCTATTTCAAATGCAGGTTCCAAAATGCTTTTGGGTTGATGTCGTCTCCACAGCATGCTTTTTGATCAATCGTATGCCCTCTTCCATTTTGTTGGGTAACATCCCTTTTCATACTCTTTTCCCCGCTAAAAATTTGTTTCCTCTCTCCCCGAAAATTTTGGTTGTACTTGTTTCATTCGGGATGTCTGTCCTCAAGTTACAAAACTTGATCCTAAATCTTTGAAATGTTTGTTTTTGGGGTATTCACGTGGCTAAAAAGGGTATTGTTGTTATTGTCCGAATCTGGGTAGGTATCTTGTGTCTGTTGATGTTACTTTTTTGGAACATAAACCTTTTTCGTTTTCTTCAGGGTCTAGCGCTCAGGAGGACGAGGATTTCTTGTTTTATCAGGTCCCATCACTCTTGGAGTTTTCCTCATCCTCCTTAGTTCCGCCCTCTTTTCTCAAGCCCCCCATCAAAAACATCTACACCCGTCGGCCACAACCACCCCCTTCCGACCCAATTACAAATGTTCCAAATGTTCCAGATTCATGTCCTGATGAGCCAATATCTTTGTCATCAGATTCACCTCATCTCAATGATCTTGACCTTCCTATTGCTTTTCGGAAAGGTAAACGTGCTTGTACTTACCCCATTTCCTCTGTTGTTTCCTATAATTGTTTGTCTTTTTCTTCTCGTGTCTTTGTTACATCCCCAGATACTATTTATGTCCCTAAAACTGTTAGCGAGGCATTATCTCATCCTGGATGGTGTGCAGCTATGCTTAAGGAAATGACTGCTCTATAAGTCAATGGCACATGGACTTTGGTTTCTTTGCCTAATGGTAAACGAGCTATTGGATGTAAGTGGGTATTTACTGTTAAATTTAATCATGATGGCTCTATTAATCATTTGAAAGCCCATCTTGTTGCCAAGGGATATGCTCAGACCTATGGTGTGGATTACTATGATACTTTCTCTCTTATTGCCAAACTTGCTTATGTCAGGCTATTTATCTCCCTTACAGCCATTTTTAATTGGCCTTTGCATCAGTTGGATATCAAGAATGCTTTCCTTCTTGGTGATCTTCAGGAGGAGGTTTATATGGAGCAACCACCTGGGTTTATTGCTCAAGGGGAGTCGGGGAAAGTCTGTTGTCTGAAGAAATCTTTATATGGTCTGAAACAGAGTCCTCGGGCTTGGTTTGGTAAGCTTAGTCAGGCTATTGAAAAGTTTAGGATGAAAAAAAAGTGAATCAGAACATTCTGTTTTCTTTAGAAAGTCTGATGGGGGCATTATTCTACTAGTCGTATATGTGGACGATATTCTCCTCACTAGTAATGACACTAGTGGAATTTCCTCATTGAAGTCTTTTCTCCATACCCAGTTTCACACTAAAGATGTGGGGGCGTTGAAATATTTCTTGGGGTTGAGGTGAACAGAAAAAAAATGAATCTTCCTATCTCAGAGGAAGTATGTGTGTGATCTTTTATTGGAATCAAGGAAATTGGGTGCCAAACCTTGTAGTACACCAGTGGTCCCTAATCTACAATTAACTAAAGAAGGTGAACTGTTTGATGATCCTGAAAGGTACAGAAGACTTATCAGTAAATTAAATTATCTCTCGGTGACGCGTCCTGATATATCTTTTTCGGTGAGTGTTCTGAGTCAATATATGTCGTCACCGACTGTCGATCATTGGAAAGTAGTAGAGAAAGTTTTATGTTATCTGAAAAGTGCTCCTTGGCGTGGAATTCTATATGGGAATCATGATCATAATAGAATTGAATGTTTTCCGACTCGGATTGAGCAGGATGCAAGGAAGATAGAAGATCCACCTCAGGATATTGTGTGTTTGTTGGAGGAAATTTGATTTCTTGAAAGAGTAAAAAGCATAATGTAGTCTCACGGTCTAGTGCAGAAGCTGAATATAGAGCAATGCCCAAGTCCGTATGTGAGACTATATGGGTGTATCAGCTCCTCGGTGAGATTTGAATTAAAGCTTCAATACATGCAAAATTTTGGTGTGATAATCAAGTTGCATTACACATTGCTTCTAATCCAGTTTTTCATGAAAGAACGAAACACATTGAAATTGATTGTCACTTCATTCGCGAAGAGATACAACAAGGTTTGATATCTACTGTGTTGTCACCTAATTTTCACCTCAACTTTAAATAATCCGAAAAAAAGAAAAAAAAAGATAAAGATAAAAAAATCCTTTTTCCCTTTAAATAATAAAAGGCCCGCCTTTTTTAAATTAAATAAATATAACAAAAAAACAACTTTTAAAAGCCCATTTCTTTGAAGCCCATTTCAAAAGAAAAAAGAATAGCGCCCATTTTAAAAAATACAAGCCTATCTTTTAAAAAAGAAAAGAAAAATATGTGTTTTTATTAATTAAT
Source organism: Hibiscus tridactylites (assembly GCA_958450335.1). Taxonomy (NCBI): domain Eukaryota; kingdom Viridiplantae; phylum Streptophyta; class Magnoliopsida; order Malvales; family Malvaceae; genus Hibiscus; species Hibiscus tridactylites. The sequence continues at coordinate 9,057,381 of OY288275.1, forward strand.
AAAGGTGGAAAATAAATGTTGTAGGGAAAAGGAAATAAAATGAAAGAAAAAAAGGGAATAAATGTGATAAAAAAAACAGCAAAGAAAACATCGAAAAAATAGTAAAAAAAGAAAATAATAAATAAATAAATAAAAAGAGGATCAAGCGCACGTCACGCGCATGTGCGTGGGCTGCACGCGTGCGGACTGGTTCCCCAGCAAACCCTCTGCCGAGCGTTCACGGTGGTCGGTCGTCGTTTACTGGCCACGGCTGTCGGCGCCGTTGGTACCGGCCGGTCCGCCTCGCCACCGCCTACCTAATGCCACCAACCCCGCTCGCTGCCACCACCAGTGCTCGCTGGAATCTGCAAAAAAACTGAGACAAAAGGTCAAACCCTAGACTCGAATCAAGGGGAAAATTCAGCTTCGATATTAGACCAAATCAGATAAGGATTGAGGGGTTTTACCGAGAATCAAGTTCTTGGTCTGATTTTGGCTCTAATTTGAGTATTAAACACGAAAATATGCTTGATTTGCAAGCTCAAGTTGAGTATAAAACCCCCTCCTCTCCTTTGTTCAACAGACCATTTTCAAGAAAACACATTTGAAAAAAAAAAAGAAAATAGGCTTAGAAAAAAATTCGAAAAATTCTCTAAAATTTTTTCAAGAGTTACTGGAAACTTTGAGTTGAAGTTCGAGTTTGGAAGCAATTTTCCGGAGGCAATTAGGAGCATTTCGAGAAGTCCGTATTCGAGTTCTTCGTTCGTTGTTTCGGTAAAATTTCTATCTTTTCTTTTACTTTTTATTTTGAATTTTTTATACTTGTTCTTGGTTGAATTTTTGTGTGTGTTTTTTTTGTGGATTTTAGGTTGTGTTCTTGAAGTCATAAAATCGTTTCACGATTCCGGTAATATTTTCGTTTTAAATTTCCGTTTTAATTTTGGTTTGATCTTTAAAAATTTGCATGCTTAAAAAATGTTGTTAGAATTGTTTTGATCTTTAGAAATGTAGAAACAAATTTTTAAAAGTGTTTAAATAAATATAAATGAGTAAATGTGGTTTAATTGAAAAAAACTTAAAGTTAGTGATTTAATTAAGAAAAAATAATGCATGGGTTTAAATAATAAAGGGGCTTGATTTTAAAAATATAAAAAGTTTTATGAAATTTATTTTTAATAATAAATGGGTTAAGTAATTTTACAAAGGAAAAAATAAATTGGATGTTATTTTTTAGAAAAAAGTAATAAGTTATAAAAGTTAAAATAACAAAATAAAATGGGTTTTATAAATAAATTTTAAGGTTTTAGGAGAAAAATAAATTTTGAAAAAAAATTAAAAGGAAATATTCTAAAAAATAATAAATTTGTTTTTTTAAAGGGTTATTAGAAAGAAAAAGGCTAAAAACGAAAAAAAAAGAAGTTTTTAGAAAAAGATATTCTTTTTGAAAAGGAAAATACAAAGAAGGGTTTAGGGTTTAAAACATTAAAATGAAAAAGGGTAAAAAATTTAAAAAGGGGTCTTGGATTTTTAAAATTTTTAAAAGTAAAAAGTAAAAAAGGATTTTCAAAAGAAATAATAAAGAAAAAAAGTCAAAAGAATAAATGGTTGCTTGCTTGTTTTAAAAATAGGTTTAAAACTTAGGGCTAGGTTCTAAAGCTTAGATAGAGACATGTTTTGTTGAAAAATGTTCTTCACAAAAAAAAAATACACTTAAGCATACTTAAACTTTAAATTAAGAATAAAAGACTTAGATGTTTTTAATTTTTTTAAATAATCAAACTTAGAGTAAAAAATAAAATGTTCAACGCACTAACTTTCCATGTTGTTTGAAAAAGAGAAATTAATTTAATGCGGTGTCTTATCAAACAGGAATGACAGGTTAGCGCCAAAAATGTTGGCGGTGATTAAAGTTCATCCCCCGTGCGATAAGGTTATTAAAATAGACTAATATTAATTAAATGGACAAGTAAAGTCGAACCTTTTTTTGAACTTGCAAATTCCAGTTTTGAAAACGATTTTAAAACCAATTTGGTACCAATTTTGGGCGTCGTGGGGTGCTAACCCTTCCCGACGCGTAACCGACCCCTAAACTTGTTTTCTAATTTTCGCAGACCATAACCGTTGTTTTATTAAAATAACCTTGTTTTAAAGTGATCCAAACACACTTTTCAAAAAGATTGGTGGCGACTCCATTTTTTAAGTTTTCCAAAAAGTTGAAGCCTCCCTAAAAAGGTGGATGCGACAGCTTGGCGACTCCATTGAGAATTGTTTTTGTTTTTTTCATAAAAACAAAAGAGGGTCAGGTCACAAATTAGTTTTAAATGGTTTTCAAAAAAAAGTTTTTTTTTTAAATATGGAATTTGCAAATTCATTATAGGTTCAATTTATTTGTCCGTTTAAATGAATATAACTCTATTTACGCATTAAAGGCTTAATTCCAAGCTTTATTCCCGAGATTTGTCTCGTTTGTTTAAGTGGGGGAAATACGCTTTGCTCATGTAAGAATATTGATTCTTCGTATGAGCCTAGCAAGTACCTTCGGGACTCATTACCTTGTCTTCGTAAGGATATTTATTCTTCGAGAAGGCATCGGTGGTGAGTCCTCCTGAGTTGAGCTTAATTCGTTTGTAGCCTATAATGGGTGAGAATCGAGGGCCTTGCTACCCTTAGTAGGAGACAGAAAGGACAGCTCGGGTACCATTTTATAACCAAACTAAGTTTGGGAATCTAGAGCCTACCCCAAATAGAGCTATGCGGAAAGCCTAGGGAGTTGAGTCGCAGGAATAATCCGCAGAGGCATATCTTGAAATGTTGGATTGCCAGCCCAGAATTATTGTGCATTTAATTTGTTTTTGACTGTTTCATTTCTCTTTTTTCTTGCTTTTTGCTTTATTAATCTCTGTTTCCTATCTAGTTTATTTTGCATGTGCATCATTCCATATTTAGAAGTGGTTGATTCTAGAAAATTGTTCAATTATGGACGGAAAGCTCTTGAAGAGTGAGGAGGAAAATGCGAAAGTGCGTCACTGGTCTGAGGTCAATCAGAGAAAGTATGGAGACAGTTTGGCTGTGGGCCACGAGACAGAAACTTCGGAGTATGCCCATGTTAGTGTTAAGCAAAATGATGTGCAAGAGTTGCGTGAGATTTGGGACCATTTCGATTATAAGACCAAACATTTGTTTCGTGAGTCTTATGGCGACATAGCATACCTTATGTTTGTAAAGGTTGATGAGCTGTTTCTGAAAGCTTTGATTCAGTTCTGGAACCCTGGTTATTGTTGCTTTACGTTTAACGGAGAGGACATGATGCCAACTTTCGAGGAGTACTTAGCTTTATTCAATATGCCTAAGGTGAAGGAAAATTGGGTGTATACAAAGCCGCCCAAAAACAAGAACTCAAACTCAAAACTTGCTTCATTTGCTGGAATGAGTGATGAATGGGTTGAAGGGTTGATACGGAAAAGAGGGGAAGTTTTAATTTTCCTTGGTCACTCATTCGAAACATTATTCCATTCCATCCAGACATCATGAAAAGGGTAGACCTCTTGACCATTGCAATTTATGGTTTAGTAATTTTTCCAAAGGTGTTGGGAAACATTGATGTGGCCCTGTTAGATTTCTTTGAGAAGTTGAAGAGGAGTGTCAATCCAGTGTCTGCAGTGCTAGCTGAAACCTTCATCTCCTTGAATGCTTGTCGAAAAGTGGAAGGTGTGGGTTTCGGAGGATATGCTCCTTTACTTCAAGTTTGGGCCCTTAGTCGTTTCTGGGAGTGTCCAACTTTGGCCTTATCAACGTGTTCTCCCCTAACTTTTCCCCACTTCAGGAATTTTTGGCACAAGATTGGCCGAGTATCAAGAGAAGCAAGTGGGTAGATATCTTCAGAGATCGTCGTGATAAAGACATCAAGTGGAGGGTACCATGGATGGGACATGCTAAAGTAAGGTATGGATGTGGAGATTACAACTTTCTGATGCTGTTAGGCTTATGGGGAGGAATTGGTTGTGCACCTTTGCTAGTTTTGTGTCAATATGGTTCGCGACAGTTTGTTCCCTTCACCTCAAAGCTTGGAATGTCAGAATTCGAGTTTCAAGGGGAGTTTAGGCGGAAGGTGCAAGAAATCAGTGACGCATGGAAGATGTGTTATTATATGAAGTTAGAGTCTGACAAGCATTGCATGTATACTCCTGATTATGATATTTGGAGGCATAGAGGATGAATGACAAGGTTATGCTACCTACTCTTGGGCCCGCCAAGTCTATAGAAGAACATTTGAAAGTGATTCCTTCAGAGGTCGACATTCTGAGAGAAGAGTTAACACGAGCTAAGTTAGAAATCGAAGCGCTTAAAGAATAGAATCTGAGAGAGAAGTTTGAAGTCAGCCTTGACGTAGAAAAGCACAAGGGAGGAGCTAGCCGAGTGCGGAAAATGTGGATACCATGCAGGAGAAGGCCAAGAAACGTCCCTATGTTCTCACCGCCTTATCCACCGTGGTACGACGAGAAGGCCTAATGTGAATACCATGCTGGAGTGAGGGGGCATACCATTGAGAAATGTACCGATTTCAAAAGGGTGGTGGATGATCTAAGAAAATTAGGCATGTTGTCATTTGAAACTTCTGAAGAAAAGGGAAATCCGTTGCCAAACCACCAGCAGATGGAGGTGAGTGTTGTGCTCGAGGAAGAAAAGAGAGTGATCAAGGAGTATATTGAAGAAATTAAGGCGCCCATGAGTTGGGTATGGGCTCAATTAGTAGCGGCGGTGTTATTAAAGGAAGTGAACCCGAATATGAAGGATGATGAAAAACCATACTGCGAGTACCATGAAGCTGAAGGACATGAGATCCAGAGTTGCTTGGAGTTTAAACGAATGGTTCATGCCAAGATGAATAGCAAGGAACTTATGTTCTTCGAGAATGAGGCTGTTAAGCACGAAATGAATGTATGTGCGACGGAGGAAATTTCCTTTGGGAAGCCAGGAGAGGAAGTTAAAAAAGGAAGACGAGGAAAGCCTTATCAAGTGGTGATCCCAGCGAAGAGAGATTGATTCGGTTTGGGATTTAGACCCAATAAATGGCAAAAGAAAGCTGAGACTAAGGAGTGTCAGAAAAGCATGAAGTTAAAGCAGAAGGAAGAAGAAGTTGAGGAGGAGCCAATGACGTACCCACCCCTAAGCGTCATGTTGCGTGTAAAAGAGTCTATCGCAATTGGGTGCAAGTATACATGTCGCAAGTAATAAAGTGATACTAAGTATCAGATATCGTCTCCACGGGGACTGGAAATACTTTTATCCTTGAATCTCTGCACAAGAAAAGAAATAATATAAATGAAGTGATTTTCGAAAACTTGAAGATAAACTAAAGTAAACGAGGAAGTCAGATTGAGAGAATAGGCTGGTATTGATTTGCTCAGTAGTGCAAGTATTGCATTGTTCAGAGGAACTTTTGTTGCTTCTGTCGTTGCGCCTGTCGCGACAGCGCATGTTGCGGCAGAAACCAACAACTCTATACTTCAAGTTTGGCAAGAATCCCTGTTGTGACTTGTCCTATCCCTAGGCCCAAGTTCTCTCGATGAAAACGTCTTGGATGATACCTCCTGGTGTGAATCAAAGAATGAACACCGATGTTTGTGAATTCTTCTTTAGCCACTTAACCTTGTACCTATCCCTAGGCCAAGATGGTTTAACCATAAACTAGAAAACATGTATTTACTCCTTTCGTATACTTAACTCTCCCAATATTAAATAAATGGATAACCTCACAATGCTCTCCCGAAATTCTTATGAGATGTTGAAACCAGAGTAAATAAACTTGAAGCTTTTATTAATTGAATATAAAAATCCTAGGAAACAGTAAAATCCTTACAACTACCTTACAAGATCAACTCTTAGCCCTAGGGGAAGTTTAGAACATGATGGAGAGAGAAAATGACTAGGGTTTTGGGGGAATACGACTAGGAGCTAGATATCATTTGCCTTGTTGAATTACAAACATATATATAGGCCTTGGACTTGAGTTTTCTTCATGGCCAAGAATACAATTTTGAATTAAAGTACAACTCTATTAAAGACTAAATCTCTGAGTAGATGTCTTTTAATTCGCCCTATCTTCTTGCTTTGACTTTTCCTCAAACTTAGGGCAAGGCCTTCCTTGTGCCTCTGGGCTATGACAGTTATGCGAGTGGTCCACAAAAATCAGGCTTTAAATGCTCTATCGATCGAACTCCATTTCGCATTTTCCATCACCTTAGTCTTTACTGTCGCCTCTTTTGCCACGACAGTCGTCACAATAGTGTTGTAATTGACAGAATTCGTCAACCCTTCAATCCAGCTCTGCAACAATCTTCTGTTCCTCTTCTGCCCTGGATGCTGCCACGACAGGTACCTGCAAGAATAAACCAAAATTCAGCAGCATCTGTGCAATATTATCCATTTGTGATGTTTATGTAAAATCTATCCTAAAATGCAACTAAACATGCTTGAGTGCATCAATAATATGGGTAAATGAGGGCTAAAATATAGAACATTTATGCACTCAACACACCCCCAAAATCAAGTTATTGCTTTTCCTTGAGCAAATGCAACCTAACTAAGAATGAAACTTTTTGACTTTGGCTTAACTTAGTGAACAACTATTACCTACAACACCTTCACTATCAAGAGCAGTACCTTTTCGGGTGTTTATGGACTTATCCCGAGCAATGCTATAATTCATGTGCAAGTGTGTGCAGGTTTTGTGAACAAATATGTGCCTAGTCTCCTTAGTAACTAGACAATTATGCTACTCACTTGAGTTTTATTTTAAACTAATTTTTTAACTGGAGGCAATTCTTAGGCTCCTTTAGGTTTTTTCTAACTTAGACCAAAGTTTTTTTTCTTATTTCTACTAGAGTCGGTTTTAGGCACCTTTGGCTATCTTCCTAGAGACGGTGTTAGGCACCTCTAGGGGCAACTGAGTCTAAGTTTTTCTTTTCTATTCTTTTTTTTCTAACTCAAGCGGTTAAGCTTTCTATTCTAAGTTTACTAACAGTAGTCTAGACAACATATAAGTCACAAAGGTGTTTTTAAAGTTCAGAACTATAGTAAGGCTCTAAATAATTCCTAACACCCTAAAGATACTGTCACGACAGAGTGTAACCCCCTTAGCCCGGCCTAGACGCTTGACCCGAACTACGAAGATTACACAAGGAAAACCAAAGTCAACCCGGAAGTCAACCTTGATTAACGACCCTTTTTTTCTTTTTAATCTTTTCTAGATGCACATTGTGCCTACGTGAATGCTCAAGAATCATATGAGAGAAGGGCATAGCAATCAAAAATCATTTAGGGACTCAATTGTATGAACTACACTTTTAGGGACCAAAATGTAACTTTTAGAAAATATAAGAACATTGTAGATTTTAATATTACCAATATGTAATTAATCATATTAAATGCATTCTTGCCAAATTTCAGCTTAAAAGGACATTCCAAGCTCAAGCAATTGCATCCACAACATTCAGGACTAAAATATAAAATATGAAAACTAAAACAATTCAAATCATCAACCAACGGTCATCTGTTTCAAAACACCAACCTTCGTACCGAAACGCTCGTACTGAAACGGTGTTGACCGTTTCGGTACTCTGGTGGGTAACGAGACCGATATCGAAACAGGCTTCTCCAATAGCCAAAATGTTTCGAAACACCTTCAATCGTATCGAAACGCTATGGCCATTACAGGCCCCCGTTTCGGAACAATTAAGGGTGTTTCGATACACCATGCCTTGTGACAGCAGAAAATGCTCCCTAGTTCACCAAAACCATAACAAGCTATAACATCATATAAACCAAAATCCAATCACCAGAGGCCATTTACAACTCAAGTATAGGCAAACCAACATGCTCAAAGTAAAGGGAAACATTCTCAAACATTCCAAAGTATAATTCCCGCCCATTGCCACTTATTACACTAAAGATGAACCATATACATCTCTTTAACAAAGCTTTGGATTCCTCTTGCTTTTGGGCTGCCTTCAAAGGTTCAATTCTCTACATTGATGAAACAAAGAGCGTAAGCAATAAGCTTAGTGAGGATCGCTAAACAACACTCATCAATGCATATCTCATGTTTTGCAAAATCAACACTTTACATCACAAGCCATTTATAAAACATGTCTTCTCAAGACCTCAATGCACTTTTGAAACCTCATGCACATATGCATAAATTTGCAACAGCAAATAGACCTTTGCTCATTGTTGAGTGTGTAAAAGTTCTATTATTTACACCCTTTTTAACCCATATTTCTGCGGCATTCAAGCATCATTTCATTGCATTTAGGTTAGTTTACAGCAAAACATCACAAATATATTAAAGGTACAGATTCTACTAAAGAATGGCTGATTTTGCAAGTTGCTGCCATAGAAGACGGAGAAGGCAGGCGCTGGGCAGAGAAGTAGAAGAGCTGAACAGGACAAGTAGACAAAGAGGACGATGCTGCCATGGTGCTGCCGTGACAGCAGAGGACGACAACAAGTTAGTGGAGAAAAAGCAAAGTGGACCTCGATAGATAGAGAAAATTCTGCTCGTCTATCGTGTGAAAACCTTATATTTTTCCAAGCCCCGGATCAAAAGATATGTCAAACCCAAAGCTCAAGGAGAGAAAATCCCAAGAAACAAAGAGGACGGCTGGAAAGTAGATTCCTTGAAGATTAGTCTTTATTAGAATCATACTTTTAATTAAAGTTGTAATCCTTGTCAAATTAGATAACTTGAGCCCAAAGCTTATATAAGGGCATGTATTTTAACCTAGGGCATATCCCAATATCCCATCACCGATAACCAAAAACCCCTAGCCGTTTACCTGCCGCCGACATGTTCTAAATTCCCCTTAGGGCCACGGGTTGATTTGTAAAGTAGTTGCAAGGGTTGTTTTGTTTTAGGAATTTTCAGTTCAATAAAGTAAACTTCAAGTTCTCTTATTTTTGTTATTAATATCTTGCAAGAGCATCGGGAGAGCATCGGGAGAGCATTGTGAGGTTATCTATTTACTTAGCATCGGGAGAGTTAAGTATACGGAAGGAATAAGAGCAAGTTCTCTAGTTTATAGTTGAACTATCTCGTGCCTAGGGATATGGCGAGGTTAAGTGGCTAAAGACGAATTCATTCACATCGGTGTTCATCCTTCGATTCACGCCGGGAGGTATCATCAAGACGTGATCATCAATAGACTTGGACCTAGGGATAGGCCAAGGCAGATCTGGGATTCTTGCCAAACTTGAAAGTACTGAGTTGAGCGTTTGCTGCCGCGACGATCAACGGACTGCCGCCGTGACAGGTGCTTCCGCGACGGGTGACGACGACAGAACTGGATTTCCTAAACTCTGCAATACCTGCACTACTGAGCAATTCAATACCGGCCCATTCTCTCTGTCTTGATATTTCTACTCTTTTATTTACGGTTACTTTATTATTCTCGTGACAACTCTCAAATATTTCATTTACTTTCGTGCAGTGAATTAAGGTGAAGCTATTAGCCCAATCCCTATGGAGACGATATCCGATACTTCGTATCACTTTACTACTTGCGTCTTGTATACTTGCACTACCATTGCGATAGACTATTTTACATGCAACAAGTTTTTAGCGTCGTTTCCGGGATTGGCAACATAACTCTACCTTTTCTTTTATTGCACTTTTCGTTTTTATTTTTATTTTTATTTTTATTTTTCTATTTTTCTTTGGTGCATTCAACTCTTGCTTTTCACAAGGTTTCTTGTTTATGCGCAGATCGAATCAAGGTAAAGATCCTGAGTATCCATTAGATCCGGAAATCGAATGTTCATTCAATCTCAAGAAACAACTTCGTCACCTTCTAGCCAGGAACGAGTACCTTGAGGAACAGCTAGAGAAGATGGCCCACAATTGAGACGACCCGCCTGTCGGCGATATTATACCGCCTGTCGGCAACCCTGTCGCCGCCGGACGATGGTCCTGTCGTGACTACATGTTGAACGATCATGTAGAGTTGGAGACCACGCTGCCGGATATTGATGTTGACAATTTCGAGCTGAAACCTGTCATGTTTAGTATGATCAACAATGTCAGTCAATTCAGTGGTGCTGTTACAGAGGATGCTAGGGAGCATCTCAAAACGTTCCAGGAGATCTGTGGTTCGTTTAGACTACCAGGAGTTAATCCGGAGATACTGAGGCTTCGGTTATTTCCCCATTCATTGAGGGACAGAGATAAAACTTGGTGGAATAAACTTACGCCGGGTTCAATTAGAACTTGGTCAGAATTATCTCGTGAATTTTTATCTCGTTTTAATCCTTCGCATTTATCTGAGCGATTACGTAATGAAATTGCTACTTTTCAACAGGAAGATGACGAGCCGATGCATGAGGCCTGGGACAGATTTACTACTCTTCTACGGAACTGCCCAATGCATGGATTCCCCGTCTGGAATCAGGTAACAAAGTTTTATAATGCTGCCAACTTACAAACTCGTATTCGAATTGATTCAGCAGCAAATGGACTATTATTGGATAAAGATCCGGACGAAGCAATGCAAGTATTGAAAAATCTGGCTAAGAATGAGGAGCAGTTTCCGACAGCAAGAAGAGGGGGTAAACGGGTACTAGCTGTCAAGGATTATGAAGCCGACAGCACGATGAAATCACAGGTAGCATTCCTTACTAAAGCAATGAAAAGGTTATTGAATGATGATGGACAACATGGATTTGCTGTTGAGGAGGTATGTGAAATCTGTGAGGGAAATCATGGTTCGGATGAGTGTCCAATACAGTTAGAAGAGGGAAAATATGTTGGAAACTACAAGCCGAATTACAATTCCAACAACTATAATCCCAATTGGAGGAAAAATCCAAAATTTTCTTGGAGTAATCCTAATAATGCCCTGAATCCTCAAGCACACAATCAGAATCAGGGAGGACCTAGATTGCTAACGCGACAGCAACTACCGCCGCAACTGCCGCCGCAGCAACCAGCTGCCACGAGCAGTATACTGGAACAGACTCTGGCCACCTTTATGTCTCAGACAGGTACTTATATTAAGAATATGAATCAGTTTGTCAAGAAGACAGAGAATTTCATCGATAAAACAGAGATGCGGATGACAAATCATGAAGCTACTCTGAAATCTTTGGAGACACAAATGGGTCAGGTTTCCCAACATATTAAGCCGAGGCAGACTGGAGGATTCCCTAGTAATACTGAAAATGCGAGGCAGCCCACACATGAGAAGTGTAAGGCAATTACTACTAGGAGTGGGAAGAAATTATCAGGGCCGGAAAAGGAAGCTGAAACAGTAAAGAAACCAGCCTTAGATAAACCTGCCGAGGAAATTGCCCCAACAGGTAACAAACAGACTGATACCGATGAGCCTGTCACGACAGCAGAAGCAACAGAGGAGAAAATTGATGAACCTAAACCTCCTCAGATTCGTATGCAGTGGGAAGGACGTATTGCTGATTACCGTCCACCACCTCTTTTTCCTCAACGGATACAGCAAGCTAAGCAAGAATCTCAGCTCAAAAAGATTTATGATATTTTTAAGCAGGTTCATATTAATATTCCGCTGTTAGATGTCGTTAGGGAGATGCCCGGTTATGCTAAATTTCTCAAGGATGTCACGTCAAAGAAATCTAAACTTGGGGAATTTGAAACGGTAAAGATGACAGAAGGTTGCATGAGTATTCTTCATCGGCAGCAACCCTAGAAAAAGAAGGATCCGGGGAGCTTCATCATACCTTGTGTAATCGGAAATAAATATGTGGGTAAGGCACTTTGTGATCTTGGTGCTAGTGTTAATTTAATGCCAAAATCTGTTTTTCAGAAATTAGGTATTGGGAAGGCGCGGCCCACGACAGTAACTCTGCAGCTGGCAGACCGCTCTTACGTTCATTCGGAAGGAAAAATTGAAGATATTCTGGTAAGAGTGGATAAATTTATTTTTCCTGCTGACTTTCTTGTTTTAGATTGTGAAGCAGATGAAAACGCACCAATCATCCTTGGGCGACCCTTCTTAGCCACGGGAAGATCACTGATTGATGTGGAGAAAGGAGAACTCACCATGCGAGTGAACGATCAAGAGATTAAGTTGAATGTTCTCCAAGCGATGAAGCATGCTGATGCAGACGAGGAATGCAAGGCTATCACTGAAGTTGCCTTTGATCAACCCTGCATCAGGTCGGGCTGTCACGATATAAAATTTGGTCACTGCCGCGACAGCCACCTACAGGACTGTCACGACAACACTGAGGACAGCACCGACGACAGCAACTCCTCTGAATCCGATACATCTGATACTGAAGATCAGAAGGAGGTAAACTGGATAGGCGATCGTCCAGGTAAGTTATTTGAACCTTTAAATTATACTTTGGATAACCATTTAATCCAAAAGCCATCTACTGTTGAGCCACCTGCCTTAGAACTGAAGCCCCTGCCAGGGCAGCTAAAATATGCTTTTCTTGGTTCAAATGATACGTTGCCCGTAATCATCTCTTCTAAGCTACCAGAGGAACAGGAACGACAGCTAATAGGCATGCTACGGCAGCACAAAAAGGCAATTGGATGGACGATCGCTGACATTCAAGGCATTAGTCTGGCGTTATGCATGCACAAAATCCTTTTAGAGGAAGATCACAAGCCAACTATAGATGCCCAAAGGCGGCTAAACCATGCGATGAAAGAGGTGGTGCGTAAAGAAATAATCAAATGGTTAGATGCTGGTATTATTTACGCCATCTCCGACAGCAAATGGGTGAGCCCGGTGCAATGCGTTCCAAAGAAAGGAGGAATGACCGTGGTGACCAATGAAAACAATGAGTTAATCCCAACCAGGACTGTGACCGGTTGGAGGGTTTGTATGGACTATCGGAAGCTTAACAAAGCTACCCGAAAGGACCACTTTCCTTTACCCTTTATTGATCAAATGCTTGATAGATTAGTGGGTAAACCTTACTATTGTTTTCTTAATGGTTATTCAGGTTATAATCAAATTGTTATCGCACCAGAGGATCAAGAAAAGACGACTTTCACATGCCCCTACGGAACGTATGCTTTTAGGAGAATGCCGTTTGGATTATGCAATACACCCGCCACCTTCCAAAGGTGTATGATGGCCATATTCTCCGATATGGTGGAGGACTTCCTTGAGATTTTTATGGATGGTTTTTCAGTCTTTGGAGACGATTTTGAGAGCTTCCTCGGCAATCTACAAAAGGTACTTGAAAGATGTGAAAAAGCAAACCTGGTCTTAAATTGGGGAAAATGTCACTTTATGGTGGATGAAGGGATAGTCCTTGGCCATAAGATTACCTGCCGTGGGATAGAAGTCGACAGGGCCAAAATTGAAGTAATTGAGAAGCTGTCGCCGCCGACCACAGTCAAGGGTATTAGAAGTTTCTTGGGACATGTTGGTTTTTATCGGAGATTCATTGCAAATTTCTCAAAAATCACCAAGCCCCTATGCCATCTTTTGGAGCAGAACCGACCCTTTGACTTTAATGATGAATGTACTGAAGCATTCAAGGGTCTGAAGGAAAAACTGGTAACAGCCCCAATAGTACAGCCACCAGACTGGACACAGCCATTTGAGATTATGTGTGATACTAGTGATTATGCTGTCGGGCAGCACTTGGGCAGCGGAAAGATAAGTTATTTCATGTCATATACTATGCCAGCAAGACACTGAATGACGCCCAAGTAAATTACACCACCAGAGAAAAGGAGTTATTAGATGTGGTGTTCTCCATTGACAAGTTTCGTTCTTATATACTTGGGACGAAGGTAATAGTGCACACCGACCATTCTGCCCTGAAGTATTTGTTCGCGAAAAAGGATGCAAAGCCTCGATTGATAAGGTGGATCCTGCTATTGCAAGAATTCGACCTTGAAATCAAGGACAAAAAAGGGACAGAAAATCAGGTGGCAGATCACTTGTCAAGGCTGGAGAAGGGACATAGTCTACCAATAGATGAGACAAACATACTGGAGACCTTTCCAGATGAGCAGCTCTTTGCTGCCGCAATCACTGCCGCAACAGCCATGGCGGCAGGTAAGTCTTCTGAACTCCCCTGGCATGCTGATTTCGTTAATTTTATAGTTAGCAGAATACTTCCTTCTGATCTTAATTATCAAGCCAGGAAGAGGTTCCAAAATGTTGTTAAGCATTATTATTGGGATGAACATCTTCTTTTCAAAATGTGTGCAGATCAGGTTATAAGGAGGTGTGTACCACAAGAAGAGCAAGAAGACATACTTCATCATTGTCATGCTTCACAGTATGGAGGTCACTTAGGAGGCAACAAAACTACTGCCAAGGTGCTGCAGTCAGGGTTTTATTGGCCGTCACTATATAAAGATGCACAAATCTTCTACAAGAATTGTGACAGGTGCCAAAGGACAGGTAACATCTCACGAAGAAATGAGATGCCGCTACAGAACATTCTAGAAGTCGAAATCTTCGACGTTTGGGGGATCGATTTTATGGGACCTTTCCATTTTCATGTGGAAATCTATACATCCTCCTGACAGTAGATTATGTCTCTAAGTGGGTTGAAGCTATCGCCACTCAAAGGAATGATGCCAAGACAGTCCAAAAATTTCTACATAAAAACATTTTTTCTAGGTTTGGCATCCCTAAGGCGATTATCAGTGATGAAGGGAGACATTTTGACAGTAGGGTAATTGCTGCCGCCTTGAAGAAATATGGTGTCAAGCATCGGATCGCGACAGCATATCACCCACAGACCAATGGACAAGCTGAAATATCTAATAGGGAAGTTAAGAACATTCTTGAGAAGATGGTTAAACCAACTAGGAAAGATTGGTCTTTACTCCTCAATGATGCATTATGGGCATATAGGACAGCTTTTAAGACTCCATTGGGCATGTCTCCATACCGATTGATTTATGGGAAAACCTGTCATCTGCTTGTCGAGATAGAGCACAAAGCATATTGGGCAATCAAGGCAGTGAATATGGACTTGGACAAGGCAGGTCAGAAAAGGCTGTTAGATTTGAACGAGATTGAAGAAATACAGACAATGGCCTACGACAATGCAAGAATCTACAAGGAGAAAACTAAGAAGTGGCATGACAGGAAGTTGCTGCCACGATAGTTCTGCCCAGGGCAGCTTGTATTGTTGTTCAATTCTAGACTGAAACTTTTCCCAGGGAAACTGAAATCTAGATGGTCGGGCCCATTCCAAGTCGTACAAGTTTTTCCCCATGGTGCCATCACAGTCCGATCATTAAATGACGGGCACCAATTCAAAGTCAACGGACAACGCCTCAAGCATTATCAGGGGACTGAAGCCCCAGGAATGCAGGAAGTGGTTACCTTAGGAGATGCCCCACAAGGCATCCCTAATTTAACCTAAATTTCATTTTTATTTATTATTTATTAGGAATTAAGGTTTATTTTATTCGAATAATGTTTTTATGTTTACTGCTTTTAGGAAATAAAGGAGTCAAGAAGAATATGAGAAGTGAACCAAGCCCACCATCCATCCATCAGCCCAACAAAGCCCAATATTGAAGCCTGTCGTTCCAGCTGCCGCGGCAGACACGGAAAAGACAGGCTGTCACCAGACTGTCACGGCAGACACGGAAACGTGTGACAGACGCGTAACAGACGCAGAAACGCATGGCAGACGCGTCAGACACGCTAAAGCTCAACAGTCGCCCCGTTATTCACGCCTGCCGTTACAACTTCAACGAGCAGCAACTCCTCCTCTATAAAACCCCGTTTCATTTTCATTTCATTCGCTTCTGCTTTTTCTTACTTGCTCTCCCCTTTAGTTTTCATTTGCTTTATTTTACTTCCAACAACCCTTGCACTAACATGTCTTCCAGAAGAACCCGCCGCAGTGCTGCTTCAACTTCTTCACCGGCAGCACCTACCCCACAATCGTTTGCTACTAGAGATTTATGGGAAGAAAGAGGCTTTATTTACACTCCAAGAGTAGTCAATATGGGCCTCAAGCCTTTCATCGCAAGGACGATTAGAGCCCTCTTGTGGGAACAATTCGTGGAGCAACCAGCAGAGATGAACGAGACGCTGGTGAGGGAATTCTATGCTGCCATCGGCAGCAGGACGGCAACAGCAGTGACTGTCCGAGGGACAGAAGTGCAGTTCACAGCTGAGCGCATTAATTCTTTCTATGGCCTCTACTTCGGCCCCAATGATGATGCTCACCAGCAGTTCCTTGACACTCTAGACGATGCTGCCTTTGACGCTGTCATGGCAGAAGTGATGGAAGAAGGGACTGAATGGAACACAAGCCGCAAAAATCCCCACACAATGAAGAGGGGGCAGCTGCTGCCGGAGGCCAAATTGTGGAATGCCTTCATCAAGAAGAGGATCCTGCCGTCATCACATCACACCACCGTGGACCAGCAGAGGTTAGCCCTAATACACTCCATTATAAATAAACGACCCATTAATGTGGGGAGTTATATACGGGAGAGTATTTTGGAATGCGCCCATAGATCGACGGCCCTCCTATGCCTGCCCTACCTCATCACGTCCCTCTGCCGCTGCTATGCCGTGCCGGAAGCCAACACCGATCGCATAGTGAAAGGACGGGGCTGGACAGACAAAAATATCATCAGCCTCATGGAGCTGACAGTAGCAACCCCCCTCTCCTCCTTCAACCCTGCTGCCGCCCCAGCTGAATCGTTAGAGCAGCCAAACCCTGAACCTGCCGCCGCAGCAGCTGCTCCGACAGACCCATCCACTCAACTCCTTGCTGCTATTCAAAGGATGGAGGACAGACAGCTGGGACTAATGACATTCATCAAAGACTTTGCCGCATCCACGGTAAATTTTATTCACAATACTTTAAATTTCCCTGATGTTGTCTTTCCCACCTTCCCTGCCCACTACTTCACCGTCCCCACCCCTGCCCACACACCTACACCTGTTTCCACACCACATACACCATCTGCTGCCTCCATTCCATCACCTGCCCCGACGGCAGCCGGCAGCCCTCATGCTGAAACATCCGCCCGAGGAACAAAGCGATCGGTGCCCTCGGATGACCTTGCTGCCTTTGTGGCTGGGTTCTCTTCCTCATCCGTCTGGGCGGACAGCGACGCTGAACCTTCTATTCGGAGGAATTTGTCGAAAGAATTTACACCGGTCAAGAGGCAGAAAAGAATGGCCAACAAGAAAACTCTGCCCAAGGCCAGCAGCAGCAGCAGTAGCAGCGACAGCAGCGGTAGTAGCTCTGAAATTCAGGTTGTACAGCAACCACCCCAGCCCGTCCCAAGAACCAGAATCCACCGCCAAATCTGCCTCAGAAGCAGCAGTGAAGACAGTGCTTAAAATTTAAGTTTCTTATTTTCTTATTGCTGCCTGCTATTTCTATATTTTGTGATGTACTGTCTTCATATGTTTTCATTTATATTTTGTCATTTGCATTGAGGGCAATGAAACCCTCGAGATTGGGGGTGGCAACCCTCCATATTAATGGAGTCCAAGTACATCTTAGTTAATTGTTGTGTCTTTTACTTATTTATTTTTTCTCTTAAAAAATCTGAAAAACTGAAAATTTTGGCTTAAAACTGTGAATTGAACTTGCATGTCGTGACAGCTCTGTCGTGGCAGCATCTTTAGGATAGTTTAAGGAAAAGTTTAGAGCCTTTCTATAGTTCTGAAAACTTAAAACACCACTGTGACTGTTATACTGCTTAGATTTCTTTTAGCCAAACTAGAATAGGAAGCTTAGCACTTGAATAGCCCCTAGAGGTGCCTAACACTGGCTCTAGGAAAGAAGTTTAGCAAAAGAGACTCAAAAATCCTAGAGGTGCCCAAAACCGGCTCTAGGAAGCTAACTAGAGGTGCCTAAAACTGGCTCTAGTAAAACTTTAGAAATCGAGTCAAAACAAAGAAATCAAAGAAGCATGAAAATGTGCCTTCAAAAAGATAAACTTTGGCATAAAAATTCAAGTTAAGAGTTGAATATTCTAGTGAAACTAAGAGAGTCTTAGCATATAACTATTCACAAGCATGCACACACTGCACGAGGACTATAGTGAGATTCCGGACAGATCCTAAATTATCCGACAGGTTGCTGCTGTCACAGGGAACGAACGACAGGTAAGGGAAAGTTCACTGTTTGAAAGCCAAAACAAAAATATTTCATTTTTCTTTTAGGTCTTAGTTGCTTGAGGGCAAGCAAAAACTTGAGTTTGGGGGTGTGTTGAGTGTGTACAATTTCTATTATTTACACCCTTTTTAACCCATATTTCTGCGACATTCAAGCATCATTTCATTGCATTTAGGTTAGTTTACAGCAAAACATCGCAAATATATTAAAGGCACAGATTCTACTAAAGAATGGCTGATTTTGCAGGTTGCTGCCATAGTAGACGGAGAAGGCAGGCCCTGGGCAGAGAAGTAGAAGAGCTGAACTGGACAAGCAGACAAAGAGGACGATGCTGCCATGGTGCTGCCGTGACAGCAGAGGACAACAGCAAGTTAGTGGAGAAAAAGCAAAGTGGACCTCGATAGATAGAGAAAATTCTGCTCGTCTGTCGTGTGAAAACCTTATATTTTTCCAAGCCCGGGATCAAAAGATATGTCAAGCCCAAAGCTCAAGGAGAGAAAATCCCAAGAAACAAGGAGGACGGCTGGAAAGTAGATTCCTTAAAGATTAGTCTTTATTAGGATCATACTTTTAATTAAAGTTGTAATCCTTGTCAAATTAGATAACTTGAGCCCAAAGCTTATATAAGGGCATGTATTTTAACCTAGGGCGTATCTCAATATCCCATCACCGATAACCAAAAACCCCTAGCCGTTTACCTGCCGCCGACATGTTCTAAATTCCCCTTAGGGCCACGGGTTGATTTGTAAAGTAGTTGCAAGGGTTGTTTTGTTTTAGGAATTTTCAGTTCAATAAAATAAACTTCAAGTTCTCTTATTTTGGTTATTAATATCTTGCAAGAGCATTGGGAGAGCATTGTGAGGTTATCTATTTACTTAGCATCGGGAGAGTTAAGTATTCGGAAGAAATAAGAGCAAGTTCTCTAGTTTATAGTTGAACTATCTCGTGCCTAGCGATAGGGGCGATGTTAAGTGGCAAAAGAAAAATTCATTCACATCGGTATTCATCCTTCGATTCACGCCGGGAGGTATCATCAAGATGTGATCATCGACAGACTTGGACCTAGGGATAGGCGAAGGCAGATCTGGGATTCTTGCTAAACTTGAAAGTACAGAGTTGAGCGTTTGCTGCCGCGACGATCAACGGACTGCCGCCGTGACAGGTACTGTCGCGACGGGTGACGACGACAGAACTAGATTTCCTAAACTCTGCAATACCTTCACTACTGAGCAATTCAATACCAGCCCATTCTCTCTATCTTGATATTTCTACTCTTTTATTTACGGTTACTTTATTATTCTCGTGACAACTCTCAAATATTTCCTTTACTTTCGTGCAGTGAATTAAGGTGAAGCTATTAGCCCAATCCCTGTGGAGACGATATCCGATACTTAGTATCACTTTACTACTTGCGTCGTGTATACTTGCACTACCATTGCGATAGACTATTTTACACGCAACACTCATGCTTTAACAAGCATCACATGCACTCTTGCATCATACACATATATCTCATGCGCCCTTGCATCATATACAAGCATCTCATGCTTCACATTGTCATATACATTATATTGGCTAACAAGTGATAATCCATAAACCATTTCAGCACAAGAAACAATCGGATACGCTGATTACAATCGGTGTCCCTCACACTTCATACAAACTACCGGACTTCACAAGGTGGAGACAAATGACACAATCACAACCCCTCAACACCCGTGATGGAGATTAATGGCACAGTCACAACCCCTAAACATCACTCACGAGAGTATGGGACACATACACAAGACTCACACACGGGACTAACCATTCACCGTTGTGATCTTAACCTCAATCGTTAGGGTACTTGGATGGAGATTACGGCACAATCACAACCCCTCAACATCCAAGGCGGCTTTATTCACGGTGCACCCAATCCTATAGTCGGCTAACTATATCCGATTAAAGTAACCAAAAACCATTTTCATCACTTGCCAATATAATCGTTTATCCACATTAATCCACTATTTTTCAAGCATAACTACAATGTCATTTCCTCAAGCACACATGCTTAACATCATATGCATTTTCATATAAAAACCAAGGATCACATACCTAGTGCATCCTTAACATAATGACATTAAAATCCAACATTAAACCATTCTTAATCATGCTTAAAAACAGTAAATAAATCCACTCTTACATCAAATGCATTTTCATCAAACTTAGCACATTTCCAAGAGAGGGATTACCAAAACACTTACACTTGAGCTTAGTTAAGTGTATCAAACTTACACTAAGCTCCCAAGAGCACGCTCAAGGCGTTACAAAGCAGGAAATTGCATTTCCACTCACCGATACGCAAAACCTCGTTCGCAGACACGGAAATTACACCTTCGGAGCCTCCAAAATCACCTCGTTAGCTTCCGTATGAAGATCCCCTATTTTCACAGCACCAAATATAGATCTAAATGCAGTAAAATGCATTCTAACGCTAGCAACAATTCATAAACCCGCTGCCCACTCAAACTACACCAAAACACCTTTCCAAAACAACCGAAAACCCAATCGATTGCTTCCTAAACCAAGCCCAGCCATCATACATCACTTCCAAACAATTATCAACATCAAAACACATCTAATAAACATCCTAACACATCCTTATACCTCCAGCAATCAAGATTCCACCATTACACCCCAAAATCACACTAAAAACTACCAAGAAACTCAAGGATCTCAAGGATTTCGGGATCTATGTTATTAATACATCATGTTAACATATAAACCAATTTAGAAATCAATTAAAATCAACACAAAATAGTGCCCGACTCATCAAGTCTGAAAATCAAGATTTCCTCCACATTTTCACAAGCTTTTGATCTCAAATCAAAACTATGTTGAAAACTCAATCAAAATAGTTATTAGAAGCCAAATATCTTGAGAATTTCAATAAAGAACTTAGATTAGAGGTTGAGAATGGGATTTACCTCCAATCCTTGCTTCCTTCAATAGAAGAAAGTTTTCTTTGCAAAAATCTTGAAGAATCAAGGAAGATCTCTTGAAAATGATTTAAGAAATGTTGAGAGGAATTTTGGAGAAAGAATTCTGGAAAAGATGAGAGAAAATGGTGTTTGGCTAAAATGAGAGAGAAGTAGTAGTTACGTAAAATGAAAATCCATTAACTACCAATTAGTTAATACAAAATTCTAATTAAAATCATTTATTTAAAACCCATTTAATCACATGTCATATTGAAGAAAGGTCAAATTGACTTAAAGCCCCCTAAAGATTCTAAGATTTTGGCTTCCACCTTAAAAATCTCATTTTTCCCAGTTTTGAAACTTTACAATTTGGTCACTACTCAAAATGTCCATTTTCCAAATCCATTTTTTGTAAAATTGACTTGACCAACCTCTTAATTATACTTTTAGAGGATTTTAGAAATTTTTATCACAATTTTATCCTATCTCGGTCCTTGATTTCCTAAAATCACTTTACGCGATTCGAACCGTTCTCGACCGGTCCGATCTGATGTCTAAAACATCTAGGCCCAAAACCAGGGCGTTACAACTCTCCCCCACTTAGGAAATTTCGTCCTCAAAATTCTTACATGATGGAAAGAGATGCGGAAACTACCTCAGCATGTCTGCCTTGCTTTCCCACGTGGCTTCCTCAACTCCTCGGTGTCACCACAACACCTTCACAAGTTCTATCGTCTTGCCACGAAGAACTTTGCTACTCACGTCCAGGACCCTCACTGGTTCCTCATCATATGACAGATCCGGATTCAACTTTATCTCCTCAACAGGCATTACATGCGAAGGATCCGATCTATACTTCTGTAACATGGAGACATGAAACACATCATGTATCTTCTCCAACTCTACAGGCAATCTCAATCGATATGCCACAGGACCAATACGCTCCACAATCTCGTATGGTCCAATAAACCTTGGGCTAAGCTTACCCTTACGCCCAAATCTCATCACCTTCTTCCAAGGTGATACTTTCAAGAACACACGTTCGTCAACCGCGAACTCAATTTCTATACGCTTCAAGTCCGTGTAAGACTTTTGCCTATCAGATGCAACTTTCAACCGCTCACAAATGAGCTTCACCTTCTCGGTGGTCCCCTTAAGCATAGCTGGCATTGAAATCAACTTTTTCCCAATCTCTGCAAAACAGAGAGGGGTTCTACATCTCCTCCCATACAAAGCCTCGTATGGAGCCATTTGGATACTTGCCTGGTAACTATTGTTATACACAAACTCAACCAACGATAAGTGCTTTTCCCAAGAACCCTGAAAATCTATCACACAGCATCTCAGCATGTCCTCAAGCACCTGAATCACACGTTCTGACTGCCCATCCGTCTGCGGATGATAAGAAGTGCTGAAGTTCAACCGTGTACCCAAGGCTTGATGCAAACATTCCGAAAATCACATTGTAAATCTCGGATCCCTATCCGACACAATAGACTTTGGCACACCGTGCAACCGCACAATCTCAGCTATGTACAATTAAGCTAACTTATCCAAGGTATACGTAGTATGCACAGGCAGAAAATGTGCACACTTCGTAAGCTGATCCACAATCACCCAAACTTAATTCTTCTTTGTCGGTGACAAAGGCAAACCATACACAAAATCCATGGTGATTCTCTCCCACTTCCATTCTAGAATTCTCAAAGGCTGCAACAATCCAGAAGGAACCTGATGCTCAGCCTTCACTCGCTGACACACCATACACTTACTAACGAACTCAGCTACATCCTTTTTCAACCCTACCCAGTAGTACTCATCCTTTAGGTCACGATACATCTCTGTACTACCCAGGTGCATAGCGAAATGACTACAATGAGCTTCAGTCAGAATAGTGTGCCTTAACTCAGCATCACCTGGCACCACTATTCGACTCCCAAAACACAGAACACCATCATCACTAAAGCTGAAATTTGAAGGTCTATCTTCCGCGATGTCTTGAACATGCGAAACAATAGAATTATCAAGCAACTGTTTGACTTTAATCAATTGTATCAAGGATGGTTTCACCTGCAACTCTGCCACAAGGCCACCATCAAGCGATATGCTCAAATGAGCAAACATCGCTCTCATTTCCACATCCACTTTCCGGCTCAAAGCATTAGCTACAACATTAGCCTTTCTCGGGTGATACTCGATCGTCAAATTATAATCCTTAAGCAACTCCACCCAACGTCGTTGCCTAATGTTCAACTCCTTCTGAGACATAAGGTATTTCAAGCTCTTGTGGTCTGTGAGCACAACACATTTCTCACCATACAAGTAATGCCTCCAAATCTTTAAGGCAAACACCATAGCTGCAAGCTCAAGATCATGAGTAGGATAGTTGCGCTCATGCACCTTCAACTGCCTAGATGCATAAGCCACCACCTTACCCTCTTGCATCAACACGCAGCCCAAACCAACAATGAACGCATCACTATAGACCACAAAATCCTTACCAAATTCAGGTTGAATCAAAACAGGAGCTTGCATCAAAGCTTCCTTCAGCTTCTCAAAAGCTTATTGCCTCGCCTCCATCCACTCAAAGCGAAAATTCTTTTGCAACAACTTGGTCAAAGGTGCTGCTATCTTTGAGAAACCCTTGACAAACCTACCGTAGTACCCAACCAACCCAAGGAAACTCCGTACCTCCGACACTGACTTAGGCACTTTCCAACTTATTACAGCCTCTACTTTTTGCGGGTCAATGCGAATACCCTCAGCCGATACAACATGCCCAAGGAAGACCACTTCCCTAAGCCAAAACTCACATTTACTCAGCTTGGCATACAACTGATTCTCCAGCAACGCTTACAAAACAATCTTCAAGTGCCTATCATGATCCTCCTCAGTACGCGAATACACAAGGATATCATCGATGAACACCACCACAAACTGATCCAAGAATTCATGGAATACACGATTCATCATGTCCATGAAAGCAGCAGGTGCGTTGGTCAAACCAAATGATGTTGCGTGTAAAATAGTCTATCGCAATGGTAGTGCAAGTATACACGACGCAAGTAGTAAAGTGATACGAAGTATCGGATATCGTCTCCACAGGGATTGGGCTAATAGCTTCACCTTAATTCACTGCACGAAAGTAAAGAAAATAATTGAGAAAGTTGTCACGAGAATAATAAAGTAAACGTAAATAAAAGAGTAGAAGAATCAAGATAGAGATAATGGGCTGGTATTGAATTGCTCAGTAGTGCAGGTATTGCTAAGTCTCGTAACTCTAGTTCTGTCGTCGTCCCTATCGTGGCAGCAGTCTGTTGCTTGTCGCGGCAGCGAACAATCAACTCAGTACTTCAAGTTTGGCAAGAATCCCAGATGTGCCTTGGCCTATCCCTAGGTCCAAGTCTGTCAATGATCACGTCTTTGATGATACCTCCCGGCGTGAATCAAAGGATGAACACCGATGTGGATGAATTCTTCTTTAGCCACTTAACCTCGTCCTATCCCTAGGTTCGAGATAGTTCAACTATAAGCTAGAGAAATTGCTCTTATTTCTTTCATATACTTAACTCTCCCGATGATAAGTAAATAGATAACCTCACAATGATCTCCCGATGCTCTTGCAAGATATTAATAACCAAAATAAGAGAACTTGAAGTTTATTTTATTTAACTGAAAATTCCTAAAACAAAACAACTCTTGCAACTACTTTACAAATCAACCCGTGGCCCTAGGGGGAATTTAGAACATGTTGTGGGAAGGAAAACGGCTAGAGTTTTGGGAAGGAAGCTAGGGTAATCGGTTATGCCTCCTAGGTCAAAATATATGCCCTTATATAAGCTTTGAGCTCAAGTTATCTAAAATAGCAAGAATACAACTTTAAATGAAAGTATAATTCTAATAAAGACTAAATCTTCAAGGAATCTACTTTCCAGCCGTCATCTTTCTTGCTTGGGATTTTCACTCCTTGAACTTTGGGCTTGACATTCCTTTTGATCTGGGGCTTGGAAAAATATGGGGTTTTCACACGACAGACGGGCTGAATTTTCTCTATCTGTCGAGGTCCACTTTGCTTCTTCTCCTCAAAACTGCTGTCGTCCTCTGCTGTCACGGCGGCAACGATGGCAGCATCGTCCTCCTTGACAGCTTGTCCAGTTCAAGCTCTTCTGCTTCACTGCCCAGCGCCTGCCTATTCCGTCTGCTACGGCAGCAACCTGCAAAAATAGCCATTCTTAGTAGAAACTGTGCCTTTTAATATATTTGTGATGTTTTGCTGTAAACTGACCTAAATGCAATAAAAAATGCTTGAATGCAACAGAAATATGGGTTAAATAGGGTGTAAATAATAGAACTTTTACACACTCAACACACCCCCAAACTCAAGTTTTTGCTTGCCCTCAAGCAACTAAGACTTAAAAGAAAAATGAAATATTTTTGTTTTGGCTTTCAAACAGTGAACTTTCCCTTACCCGTCGTTCGTTCCCTGTGACGGCAGCAACCTGTCGTATAATTTAGGATATGTCCGGAGTCTCACTATAGTTCTCATGCAGTGTGTGCATGCTTGTGAACAACTATATGCCAAGACTCTCTTAGTTTCACTAGAATATCTCAGCTCTTAACTCGAATTTTTATGCCAAAGTTTATCTTTTGAAAGCACTTTTTCATGCTCCTTTGATTTTTTTTTTGTTTTGACTCGATTTCTCTATTTTAAGCTAAAGTTTTACTAGAGCCAGTTTTAGGCACCTGTAGTTAACTTCCTAGAGCCAGTTTTGGGCACCTCTAGGGCTGTTGAGTCTCTTTTGCTACACTTCTTTCCTATAGCCAGTGTTAGGTACACTCAACACACGACATCACCAAAAATTCATAATGCATGTACCTCGTCCGAAAAGTAGTTTTAGGTACGTCCACATCCTTCACTTTCAGCTGATAGTACCTTGATCTCAAGTCTATCTTAGAAAACACTAAGGCTCCCTGGAATTGATCAAAGAGATCGTCAATTCTAGGCAAAGGATACTTGTTCTTGATCGTCAACTTGTTCAGTTGCCGATAATCTATACACATTCTCATCGTCCCATCTTTCTTCTTCACAAACAAGACCGGTGCACCCCAAGGTGACACACTTGGCCGGATGAAACCTCGATCCAACAATTCCTACAATTGCATTTTCAACTCTTTTAACTCTTTGGGTGCCATGCGATAAGGAGCAATGGACACTGGAGTTTCATTCTCATACAACTCTATACCAAACTCAACTTCTCGGTTTGGTGGCAACCAGGCAATTCCACCAGAAAGACACCCGGAAAATCGCGAACAGTTCGAATGTCCTGCACACGCACATCCTTAGTGCCAGGATTCATCACATAGGCAAGGTAAGCCTCACAACCCAACCTCATCATGTGGTTTGCTTCCAAAACCGAAATCACATTCGACAAGAATTTCACATTCTCACCTACTACAACCACCTCATAATCATCAGCCAACTTTAAGGTGACTCGCTTAACATCTAAGTCAACCACCGCCCTATGCTCCGTCAACCAATCCATGACAAGGATTACATCAAATCCGTAGAAAGGCAATTCCATCAAATCCACAAGGAAAACATGTCCTTGCACAGACAAAGGGCATATCCTATACAACTTCCTAGTGACTACAGTCTCACCAAAAGAACTAGTCAATTGCATTCCTACTTCAAGCATCTCAACAGGTATATCAAGCAAATGTGCATGCTCACTCAAGATATAAGAATGCGTGGATCCAGAATCAATCAAAGCCAGCAAAGATAAAGACTGGAGAGCAAAGGTACCTGCGATCACATCGGTATCATTGCGCTCCTTGCACTGAGCATACACCCCCGCTGGTCCACCTCCCTTAGGTCGAACGGCTACAACGTGAGCAATACCTCGCTGCCCCTCATCTCTCCTCTGAGATGCAGCTACCACAGGAGCACGTCCTTGGCCTCCACCAGCCAGCAAAGGACACTCCCTTCTCATATGATCTGCCGAACCACAATTCTAGCAAGAGTTCCCTGTCACCACAACAGGAGCCTGAACCTCTCTAGCTGCTCGAGGACAATCTCACCTCAAAAGGTCCCTCGAACCACATGTCCAACATGAATGTTGCTCAGATCTCATACGACCTCCCTGAGTCTGTCCACCTCGACCAGGAACACCACGCCTTCCCTCAGGCTGATGTCTCTTATCACGGCCTGTTTTGTTCCGTCCACCACTGGAACTATACTCAGCAGCTCTCTTTCCAGAGCTAGAACCAGCACCTCTAGAAGACAAACCCAGGTTCTGCTCGATATCCTTTTCCCGACATACAAGCACGTCAAATTCAGTGTAATCAGCAGCCAGCATGTACGTCTTAAATTCCTGTACCAAACCGTACCGGAAGTGATGACACTGATGCCCTCACTGGTTACCAACTCAGGAGCATATTGGCTCAAACGTACGAACCGGACCTCGTACTCAGCCACCGAAAGATTGCCCTGAACAAGCGACATAAACTCTCGCTTCTTCTCATCCAAGTATCTCACACCTAGATACTTTCTCCTGAAGGCACCTCTAAAGAACTCCCAATGAACTTCATTGGGTTCCACACCAGCTGTGGTAGTCGTCCACCAGCTATAAGCATCACCTTGTAGCAAGGAAACTGCACATCCTAGCTTGCGCTCATCATTAAAACCCATCTGATCCATAATACGGATCGTACTGGCTAACCAGGCCTCAGACGCCTCAGGTGACATACCGTAGAACTCTACTGCTCCCAAGCCCTTCAACCTCTCCAAAGGTAGACCCACCTGCCCAGCTGCAGGGGCCTGCACTTGCGCTCTGGCAACAGCAGCCTGAAATTCTCCGGTGATCGCCTCAACTAGTGGCGCCAAATTACCCAATCTAGGACCAGCTTGTCCTTGTTGCACCTGCACCCCACCTCCAGGTGGTGGCGGAGGAGGTAGATCTCCACCATGAGGGACATCAGCTCCCTGCTCACCCTGGTTGTCCTGTTAAGCCGCAAGCACTATGGTATTGGACCTCAACTCCCTTCTAGGTCCCATGTGCTATTTTAAACAAACACAACAACGGAAACAAATCAAACCATTTATGCCAGCTGCAAGCAAGAATCCAAGTTTACAAAACATTTGGTTAGTGTAATAAGGCAATGGGCACCCAATTTCCCCACAGAGCATAGCATACATGAAACATCATGCTCACATGCTTTTCATCCTTCCAAATCAGCACATATCCACATAACATCACCATCACACAATCATATTCATTCCCTATGCAATTCACATTAATCAACATGGCATAAAGTTCAAAATTCAACCATTAGCATGCTTTTCAAACATCATACTTCAACTCATAACAATTACACTTACTAACATTCCCAATTCTTTCGTAACCTGGCTCAGATACCAACAAATGTAACCCCCTTAGCCCGGCCTAGACGCTTGACCCGAACTACGAAGATTACACGAGGAAAACTAAAGTCAACCTAGAAGTCAACCTTGATTAACGACCTTTTTATCTTTTTAATCTTTTCTAGATGCACATTATGCCTACTTGAATACTCAAGAATCATATCAGAGAAGGGCACAACGATCGGAAATCATTTAGGGACTCAACTGCATGAATTACACTTTTAGGGACCAAAATGTAATTTTTAGAAAATATAAGAACATTGAAGATTTTAAGATTACTAATATGTAATTAATCATATTACATGCCTTCTTGCCAAATTTCAGCTTAAAAGAACATTCCAAGCTCAAGCAATTGCATCCACAACATTCAGGACTAAAATGTAAAACATGACAACTTAAAACAATTCAAATCATCAACCAACGGTCATCCGTTTCGAAACACCAACCTTCGTACCGAAACGCCCGTATCGAAACGGTGTTGACCGTTTCGGTACTCGGGTGCGTTCTAAGACTTGTATCGAAACAGGCTTTTCCAGTAGCCAAAATGTTTCGAAACACCATCAATTGTACCGAAACGCTATGGCCATTACAGGCCCCCATTTCGGAACAGTTAAGGGTGTTTCGATACACCCTGCCCTGTGACAGCAGAAAATGCTGGTTTTTCATGCTTTTTCACGCTCGAATCAACCCCGGGATATCTCACAACATGCATACAACATGGATACATATCAACAATCATCATACCAAGGCAATAGCTTAAACATAGCAACCAACACGTAAGTAGAGGCACTAAAGGCATGCTCCCTAGTTCACCAAAACCATAACAAGCTATAACATCATATAAACCAAAATCAAATCACCAAAGGCCATTTACAACTAAAGTATAGGCAAACCAACATGCTCAAAGTAAAGGGAAACATTCTCAAACATTCCAAAGTATAATTCCCACCCACTGCCACTTATTACACTAAAGATGAACCACATACATCTCTTTAACAAAGCTTTGGATTCCTCTTGCTTTTTCGCTGCCTTCAAAGGTTCAATTCTCTACATTGATGAAACAAAGAGCGTAAGCAATAAGCTTAGTGAGGATCGCTAAACAACACTCATCAATGCATATCTCATGTTTTGCAAAATCAACACTTTACATCACAAGCCATTTATAAAACATGTCTTCTCAAGACCTCAATGCACTTTTGAAACCTCATGCACATATGCATCAATTTACAACAGCAAATAGACCTTTTCTCATGCTTTAACAAGAATCACATGCATTCTTGCATCATACACGTATATCTCATGCACCCTAACATCATATACAAGCATCTCATGCTTCACATTGTCATATACATTATATTGGCTCACAAGTGATAATCCATAAACCATTTCAACACAATACACAATCAGATACGCAGATTACAAGCGTTGTCCCTCACGCTTCATACAAACTACCGAACTACACAAGGTGGAGACAAATGGCACAATCACAACCCCTCAACACCCGTGATGGAGATTAATGGCACAGTCACAACCCCTCAACATCACTCACGAGAGTATGGGACACATACACAAGACTCACACACGGGACTAACCATTCACCGTTGTGATCTTAATCTTAATTGTTAGGGTACTTGGATGGAGAATACGGCACAATCACAACCCCTCAACATCCAAGGCGACTTTATTCACGGTGCACCCAATCCTATAGCCAGCTAATTATATCCGATTAAAGTAACCAAAAACCATTTTCATCACTTGCCAATATAATCGTTTATCCACATTAATCCACTGTTTTTCAAGCATAACCACAATGTCATTTCCTCAAGCACACATGCTTAACATCATATGCATTTTCATATAAAAACCAAGGATCACCTATCTAGTGCATCCTTAACATAATGATATTAAAATCCAGCATTAAACCATGCTTAATCATGCTTAAAAAGAGTAAATAAATCCACTCTTACATCAAATGCATTTTCATCAAACTTAGCACATTTCCAAGAGAGGGATTACCAAAGCACTTACACTTGAGCTTAGTTAAGTGTATCATACTTACACTAAGCTCCCAAGAGCACGCTCAAGGCGTTACAAAGCAGGAAATTGCATTTCCATTCATCGATACGCGAAACCTCGTTCACCGACACGAAAATTACACATTCGAAGCCTCCAAAATCACCTCATTAGCTTCCGGATCAAGATCCCATGTTTTCACATCATCAAAACAGAGATCTAAATACTTTAAAATGCATTCTAAAACCAGCAACAATTCATAAACTCGTTGCCCACTCAAACTACACCAAAACACCCTTCCAAAACAACCGAAAACCCAATTGATTGCTTCCTAAACCAAGCCCAGCCATCATACATCACTTCCAAACATTTATCAACATCAAAACACATCTAATAAACATCCTAACACATCCTTATACCTCCAGCAATCAAGATTCCACCATTACACCCCAAAATCACACTTAAAACTACCAAGAAACTCAAGGATCTCAAGGATTTCGGGATCTATGTTATTAAAACATCATGTTAACATATAAACCAACTTAGAAATCAATTAAAATCAACACAAAACAGTGCCCAACTGATCAAGTTCGAAAATCAAGATTTCCTCCACATTTTCACAAGCTTTTGATCTTAAATCAAAACTATGTTGAAAACTCAATCAAAAATAGTTGTATTGCGGCAAACGAATCAACATACGCCATAGGGGTGGCTGCCTTCAGTTCCATCAAGCTATAGATGTTCTGATGTGTTCACCCCTTACCCTAGATCTTCACATCTTCATCGATTTCGGGCACATTGTTTGCTCGGCAGAGGGATGTGATTAAGTAGAGGAAGAAGAGGGGGCTCATTACTCTTAATGCACACTCATGGATGCCATCGAGGATGTATTTACCAATGTTGATCTGCCGCTCGTTAATGATGGAGTGTACAAGGGCAAGCCTCTATCGGTCTATTGTTGTGTTGTGCGATGTTGGCATGAGACACTTCTTTACAAAGTGGTTTTAGAGCTTTGCAGCAGGTGTGAGTTGGGTTCTTTGCATCGTCGATCTATGTTTTGGATCATCGTTTTAGTTGGTGCCCTCTTCAGCGAGGTCTGCCATGATACCGTCATAGTCTGCCGGGGACAGATTACTGATAAACTAGCTATGAGCATCCTCTTTCCTGCCCACATATATACCATAGAGTGTATTGATGTAGGCTGGCTCGAGAGTGATTTCCTTACCCCTAATAGTGACTGTCGTGGCATCCTTGGATGTGACGGTAGCATAAAATTCGCGGACAAGTGTAACGTTCATCTCCTCGGGTTGTGCCGCGAACATCTGCCACTTTAATGCAATGATCCGTTTGGCAATGAACCTTTCAAGCCCTAGATCTCATGTCTTCTTTGTGTAGGTGAATCCTCTTTCCTCTACATCTCCCGTGTTTGAAAAGAATCATAGTATCTTTTCTCTGAATCTGCCGAGTGGAGACTCCCGTGGCAAATGTGGAGGCAACACTTCTTCTGGTTGATCTCGTCGTCATTGTAAGGAAACTGTAGAAATGAAAGAAAATTCATGAAAAGATAAAATGCTCTGAAACAAAGTAGAGAGACGAGAATGAGGTGAAAAATGAAATGGAGGTAAGGGTTTATATAGAACGAGATTTTCTGCCCGTTGAAGCCGTAACGGGTGGCGTGAAAATAGAGCCAGCTATCACGCGGTTTCCTGACGCGTTCGTTACACGTTTCTGTGTCTGTTGGGCGTCTATTACGCGTTTCCGTGTCTGTCGCGACAACTTCGTGATAGGATATATTTTGCGCGTCTGTCGCGACAGCTGGTGAACGGATGTCACAATAGCCTTGTTGCCATTGGGCTTCTTGGGCTGTTGTGAGTTTGGTTGGCTGATTCATTCCTTCTCCTTACTCTGCTTCGTTTATTTACCTAAAAACTAAAATAAACAAACTATTAAATTCTTATTTCCTAAAACAGTAAAAATAAATAAAATAAAATAAAATAAAATAAGTTAAATTAGGGATACCTTGAGGGGCATCTCCTAAAGTGACTACTTCCTTCTCTCTTGGGGCTTCAGTCCCCTGATAATGCTTTAGCCTTTGTCCATTTACATTGAATTGGTGCTCGTCCTTGATTGATCTGATTGTGATGGCACCATGAGGAAAAACCTGGATTACTTGGAAGGGTCCAGACCACCTAGAATTTAGCTTTCCTGGGAAAAACATCAACCTAGAGTTGAATAACAACACCTTTTGCCCTGGGGTGAACTGTCGTGGCAGCAGTTTTCTGTCGTGCCACTTCTTTGTTTTGTCGTAGGTCATGGCTCGAATTTCTTCAATTTCATTTAAGTCCAGTAGCCTTTTCTGCCCTACTTTGTCCCAGTCCATGTTAACTGTGTTGATAGCCCAATATGCTTTATGTTCTAACTCGACAGGTAGGTGGCAATTTTTTCCGTAGATGAGGCGGTAGGGTGACATTCCCAATGGTGTTTTGAATGCAGTTTTGTAAGCCCATAATGCATCATTCAGGTAAAGAGACCAGTCCTTTCTAGGTTGTTTAACCATCTTTTCCAAGATGTTCTTCACTTCTCTATTTGAGATTTCAGCCTGCTCATTGGTTTGAGGGTGATATGTTGTTGCGATCTTATGCTTAACTCCATACTTCTTCAACTCACTAGCAATTACCCTGTTGTCAAAGTGCCTACCCTCATCACTAATGATCGCCCTTGGTATGCCAAACCTTGTGAAGATATGTTTGTGGAGAAATCTTTGCACAGTCTTGGCATCATTCTTTTGTGTGGCGATAACCTCAACCCACTTAGACACGTAGTCCACTGCCAACAGTATGTACAAATTCCCACAATAGGCTAGGAATGGTCCCATGAAGTCGATTCCTCAAACATCAAAAATTTCGACTTCGAGAATGTTCTGTAGGGGCATCTCATGCCTTCTAGAGATGTTTCCAGCCCTTTGGCATTTGTCGCAATGCTTGTAAAAGGCTTGTGCATCCTTGAACAGTGTAGGCCAAAAGAAACCAGATTGCAGAACTTTCGTTGTAGTTTTGTTTCCTCCAAAGTTTCCTCCATAAGAAGCAGCATGGTAGTGGTGGAGTACTTCTTCATGTTCTTCCTGTGGTATGCATCTTCTGATGATCTGATATGCATAGTGCTTAAATAGAAGAGGTTCGTCCCAATAATAATGTTTTGCATCATTTTGGAACCCCTTCCTTGCTTGGTAATTAAGTTCAAGAGGTAATAAACCACTCACAATGTAATTTACTATGTCAGCATACCAAGGGATTTCAGGAAGCTTACCTGCCGCCATGGCTGTCGTGGTAGTGCTGGTGGCAGTGAATAACTGCTCATCTGGGAAGGTCTCATGTATGTTAATCTTGTCTTTAGCTTGGTTCTTTCCCATCTTCAGTCTTGACAAGTGATCTGCTACTTGGTTTTCTGTTCCCTTCTTGTCCTTGATGTCTATATCGAATTCTTGCAATAGCAGAATCTAACGTATCAACCATGGTTTTGCATCCTTCTTGGTGAACAGATATTTTAGTGTTGAATGATCCGTATGGACCACCATTTTTGTTCCAAGTATATATGGTCTGAACTTGTCAAAGGCGAACACCACCACTAGCAACTCCTTCTCTGTTGTGGTGTAGTTTATATGGGCATCATTTAGGGTCTTGTTGGCATAATATATAACGTGGAAGAGTTTCTCCTTCCGCTGCCCTAGTGCTGCCCCGACAGCATAGTCACTGGCGTCACACATGATCTCGAATGGTAAACTCCAGTCTAGCGGCTGCACTATTGAGGATGTTACCAGCTTCTCCTTCAGTGTCCTGAATGCTTCAGTACATTCAGTATTGAAATCAAAGGCCCTATTTTTTTTTCCAACAAAAGACACAGGGGTTTAGTGATTTTAGAAAACTTTGCAATGAATCTACGATAAAACCATGCGTGTCCCAAGAAACTTCTAATGCCCTTGCCTGTGGTGGGTGGCGGCATTTTTTTGATGACTTTGATTTTTTTCTCTGTCCACTTCTATGTTGTGGTAGGAGACCTTGTGTCCAAGCACTATGCCCTCATCCACCATAAAGTGGCATTTCCTCCAGTTCAATACAAGGTTGGCCTCCTCAGATATTTCAAGCACCTTTTTCAAATTGCCTAGGCAATCATTGAAACTGTCTCCAAAGACGGAAAAGTCATCCATGAAGATCTCCAGGAAATATTCCACCATATCTGAGAATATTGCCATCATACACTGCTGAAAAGTTGCTGGTGCATTACATAATCCAAATGGCATTCTTCGAAAGGCGTATGTTCCGTATGGGCATGTGAAGGTGGTTTTCTCTTGATCCTCTGGTGCAATTGCAATTGCAATTTGATTGTAACCTGAGTAACCATCAAGGAAACAATAATAAGGCTTCCCCGCTAATCTATCTAACATTTGATCAATAAAGGGTACGGGGAAATGGTCCTTCCGGGTAGCTTTGTTAAGCTTTCGGTAGTCCATACAAACCCTCCAACGGCTCACAGTCCTGGTTGGGATTAACTCGTTGTTCTTGTTGGTTACCACCGTTATGCCTCCCTTCTTGGGTACGCATTGCACCAGGCTCACCCATTTGCTATCCGAGATGGCGTAGATAATTCCAGCATCAAGCCACTTGATAATCTATTTTCGTACCACCTTTCGCATAGCTTCGTTTAGTCTTCTCTGGGCATCAATTGTCGGCTTATGGTCATCCTCCACGAGGATCTTATGCATACAAATTGTCGGACTGATGCCTTGGATGTCAGCAATGGTCCATCCAATCGCCTTCTTATGCTGTTGTAGCATCCTAATCAGTTGTTGTTCATGTTCCTACATCAACTTAGAAGAGATGATTACGGGCAACATATCATTAAGACCAAAAAAAATATATTTAAGCTGCCCTAGCAGGGGTTTTAGATCTAAGGCATGTGGCTGATCTATTGAAGGCTTTTGAATCACATGTTCATTAGAGTTATAGTCCAATGGTTCAAAGAACTTACCTGGACGTGTGCCTATCAAATTTACCTCCTCGGGACCTTCAGTGTCAGATACGTCATTGTCTAAGGAGTCGCTGTCGTCAATGTTGTCGTGGCAGTCTTCTAGGTGACTGCGGTGGCAGTGACCAAATTGTCTGTCGTGACAGCTTGATCTGATGCAGGGTTGGTCTATGATTACTTCTGATATTGCCTTACATTCTTCCTCTTCATCAGCTAGTTTTATGGCTTGGAGAACATTGAGCTTTATCTATTGGTCATTGACTCTCATAGTCAGTTCTCTCTTCTCTACATCAATCAATGTTCTACTTGTGGCTAGGAAGGGTCGCCCTAGGATGATCGGTGCACTCTCATCTGCTTCACAGTCTAAAACAAGAAAGTCAGCAGGGAATATAAATTTATCCACTCTTACCAGAATATCCTCAATCTTTCCTTCCGGCTGTATGTAAGAGCAGTCTGCCAGTTGCAGCAAGACTGTTGTGGGTCTTGCTTGTCCAATACCTAGCTTCTGAAAAACAAATTTGGGCATTATATTAATGCTAGAACCAAGATCACAAAGTGCTTTACCCACAAACATATCATCAATTATGCATGGTATGATGAAACTCCCAGGATCCTTCTTCTTTAGGGGTGGTCGCTTATGTAGGGTTGCCATGTGTAACCCCCTTAGCCCAGCCTAGATGGTTGACCCGAACTACGAAGATTACACGGGGAAAACCAAAGTCAACCCAAAAGTCAACCTTGATTAACGACCCTTTTTTTTCTTTTTAACTTGTCTAGATGCATATTAACCCTAATCATACACTCAAGGAAATCATACTCGAAAACCACAGCAATCGGACAACGATCAGGGACTCAATTGCACAACATATGAAATTAGGGACCAAATTGTAAATTCTAGAAATTTAGAGGACTCAATCAGTTTTCAGGTTACCAATATGAAATTAATCATATTTCATGCTTCTCTGCCAATTTTCAACTCAAACGGACATCACAAACTCAATCAATTGCATATACAAACATTGGGACCAAAACGCAAGGATTTCAAAACATAAAACTGTCAATTTCAGTGCCCAACGGTCGGGTGTTCCGAAATGGGAGTGATCCGTTCCGAAACGCGGGACCGTTCCGAAACTCGTTTCGGAACAAGGCTTGGCAGTGGCAAAACCGTTCCGGAACGGCTCTACCCGTTTCGAAACGCCAAGACCATTTCAGGCCCTCTGTTCCGAAACGGTAGCACCTGTTTTGAAACGTGCTGCCCAGAATTGCAGATTTTTGCTGGTTTAATTCACAATTGACCAATCAAACACATTCCAAAGACAACCAAATCATACCAGCAAGTCATTCAACACTTAATGAACATATTAGCATCAACCAAACTCAAACATAGCATCAAATGAGGAAAACCCCAATTCTATAGGCATGCATCCTATATAGAATACCATGCAATCACCAAAACTCCGAAACCAAATACCAAAGGCCATTTACATGTTCTAACATCATCAAAGGTATAAAACCAACTTAGGGAGTCCAAAACATCTCCCAAAAACACAATTTGAGTTCTCATTGCCAAATGCCAAAAGCTAAACAAGTTATGAAAATTGTCACCATACATGAGCTTAAGCTTCCACTTAGATTCTTGACCACCTTGCTGCCCCTTTAAGCACTTCAAGGCTCTGCATTATTGGTTTAAGAAAGAGAGAGCGTAAGCACATAGCTTAGTGAGGAATGCTCAATTAAAACATCACAATAATGCATTTACAAAAACACTTTTTCAAAGCCTTTAGTTTCAAAACAACATTTATCAAACAATTATGTTTACAAACCAAGCATTTCATGCTTCAATCCATCATCATGTCATATTGGCTTACAAGTGATAATCCATAACATTTTTCAACTCAAAACACAATCGACAATAGGATACGCGGATTACAAGCGTTGTCCCATACGCTTCATACACACTACCAATATCAAGGTGGAGCATGGTACAATCACAACCCCTCAACACCCGTGATGGAGACTATGGTACAATCACAACCCCTCCACATCACTCATTGGTAGTTGTATAACATCACTAACGAGATCACGGGACATACAACACAAGATCCACACATGGACTTTTAACCACCATTGTGATCTTACAATACACAAGGTCCACACATGGACTTTTAACCACCATTGTGACCTTAACAATACACAAGGTCCACACATGGACTTTTAACCACCATTGTGACCTTAACACAAGACCCACCCATGGACTTTTAACCACCATGGTGTTCTTAACCATCTCGTTAGTGTACTTGGATGGAGTTTACGGTACAATCACAACCTCTCAACATCCAAGGCGACTTTATTCACGGTGCACCCAATCCTATAGCCGGCTAACTATATCCGATTCAAGTACTTTTAAAACAACACATCACTTGCCAATATACATCATTTAATATCATTAATTCACTGTTTTAAAGCATTTAACAAAGCCATTAAATCCACATGCATCACTATGCATTGAAATCACATTTATCAATGTAAAACAAAGGATCTCTTACCTTGAGCATCCTCAACACATGGCTTATAAAACCAGCAATAAACATGCTAAAATATGCTTTCAAAAACAGAATTTAAACATGCAAACAAATCACTTTGCATTCAACCACCTCATGGCTCATCAACAAGAGAGTTTTTCCCGAAAACTTACTCTCGAGCTTAGCTAAGTTTTTTAGACTTTAACTAAGCTCCCAAACCTACAAAACATTGGTTTCAAAGCTGAAAACCAAACTTCACTCACCGATTCCGTTTCGCAAGCTTGCCGAAACACCAATCAAGCTTCCGGATCAACACCACAAGGATCCGAAGATGTCTCCCCTATTTTAAACACATCAAAGCAGAGGATTAATGCATCATCATGCATTAATATCTTCAACCAAAACACCTAAACTTGCAGCTCACATCAACACTCACATTTCGGCTACCAAACACAATCGAAATCACATCCAAACACCTTTACAACATTACCCAGCCAAGATCCATCAACTCCAATCATAATTATACCTCAAATAACATCCAAAAAGGATCTAATCACGTCCTTATACCACCAGCTATAGCAGATCATCAAGATCACCCCCAAAAACCATCACTAACTCAAGCAAAACTTAGGAAAATCAACCTATTCGGGATTGCATTGATTAAACCTCAATTTCACACCAATTATACATCCAATTTACATCAAAAAGACATCTCAAAACAGTGCCCAATCATTTCATACGAATTTCATCAAAATTAAACCAAATCTTGCATTTTAAAGCCATAATCAAGAACACAACCATAAAACCTTTAATAAAACTCAAATCAAGGATTGAGAACTTGGGAATTTCAGTAAAGAACTGAGTATTTAGAGAAGAATGACGTTCATACCTCTAAATGTGAGTTTCTCCTTGTTTGGAACCAAGATTCTTGAAAATTCAATAAGCAAATGCTAAGGTTTTGATGTAGAAATGATTAGAGACCAATTGAAGATTGAAATCTCATTTTTAGATGTCAAAATCAGAGGGAAAAAGGCTGGAGAAAAGTGTTTAGGTTGAGAGAAAAGTTGAGAGAAAAGAAATGGAAAATTTTGAGAAAAGTTAGTTATGACAACAAAATATCTAATTCCCTCCTTTTTCCTTTCATTAAAAACCATTAATTAAATGTTTAATATTAAAAAAAATCTGGAGAAACTCTTCTTGGGTAAATTAGCTCCTTAAAGATTCAAAGTTTCAATCCTTTTAAAACAGTCACCAACTTTTCAAAAATTACATTTTAGTCACTAACTTGAAATGTCACATTTTGAAACCTCATTTTGTAAAATTGATTTCACCACTCTCTTATACATAATAAAAGAGGATTTTAAGATATTTTTCCATATTTTTAATGCATCCCGAACTAGGCTTTCCTAAAAATCACCTTTTATATTCGAACCACAATCCGACCGGTCCGGTCCAAACCCAAAACTTCTAAGCCCAAAATTGGGGTGTTACAACTCTCCCCCCCTTAAGAAATTTCGTCCTCGAAATTTACCTGAAGGAAAGAGGTACGGAAACTGCTTCAACATGTCATCTTTCCGTTCCCACGTGGCTTCTTCAACACAACGATGTTTCCACAACACCTTTACCAACTCAATGGTCTTGCCTCGAAGAACTTTACTATCCGAATCCAGAATCTTCACCGGTTCCTCATCATAGGTCAAATCCGGATTCAATTCCACTTCCTCCACAGGCATCACATGCGAAGGATCCGATCTATACTTTCGAAGCATAGAAACATGAAACACATCATGAATCTTTTCCAACTCTTGCCGTAACCTCAACTTGTACGCAACAGGACCCACACGTTCAATCACCTCGTATGGTCCAATGTACCTAGGGCTCAACTTACCCTTTCGGCCAAACCTCATCACCTTTTTCCAAGGCGAAACTTTTAGAAACACACGGTCACCCAGCTCATACTCAATCTCCTTACGCTTCAAATCCGCGTAAGACTTTTGCCGATCAGAAGCTGCCTTCAAACGCTCACAAATGAGCTTCACCTTCTCGGTAGTTCCCTTCAACA
Source organism: Hibiscus tridactylites (assembly GCA_958450335.1). Classification (NCBI taxonomy): domain Eukaryota; kingdom Viridiplantae; phylum Streptophyta; class Magnoliopsida; order Malvales; family Malvaceae; genus Hibiscus; species Hibiscus tridactylites. Next base: position 9,097,473 of record OY288275.1, read on the forward strand.
AAGCTGGCATCGAAACCAACTTCTGACCCGTTTCAGCCCAACATAGAGGAGTCCTACACTTCCTCCCATACAAAGCTTCATAAGGTGCCATTTGAATACTTGCCTGATAACTATTATTATAGGCAAACTCCACCAAAGGCAAATGTTTCTCCCAAGAGCCCTGGAACTCAATCACGCAGCACCTCAACATATCCTCCAACACCTGGATAACACGCTCGGACTGTCCATCCGACTGTGGATGATAAGAAGTACTGAAATTCAACCGTGTACCCAAAGCCTGATGCAAACACTGCCAGAAACGCGATGTAAACCTCAGATCCCTATCCGACACAATCGACTTAGGCACACCATGCAGCCGCACAATCTCAGCAATGTACAACTCCGCAAGCTTATCCAAAGTGTACGTAGTATGCACAGGCAAGAAATGCGCACACTTCGTCAGGCGATCCACAATCACCCACACCGAATTCTTCTTCGATGGCGACAAGGGCAAACCAGATACAAAGTCCATGGTAATCCTTTCCTACTTCCACTCAGGAATTCTCAACGGTTGCAACAACCCTGAAGGAAACTGATGCTCAGCCTTAACTCGCTGACACACCATGCACTTGCTTACAAACTCAGCAACATCTTTCTTTAAACCCACCCAATAGTACTCATCACGAAGATCACGATACATCTTAGTACTACCAGGGTGCATAGCAAAAGGACTACTATGACCTTCAGTCAGAATAGCACGCCGCAACTCAGCATCATTGGGCACTACTATCCGACTCCCAAAGCATAACACTCCATCATCATTAAAACAGAAATCCGAAGGCCTACCTTCTGCAATATCTTGAACATGCGGCACCAAAGAATCATCCAACAACTGCTTTTCCTTAATTAACTGAACCAAGGATGGTTTCACTTTCAACTCAGCCACAAGACCACCATCACGCGAAATACTCAAACTGGCAAACATAGCCCTCAACTCAACCGCTACCTTCCTACTCAAGGCATCCGCTACAACATTAGCTTTACCCGGATGATACTCGATCGTCAAATCATAATCCTTGAGCAACTCCACCCAACGTCGTTGCCTAAGATTCAACTCCTTCTGAGACATCAGATACTTCAAACTCTTGTGGTCCGTGTACACGGTACACTTCTCTCCATACAGGTAATGTCTCCAGATCTTCAAAGCAAAAACCACCGCAACCAACTCAATATCATGCGTAGGATAATTGCGCTCATGCACCTTCAACTGCCGTGACGCATAAGCCACCACCTTACCCTCTTGCATCAACACACATCCCAAACCAACATAGGACGCATCACTATACACCACAAACTATTTCCCTGATTCAGGTTGAACCAAGATGGGAGCTTGCGTTAAGGCTGCCTTAAGCTTCTCAAAAGCCTGCTGTCTCGCTTCCGTCCACTCATACTTAACATCCTTCTGCAACAACTTCGTCAAAGGTGCAGCAATCTTTGAAATCCCATCCACGAATCTCCGATAGTATCCCGCCAAACCAAGGAAACTACGGACTTCATGAACAGACTTAGGAGGCTTCCAATTCATCATCGCCTCAATCTTTTGAGGATCAACACGTATACCCTCAGCAGAAACCACATGACCAAGAAACACAACTTCTCTAAGCCAAAACTCACACTTGCTCAGCTTGGCATAAAGCTGATTGTCCAACAAAGCTTGCAACACAATTCTCAAATGCCCTTCATGCTCTTCCTCAGTACGCGAGTACACAAGGATATCATCAATGAACACCAACACAAACTTATCCAGATATTCATGGAACACTCGATTCATCATGTCCATGAAAGCTGCAGGAGCATTCGTCAAACCAAACGGCATCACAAGGAACTCATAATGCCCATACCTCATTCTGAAAGCTGTCTTTGGCACATCCACATCCTTCACCTTCAGCTGATAATACCCTGACCTTAAGTCAATTTTAGAGAACACAGACGCTCCCCGAAATTGATCAAAAAGATCATCAATTCTCGGCAATGGATATCGATTCTTGATAGTCAACTTGTTAAGCTGACGATAATCAATGCACATTCTCATAGTGCCATCCTTCTTCTTCACAAACAAGACCGGCGCACCCCAAGGTGACACACTCGGCCGAATGAAACCATGATCAAGCAACTCCTGAAGTTGCGTCTTCAGCTCTTTCAACTCTTTAGGTGTCATTCGATAAGGAGTAATGGACACTGGAGTTGTGTTTTCATACAACTCAATCCCAAACTCCACTTCGCGATTAGGAGGCAATCAAGGCAACTCCTCCGGAAACACACCAGGAAACTCTCGCACAGTCCTAATATCTTGCACACGCAACTCCTTAGAGCTAGGATTCATCACAAAAGCGAGGTAAGCTTCACAACCTTGTCTCAGCATCCTGCTCGCTTCCAATGTAGACACCACATTAGCAAGAAACTTCACATTCTCACCAACCACCACTACCTCATAATCATCCGCAAACTTCAACGAAACTCGCTTATTCTCACAATCTACTACAGCTCGATGCTCAACAAGCCAATCCATACCAAGGATTACATCAAAACCATAGAAAGGCAACTCTATAAGATCAACATGGAAAACATGATCTTGCACAACCAAAGGACATCTTCTATAAAGCTTTCAAGTCACAACAGTCTCACCAAAAGAACTAGTGACACGCATACCAACATCCAAAGACTCAACAGGCAATCCAAGGAATTCAGCATGCTCACGCAATATGTAAGAGTGTGTAGATCCAGAATCAATCAAGGAAAGTAATGACAAGGATTGCAAAGTGAAAGTACCTGCGATCACATCTGTGTCATTTCTCCCCTCCCTCTGAGCATACACTCTGGCCTGACCTCCACCCTCAGGCTGAACAGCTACCACATGAGCCACATTCTTTCCACCATCCTCTCTATGCTGGAAGTTACCACGGCCGCGCCCACGACCTCTCTGTGGTGCAACAACTCCAGGAGCACGTCCTTGGCCACCACCGGCCAACAGAGGACACTCCCTCCTCATGTGATCCGCTGATCCACAGTTCCAGCACGAGTTACCGGTCGTCACAACAGGAGCCTGCACCTCCCTCACTGCTTGAGGACAATCACGCCTCAGGTGTCCACGCGACCCACATGTCCAACATGTGTTCGGTTCAGCTCTCGCCTTGTCTCCCTGAACAGGCGCACCTTGGCCTCCACCACCTCGCCTAGCTGAAGACTGATACTTTCGTTCACGTCCTCTCTTGTTTCGTCTGCCACCGGAACTATACTCAGCAGCTCGCTTGCCCACACTAGGACCAGCACTTCTAGAAGATAAACTCAAATTCATCTCAATGTCCTTTGCTCTACCAACCAGCACATCAAAGTCAGTATACTCAGCAGCCAACATATAGGTCTTCACCTCCGTCACCAAACCATAACGGAACCGTTCACACCTCTCTCGCTCATCAGGAACAAGCTCACGTGCATACTGACTGAGTCGGACAAACTGAACCTCATACTCAGCTACAGACATGCTCCCCTGAGTAAGAGACATGAATTCTCTTTTCTTCTCATCCAGGTATCGCACACCCAGATACCTCCTCTTGAACGCGTTCAGAAAAAACGTCCAAGTTACATCAGCTTCCTCCATTCCAGAGATAGAGGTCGTCCACCAAGTATACGCATCGTCGTGCAACAACGATACCACGAAGCCCAGCTTCTGCACATCACTACAATTCATTTGACCCAAGATTCTCTTGGTACTTTCCAGCCAAGACTCAGAACCTTCAGCAGACAAACCTATGAACTCAGTCCCTCCCAGACTACGCAAACGTTCAAGAGGTAGCCTTACATTAGCATCTCCCTGATGCCCATCTCCTTGAGCTCCAGCTACCGCTGCTCGAAAAGCTCCAGCAATAGCTTGTATCAGCATTGTCATGTCAGGAACAGCTTGCCCCTGACCAGCTTCAGGTCCAGCGACCCCAGCACCAGCCGCAACATCAGCTCCTTCACCCCCAGCACCACCACCACCAGGCGGAGGAGGTAAATCCACAACGTTTTCAACATTCTCTTCATTCTCATTTTGAGCCATAGCTCGCGTATTAATTCTCGTCTCTCTACGAGGTGCCATACTAAACAATGCAATCACAATGCAATAAACAAAATCAGGCTCAGCAAGGTAAGTAATCCAAGTACTCAAGATCATTTCCAATTAAAACAAATCATTTCATTAGCTTTGATTTGGCAATGGGTCCCTCTAACATGCTTCACCACAGCATACACCACAATTGTAACATTCTTACAATTCATACATCATGCTTTCACTCAACAAGCATACAAAACAATCATACACTTACCACCCACACAATCATTCCCAAACATTCGAGAACTCGGCTCTGATATCACCAAATGTAACCCCCTTAGCCCGGCCTAGACGGTTGACCCGAACTACGAAGATTACACGGGGAAAACCAAAGTCAACCCGAAAGTCAACCTTGATTAACGACCTTTTTTAACTTGTCTAGATGCATATTAACCCTAATCATACACTCGAGGAAATCATACTCGAAAACCACAGCAATCGGACAACGATCAGGGACTCAATTGCACAACATATGAAATTAGGGACCAAATTGTAAATTCTAGAAATTTAGAGGACTCAATCAGTTTTAAGGTTACCAATATGAAATTAATCATATTTCATGCTTCTCTGCCAAATTTCAACTCAAACGGACATCACAAACTCAATCAATTGCATATACAAATACTGGGACCAAAACGCAAGGATTTCAAAACATAAAACCGTCAATTTCAGTGCCCAACGGTCGGGTGTTCCGAAACAGGAGTGATCCGTTCTGAAACGCGGGACCGTTCCGAAACTCGTTTCGGAACAAGGCTTGGCAGTGGCAAAACCGTTCTGGAACGGCTCTACCCGTTTCGAAACGCCAAGGCCATTTCAGGCCCTCTGTTCCAAAACGGTAGCACCTGATTCGAAACGTGCTGCCCAGAATTGCAGATTTTTGCCGGTTTAATTCACAATTGACCCATCAAACAGATTCCAAAGACAACCAAATCATACCAACAAGTCATTCAACACTTAATGAACATATTAGCATCAATCAATCTCAAACATAGCATCAAATGAGGAAAAACCCAATTCGATAGGCATGCATCCTATATAGAATACCATGCAATCACCAAAACTCCAAAACCAAATACCAAAGGCCATTTACATGTTCTAACATCATCAAAGGTATAAAATCAACTTAGGGAGTCCAAAACATCTCCCAAAAACACAATTTGAGTTCCCATTGCCAAATGCCAAAAGCTAAACAAGTTATGAAAATTGTCACCATACAAGAGCTTAAGCTTCCACTTAGATTCTTGACCACCTTGCTGCCCCTTTAAGCACTTCAAGGCTCTGCATTATTGGTTTAAGAAAGAGAGAGCGTAAGCACATAGCTTAGTGAGGAATGCTCAATTAAAACATCACAATAATGCATTTACAAAAACACTTTTTCAAAGCCTTTAGTTTCAAAACAACATTTATCAAACAATTATGTTTACAAACCAAGCATTTCATGCTTCAATCCATCATCATGTCATATTGGCTTACAAGTGATAATCCATAACATTTTTCAACTCAAAACACAATCGACAATCGGATACGCGGATTACAAGCGTTGTCCCATACGCATCATACACACTACCTATATCAAGGTGGAGCATGGTACAATCACAACCCCTCAACACCCGTGATGGAGACTATGGTACAATCACAACCCCTCCACATCACTCATTGGTAGTTGTATAACATCACTAACGAGATCACGGGACATACAACACAAGATCCACACATGGACTTTTAACCACCATTGTGATCTTACAATACACAAGGTCCACACATGGACTTTTAACCACCATTGTGACCTTAACAATACACAAGGTCCACACATGGACTTTTAACCACCATTGTGACCTTAACACAAGACCCACCCATGGACTTTTAACCACCATGGTGTTCTTAACCATCTCGTTAGTGTACTTGGATGGAGTTTACGGTACAATCACAACCTCTCAATATCCAAGGCGACTTTATTCACGGTGCACCCAATCCTATAGCCAGCTAACTATATCCGATTCAAGTACTTTTAAAACAACACATCACTTGCCAATATACATCATTTAATATCATTAATTCACTGTTTTAAAGCATTTAACAAAGCTATTAAATCCACATGCATCACTATGCATTGAAATCACATTTATCAATGTAAAACCAAGGATCTCTTACCTTGAGCATCCTCAACACATGGCTTATAAAACCAGCAATAAACATGCTAAAATATGCTTTCAAAAATAGAATTTAAACATGCACACAAATCACTTTGCATTCAACCACCTCATGGCTCATCAACAAGAGAGTTTTTCCCGAAAACTTACTCTTGAGCTTAGCTAAGTTGTTTAGACTTTAACTATGCTCCCAAACCTTCAAAACATTGGTTTCAAAGCTGAAAACCAAACTTCACTCACCGATTCCGTTTCGCAAGCTTGCCGAAACACCAATCAAGCTTCCGGATCAACACCACAAGGATCCGAAGATGTCTCCCCTATTTTAAACACATCAAAGCAGAGGATTAATGCATCATCATGCATTAATATCTTCAACCAAAACACCTAAACTCGCAGCTCACATCAACACTCACATTTCGGCTACCAAACACAACCAAAATCACATCCAAACACCTCTACAACATTACCCAGCCAAGATCCATCAACTCCAATCATAATTATACCTCAAATAACATCCAAAAAGGATCTAATCACGTCCTTATACCACCAGCTATAGCAGATCATCAAGATCACCCCAAAAACCATCACTAACTCAAGCAAAACTTAGGAAAATCAACCTATTCGGGATTGCATTGATTAAACCTCAATTTCACACCAATTATACATCCAATTTACATCAAAAAGACATCTCAAAACAGTGCCCAATCATTTCATACGAATTTCATCAAAATTAAACCAAATCTTGCATTTTAAAGCCATAATCAAGAACACAACCATAAAACCTTTAATAAAACTCAAATCAAGGATTGAGAACTTGGGAATTTCAGTAAATAACTGAGTATTTAGAGAAGAAGGACGTTCATACCTCTAAATGTGAGTTTCTCCTTGTTTGGAACCAAGATTCCTGAAAATTCAATAAGCAAATGCTAAGGTTTTGATGTAGAAATGATTAGAGACCAATTGAAGATTGAAATCTCATTTTTAGATGTCAAAATCAGAGGGAAAAAGGCTGGAGAAAAGTGTTTGGGTTGAGAGAAAAGTTGAGAGAAAAGAAATGGAAAATTTTAAGAAAAGTTAGTTATGACAACAAAATATCTAATTCCCTCATTTTTCCTTTCATTAAAAACCATTAATTAAATGTTTAATATTAAGAAAAAATCTGGAGAAACTCTTCTTGGGTAAATTAGCTCCTTAAAGATTCAAAGTTTCAATCCTTTTAAAACAGTCACCAACTTTTCAAAAATTACATTTTAGTCACTAACTTGAAATGTCACATTTCGAAACCTCATTTTGTAAAATTGATTTCACCACTCTCTTATACATAATAAAAGAGGATTTTAAGATATTTTTCCATATTTTTAATGCATCCCGAACTAGGCTTTCCTAAAAATCACCTTTTATATTCGAACCACAATCTGACCGGTCCGGTCCAAACCCAAAACTTCTAAGCCCAAAATTGGGGTGTTACACCATGCATCCTTCTGTCACCATTACAGTTTCAAATTCACCAAGTCTAGATCTCCTAGACATTGCATCTTTAAGGAACTTGGCATAACCAGACATCTGCTTAATAGCCTCCAACAGCGGAATGTTGATGTGTACTTGCTTAAAAACATCATAGATTTTCTTAAGCTGGTACTCCTGTTTTTGTTTCTGTAACCATTGTGGAAAAGGGGTGGAGGACGACAGTCTTCGAGGCGTCCTTCACATGGGAATCGAATCTGAGGAGGCTTACAATTTTCAGCTTCTTCTGTCGCCTCCTCTTCTCCTTCTGTTGTCGTGGCAGGGGTGATGGCAACAGGTTTCTTCCCTTCTGCCGAGGCAGTGTTCTCGGCAGGTGTCTGTAGGGTCGCTTCCTTACCAGATGTTTCTTTAATTATCAGCCCTTGTAGTAGCTGTTTCCCACTTCTCCTTGTGTTGATGAACTGTGAAACTTGGCTCATCTGTGTCTCTAGAGATTTTAAGGTAGCTTAATGGTTTGTCATTCTCATCTTTGTCTTATCCATGAAGATTTCAGTTTTCTTGACAAAATGGTCCATGTTTGCCATATATGCTCCAGTCTGAGACATGAAGGTTGCTAGGGTCTGTTCTAGTATGCTTGTTGTGGCAACCGGCTGCTGTGGTTGTTGTCGTGACAGGATTCTGGGACCTTTTTCATTCTGGTTATTCTGGACTGGAGGATTCAATGCATTGTTTGGGTTACTCCAGGAAAATTTGGGGTCCTTCCTCCAATTTGGATTGTAGTTGTTGGAATCATAGCTTCTGTTCTTGTTGTAATTTACAACATACATTCCCTCTTCCAGTTGTATGGGGCACTCTTTTGTACTATGGTTTCCACTACAATTTTTACACACCTCCTCGGCAGAAAATACTGCCTTAGATTCCTTCCTCTGCAGGTTTTCATCTACCTTGGTGAGGTATGCAATTTGAGTTTTTACAGAGTTGTCAGATTCGTACTCCTTGACATATGCTCCTCGTCTCCTTCCTCTTCGAGCTGTGGGGAATTGTTCATCGTTCTTTGCTAACTTTTTCAACACTAGCATTGCATCTTCTGGTTCCTTGTCTAGTAACAAGTCGTTTGCTGCTGAGTCTATCCTCATCCGAGTGTGTGCATTGGCAGCATTATAGAAATTGACAACCTAATTCCATACAGGGAATCCATGCATCGGGCAGTTTTGTAAGAGAGTTGTAAATCGGTCCCACGCCTCATGCATTGGTTCGTCATCTTCCTGTTGAAAAGTAGCAATCTCGTTACGCAATATTTCAAATAAAAGAGAAGGATTAAAACGAGAGAGAAATTCACGACAGAGATCCGCCCAAGTTCTTATTGAACCCGGCGTTAACTTGTTCCACCAGGTTTTTGCTCTATCCATCAATGAATGAGGAAATAGCCGGAGTCTCAGTACTTCTGGGCATATTCCCGATTGTCTGAATGATCCATAGATCTCTTGCAAGGTTTTCAAATGTTCACGTGCATCCTCTGTAGCAGAGCCACCAAATTGTCCAGCAGAGTTTATCATGTTGAACATCACAGGTTTTAGTTCAAAGTGTTCAGCTTCCACATCTGGCAGCGTAGTTTGCAGGTCAACGTGATCATTGTACATATACTCCCGGTATGTCTATCGTTCTCCTGGGGCAGCAGGCAGTTGCCGATCGTTTTGGGCATCAATAGGAGGATCAACATCAACCCTTGGGTTGTTGTTGTTGTTGTTGTTGTTGTTATCTACCCCATTACGTTGTCTTTCGTTCACCATTGCTTCGAGTCTTTCGTCGAGATAGTTGTTTCTTTCTATCAAGAGTCGGGCTTGGTTCCTGAGATGCTAAGTCCGATCGATTTCTAGATCTAATTCGTATTTTGGTTCTTTACCACGTCTTGATCTGCGCATAAGCAATGGGAGAACCTTGTGAAAAGCAAAGGGAAAATAAAACAACTAAAAACAGAAAATAAATAAAAACAAAATGTGCAGTAATTAAAGGTAAAGGTATGTTGTCAGTCCCCGGCAACGACGCCAAAAATTTGTTGCGTGTAAAAGAGTCTATCGCAATTGGGTGCAAGTATACACGTCGCAAGTAATAAAGTGATACTAATTATCGAATATCGTCCCCACAAGGACTGGAAATACTTTTATCCTTGAATCTCTGCACAATAAAAGAAATAATATAAATGAAGTGATTTTGGAAAACTTGAAGATAAACTAAAGTAAACGAGGAACTCAGATTGAGAGAATAGGTTGGTATTGATTTGCTCAGTAGTGCAGGTATTGCACTATTCAGAGGAACCTCTGTTACTTCTGTCGTTGCGCCTGTCGCGGCAGCGGTCTGTTGTTGTCGCGGCAGCGACCAACAACTCTGTAATTCAAGTTTGGCAAGAATCCCTGTTGTGACTTGTCCTATCCGTAGGCCCAAGTTCTGTCGATGAACACGTCTTGGATGATACCTTCCGACGTGAATCAAAGGATGAACATCGATGTTTGTGAATTCTTCTTTAGCCACTTAACCTTGTACCTATCCCTAGGCCAAGATGGTTTAACCATACACTGGAAAACTCGTATTTACTCCTTTCGTATAGTTAACTCTCCCTATATTAAGTAAATGGGTAACCTCACAATGCTCTCCCGAAACTCTTATGAGATGTTGAAACCAAAGTAAATAAACTTGAAGCTTTTATTAATTGAACAGAAAAATCCTAGGAAACAGTACAATCCCTACAACTACTTTACAAGATCAACCCTTAGCCCTAGACGAAGTTTAGAACATGATGGAGAGAGAAAACAACTAGGGTTTTGGGGGAGACGGCTAGGAGCTAGATATCCTTTGCCTTGTCGAATTACAAGCATATATATAGGCCTTGGACTTGAGTTTTCTTAATGGCCAAGAATACAAGTTTGAATTAAAGTACAACTCTATTAAAGACTAAATCTCTGAGTAGATGTCTTTTAATTCACCTTATCTTCTTGCTTTGACTTTTCCTCAAACTTAGGGCAAGGCCTTCCTTGTGCTTCTGGGCTTCGACAGTTATGCGAGTGGTCCACAAAAATCATGCTTTAAATGCTCTATCAATCGAACTCCACTTCGTATTTTCCATCACCTTAGTCTTCATTGTCGCCTCTTCTGCCACGGCAGTCGTCACGACAGTGTTGTAACCGACATAATTCTTCAACCCTTCAATCCAGCTCTGCAACTATCTTATGTTCCTCTGCTGCCCTGGATGCTGCCACGACAGGTACCTGCAAGAATAAACCAAAATTCAGCATCATCTGTGCAATATTATCCATTTGTGATGTTTATGTAAAATCTATCCTAAAATGCAACTAAACATGCTTGGGTGCATCAATAAGATGGGTAAATGAGGGCTAAAATATAGAACATTTATGCACTAAACATGTCACTTTCAAAGCCGGAGGGCTCTTAGACCCTAATGCTCGCTTCGACCAAGAGGGGAAAGGAAAAGATGAATTATGCGAGGTTTTTGAGAATTTGAGCATTAACGCCATCACAGACGATGAGGGATGAGAAAACAAATTTCTATCCAAGATTTTTCCCTGCGTTGAACTGAAAAACTGGACTACCAAAGTAGTCTCTAAAGTTTTTAAGACTGTCTCTGAGTAATTCTCAAAACCAACTCTTTTACCCTTAGGCCATGGGGTAATTAGAGATCTTATGTAAAAAGGGTCTATGTCAAAACCATTATTCTGATTTCAATAAAAGATGCATATTTTCCCAATAATATCATGTGGCAAACTTTCTTTCTTCCACAGCACCAGAAAACCAAAAGGATCATAAAAACCCAAAGCAAAAACAAACCCTTAAAGAAATAATATATCATTTCTTTCTTTCTTTCTTGGTATATATTTTTGTCTCTTTTATTTGCAGGTTTTTAGATATCAATAGTCCAAACAGCTCTGAATCAGATTTTTAAGTTAATTTTTAGTTACCACTATGTTTAGAGGAAGTTGAGAGTATTAATGATGAAGAAGAGTGTGACTTGCTTGATGATCTGCTTAGAATGGTAGAGGGAGAGAAAAAACAAATTCTTCCTCACAGAGAAGAGTTAGAGGTTTTGAATCTTGGGTCTGATGAAGAGAAGCGTGAAGTAAGGATCGGTACTACTATCTCAGTTGAGACACGACAACATTTGATTGAGCTTCTACAAGAATATAAAGACATCTTTGTCTAGTCATATCAGGATATTTCTGGTATCGATACAGATATTGCCATGCATAGGCTTCCTATAAAAGAAGTATGAGAGCCAGTAAAGCAAAAGCTTAGAAGAATGAAGGCGAATACACTTTTGAAAATCAGAGACGAGGTCAAGAAGCAGTACAATGTAGGATTCCTCGAGGATGCTAAATATCCCGAATGGGTGGCAAATATCGTCTCGGTGCCTAAGAAGGATGGAAAAGTAAGAATGTGCGTCGAATACAGGGATCTTAATAGAGCAAGCCCCAAGGACAATTTTCTGCTTCCACGTATCAACACCTTGGTAGACAATATAGCTGGCCATTCCCTTTTCTCGTTCATGGATGGATTTTCTGGATACAATCAAATAAAGATGTGCCAAGAAGACATGGAAAAGACTACTTTTGTAACGCTTTGGGGAACCTATTGCTATAAGGTAATGCCTTTCGGATTGAAGAATGCAGTGGCAACTTATCAGAGAGCCATGGTAACTCTTTTCCATGACATGATGCACAAGGAGATAGAAGTTTATATGGATTATGTGATGGCCAAGTCCAGAACTGAATAAGAGCATCTAGAAAACTTGAGTAAGCTTTTTCAAATATTGAGAAAATTTCAGTTAAAGCTTAACCCTGCCAAGTGTGCATTTGGTGTTACTTCTGGGAAGTTGTTAGGCTTTGTAGTAAGCAGAAGAGGGATTGAAATTGATCCACACAAGATAAAAGCCATACAAGAGCTTCCACCACCCCAAACACAGAAGCAAGTTTGATGATTCTTAGGAAGGCTGAATTACATAGCCCGTTTAATTTCCCAATTAACGAGTAAATGTGATCCAATATTCAGGTTGCTTAGAAAGAACAACCCGGGGACATGGAATGAAGAATGCCAAGCAGCTTTAGAAAAGATCAAGGGGCAGTTGACCAACCCTCCAGTGTTAGTGCCACATGTTTCAGAAAAACCGTTAATACTCTATCTAACGGTGTTTGAAAATTCAATGGGTTGCGTACTAGGGCAGCATGACGAAACTGGAGGGAATGAAAGGGTGATACATTATGTAAGCAAGAAGTTTACTGACTGTGAAGCAAGATATACTCCGATTGAAAAGGTATGTTGCGCTTTGGTATGGGCTACCAAAAGGCTTAGGCAGTATATGTTGTATCATACCATATGGTTGATCTTACGGTTAGATCCATTGAAGTTTATGATGGAAGCTCCAGCCCTATCAAGAAGAATAACGCGATGGCAGATGTTGTTCTCAGAATACGACATACAGTATGTGAACCAAAAAAGCAGTGAAAGGAAGCGTCATAGCGGATTTTCTTGCATGTCGTGCACAAGACAATTATGACGCCTTAGACTTCAGTTTCCCCAATAAGGATTTAATGTGTATTATAGAAGATGAAGAGTCACCAACAGAATCATGGGTCATGCATTTCGATGGTGCTATAAATGCTCTAAGACGAGGTATTGGAGCAATTTTGGCATCACCGGAAGGAGATCATTATCCTTTCACTTGCCGTTTGAAATTCTTCTGCACCAATAATATGGCAGAATACGAGGCATGCATATTGGGCCTAAGGGAAGCCATTGTTAGAAAAATTTGAAATTTGAAAGTCTATGGGGATTCAACATTGGTCATCTACCAAATACGTGGTGAATGGGAAACAAAAGATGCAAAATTGATAGAGTATAAATTGGTCCTTGAATTAACTAAAGAAATTGATGTGATCACTTTTAAACATCTCCCAAGAGAAGATAATCAGATGGCTGATGTGTTAGCTACTTTAGCCGTCATGTTTAAAGCAAGCGAGGGTTCTGAGATGATGCCTATTAAGTTACAAATAATTGAGTCCCCGGCATATTGTTACAATATGGAAGAAGAAGAAGGTGGTTTACCGTGGTACCATGATATCTTGCAGTAGATAAAGCTTCAACAATACCCAGCACATGCTTCAGAAAATGAAAAGAAAGTGATCAGGAAAATGGCTTCATGATACATCCTTGATGGAGAGATCCTTTACAAGCGAAGTCGAAACCAAGTGTTACTAAGATGTGTGGAGGCAAAAGAAGCGCAGTTGATTTTGGAAGAAGTCTATGAGGAAGTTTATGGAACCCACCCTAGTGGTTTCACTATGGCAAGAAGAATTATACGTTTCGGATATTACTGGTCAACAATGGAAGGGGGTTGCATTAATTATTCCCGTAAATGCCACAAGTGCCAGGTTTACGCTGACAAGGTTCATGCGCCTCCTCAGTCTCTTCATGTCATGTCGTCTCCATGACCATTCTCTATGTGGGGCATAGATGTTATCGGGCAGATTCATCTGAAAGCGTCAAATGGCCATCGCTTTATTTTGGTAGCTATTGGTTACTTCACAAAGTGGGTGGAAGCGGCCTCATTTGCAAATGTAACTAGGTCCAGTGTTTGCAACTTCCTAAAGAATGAGATCATTTGTCGATATGGTCTACCAGAAAGCATAATCACCGATAATGCCTCTAACTTGAACAACCGAATGATTTCTGGGGTTTGTGAGCAGTTTAACATTAAGCACCGCAACTCGGTAGTATATTTCCCGAAGATGAATGGGGCGTAGAAGCATCCAATAAGAATATTAAGAAGGTAGTTGCAAAGATGATCGATACTTATACAGATTGGCATGAAAAATTACCATTTTCTCTGTATGCATATCGAACAACGGTACGAACATCCACTGGGGCAACTCCGTTCTCATTAGTATATGGAGTTGAAGTTGTGCTACCAATCGAGGTGGAGATACCATCGTTGCGTGTCTTAATGGAAGCCAAGTTAGATGAAGCAGAATGGGTTCAGGCAAGATATTACCAATTGAACTTAATTGAGGAAAAGAGGTTGAAAGCCGTGTGTCATGGTCAAATGTACCAAAGGAGAATGATAAGGGCTTATGAAAAGAAGGTTCGCCCTAGAGAGTTCCAAGAAGGTGACCTGGTATTAAAGAAGAAGCTGCCAATTCAAAGTGATCCTCGAGGAAAATGGGCGCCTAATTGAAAAGGACCGTACATTGTGACAAAGGTTCTTTCCGGTGGAGCATTGATTTTAGCTGAGATGGATGGAAATGAGTTTCAAAACCTGGTAAACTCGGATACTGTTAAGAAGTATTACGTTTGAAGAAAAAGAAAAAAACAGAAAAAAGAAAAGAAGAAAAAAAAAAGAGAAAAGAAAATGAGGGTTCAAAATGAAAACCCGCAAAGGGCATTTTGAAACCAAAGGAGGGTCTGAGTTCAAAATCTGTAAAGGGCGGCTCAGATAATTCGTAAGATTGTTTTCGGAGCTCCACAGATTATGCATTGTACTCAAGGTTTCCTCGACAATGGTGGCATTCAAGATTACTTCTGGTGTTCGATAGGAGAAGTTTGGACTATTGATATTTGAATACTTGTTTCCCTTCCTTTATATAAACCTTTTTGTGTTCGCCACAACATTAATAAAATTTGTTTCATGGATTTTTCTTTCTTTCTTGTTTCTTTCCCTATCTTTGTTAGCATCTTGCTTTGAAATAAGGATCAATGGATTTGACAGTCATTTATATATGCAAAAGATTTTTTTTAGCATTACTTTGAGAATATTTTGGAAAATATAGGGACTATGAAGTGTTCCGTAATTATTGTTTGGGGCATATGACGTTAAAATGCTTGAAGTAGAGGTAAAGCCTTGTTGCAAAATTCTTAAAAAGGAAGGAAAATCATATAAATGTCTGGGTGCTTAAATGGTGTTTCTTAGCCACCGGCCTTCCTTACATGCTAATAAGAACATCCTTACAATGTTGAAACTTGACTTAGGAAGTTCATCCTTGAATACGGAAATATTAACTAGGAAGACATATGAGGATTAAATGTTTCCAAGGAATGGTGAATTTGAAGCTGAAAGGCCAAGAAGAATTGGAAGAGAAGTGAAGCAAGTCGTCTTACCTACGCAAGTTTAGGAGAGAGTTCATATTAATCGGGCTGGCCTCGATAACTAGAATTTCATCAGAATTAAGAAAACGGTCTAAGCAAAAGAAGTTTTAAAAGGAAAAACTTGTCATGCATTCATGTTTTAGACATCCCTAGGGGCATGCATATCATAATTATATTGCATTTTGCATTTTGTTTTTTTTCATGTACATGGAAGACCTGCTCAAATAAGAGTTTGCTTATTCATCCAAGCATAAGGAGGATGTAAGTTTTCAGAAGACTTTGCCTAATTGAGCATTCGGGAGGACAGAGCCTAGCTCAGATGTTTAGGCATTTTGGGAGAATAGAATCCAACTTAGCTATTCGAGCATTAGGATAATAGAACCAGCCTATCCATTCGGGCATTTGGAGAATGGAACCCAGCTTAGCTATTTGAGCATAAGGAGAATAGAACTAGCCTATTCGTTCGGGCATTTGGAGAATAAACCCAGCTTAGCTATTCGAGCATTGGGAGAATAGAACCAGCCTATGCGTTCGAGCATTTGGATAATGGAACCCATCTTAGCTATTCAAGCATAAGAAGAATAGAACCAGCCTATCCGTTCGGGTATTTGGAGAATGGAACCCAACTTAGCTATTCAAGCATTAGGAGAATAGAACTAGCCTATCCGTTAGGGCATTTGGAGAATGGAACCCAGCTTAACTATTCGAGCATAAGGAGAATAGAACATGCCTATCCATTCGGGCCTTTGGAGAATTGAGCCAATTGGAAAATCGGTGAAAATCAATGCCTTTTGGTCTTTGCTTTATTTATGTTGCACAGAGATAAGCAAAGAGGGGCAGCTGTTGACACCTAATTTTCACCTTAACTTTAAATAATCCGAAAAAAGAAGAAAAAAAAAGAAAAAATCGTTTATCCCTTTAAATAATAAAAGGTCCACCTTTTTTATAAATAAATAAAACAAAAAACCACTTTTAAAAGCCTATTTCTTTGAAGCCCATTTCAAAAGAAAAAAGAACAGAGCCCATTTTAAAAATACAAGCCCATATTTTAAAAAAGAAAAGAAAAGAAAAGATGTGTTGTTATTAATTAATAAAGGTGGAAAATAAATGTTGTAGGGGGGAAGGAAATAAAATGAAAGAAAAAAAGGGAATAAATGTGATTAAAAACAGCAAAGAAAACAGCCAAAAATAGGAAGAAAAAAAAAGAGAAAAAGGGCGAACCAGCGTGCGTCACGCGCGCGGGCTGGTTCCCCAACAAACCCTTTTGTCGAGCGTTCACGGTGGTCGGCCGGCGTCCACCAGCCACGGCTGCCGTTGCCGTTGGTACCGATCAGTCCGCCTCGCCGCCGCCGACCTAATGCCACCAACCCCGCTCGCCGCTGCCGCTTGTTCTCGCCGGATTCTGGAAAAAACTGAGACAAAAGGTCAAACCCTAGACTCGAATCAAGGGGAAAATTCAACTTCGATATTGGACCAAATCAGATAAGGATTGAGGGGTTTTACCGAGAATCAAGTTCTTGGTCTGATTTTGGCTCCAATTTGGGGATTAAACACGGAAATATGCTTGATTTGCAAGCTCAAGTTGAGTATAAACCCCCTCCTCTCCTTTGTTCAACACACCATTTTCAAGAAAACACACTTGAAAAAAAAGCAAATAGGCTTAGAAAAAAATCCAAAAAATTCTCTAAAAAAATTTCAAGAGTTGTTGGAAATTTTGCGTTGAAGTTCGAGTTTGGAAGCAATTTTCCAGAGGCAATTAGGAGCATTTCGAGAAGTTTGTAATCGAGTTCGTCGTTTCGGTAAAATTTCTATCTTTTCTTTTACTTCTTATTTTGAATTTTTTATACTTGTTCTTGGTTGAATTTTTGTGTTTGTGTTTTTGTGGATTTTAGATTGTGTTCTTGAAGTCGGAAAATCGTTTCACGATTCCGGTAATATTTTCGTTTTAAATTTTCGTTTTAATTTTGGTTTTATCTTTAAAATTTTGCATGCTTAAAAGATGTTAGGATTGTTTTGATCTTTAGAAATGTAGAAACAAATTTTTAAAAGTTTTTGAATAAAAATAAAATGAGTAGATGTGGTTTAATTGAAAAAACTTAAATTTAGGGATTTAATTAAGAAAAAATAATAATGCATGGGTAGAAATAATTAAGGGGCTTGATTTTAAAAATATAAAAAGGTTTTTATGAAATTTATTTTTAATAATAAATGGGTTAAGTGATTTTAAAAAGAAAAAAATAAATTGGATGTTCTTTTTAAGAAAAAGAATAAGTTATAAAAGTTTTTATAAAAAACAAAATAAAATGGGTTTTTAAATAAAGTTTAAGGTTTTATGAGAAAAATAAATTTTGAAAAAAAAATTTAAAAGAAAATCTTCTAAAAAATAATAAAGTTGTGTTTTAAAAAAGGGTCATTAGAAAGAAAAAGCTAAAAAACGAAAAAAATGAAAGGAGAAGTTTTAAAAAAGAGATTATTTTCGAAAAAGAAAATATAAAGAAGGTTTTAAAACATAAAAATGAAAAAGAGTAAAAAAATTAAAAAAAAAAAGGTCTTGGCTTTTTAAAATTTTAAAAAGTAAAAAGTTAAAAAGAATTTTTCAAAAGAAATAATAAAGAAAAAACTCAAAAGAATAAATGGTTGCTTGCTTGTTTTAGAAATATGTTTAAAACTTAGGGCTAGGTTCTAAAGCTTAGATAGAGACATGTTTTGTTGAAAAATGTTCTTCACAAAAAAATAAAATACACTTAAGCATACTTAAACTTTAAATTAAGAATAAAAGACTTAGACGTTTTTAGTTTTTTTTTTAAATAATCGAACTTAGAGTAAAAAATAAAATGCTCAACGCATTAAATTTCTATGTTGTTTGAAAAAGAGAAATTAATTTAATGCGATGTCTTATCAAACGGGAATGACGGGTTAGCGCCAGAAATGTTGACGGTGATTAAAGTTCATCCTCGGGCGACAAGGTCGTTAAAATTGACTAATATTCATTAAATATACAAGTAAAGTTGAACCTTTTTTTGAACTTGTAAATTCCAGTTTTGAAAACGATTTTAAAACCAATTAAGTACTAATTTTGGGCGTCGTGGGGTGATAACCCTTCCCCACGCGTAATAGACCCCGAACATGTTTTCTGATTTTCGCAGACCAAAATCGTTGTTTTATTAAAACAAAATGTTTTATTAAAATAACCATGTTTTAAAGTGATCCAATTACACTTTTCAAAAAGATTGGCGGTGACTCCGTTTTTTAAAGTTTTCCAAAAAGTCGAAGCCTCCCTAAAAAGGTAGTTGCGACATACTGGTTATGTGAATACCGGAGAACAACTAGGAGACATCTTCACCAAAGCTCTCAATAGAATTCGAATCAATTATCTATGTAATAAGTCGGGCATGATTAATATCTATGATGAGTGTTACATATTCTTATGCTAATATCTAGACTTCTTATTAGGTTAGAATATATTGTAATTAATATAATCTATTATATTATCTAATTTAGGTAAATTAGATTTGTATATATAGTCATATATGTTTTATGAACAAAATACGAAAAACTACTTTCTACACACTAAATATTTATATTTCCCATTTTCAGCTACAACAAACATTATGCCTTGCGTGACCAAATAATTGAAGTAAATAATGCATACATTGATAACTACATTAATGATAGGAAATAATCAAACCTAAATCTTCAGAACCTTATCTTCGTCGCTAACATCGATATCAACATCCATATTATAGATCCTAAACCCGACCTGTAACCCCCTCGTCCCGATCTGGCTGAATGACCGGTCCGAGTGGGCCACACGGGGAAAACCGAGCGAAAACTTCCTAAAGAATTCTCCCTCGGTTAGCAACCCTAATTTTTTTCATTTTAAAAGTCTTGTCTAGATGGATATTAATCCCTAAGTAATCATACAGCGGAAAAGCATGAATGAATCAATCGAACAACTCATACAAACATAAAACAGCCCAATTTTAAAACTTAACTGCAGGTGTATCGGTACACTTAAGGGGTGTATCGATACCCCTTGACCAAGTTAACTGGTCCAAGTCAACTTATGGAGACCGTATTGATACACCTAGGAGTGTATCGATACCCTCCCCAAATGTTGACTTTCCACGGTCAACGCTCAGGAGGCCGTATCGATACGCATGAGGGCCCTTACCGATACGGAACTGGACAGTAGCTCCAGTTGCAAAAATAGTATCGGTACGCCTCTCAAGTGTATCGATACACGAGGCTGGAACAAGAAGGTGGTATCGATACCATACCAACTGTATCGATACCCCTGCACAGCAAGGACTTCCAAACTCAGCAAAAACGATCTAGACTCGATTCTAAATGCAATTTAGGACTCTCCTAGACACCAACAAGCATTCATACATCATTTACATGCCACATTAAAGCCATACAAGCACCCAACATGTACATACATTGAAGGAACATGCAATTGACCCAAAGATGACACTTAACATGCAAAAACCCATACTTCAACATTCAACATAAGGCAAACTCAAAGGTACTTAACCAACATTCAAGATAAGCAATTTAGGCATGGATTACAACTCAAACATGGCATCACAAGCCATACTAAAGCAACATAACATGGAGTCTGAACATGCTCCTAATCAACCAACAAACATCCATCAAAAGACACATGTCCCATTGCTTAATCTATTACATGTTCAACATTTAAAAGCCATACTTGATGTACTCAAGCCAAAAACCACACTTGGAGGCCCTCCACTTGCCCGAGCAACCCACGAACTAAGGATCTGCAATGTTGAACAAAGAGAGCGTAAGCAATGATGCTTAGTGAGGGTAAGATCTAAAAACAAACCTCAACATTGCAGGGTCCGAGCACGATCTAGCCAAGGTAAAACACAATCATACTAAGGGTCCGCAAGAGCCATGAAAATAAAGTGCATGAGCAAAGTACATTATAATGTCATGATCATAAGCTTAACTCCACATCACATATAAACACATTCAAGCATCTCATCAATGACCATAAACCTCAACATTTTGATATACACATCAAACAACATTGGCACCTAGCTAAGACCCGAATACGCGGATAGACACGTTGGAACTCATATCCAACAACCACATTACCTCACGGTGGGATTTCACTCATCACCGGTCTCGCGGAGGGGATTCCACTCATCCTCACGCCCCGTCGATGGGATTCCACTCATCACCGACTACATTTAAATACAATTCCGGGAGAACCCGTACTCCTCCTTGGTGACTCAACGCCACCAAGGCCACGCGCGACTTTAGACTCATGTGTACACACTAACATCCTAATGATCGATCATTTGTATTCAAGTAAACTAGTGCCAATATTTACTCACTTCAATCAAACTCGTGCTTAGCACGTACTCACCAACAACCATCATTATGCATGTCTCAGTCATCACAATTTATATCTCAACCCACATGTATAATACAATATACACAAGCATTCATACCATACTTCATACGAGACATACGCAACAATATAATGAGTTCACCCAATGGCTCTAGATCAAGTTTAGGATTAGGCTACCACCCTAATCCTAACTCTAGGTGGGTCTACCAAGCCCAACCTAGTCCATATACTCGAACCAACTATTTTAAAACCATTTAAAACAATTAACCACTCACCTAAGCTTCCAAGCTCCAAGACTAAGCAAGCAACAACCTTCAACTTCTCGGATCCACTTCCGATGCTTCACCGATGCCCAAACTTGATTCTAATCAATCCCAAATACAAACAAAACATCCAAAATCAATATATTATCATCGAAGCTAACCCGGATTAACATTATCAAGCATCCAACACTCAAACTCAACCCCAAAAACAGAATTTTCGAGCAGCCCTTAACACCCACTGAATTCTCCTATTTCAAGCACCCAAACAAGCATCAATTACACCCAAAATGATCCTCATATATCATACTACCCACAGCCCCCAATATCCAACTTTAAACAGCCCCAAAACCCACTTCAAAACCTCCCAAAAACCCCATTTTCAATCAAATCCGAAAATTGAATAAAATCATTTGAAATTCACATATGTAACATCATTTAGCTCCTATATTCCATAACTAACCATAATAAATCAAAATATTAGGTTTAGCTACACAAAGGCACCATTTTTAACCAAAATATTCAAAACCTCTATTTTCCAAAAACTTCATGAAAATGAAAAAGAAGGGTACTTTCATGAAGAGAAAGATGAGGGGAAGTCAAAAATGCTATTACCTTTCAAAACGGAGTTGAAATGAAGAAGAGAGGTGATGGAACAGTGGATTTGGGTAGAGAGCTTAAGTTCCCGTTGGTGGAGAAGGGGATGAATAGGAGAATTTGGTGTTTTATGGTATAAAGGGGGTTTAAATTAGAAAAGGGGTAAATTACGATGAGGCCATTAATGAATGGTTGTTCTTGCTTTTAAATTGGCTCTTCCATTTTGAAACTAACTCAATTTGGTCCCAATTAAAATGTAAATTTTGAAACCCACAATTTAAAAAGGGTCATTTCAAAAACCAACCCTAGCCCAAAATAATATTAAAATATTATTTTCACCTAACCCCTAAACCCGGGTGTCACAACTCTCCCCCACTTAAGGAATTTCGTCCCCGAAATTACCTGGTGGAAACAGATACGGAAACTGCTCAACCATATCCGCTTTCCTCTCCCACGTGGCCTCTTCCACACCTCTATGCCTCCACAACACCTTGACCAATTCTATGGTCTTGCCACTCAACACCTTGCTATCAGAAGCAAGTATCTCAACGGGCTCTTCATTATAGGACAAATCCGGATTTAACTCTATCTCCTCAACGGGCATCACATGAGAAGGATCTGATCTATATCTCCTAAGCATAGACACATGAAAGACATCATGGATCTTCTCTAACTCCGAAGGTAACCTCAAGCGATAAGCTATAGGCCCAATCCGCTCAACTATCTCATACGGACCAATGAACCTGGGACTCAATTTGCCCTTCCGGCCAAATCTCATCACCTTCTTCCACGGAGATACTTTTAGAAACACTTTCTCACCCACTGAGTACTCAATCTCTTTCCTCTTCAAATCTGCATAAGACTTCTGACGATCGGAAGCTGCTTTCAGACGGTCACAAATCAACTTCACTTTTTCTGTAGTTCCTTTAAGCAAGTCTGGCATAGGTAACAATCTCTGACCTGTCTCAGCCCAACAAATCGGAGTCCTACACCGTCTACCATACAAATCCTCATAAGGTGCCATCTGGATACTAGACTGATAACTGTTGTTGTAAGCAAACTCAACCAACGGTAAGTGCTTCTCCCAAGAACCCTGAAAATCAATCACACAACAACGAAGCATATCCTCAAGAATCTGTATCACTCGCTCTGACTGCCCATCGGACTGCGGATGATAAGATGTGCTGAAATGCAAACGGCTACCCAAAGCACTATGTAAGCAACCCCAGAACCTCGAAGTAAATCTAGGATCCCTATCTGAAACAATGGACTTCGGAACTCCATGAAGTCTCACAATCTCACGGATGTACAAGTTTGCCAACTTGTCTAAAGAATCCGTAGTGTTCACTGCTAAGAAGTGAGCACACTTAGTGAACCTATCAACAATCACCCAAACTGAATTCTTCTTCGAAGGAGACAAAGGCAACCCTGATACAAAATCCATGGTGATCCTCTCCCATTTCCATTCCGGAATCTTCAAAGGTTGTAGCAAACCTGAAGGAACCTGATGTTCTGCCTGAACTCTCTGACAAACCATGCAACGGCTCACATACTCGGCTACATCTCTCTTCAAACCAACCCAGAAGTAATCATTCTTCAAATCTCGTACATCTTGGTACTACCTGGATGCATAGAAAAGGGACTCGAATGTGCTTCGCTCGAAATTTGACGTCTCAACTCGACATCCTCCGGTACAACAATTCTGTCCCTAAAGCACAACAAACTCTCACCACTGAAACTATACTCAGTCGGTCTTCCTTCGGCTATGTCCTGAACATGAGGAACTAGGCTTGCATCTTGCAACTGGTTCTCTCTAATCAACTGAATCAAAGAAGGCTTCACCTGCAACTCGGTGATCAAACCGCCATCATCGGACACACTCAATCTAGCAAACATAGCTCTCAACTCAACGGCCACTTTTCTACTCAAAGCATCGGCTACTACGTTTGCTTTACCCGGATGGTACTCAATGGTCAAATCATAATCTTTTAACAACTCTAGCCATCTCCTCTGTCTCAAGTTCAACTCTTTCTGTGTCATCAAGTACTTCAAGCTCTTATGATCGGTGTAGACAATACATTTCTCACCATACAAGTAATGACGCCAAATCTTCAATGCAAAAACAACTGCGGCCAACTCTATATCATGAGTAGGATAGTTCTTCTCATGAATCTTCAACTGTCTAGAAGCATAAGCAACAACTCTCTTATCTTGCATCAAAACACATCCTAGACCTACGTAGGAAGCATCACTGTAAATCACAAACTCCTTACCTGAAACAGGCTGCACTAACACTGGAGCATTCGTCAAAGCTTCTTTCAATTTTTCAAAGGCCTTCTGTCTTGCATCTGACCATTCAAACTTGACTCCCTTTTGCAACAACTTAGTCAAAGGAGCAGCTACTCTAGAGAAGCCATCAACAAATCTCCTATAGTAACCGGCTAATCCTAGGAAACTCCTAATCTCGGTCACGGACTTAGGTTGTTTCCACCCAACAATAGCCTCAATCTTCGATGGATCAACTCGAATACCTTCGGCCGAAACAACATGGCCAAGAAATACAACCTCTCGAATCCAGAACTCACATTTACTAAGCTTCGCATACAACTGGTTGCTCAACAATCTCTGTAAGACAAACCTCAAGTGCTCATCATGTTCTTCTTCTGTCTTCGAGTACACAAGTATATCATCAATGAAGACAACTACAAACCTGTCCAAATAGTCTCTAAAAATTATGTTCATCATGTCCATGAATGCTGCTGGTGCATTTGTGAGCCCAAATGGCATCACAAGAAACTCATAGTGACCATATCTAGTCCTAAAAGTTGTCTTCGGAACATCACACTCTTTCACTTTCAACTGATAGTACCCGGATCTCAAGTCTATCTTCGAGAACACTGAAGCACCTCTCAACTGATCAAACAAATCGTCTATGCGAGGCAACGGATACTTGTTCTTCACAGTCAACTGATTCAACTGTCTATAGTCAATACACATGCGCATGCTACCATCTTTCTTTTTCACAAACAACACTGGAGCACCCCACGGAGAACTACTAGGCCTAATGAAACCACGGTCTAATAATTCTTGCAACTGACTCTTCAATTCTTTCAACTCCTTCGGAGCCATACGATACGGAGCTATCGAAACTGGGTTAGACCCTGAAACTGTCTCAATCACAAACTCAACATCTCTGTCAGGAGGAAAACCTGGTAACTCTTCAGGAAACACATCTGGGAAGTCACACACTGTTCTGATATCTTTCGGTCTAGCTTCACTCATGTCCGGATTCATAACATAAGCTAAATAAGCCCCACATCCAGAGTCCATCAACCTATGAGCCTCTAAAGCTGACACCACATTAGACAAGAACTTAATGTTCTCGCCTACTACTACTACCTCGTAGTCATCCGAAAGCTTCAAAGAAATTCTCTTTGTCTCGAAATCCACACTAGCCCGATGCTCAACCAACCAATCCATACCCAAAATAATATCAAAACCATAGAAGGGAAGTTCCATCATATCAACTGAAAACACATGACCCTGAATCTTCAGTGGACACCTCCTATACATACGTCTAACCACAACGGTCTCACCAAACGAACTAGTAACATGCATACCTACATCTAAGATCTCAACAGGAATATCTAACTTCTGTGCATGCTCACTCAAAATGTAGGAATGCGTAGAACCCGAATCAACCAAAGAAAGCAAAGACATAGACTGTAACTCGAAATTACCTGCTATCACATCGGTGTCGTTCCTGGCCTCTCTCTGAGCATAGACTCTCGCTGGTCCTCCCGCCTCTGGCTGCACAGCCACAACATGAGCAAGGTTCCTCTGAGCGTCTACCCTAGGTGCATCAGCCCTAGGCTGGAAGTAGCCACGACCGCGCCCACGGCCTCTCTGAAAATCATTAGCTCTCGCAGGAGCCTGAGCAATGTTCGGTGCCTGAGCCGCCTGATGCGGACAATCCCTCCTGAAGTGGTCCCTCGAACCACAATTCCAGCAGGCATGGAAATTACCCCAACATTCACCAGCATGCTGCCTCCCACAACGGGTACACTCGGGCAACCGCCCTCCTCCTCTATGGCCCTGATGGCCCCTACCATGGTGGCCACCGCCACGTCTATGGTCAAACTGATGTCCGCCACCTCTGTGCCTCTTAGCATCTCTACCATCGAAGTTGTTGTGCCTCTTACCAGAACTAGATCCCCCAGAACGCTTGGCCAGCCCCAAGCTGTGCTCAATGTCCTTGGCTCTAGCAACCAAGACATCAAAGTCAGCATAATCAGAAGCTAAGGTATACCTCTAAACTTCCTCATGAAGTCCGTATCTGAAACGATCACATCGAGCCCTCTCAGTAGGTATTAACTCCGGAGCATACTGACTCAGACGAACGAAACGAATCTCATAATCAGTCACAGAAGCATCTCCCTGAGTGAGAGCCATGAACTCTCTCTTCTTCTCATCTAGGTACCTCGGTCCCGAGTACCTCTTTCGGAAAGTAGACTCAAAGAACTCCCATTCAATCTCTGTCTCTGGAACCCCGGTAGTGATGGTGACCCACCAGGTGTAGGCATCACCCTGAAGCAATGAGATCACACAACCCAATCTACGTGCGCCCGCACAACCCATCTGAGCCAAAATACGAACTGTCTTCTCCAACCATAACTCCGACCTCTCCGGAGTAGATCCTCTAAACTCCTCGGCCCCTAAGCTACGGAGCCTCTCCAACGGTAGACTAGCATCATCACACCTAGGCTGAGCTGCAGCCTGAGCTCCCGCAACTGCGGCCTGGAATGCTCCCGCTATTGCTTGCACAAGCGGAGCCATGTCAATTCCAGCTGGACCTTGGCCACCTTGGCCAACTTGTGGTCCATTTCCTCCGACTCCATCCTCGCCCCCAACTCCAGGTGGAGGAGGTGGTGGTGGTGGAGGTGGTGGAGGAGCGCCAACTCCCGCGGCCACCGCCCCTTCAAGGTGAGCCTCCACACCAATTGTCGGCTCAACAGGAGCCGCAACTCGTGGTTCCTGACGAACCAACCTCGGTCTACCTCTCGGTCTAGACATCGCTCTCACAGATATTAACTACAGCCACAACATCAAAACATACAAGTTGGGTTAGCAAGGCAAGGCTTCCAAGTGTTCGAGTATGTTCCCTCACTTAAAAATCATTTTCCAATGTAATAGTAGCAATGGGACCCACACACACATGCTTTAAAATAAAACAGTCAACATATTGGTCACACAAGTAATCATTCTTGCAAAACAAGCAAACACCGTGCAATTTAATTTAAAAACTTAAACTTACCTCACTTACCTGCCCAAGGTCTCGGTAACCTTAGGCTCTGATACCAACAAGTGTAACCCCCTCGTCCCGGTCTGGCTGAATGACCGGTCCGAGTGGGCCACACGGGGAAAATCGAGCGAAAACTCCCTAAAGAATTCCCCCTCGGTTAGCAACCCTAATTTTTTTTCATTTTAAAAGTCTTGTCTAGATGGATATTAATCCCTAAGTGATCATACAGCGGAAAAGCATGAATGAATCAATCGAACAACTCAAACAAACATAAAACAGCCCAATTTTAAAACTTAACTGCAGGTGTATCGGTACACTTAAGGGGTGTATCGATACCCCTTGACCAAGTCAACTGGTCCAAGTCAACTTATGGAGACCGTATCGATACACCTAGGAGTGTATCGATACCCTCCCCAAATGTTGACTTTCCACGGTCAACGCTCAGGAGGCCGTATCGATACGCATGAAGGCCCGTACCGATACAGAACTGGACAGTAGCTCCAGTTGCAAAAATAGTATCGGTACGCCTCTCAAGTGTATCGATACACGAGGTTGGAACAAGAAGGTGGTATCGATACCATACCAACTGTATCGATACCCCTGCACAGCAAGGACTTCCAAACTCAGCAAAAACGATCTAGACTCGATTCTAAATGCAATTTAGGACTCTCCTAGACCCCAACAAGCATTCATACATCATTTACATGCCACATTAAAGCCATACAAGCACCCAACATGTACATACATTGAAGGAACATGCAATTGACCCAAAGATGACACTTAACATGCAAAAACCCATACTTCAACATTCAAGATAAGCAATTTAGGCATGGATTACAACTCAAACATGGCATCACAAGCCATACTAAAGCAACATAACATGGAGTCTAAACATGCTCCTAATCAACCAACAAACATCCATCAAAAGACACATGTCCCATTGCTTAATCTATTACATGTTCAACATTTAAAAGCCATACTTGATGTACTCAAGCCAAAAACCACACTTGGAGGCCCTCCACTTGCCCGAGCAACCCACGAACTAAGGATCTGCAATGTTGAACAAAGAGAGCGTAAGCAATGATTCTTAGTGAGGGTAAGCTCTAAAAACAAACCTCAACATTGCAGGGTCCGAGCACGATCTAACCAAGGTAAAACACAATCATACTAAGGGTCCGCAAGAGCCATGAAAATAAAGTGCATGAGCAAAGTACATTATAATGTCATGATCATAAGCTTAACTCCACATCACATATAAACACATTCAAGCATCTCATCAATGATCATAAACCTCAACATTTTGATATACACATCAAACAACATTGGCACCTAGCTAAGACCCGAATACGCGGATAGACACGTTGGAACTCATATCCAACAACCACATTACCTCACGGTGGGATTTCACTCATCACCGGTCTCGCGGAGGGGATTCCACTCATCCTCACGCCCCGTCGATGGGATTCCACTCATCACCGACTACATTTAAATACAATTCCGGGCGAACCCGTACTCCTCCTTGGTGACTCAACGCCACCAAGGCCACGCGCGACTTTAGACTCATGTGTACACACTAACATCCTAATGATCGATCATTTGTATTCAAGTAAACTAGTGCCAATATTTACTCACTTCAATCAAACTCGTGCTTAGCACGTACTCACCAACAACCATCATTATGCATGTCTCAGTCATCACAATTTATATCTCAACCCACATGTATAATACAATATACACAAGCATTCATACCATACTTCATACGAGACATACGCAACAATATAATGAGTTCACCCAATGGCTCTAGATCAAGTTTAGGATTAGGCTACCACCCTAATCCTAACTCTAGGTGGGTCTACCAAGCCCAACCTAGTCCATATACTCGAACCAACTATTTTAAAACCATTTAAAACAATTAACCACTCACCTAAGCTTCCAAGCTCCAAGACTAAGCAAGCAACAACCTTCAACTTCCCGGATCCACTTCCGATGCTTCACCGATGCCCAAACTTGATTCTAATCAATCCCAAATACAAACAAAACATCTACAATCAATATCTTATCATCGAAGCTAACCCGGATTAACATTACCAAGCATCCAACACTCAAACTCAACCCCAAAAACAGAATTTTCGAGCAGCCCTTAACACCCACTGAATTCTCCTATTTCAAGCACCCAAACAAGCATCAATTACACCCAAAATGATCCTCATATATCATACTACCCACAGCCCCCAATATCCAACTTTAAACAGCCCCAAAACCCACTTCAAAACCTCCCAAAAACCCCATTTTCAATCAAATCCGAAAATTGAATAAAATCATTTGAAATTCACATATGTAACATCATTTAGCTCCTATATTCCATAACTAACCATAATAAATCAAAATATTAGGTTTAGCTACACAAAGGCACCATTTTTAACCAAAATATTCAAAACCTCTATTTTCCAAAAACTTCATGAAAATGAAAAAGAAGGGTACTTTCATGAAGAGAAAGATGAGGGGAAGTCAAAAATGCTATTACCTTTCAAAACGGAGTTGAAATGAAGAAGAGAGGTGATGGAACAGTGGATTTGAGTAGAGAGCTTAAGTTCCCGTTGGTGGAGAAGGGGATGAATAGGAGAATTTGGTGTTTTATGGTATAAAGGGGGTTTAAATTAGAAAAGGGGTAAATTACGATGAGGCCATTAATGAATGGTTGTTCTTGCTTTTAAATTGGCTCTTCCATTTTGAAACTAACTCAATTTGGTCCCAATTAAAATGTAAATTTTGAAACCCACAATTTAAAAAGGGTCATTTCAAAAACCAACCCGAGCCCAAAATAATATTAAAATATTATTTTCACCTAACCCCTAAACCCGGGTGTCACACGACCTAGAAGAAATAATCGAATTTAAGAAGTCACAATTAAAAATTTTTTCCTCAAGAAAATTAATTTTAAAAAGATATACTTTAAACTAAAATAAAATAACATAAATTTAATAATAAATATAAATATAAATATCATAATAGATATTCGAATAATTATATAAAATCTCTGAATTAAAATAATAATAGATGAATGCTAAAAATAATCTCAAAATATAAATAGTCTAAAAGTACATTCATGTCCCAAAATTAATAAATAGAAATATGATTAAACTAAAATAATTTCGTATTGTTTAATAAAATAACCGGATAAAATCTGAGATACTCCAAGTACTAAGTTGCCTAGAGTTCAAGATATCTGTAAAAGAAGAACTATGGGGAGTAAGCTAAAGAGCTTAGCGTGTCTCTAAAGTGCAAAAAAAAAACCATAATTATAAAATATATTATTATTTTCTTAAAATTCTTTAAAGCACAACACATAAACCACTAGCGCAATGCAATGCACCCAACTACATCCTCCATAAAAAGAGTAAGGTTCCCCGGAACCGCTCACTACATCGTCACCATCCGAAGTGGAACTCAGCCCGAAGGGTGGAACCACTGATCCGAAGTGGAATTCAACCCGAATGATGAAACCACTGAACTTCCTCCGTACAAATCCCAACCCATGCTCATACATATATGATGTTTAAAAATCAAATTTCATAAACACAGTTCTATAAATTTGATATTCTGTAAACATACTTCATAAATCATAGTCCATAAGCCCATAAATCATAGTTCATAAATCGTAGTCCGTAAATCACGATTCGTAAATCAAATTTCCATAAATCATAATTAAAACACATTTTGAAATCGTATGCATATGATGTCAACCATACAAACCATAATACATATAAATAATCACAAAGAGGTAAAACACCAACACATAGAAAAATAGTATATAATTTAATTATAGCACCGGAAGAAAACACACCTTAGCCAAGTTATACTCAACCTATAAAATGATGTGATTTTCCATGATCAGAATTATTGGATCCAACTGTATCAGTATCGGACTAAACATGGTGTTGAAGGGATTAACAACAAGAAGGGATATAGAGCGGTGGAGATTATTACATAGGAATTTAACAAATCAATAAGAGATTTTGGTGGTATGAAACTATATAAAAAAGTAGGGTTCTTGGGGTGATCTTATTTGAACTATGTGTGTGTATATATAGGGAGCGTAAACCTAATTTGTAACGCCCCGGTTTTGGGCTTAGGAGTTTTGGGCGTTGACCGGTTGGTCAAAGTGTTGTTCGAATCTTAAGGGGTTAAATTAGGAAAGCCTAGTTCGGGTTGCATTAAAAATATGGAAAAATGTTCTAAAATCATCTTTTAATATAATTAAGTGAACTGTGAAATCAATTTTGAAAAATGAGTTTTGGAAGTGTGACATTTTGGCTAGTGACCAAAATGTAATTTTCGCAAGTTTGGTGGCTATTTTATAAAGGGTTGGAACTTTGAATCTTTAAGGAGCTATTAATCCAAAGGTGATTTCTCCAGATTTTTCTAAGGTTTTATAAGCTATTTTCTGATTTTAAAGATAACAAAAAGGAGGGAAAACTCATTTTGGCAATTTTCTCAACTAACTTCCCATTTTCTTTCTCTCTTTTTTCTCTCAACCCAAACACTCCATTTCCAGAGTTTTGTTTCTGATTTTCTCACCTAAATTCCTCCTTTCAACTCTCATTTGATTCCAAATCATTGTATCTTCAAAACCTCTTCAATTGCTACAAGTTTCAACAAGCATTTTGATTGCAAAAAGTGGAGAAATACAAGTTTGGAGGTAAGAACGTCCTTCTCCTCTAAACTATCAGTTCTTTACTGAAATTCCTAAGTTTTCAATCCTAAATTGATGTTTAATTAAAGGCTTTTAAGTTGATTTATGGATCTTGGCTTATTATGCAAGATTTTGATGATTTTTGATGATTTTCGTTAGATCTGAGTAATCTGTGTTTTAAGAGATGTTTTTGGTGTTAAATGATCTCTAAAATGATGTGGAATTGAGTCTTGATTGATGCAATCCCGGATAGGTTGAGTTTCCTAAGTTTAGCTTGTGTTTTAAGGTAGTTTTTGAGGTGATCTTGGTGATCTGATGTTGCTGGAGGTATAAGGTTGTTAATAGGTTGTTTTTAGATGTTATATGATGTTAATGGAAGTGAGGTTTTGCTGGTTTATGGCTGGGCTTTGTTTAGAAGTGGTTTGGATGCATTTTCGGTTGTGTTTGGTGGCCGAAAATGGAGGTTGGATGAGAGCAGCGAGTTTAGGTGCTTTCATTGAAGCAATTAATGCATGATGATGCATTAATCCTCTGCTTTGATGTGTTGAAACAGGGGAGGCATCTTTGGATCCAAGATTGGTTGATCCGGAAGCTTGATTTGGTGCTTTAGCTTGAAGCAAAGTGGAAATTGGTGAGTGGATTTGTGGAAATTGGATTTTCAGCTTTAAAACCAAGGTTTGAAGGTTTTGGGAGCTTAGTTTAAGTCTAAACAACTTTGCTAAGCTCAAGTGTAAGTTTTCGGATTTTCTCTCTAGTGGTGGCCATGACTTGATGTTTTGCAAAGTGATGATTTGCATGTTTTAATTACTATTTTGAAAGCATGTTTTAGCATGGATTTTGCTGATGATATAAGCCATATGTTGAAGGTAACTCTAGGTAGGAGTACCTTGTTTTTATACATTGAAATGATGTGGATTGATGCTTTAAAATGCATGATGAAAATGGCTTGGTTTAATGCTTTAAAACAGTGGATTAAATGATGATAATGATGTATATTGGCAAGTGGTGTTTTGAAAATATTAAGGTCACTAAGGTGGTTAAAAGTCCTTGAGTGAGCCTTGTTACTTAAGATCATCAAGGTGGTTAAAAGTCCTTGAATGAGTCTTGTTGCGGACACTAAGGTGGTTAAAAGTCCTTAGGTGATCCTTCCATGGTGTTTAAAAGTCCATGGGGCCAAGGTGTTTAAAAGTCCTTGGGGCCAAGGTGTTTAAAAGTCCTTGGGGTGATTCAAGCATTGGACACAAAGGTGGTTAAAAGTCCTTGTGTGGTCCTTATTCATGGTGTTTAAAAGTCCATGGCCAAGGTGTTTAAAAGTCCTTGGGGCCAAGGTGTTTAAAAGTCCTTGGGAAAGTTGTTGAACTTGTTTTAATAAATGAAATGTATCACTTGAGCCATTATGACATGTTAAGTAATTTGAGAAGCATGAGATGCTTGTTTTAATGATTATGTTGAAGCATGAGATTACTTGTTTTAAGTATGCTTTTGAGCATGTGCAAGGATTGATTTTAAGCATGATTTATAAATGGTTTTAATTGCATTATTGAATTGTTTTTAATGAGCACGCCTCACTAAGCTTTTGCTTACGCTCTCTACGTTTTCTTAATTCAATAATGCAGAGCATTAGAGTACCTTAAGGGGCTGCAAGGAAGGGCAAGCAATCAAGTTCAAGTGAAGCTCAAAGTATGGAAGGTTTTGTTAAACATTTAGCTTTTGTGTGTTTTGGCAATGGGGGACCAATGTGTATGATTTGGGAGGTGTTTGAGACTCCCTAAGTATGTAGAATGATGTTGAGATTGTTGGTTTTTGAATTGGAACCTTATATGCTTGTTTTGGTAGTTTGGAGTTTGAATAGCTAGCTTGTGTAGGAAGCATGCCTATAGAATTGGGGCTTTTTGCATATGATGTTGAATTGTTGATTTGTTGGTTCCTATAAGTCTTAAATATGTTTAATTGCATGTTGGTAAAGTTTGGTGACATTTGGAGCATGTTTGAATGATCAATTGCATGATTTGGTATGCTTGTTTGCTGCAATCTGTGCAGGCGTTTCGGAACAGTATGCACCGTTTCGGAACGGGTGCCTTACACGAACCCAGGCGTCCGAAACGGTGTGCACCGTTTCGAAACGGTTTGGTCTCTGCCAAGGTCGTGTTTCGGAACGGTGTCGAACGGTTTCGGAACGGCCCGTGTATCGGAACGGGGTCGATCCGTTTCGGAACGTCCGACCGTTAGGGGGCTGACATTGGCAGTTATATGTTTTGAATTGTTTACGTTTTGGTCCTGAAACTTGTATGTTCAATTGTGTGAGCTTGGGAAGTCCTTTTGAGCTGAAATTTCACAGAGAAGCATGAAACTTGATTAATTTCAAGATGGTAACTTTAATTTGGGTTAAGTCCTCTTAATTATCAGAAATTACAATTTGGTCCCTAAAGTTGTAATTTGTTCAATTGGGTCCGTGTTTGATCCCTGATGTTTGTGATCTTTGAAGTATGATGTTTGTGTGATCACAATTAGGATTAATGTGCATCTAGATAAGATTAAAAAGAAAAAAATGGGTCGTTAATCAAGGTTGACTTTCGGGTTGACTTTGGTTTTCCCCGTGTGACTTTCTTAATTCGGGTCAACCGTCTAGGCCGGGTTAAGGGGGTTACATTTGGTGGTATCAGAGCCGAGTTTGCGAGTAATTGGGAATGAATGTATGCATGATTGAAGTATGTTTGTCTTGTATGCTTGTTGTTTGAAAGCATGATCAGTGGCTTGTAGTGTTGATGCAATTGAGATGTATGCTATGATGTTGCATGTTGAGGGTACCCATTGCCAAACAAAAGCTAATGAAATGAAGTTGATTTTGATGAAATTGAGCTTGAATACTTGGATTGCTTACCTTGCTGGGCCTGACTTGTTTTATTTTGCATTGTGATTGCATGGTAAAAGTATGGCACCACGTAGAGAGTTACGAGGTAGTGTGCGAGCTACGGCTCCTAACGAGAATGAGAATGAAGAGAATACGGGTAGTGCTGTGTTACCCCCTCCTCCGCCTGGTGGTGGTGCTGGAGGTGAGCGAGCTGAAGCTGCAGCTGGTGCTGGAGCTGCTGGACCAGAGGTTGGTCAGGGGCAAGCTATGCCTGATATGTCTATGATGGTACAAGCTATTGCGGGTGCTTTTCGAGCAGCAGTAGCTGGAGCTCAGGGAGCTGGGCATCAGGGAGATGCTGGAGTCAGATTACCTTTGGAGCGTCTGCGCAGTCTTGGAGGGACTGAGTTCAGAGGTATGTCTGCTGAGAGTTCGGAAGCTTGGCTAGAGAGTACCAAGCGTATCTTGGGTCAGATGAGTTGCACGGATGTGCAAAAGTTGGGCTGTGTTGTGTCCTTGCTGCAGGATGATGCATATACGTGGTGGACGACCACCATAGCTGGGATGGCTGAAGCTGATGTTACTTGGACATTCTTTCAGAATGCGTTCAAGAGGAGATATCTTGGAGTGAGATATCTGGATGAGAAAAAGCGTGAATTCATGTCTCTTACCCAAGGGAGCATGAGTGTGGCTGAGTATGAGGTGCAGTTTGTACGGCTCAGTCAGTATGCACCGGAGCTGATACCTGATGAGCGTGAGAGGTGCGAAAGGTTCCGTTATGGCTTGGTGACGGAGGTCAAGACCTATATGTTGGCTGTTGAGTACAATGATTTTGATGTACTGGTTAGTCGATCCAAGGACATTGAGATGAACTTGGGTTTAGCTGCGAAAGGTGCTGGAGCGAGTTCTGGCAAGAGAGCTGCTGAGTATAGTTCCGGAGGTGGACGGAACAAGAGGGGACGTGATCAGAAGTATCAGTCCTCAGCCAAGAGAGGTGGTGGTGCGCCTGCTAGGGGTGGTTTTGCTAGAGCTGAACCAAGTGCTTGCTGGATATGTGGTTCGCGTGGTCACATGAAGCGTGACTGTCCTCGTGCTGTGAGGGAGGTGCAAGCTCCTGTTGCGGCTGCTGGTAATGGATGTTGGAACTGTGGTTCTGTTGATCATCTGAGGCGAGATTGTCCGAGGTTGGCTGGTGGCCAAGATCGTGCTCCTGTTGTTGCACAGCAGAGAGGTCGTGGGCGCGGCCGTGGTAATTTCCAGAGGAGAGAGGAAGGTGGTCGCGGAGTGGCTCATGTTGTGGCTATTCAGCCTGAGGGTGGAGGCCAAGCGAGGGTGTATGCTCAGCGCGAGGGAAGGAATGATGTTGATGTGATTGCAGGTACCTTTACTTTGCAATCCTTGTCATTGCTTTCTTTGATTGATTCTGGATCTACGCATTCATACATTTTGCGTGAGCATGCTGAATTGCTTGGTTTGCTTGTTGAGTCTTTGGATGTTGGTGTTCGTGTCACTAGTTCTTTTGGTGAAACTGTTGTGACTCGAAAGCTTTATAGAAGGTGTCCCTTGGTTGTTCAAGAACATGTCTTTCATGTTGATCTTATGGAGTTGCCTTTCTACGGTTTTGATGTGATCCTTGGTATGGATTGGCTTGCTGAACATCGTGATGTTGTGGATTGTGAGAATAAACGGGTTTCGCTTAAGCTTGCGGATGATTATGAAGTTGTTGTTGTTGGCGAGAATGTGAAGTTTCTTGCTAATGTTGTGTCTACCTTGGAGGCGAGTAGGATGCTGAGGCAAGGTTGCGAAGCTTATCTAGCTTTTGTGATGAATCCTAGCTCTAAGGAGTTGAGGGTGCAAGATATCAAGGTTGTGAAGGAGTTTCCTGGTGTTTTTCCTGAAGAGTTGCCTGGTTTACCTCCTAACCGCGAGGTGGAGTTTGGAATTGAGCTGTATGAGAATACAACTCCTGTGTCCATTACTCCCTATAGAATGGCACCTAAGGAGCTGAAGGAGCTGAAGACGCAGTTGCAAGAGCTGCTTGATCATGGTTTCATCCGGCCGAGTGTGTCGCCTTGGGGTGCTCCTGTCTTGTTTGTGAAGAAGAAAGATGGCACTATGAGGATGTGCATTGATTACCGTCAGCTGAACAAGTTGACCATCAAGAATCGGTATCCTTTGCCGAGGATTGATGATCTCTTTGATCAATTTCGGGAAGCTGCTGTGTTCTCTAAGATTGACTTGAGGTCAGGGTATTATCAGTTGAAGGTGAAGGATGTGGATGTGCCTAAGACAGCTTTCAGGACAAGGTATGGGCATTATGAGTTCCTTGTGATGCCGTTTGGTTTGACAAATGCTCCTGCTGCTTCTATGGACATGATGAATCGTGTTTTTCATGAATACCTGGACAAGTTCGTTGTGGTGTTCATTGATGATATCCTCGTGTACTCGCGTACTGAGGAGGAGCACGAAGAGCATTTGAGGATTGTGCTGCAAGCCTTGTTGGAGAATCAGCTTTATGCTAAGCTGAGTAAGTGTGAGTTTTGGCTTAGGGAGGTGGTGTTTCTTGGACATGTGGTCTCAGCTGAGGGGATTCGTGTTGATCCTCAGAAGATTGAAGCGGTGATGAACTGGAAGGTTCCTAAGTCTGTTCATGAGGTCCGTAGTTTCCTTGGTTTGGCAGGATACTACCGGAGGTTTGTGGATGGTTTTTCCAAGATTGCTGCTCCTTTGACGAAGCTGTTGCAAAAGGATGTTAAGTATGAGTGGACGGAAGCGAGACAACAGGCTTTTGAGAAGCTGAAGGCGGCTTTGACGCAAGCTCCTATCTTGATTCAGCCTGAATCAGGGAAAGAGTTTGTGGTCTATAGTGATGCATCCTATGTTGGTTTGGGGTGTGTGCTGATGCAAGAGGGTAAGGTTGTAGCTTATGCGTCGCGGCAGTTGAAGGTGCATGAGCGCAACTATCCTACGCATGATATTGAGCTGGCTGTTGTGGTTTTTGCTCTGAAGATCTGGAGACATTATCTGTATGGTGAGAAGTGTACTGTGTACACGGATCACAAGAGTTTGAGGTATCTGATGTCCCAGAAGGAGTTGAATCTCAGGCAGCGACGTTGGTTGGAGTTGCTCAAGGATTATGATCTGACGATTGAGTATCATCCTGGTAAAGCTAATGTTGTTGCGGATGCTTTGAGTAGGAAGGTAGCTGTTGAGCTGAGGGCGATGTTTGCTAGCTTGAGCATATCGCGAGATGGTGGTCTTGTTGCTGAGTTGCAAGTGAAACCATCGTTGGTTCAGTTGATCAAGGAAAAGCAGTTGCTGGATGATTCCTTGGTGTCTCATGTTCAGGATATCGCGGAGGGTAGACCTTCGGATTTCTGCTTTAATGAGGACGGTGTGTTGTGTTTTGGTAGTCGGATAGTAGTGCCTACGGATGCTGTGTTGAGGCGTGCTATTCTGGCTGAAGGTCATAGTAGTCCTTTTGCTATGCACCCTGGTAGTACAAAGATGTACCGTGATCTTCGTGATGAGTACTATTGGGTAGGTTTGAAGAAGGATGTTGCAGAGTTTGTGAGCAAGTGTTTGGTGTGTCAGCGGGTTAAGGCTGAACATCAGGTTCCTTCTGGTTTGTTGCAACCGTTGAAAATCCCTGAATGGAAGTGGGAGAGGGTTACCATGGATTTTGTATCAGGTTTGCCTTTGTCTCCATCAAAGAAGAATTCTGTTTGGGTGATTGTGGATCGTTTGACGAAGTGTGCGCATTTCTTGCCTGTGCATACTACGTTTTCTTTGGATAAGCTGGCAGAGCTGTACATTGCTGAGATAGTGAGGTTGCATGGTGTGCCTAAGTCGATTGTGTCGGATAGGGATCCGAGGTTCACATCGCGTTTCTGGCAGTGTTTGCATCAAGCTCTGGGTACAAGGTTGCATTTCAGTACATCCTATCATCCTCAGTCGGATGGTCAATCTGAGCGGGTTATTCAGATTTTGGAGGATATGTTGAGATGTTGCGTGATTGAGTTTCAAGGTTCTTGGGAGAAGCATCTGCCTTTGGTTGAGTTCGCTTATAACAATAGTTATCAGGCGAGTATACAGATGGCACCATATGAGGCTCTGTATGGGAGGAAGTGTAGGACTCCTCTTTGTTGGGCTGAAACTGGTCAAAAGTTGGTTTCGATGCCTGCTTTGTTGAAAGGGACCACCGAGAAGGTGAAGCTTATATGTGAGAGGTTGAAGGCTGCCTCTGATCGGCAAAAGTCTTACGCGGATTTGAAGCGTAAGGAGATAGAGTATGCGGTGGGTGACCGTGTGTTCTTGAAGGTTTCGCCTTGGAAGAAGGTGATGAGGTTTGGCCGGAAGGGTAAGTTGAGCCCTCGGTACATTGGACCATATGAGGTGGTTGAGCGAGTGGGTCCTGTTGCATATCGGTTGAGGTTACCTCAGGAGTTGGAGAAGATTCATGATGTGTTCCATGTCTCTATGCTCCGGAGGTATAGATCTGATCCTTCGCATGTGATGCCTGTAGAGGATGTGGTTTTGAATCCGGATTTGACCTATGATGAGGAACCGGTGAAGGTTCTGGATTCGGATTGCAAGGTTCTTCGTGGCAAGACCATTGAGTTGGTGAAGGTGCTGTGGAAGCATCGAGGTGTTGAGGAAGCCACGTGGGAGCGGAAGGAAGACATGCTGAAGCAGTTTCCTTATCTCTTTCCTTCAGGTAAATTTCGAGGACGAAATTTCTTAAGGGGGGGAGAGTTGTAACGCCCCGGTTTTGGGCTTAGGAGTTTTGGGCGTTGACCGGTTGGTCAAAGTGTTGTTCGAATCTTAAGGGGTTAAATTAGGAAAGCCTAGTTCGGGTTGCATTAAAAATATGGAAAAATGTTCTAAAATCATCTTTTAATATAATTAAGTGAACTGTGAAATCAATTTTGGAAAATGAGTTTTGGAAGTGTGACATTTTGGCTAGTGACCAAAATGTAATTTTCGCAAGTTTGGTGGCTATTTTATAAAGGGTTGAAACTTTGAATCTTTAAGGAGCTATTAATCCAAAGGTGATTTCTCCAGATTTTTCTAAGGTTTTATAAGCTATTTTCTGATTTTAAAGATAACAAAAAGGAGGGAAAACTCATTTTGGCAATTTTCTCAACTAACTTCCCATTTTCTTTCTCTCTTTTTTCTCTCAACCCAAACACTCCATTTCCAGAGTTTTGTTTCTGATTTTCTCACCTAAATTCCTCCTTTCAACTCTCATTTGATTCCAAATCATTGTATCTTCAAAACCTCTTCAATTGCTACAAGTTTCAACAAGCATTTTGATTGCAAAAAGTGGAGAAATACAAGTTTGGAGGTAAGAACGTCCTTCTCCTCTAAACTATCAGTTCTTTACTGAAATTCCTAAGTTTTCAATCCTAAATTGATGTTTAATTAAAGGCTTTTAAGTTGATTTATGGATCTTGGCTTATTATGCAAGATTTTGATGATTTTTGATGATTTTCGTTAGATCTGAGTAATCTGTGTTTTAAGAGATGTTTTTGGTGTTAAATGATCTCTAAAATGATGTGGAATTGAGTCTTGATTGATGCAATCCCGGATAGGTTGAGTTTCCTAAGTTTAGCTTGTGTTTTAAGGTAGTTTTTGAGGTGATCTTGGTGATCTGATGTTGCTGGAGGTATAAGGTTGTTAATAGGTTGTTTTTAGATGTTATATGATGTTAATGGAAGTGAGGTTTTGCTGGTTTATGGCTGGGCTTTGTTTAGAAGTGGTTTGGATGCATTTTCGGTTGTGTTTGGTGGCCGAAAATGGAGGTTGGATGAGAGCAGCGAGTTTAGGTGCTTTCATTGAAGCAATTAATGCATGATGATGCATTAATCCTCTGCTTTGATGTGTTGAAACAGGGGAGGCATCTTTGGATCCAAGATTGGTTGATCCGGAAGCTTGATTTGGTGCTTTAGCTTGAAGCAAAGTGGAAATTGGTGAGTGGATTTGTGGAAATTGGATTTTCAGCTTTAAAACCAAGGTTTGAAGGTTTTGGGAGCTTAGTTTAAGTCTAAACAACTTTGCTAAGCTCAAGTGTAAGTTTTCGGATTTTCTCTCTAGTGGTGGCCATGACTTGATGTTTTGCAAAGTGATGATTTGCATGTTTTAATTACTATTTTGAAAGCATGTTTTAGCATGGATTTTGCTGATGATATAAGCCATATGTTGAAGGTAACTCTAGGTAGGAGTACCTTGTTTTTATACATTGAAATGATGTGGATTGATGCTTTAAAATGCATGATGAAAATGGCTTGGTTTAATGCTTTAAAACAGTGGATTAAATGATGATAATGATGTATATTGGCAAGTGGTGTTTTGAAAATATTAAGGTCACTAAGGTGGTTAAAAGTCCTTGAGTGAGCCTTGTTACTTAAGATCATCAAGGTGGTTAAAAGTCCTTGAATGAGTCTTGTTGCGGACACTAAGGTGGTTAAAAGTCCTTAGGTGATCCTTCCATGGTGTTTAAAAGTCCATGGGGCCAAGGTGTTTAAAAGTCCTTGGGGCCAAGGTGTTTAAAAGTCCTTGGGGTGATTCAAGCATTGGACACAAAGGTGGTTAAAAGTCCTTGTGTGGTCCTTATTCATGGTGTTTAAAAGTCCATGGCCAAGGTGTTTAAAAGTCCTTGGGGCCAAGGTGTTTAAAAGTCCTTGGGAAAGTTGTTGAACTTGTTTTAATAAATGAAATGTATCACTTGAGCCATTATGACATGTTAAGTAATTTGAGAAGCATGAGATGCTTGTTTTAATGATTATGTTGAAGCATGAGATTACTTGTTTTAAGTATGCTTTTGAGCATGTGCAAGGATTGATTTTAAGCATGATTTATAAATGGTTTTAATTGCATTATTGAATTGTTTTTAATGAGCACGCCTCACTAAGCTTTTGCTTACGCTCTCTACGTTTTCTTAATTCAATAATGCAGAGCATTAGAGTACCTTAAGGGGCTGCAAGGAAGGGCAAGCAATCAAGTTCAAGTGAAGCTCAAAGTATGGAAGGTTTTGTTAAACATTTAGCTTTTGTGTGTTTTGGCAATGGGGGACCAATGTGTATGATTTGGGAGGTGTTTGAGACTCCCTAAGTATGTAGAATGATGTTGAGATTGTTGGTTTTTGAATTGGAACCTTATATGCTTGTTTTGGTAGTTTGGAGTTTGAATAGCTAGCTTGTGTAGGAAGCATGCCTATAGAATTGGGGATTTTTGCATATGATGTTGAATTGTTGATTTGTTGGTTCCTATAAGTCTTAAATATGTTTAATTGCATGTTGGTAAAGTTTGGTGACATTTGGAGCATGTTTGAATGATCAATTGCATGATTTGGTATGCTTGTTTGCTGCAATCTGTGCAGGCGTTTCGGAACAGTATGCACCGTTTCGGAACGGGTGCCTTACACGAACCCAGGCGTTCGAAACGGTGTGCACCGTTTCGAAACGGTTTGGTCTCTGCCAAGGCCGTGTTTCGGAACGGTGTCGAACGGTTTCGGAACGGCCCGTGCATCGGAACGGGGTCGATCCGTTTCGGAACGTCCGACCGTTAGGGGGCTGACATTGGCAGTTATATGTTTTGAATTGTTTACGTTTTGGTCCTGAAACTTGTATGTTCAATTGTGTGAGCTTGGGAAGTCCTTTTGAGCTGAAATTTCACAGAGAAGCATGAAACTTGATTAATTTCAAGATGGTAACTTTAATTTGGGTTAAGTCCTCTTAATTATCAGAAATTACAATTTGGTCCCTAAAGTTGTAATTTGTTCAATTGGGTCCCTGTTTGATCCCTGATGTTTGTGATCTTTGAAGTATGATGTTTGTGTGATCACAATTAGGATTAATGTGCATCTAGATAAGATTAAAAAGAAAAAAAATGGGTCGTTAATCAAGGTTGACTTTCGGGTTGACTTTGGTTTTCCCCGTGTGACTTTCTTAATTCGGGTCAACCGTCTAGGCCGGGTTAAGGGGGTTACATAATTTAAGTAAAATAATGAAAGAGATATAGGATAGAAAAGAATAAAAATAAATAAAATAATTAAAA
Organism: Hibiscus tridactylites; assembly: GCA_958450335.1. Taxonomy (NCBI): domain Eukaryota; kingdom Viridiplantae; phylum Streptophyta; class Magnoliopsida; order Malvales; family Malvaceae; genus Hibiscus; species Hibiscus tridactylites. Next base: position 9,140,508 of record OY288275.1, read on the forward strand.
GAAGACGAGTGGATTAAAATTCCATTTAAAATTAAAGAACTATATATATATAATAATAATAATAATAATAATAATAATAATAATAATAATAATAATAATAATAATAATAATAAACGATTAAAAAATTCGAAATCACAAATCAAATTGAATTTCAATTTGATAAAGGGTTATTTATGGAGTTAGTCCTTAAACTTTTAAGAAACTTCATATTGACTTCCAAGTTTGATAAAAATTCTTATTTAGTTCTTCATAAAAAATTTAGGATTCTTGAATTAAAATTCCCAAATAATTAGGGTTTTCAATTTTGGGATTTTAAAAATTAGGGTTTTTTTTTCAAATCTACGGTTTACAATTTGGGCGTAATTTTTGGGCGTTACAACTCTCCCACCCTTAAAAGAAATTTTGTCCTCAAAATTTTCAGACAAACGACATACTTTAAAAAAAGTTTTGATAACAATTTTAAAAAGATATTTTAGATCAGGTCACAAATGACAACACATGGCTTTCAGATAGACTTTGATCTCAATTTCATAAGAATGAGTATGATCACGATCAATCGCTAATCTAGAGATCCTACGAGGTGACATAGTTATCTATCTACAAAAGGGACAATCCTAGAATTAGAGTTGGTACTTGGAGTTTCTATTCAAAACATATCTTTAATTCTTTAAAATAATAAATTTATCAAAAATTCTTATTTTGCCCCAAAACATTTAATATGCATGCAAAAATCATTTCATCTTAAAAATTTTATGTGAGCCACACAATCCGAGGGTTGAACTTAGCTCTGATACCACTAAATGTAGCCCCATAAACCCGACCTAAAAAAATAGTCGAGTTTAGGAAATCACAATTGAAAACGTTTCCCTCAAGAAAATTAATTTTAAAAAGATGTACTTTAAACTAAAATAAAATAACATAAATTTAATAATAAATATAAATACCATAATAAATATTCGGATAATTTTATAAAATCTCTGAATTAAAATAATAGTAGATGAATGCTAAAAATAATCTCAAAATATAAATAGTCTAAAATTACATTCATGTCCCAAAATTAATAAATAGAAATCGGATTAAACTAAAATAGTTTCGTACTGATTAATAAAATAACCGGATAAAATCTGAGATCCTCCAAGTACCAAGTTGCATAGAGTCCAAGATATCTGTAAAAGAAGAACTATGGGGAGTAAGCTAAATAGTTTAGTGTGTCTCTAAAATGCAAAATAATCATAATTATAAAATATAGTATTATTTTTTTAAAATTCTTTAAAGCACAACACATAAACCACAAGCGCAATGCAATGCAATGCAATGCACAACACATCTCACTACATCGTCACCATCCGAAGTGGAACTCAGCCCGAAGGGTGGAATCACTGATCCGAAGTGGAATTCAACCCGAAAGATGAAACCACTGAACTTCCTTCGTATAAATCCCAACACATGCTCATACATATATGATGTTTAAAAATCAAATTTCATAAACACAGTTCCATAAATCCGATATTCCGGAAACATACTTCATAAATCATAGTCCATAAGCCATAAATCATAGTTCATAAATCGTAGTCCATAAATCACGGTTCGTAAATCAAATTTCCATAAATCATAATTAAAACACATTCTGAAATCGTATGCATATGATGTCAACCATACAAACCATAATACATATAAATAATCACAAAGAGGTAAAACACCAACACATAGGAAAATAGTATATAATTTAATTATAGCACCAGAAGAAAACACACCTTAGTCAAGTTATACTCAACCTATAGAATGATGTGATTTTCCATGATTAGAAGTATTTGATCCAACTGTATCGATATCAGACTAAACATGGTGTTGAAGGGATTAACGAACAAGAAGGGATATAGAGCGGTTGTAGAACTAATGTTTTGATATAATAATTGAAAAATGTTTTGGACTGATTTAAAAAGAATTCAAAACTATTTCTAGAGTCCAAATAAATTGAAACTATGTTTAGGGATGTTTTTAAAAGGTTTTACAATGTTTTTAAAGCCTATCTTAACAAAATCGTCCAGGTGTATCGAAACACCCTTAGGCGTTTCGATACGGAGGATTCCAGTAGAAAAAGTGTTTCGATACGGGTATCGAAAAGGGCCTTCCCTGGATGTGAATTTTGCCTAGCGTTTCGAAACGTGCTATGTTGTTTCGATACGCCTACGTGGCATCTACCACAACGGTCATAAACCCCAACGGCTATTTTCCAACTAACTTTTAAATGCAAAACATTTCGATATGGTGCCTAGCGTTTCGATACGGGCGTTTCGATACGGCCCATGGAGTTTCGATATGGATGCTCAACAGCTCTTTCTAGTTAAAGAGCGTATCGAAACGGGTTCGAGCATTTCGATACGGCTAGCAGCAAAACTGCATTTATGGTGGGAAATAAAGTCCTCAACGGCTCCAATTCATCCCCAACGGCTAGTAACGGCTATAAACTCATCAAGGAGTATAAAAGGGACCTTCAAGCATCAAGATATGGTTAATGCTTCAATTGTCAATCAACAAATGATCAAATATAGTCTTTTTACTTAAATTGTCAATTCTTGTATAGACAAACACTTGTGAGCCAAAATTGTCAAATTTGCTCAAGTATTTTAGGTTTTGGGTGAGTGCTTTAATTGTGCAAACAAACACCTATTAGAGGGATTTGTATTTGCTTTATTTATCTCTTTGTAACAGAGGGTTTGATCAAGACTTTGGTAGAAAGCTTGATCGGTGTATAAGGGTTTCCTCCTAAGCCTAAAAAATGGGACGAATCAATAGTGGATTGATTGGAAATCCTTAGTGGGAAGCTAAGGTAATGGATGTAGACCTTGGTTAGAAGGTTGAACCACTCTAAAATCATTGTGTCTTTAATATTTAAGCCTCCACACCAAATCCACCAAAAAATCCGCATCTCCACCACTTGGTGAGCCACATCGGTTGAACGAATCGAGCACCTCTCAACTCAACAGCGGTGGAGATTATTACATAGGAATTTAACAAATCAATAAGGGATTTTGGCGGTATGAAAATATATAAAAAAAGTAGGGTTCTTGGGGTGATCTTGTTTGAACTATGTGTGTATATATAGGGAGCGTAAACCTAATTTAAGTAAAATAATGAAAGTGATATAAGATAGAAAAGAATAAACATAAATAAAATAATTAAAAGAAGAAGAGTGGATTAAAATTCCATTTAAAATTAAAGAACTATAATAATAATAATAATAATAATAATAATAATAATAATAATAATAATAATAATAATAATAATAATAATAATAATAATAATAATAATAATAATAATAATAATAAACGATTAAAAAAGACGAATTCACAAATTAAATTAAATTTCAATTTGATAAAGGGTTATTTATAGAGTCAGTGCTTAAATTTTCAAGAAACTTCATATTGACTTCCAAGTTTGATAAAAAAATCTTATTTAGTCCTTCATAAAAAAAATTAGTGTTCTTGAATTAAAATTACCAAATAATTAGGGGATTTTTTTCTTCAAATCTAGGGTTTACAATTTACGCATAATTTTTTTGTGTTACACATATCAGTTGAACAACTTAAATATAAATAAATAAAGGGTAAACTACTGTGCAGGTCCCTTATGTTTAACGAGTGTACAAAGTTAGTCACCACTTTTGAAAAGTGCATATTAGTAGTCCTCTACGTTTTCGATGTGTAAATACTTGGTCACTCCGACGTTAACTCCGTTAGCCCCCTAACGGAATGCTGATGTGGCGAAAGGATAAATTACTGCAATAGCCATTAAAATTTATCTCATGTACATTTTTTCTCCTCAATTTAAAAAAGTAAACATTATAGTCACTAATAAAACTGTTTCTTTATAATTTCACCCTTAAATTTTTAAAAATTCATTTTTCAATCCTAAAACTTTACAATCAATTAACACAATAATATTATAAATGCTTAGATGAAAAATAGGTGCCCAAAGTATACCCTTTGAAACTTAGGTGCCCAAATTGCTCCTATTTAATAACTCAAACTTAAAAATTTAGTCCACTAACTACTAAAAAATTCGAGTTAATGGAATTTTTATTTTATAATTCAAACTTTATTTTAAATTTTTGAGTCGAGTTTATGAAATTATGAGTCGAGTATTTTCACATCAAACCAAAAAATTTAATTTTTTCGAGTCAAAGTCGAGTTATTGGAATTTCTATTTTATAATTCAAACTTTATTTTGAATTTTTGAGTCGAGTTTATGAAATTATGAGTCGAGTATTTTCACATCAAACCAAAAAATTTAATTTTTTCGAGTCAAGTCGAGTTATTGGAATTTCTATTTTATAATTCAAACTTTATTTTGAATTTTTGAGTCGAGTTTATGAAATTATGAGTCGAGTATTTTCACATCAAACCAAAAAATTTAATTTTTTCGAGTCAAGTCGAGCTATTGGAATTTCTATTTTATAATTCAAACTTTATTTTGAATTTTTGAGTCGAGTTTATGAAATTATGAGTCGAGTATTTTCACATCAAACCAAAAAATTTAATTTTTTCGAGTCAAGTCGAGTTATTGGAATTTCTATTTTATAATTCAAACTTTATTTTGAATTTTTGAGTCGAGTTTATGAAATTATAAGTCGAGTATTTTCACATCAAACCAAAAAAATTTAATTTTTTCGAGTCAAGTCGAGTTATTGGAATTTCTATTTTATAATTCAAACTTTATTTTGAATTTTTTAGTCGAGTTTATGAAATTATGAGTCGAGTATTTTCACATCAAACCTAAAAATTTAATTTTTTTCGAATCAAGTCGAGTGTTGCACTTCCCTACATATAATTTTTAATTTTAATCCGTGTTTGTCCCAAGAAAAACTTCGGCCGTCGTCGTCGTCGTCGGAACTTACGTAGCTCCGATAGAGGCTCAACCGACGTCGGTTAGACTCGGAACCTTATGAGTTTTGCTCGCCGCCACGTCAGGAGCCCGGATTTGGTGTGAAAATACTCGACTTGATTCGAAAAAATTAAATTTTTAGGGAAGTGCAACACTCGACTTGATTAGTAAAAATTATATTTTACTCTAAAAGAAAGTAATATTACAGCCTGATCATGCAGACACAGGACGCAAGGAGGCCTTGTCCTTATAGAGCGCAACCATATAATTCTTCATACTTATAAACTAAAATTATATTTCATATCATATTATATTTTGCAATACATTTTAACAAGAATTTTAAATTAAATTTATATCATATAATCGTAGGGTATTTTCGGATTTAACTATGCTTTTGGGTCCACTTCTGTGAGAATAAATTAAAAATTAAAAAATTAAATTTTTTAGGAGCCCGGACCTTGGGACAAACACGGATTAAAATTAAAAATTATATGTAGGGAAGTGCAACACTCGACTTGATTCGAAAAAATTAAATTTTTAGGTTTGATGTGAAAATACTCGACTCATAATTTCATAAACTCGACTAAAAAATTCAAAATAAAATTTGAATTATAAAATAGAAATTCCAATAACTCGACTTGACTCGAAAAAATTAAATTTTTTGGTTTGATGTGAAAATACTCGACTCATAATTTCATAAACTCGACTCAAAAATTCAAAATAAAGTTTGAATTATAAAATAGAAATTCCAATAACTCGACTTGACTCGAAAAAATTAAATTTTTTGGTTTGATGTGAAAATACTCGACTCATAATTTCATAAACTCGACTCAAAAATTCAAAATAAAGTTTGAATTATAAAATAGAAATTCCAATAACTCGAATTTTTTAGTAGTTAGTGGACTAAATTTTTAAGTTTGAGTTATTAAATAGGAGCAATTTGGGCACCTAAGTTTCAAAGGGTATACTTTTGGCACCTATTTTTCATCTAAGCATTTATAATATTATTGTGTTAATTGATTGTAAAGTTTTAGGATTGAAAAATGAATTTTTAAAAATTTAAGGGTGAAATTATAAAGAAACAGTTTTATTAGTGACTATAATGTTTACTTTTTTAAATTGAGGAGAAAAAATGTACATGAGATAAATTTTAATGGCTATTGCAGTAATTTATCCTTTCGCCACATCAGCATTCCGTTAGGGGACTAACGGAGTTAACGTCGGAGTGACCAAGTATTTACACATCGAAAACGTAGAGGACTACTAATATGCACTTTTCAAAAGTGGTGACTAACTCTGTACACTTGTTAAACATAAGGGACCTGCACAGTAGTTTACCCATAAATAAAAACATAACTAAGAAAAGAAAAATGCTGGAAAAAAGATTCAAGTTGATCAAAAAGGTTTAAGGAATTAAAGAACAAAGCAAACAGTTAAATAAATTAACCCCCTCCAAATAACAACAAGAGCAAAAATGCTTCGTGCGAAAGACATTACCGAATCCAATCCCATAAATGAACAAAGGAAAAGTAGCGAAAGAAACCTGAAGAAATAGCGACACTGGAATGATCGCCGGAAAACTCAAAGGAGAGATAACCGGAAGTAGAGTGAAAGTTCTGACGAGTCGGCACCGGCAACTCTGCCATTTCGTCAAAGAGAATATGAAAACGAGGAAGATTCCAGGGAAAACCAGGGGAGTTGACAATGGGAATATATACCCAGGGTTTAAAAAGCTATGTCCTATGGGTACTGAAATTAGAATATAAAAACAAGATTGTTTGTGAAACAAGTAACCTCTGGCCTTTAGAGTTTAGAATACAGAAAGCTTCGTTGTAAAAACAACCAGGCTTTGTTTATTAATTGAACAAGGTTAGCTTCAATGAATAACCCTAAAGAGTTGTTGTTTCTTAAAGTGGGTTTTCAGAACATCGGTTCCGGTTCAATGACTTCAATAGACCAATCCGGTCTATTTCAAGTTATCGTCTCTCTTTTTTTCATTTTATAGGTTTTAAATTAATAAATAAATAAATTTAAAGATGTATTTCGAAGTTTGAAATTATAAAACAAGTTATTTATTTTAATTCTATAATAAAATAATATTATATTTTACGATAACAATATTTAAGAATCAAACATAAATTCCGATGAGTTTATAACTAATTTTATAAAATTCGACGCGTTTACATATTTTATTTCCCTGTTTTTATAAGATTTAATTTAAAATTAATTTTACTATTATTTAAATAAATAAAATTTAAGAGTGTTAACGCTGGTATAAATATATAACCAACTGCCCGACATTTCGACCATAGTTTAATTTCATTAGAAAATTAAGACGCTGGGTGAGAAAAGTGAAGTCTATTAAAGAAGGCCGAATTAAAGATCTAAGATTTGGTAACTGGCCACCTACCGTCCTTTATCTATATCCAAAAGATTGTCCTCCATTTTATGATAAAAAAAAAAGTTATAATTGAGGTAGGGATAATTCAAAAAAAAAAATTCATGCTAATCGAGTTTACAAGTATTATTTTATAACTTAAATTTTGTTCGAATTTTTTTTAAATCTAATCAAGTCAAATTGTTCAATTAATTTTAAAAATTTATAATGTTATGAAAATAATTAATTTCAATTTAAACGACTTTTTATAAGCATATACAATATATATACTCAACTTGAAATTAAAAACTAATTCACTTAATACTAAAAAAATTCAAAAAATTCAAATTAATCAAAGTCTCATTTTATAATTTAAATTTTATTTAAAATTTTTCTTGTCAAGAGTAATCGAATTTTGATATGACCAACCGTTTACCTAAAAAGATGTACAACAAGTGAGATTAATCATTGCTCTACCGATGGCGATCATCTAGTTTCGAAAAAAAAAAGGAAAAAATAGTTTTACGAACCATAGAAAACCCTCAAATGAGGTTAGTTATTACTATTGGCGCAGAATACTCTTTATTTCAAAAAAGAAAACATCTTCACAATTGCAAACTTAATTTAATACTATGTTGGCTTGGTAAGGAAACATACTAATTAATGTCTTAATCTGGTCTGCAACAGAGATTACGCTGTTCTTTACTTTCTATGAACCAAAAGCTAAAGATATAAGGTGGTTTAGGTCAGGTTGCCTTCTTCTTCCCAAAAAGTAAGCTCATCGAGTATGTGTTGCCTTTCTGCGCAGCAGCTTCTACTCGACGCCCTCCAACCTGCAGTGGTGCAAAACCCACAGTTTCGAGAAATTAAACCGAAATAAAGCATGTCTGGTTTAGTTGCAGTTAAAAATATTATAGGGTCTTATACAAAATGTCTGGGATTCATCAACATACAAATAAGACTGTGTCATGGAATGGACTGAAACAAGAATAACCGACCATACCTTGTCCATGAGCCAATAGCCAACTGTAGGCATGTATTGTATCAGATACATTACCGCAAGGACAGGCTGAAGAAAAGAAACAGAAAACATCAAAATTTGTTCTTACCTACTGATTGCACAAGATAAAACCATTCAAAAACTTAAACACGAGTGTATCCGAGCAGACATAATGAGAAGAGAAGGGTATAAAAGAATGCTGTAGACAACACAGTGACTTTCAGACATTCCTGTAACTCCATTATTTGCAAGTATATTTTAATCGTGCCTTGCTCTTGGAATGAATTGCAAAATAATTGACTATATGAAATTTAAAGAAAAAGTTGGATAAATGAAACAAATATCCATGGTAATACCAAATGTTATAAACAGCAGTAGTTTTATAGGGAACATATTCATTTAAACAACCAGTTTTTCCCAATGCTCAAGCTCTAGTTCGATTTGATCAAGTTTATTCCATATGGGAAGACTGAAGATACATGTCCTATACCAACGTCTTCGTTGTAAGATCCAATATCGACCTTCCTATTGACCTACAAAAAGGTAAACTGTAAACGTCAGTGCACCTATCCTCTCTCTAATTTTGTTTCAGATAATCATTTGTCTCCTTCAACTTTCTCCTTGATTGCATCTCTAGACTGTTTCTATTCCTAAAACACTTCAGGAGGCTTTGAGTCATCCTGGTTGATGTGATACCATGTTGGGGGAAATACATGCCTTAAATGAAAATGTAACTTGGTACTCGGTGAATTTATCCACAGCAAAGAAGGTTATTGGGTGAAAATGGTTATTCACAATTAAGGTTAATCCAGATGGATCTGTGGCTCGACTTAAAGCTAGAGTTGTTGCAAAAGGCTATGCGCAGACTTGAGTTGGATTATTCGGATACTTTCTCATCGTGGCCCAACTTTCTTCTGTTTGTTTATTTATTTCCCAAGCGGCTACTCAAAGTTGACCTCTACACCAATTGGACATCAAAAATGCCTTTCTTCATGGTGATCTTCAGGAGGGAGTACATATGGAGCAACCTCTTGAGTTTGGACATCAAAAAGCAAAGTCCTCATGCTTGGTTTGGAAAGTTCAGCAAAGTAGTTCAAGAGTTTGGGCTAAACAGGAGCAAATGTGAACACAAGAGATGATAGTGCAAGGATCTCTTTTCTCGGGTCTTTATTGCATACTTTCTCACCGTCTAGGAAGCACGAGTACGGCATTTTTATGCCGTTTTAAGTACCCGAAATGTCCTAGGGACGGGTACGGGACGGGTACGGCTAGGGGACGTACCTGAGACGTCCCACGTTGACGGGGTACGGCCGAAATTGACCGGGGACGGCTGAGATATATCTGGGGACGTTTCAGGGACGGCAGATGACCTTCACGAGCGAGCGTCCCCAAGGTCATTTTGTGCATGAGAGACTCACGAGTTTCAACATGGATTCCACCGAAAGCTTCATCGACAGATTCGGAACGAAAAAAATTAAAAAAAAAAATTACAGTCCTACTGAACAAAGAAGAAGAAGGGATGAAGAAGAACACATGAAAAAAATTATCATTTCATATTGTGGGGCCCAATAAATTGTTTTTATTAATATATATGAATACTTATTTACTTTGTTTTTGCTGCTTTAGTTTCATGTGAAGAAAACTGTCATTTATTTATTTTTTATTATTATTTTTATTATACGAAAGTCTTATTCAATTATAAACAATTTATAAAAAATATGATTATTTTTGTGTAATTATACTATGTATTGGCTGGAAACATTTTGTTTCTACAAACACTTTAATTTTAAGGGTTAGAAATTTAGTTTATAGTTTAGGGTTTAGGTTAAATTGTTTGGAATTTAGGAATTATGATTTGAATTTAGAATTTAGGGGTTAAACATCTAAATCCTATACCCTACCACTAAATCTTAAATTCTAATCACATACTCTAAATTCTAAACTTTTAAATTATAAACCCTAAATTGGACCCTTAACGCCTAAAATTAGAGCTTTTGTGGAAACAAAATATTACCACCGTCAGTGCATTATATATTTTTTGATTATTTTTTACTTTAATTTTTATTAAAATTTTGTTATTACTAATTCTTTTAGATATTATTATTATTATTATTATTATTAGTATGAACAGATTATTATATATATTTTATTTTATTTTATATTAATCGTACCCTTACCGTACCCGTACCCTGTAATTTTAGAAATTGATGTTTCTCGTCCCCGTCCCCGTCCCTAGGGGTGTTCATTGTCGGATATCGGATCCGATCCGATCCGGTTTTTTCGGATATCCGGGTTTTCGGATCGGCAATATAGTGATCCGTATCCGATCCGGAAAAAATCGGATATCCGGTTTTTCGGATACCGGATAATCGGATATCCGATTATCCGAACATATAATTTGATTCAACTATTTTTTCGAATTTGAAGGTCGTATTTATGAAAATTTCGAAATTTCGAATATAACAAACAACAAATTGCTAAATATAACAAGATTCACATCTATGAAAATTTTAATTTTTTAAATTTTCGGATATAACAAGAATCAAATTGTTAAATATAACAAGATTAATATTTAAAATATATTAGATATTCGGATTTTCGGGTTTTCGGATAATCCGAAACTTGAAATATTGCGATCCGTATCCGATCCGAAAAATCTATAATCGGATCGGATATCCGATCCGAAAATAAAAACCGGATCGGATATCCGAATTTTCGGATCGGATCAACGGATAATCGGATCGGATCGGTCGGATCGGATATTTTTGAACACCCCTACCCGTCCCCGTATGCGTATCAGTGCAACATAGCTCACCGTGGCGCAACTTTCTTCTGTTTGTTTATTTATTTCCCAAGCGGCTACTCAAAGTTGACCTCTACACCAATTGGACATCAAAAATGCCTTTCTTCATGGTGATCTTCAGGAGGGGTACATATGGAGCAACCTCTAGGGTTTGGACATCAAAAAGAAGAGTCTTCGTGCTTGGTTTGGAAAGTTCAACAAAGTAGTTCAAGAGTTTGGGCTAAACAGGAGCAAATGTGAACACAAGAGATGATAGTGCAGTGATCTCTTTTCTCGGGTCTTTATTGTATACCGGATTCCACACGAAAGACTTGGGTCAATTGGAGTACTTGTTGAGGGTAGAAGTAACAAGGAGTAAGAAGGGAATTCTTTTGTCTCAGAGGACATATGTTCTTGACCTACTTACAGAAACTAAAAAAATTGCAACAAAATCCTACAGTACTCCAATGGTTCCTAACGTGCATCTTACAAAATATGACGGTGTTCCTTGTATTGATCCTGAGAGATATAGGAGGATAGTTGGGAGATTAAACTATCTCATCGTGACCCGTCCGGACATAGCATTTGCAATGCGTATCATTAGTCAGTCCATGTCCGGTGCACAGTCAAAATATTAGGAAGCTCTAGAACAAATCCTATGTTACTTGAAAGGAGCTCCTAGACTTGGCATATTGTACAGCAAATCAGCAATCATGAACAATGGACACACTCGCAATTAATGCTCACAGATGCTGATTGGGTTGGATCTAAGATTGATTAGATATCTTTTTACTGGATATTGCATCTTTATTGGAGGAAACTTAGTATCATAAAAGAACGAGAAGCAAAATGTTTTATCTTGATCAAATGCAGAATCAAAGTACAGAACTATATCACAGTTCACGTGTGAAATCTTGTGGATACATCATCTCTTAACTGAAACTGGGTTAGCGTTCATCACCGGCAAAACTTTGGTGTGATAATCAAGCTGCTCTTTATATTGCTTTTAATCCAGTTTCACGAAAGAACTAAGCATATTGAGGTTAGTTGTCACTGTCACTTCATTCTTGAAAGATTCTGAACAAACTAATTTCTACTGGTTATGTAAAATAGAAGATCAATTTGCTGTTTTGTTCACAAAGGCGCTAAATGGAAATGGAGTAAGCTGTCTTTGTAACAAGTTGGGCATGATCAACATATATGCTCCAACTTGAGGGAGAGTTACAAGATGTAATATATTCTAATTATATTTTAGGCATATAATATGGCTTAATTTTAGGAATAGTTTTTATTTACTTACCATATTTGATTTATTGTAATTAGTATACAAGGGGATTGTTAATGAGCAAGAAAAAAATTTCTTTCAACTCTATTTAATAACTTGTTTTTAAATATGAATTTAATAACATATTTTTAAGTTAGAAGTATTTGTCTATTATCATTACTGTAACACTCCAAAACTTCCCTAATTCGGAAAAACCTAAAATTTAAAATCCCTAATTCAGAAACCCTAACATTTGAAAATTTAAGTCTCAAACCCTAATTTCAATTTAAGGATCAATTGGGCATAAAATCAGGTTTTAGTGATTACTTTGTGATTTGGGTCAAAGTTAGAGGCCATTATGTGAACCCTTAACCAATCTAGTGACCTCGTGGGTAATTTACCCATTCTTTAGGGAAAGTTTTAAAACCCAAAGCCTTTCCTATTCCTTTTGGAATTGGTTACAGCCGCTCTCCCTATCTCTGTCTTCCCTCTCTCTCACGATAGCTCTCACCCTCACCCATCTCCGGCGAAGCTCCAGTCAGGCCCAAGCCGCCGTCCGTTCGTCGATCGGAGACCATCGGTGTGCTCCGGTTATCTTCACGATCAAAACCCACCCAACCTTTACCTCTCGTCATCGGCCGTTCGCTCGGAAACGGTACAAAACCGTTCGGTTTCATCTCTCTTGCACCACCGTTCGCCGCCACCCTTTCCGTTCAGCCTCCGTCCATCGTCTGTTTCACGCACCGGCACTATTTTTGTAACTCGTGTGATCTCGCGAGTAATCCCCAAACTTCAGACATCCCTCATTGGCCACCGTTGCGAGAGATCGGAGAGAGAATCGTTCGGATTTTCCTTGCGCCGTCGGGCACGTTTAAGGTCTTCTATTTCCATCCATGGTGGAGCCGCCGCCGTCGCATTGTTGTGTCGCCAAGAGTTTAGCAAACCCTAGTTTTTTTTGTTACCACGATGGTGAAGGAGTTTTTGGTGTGTATCTGATATGGTAAGCCACAATCGAGTGGCATGGTTCATTGTTGTCGCCGGTTAGTTCTGTCGCCGCCGCCGTTCGTGGAGCTAGCCGCCGCCGGTGAATGTTCTGTAAACCCTAGCCTTAGTTAAAGCAATGTGTTTTGGGAGTGGGTTGTGTATATTTTGGTTAAGCCCGATATGAGCCTTGTGTGTGAGCCCAGTAAGAGAATAGGAACCCGATCTGTGAGGGCCCAAAGCTGAGTGGACCGGACCTATGATTTAAATTGAACCGAATCGGATTGACTTGTTGGACCGAACTGGCTGGCTAAGTGAACCGATCTAAACCAACTTGAACCGAATAAAGCCTTGAACTGGACCTTGACTGTTGACCTGAACCAATTTTGACTCTTGGACCATATTGATTGGACTTTGACCTGCGTTCACCGAACCGGTTGACTTTGAACCAGTTTAACTTTGACCTGTTTGACCGACCCGACAGTTAATCAGATTTGACTTGTGGACCCTTTGACCAGTTTGACCATTGACCGAATTGGACCTTGATCGTTTGACTAGTTGACTTTGACTTGGACCAAGATTGACTTTGACCAAAGTTAACCAAGAGTTGACTTTTTCAGAAAACGTCTCTCTTGACCTTTTTCGACGTCCTGAGTCCATATCCGTTGTCCGTTTTGTCAAATTCAAACCCGAAAGCTCTGTTTTGCTAATTTCAATTAGTTATAGCATAATTTTGGTAAATTATGGATTTCAGTATCTGATTCGAAAAATTCTCGTGTTCAGGTATCGACTCTGAGGCTGACGAGTTATCTCCACTTGTTCAGTCTGATCGGGCACGTTCTTCGAGATATTTTCGTGAGTATACTTCTGGATTAGTCTTATGTTCTTAGTTGGTGGCATAGTGTTAATATTAGTTCTAATATAGTATTCATACCTCGTAGGTCCTTATTCAGCTAGATCCGAGCGTAAGCCGCGCTTTTCTCGACATTAGAGCTTATGTTGCTTAAAGGTGTGTCTCTTCCTGTGTTATAAACTTGTGTGTTTCTTTTATGCTATAAACTTGTGTGATTTGTTCTGTGTTGTGATTTGTGAAAGTTTTCAGATATCATGCATAACATATGAGACTATGTTTTAACTAAAAATCAGATTTACCAAATTGTGAAATAGCATATATACGAAATCGTAAAACATCGAATTTATAATATTGTGCAACTTGAATTTTCATAATTCAAGTTTCGGATGAGACTCGAATTTTAAAATCTGCATCAAATCATTGTGGGTATATGGTTTGGGATTTGTTCGGGAAGTTCAGTGGTTTCACCTTTCGAACTGAATTCCGCTTCGGATCAGTGGTTCTACCCTTCGTGTTGAGTTCGACTTCGGATGGTGACGATGGAGAAAGTAGGTTATGGGGAACCTTACTTTTCAGTGTATCGAAGATGGGTACTATGATTCATGTGCATCAGACATCATATCATCATGATCCAGTTTTCTTGTGTTTTCAAAAAAGTCTTTATCAGAAAATAAAAAACTATTTTGTAACACCCCAAAATTTTTTTTAAGGAAGAGAGTTGTAATACCCCAAAATTTCCCTAATTCAAAAAAACTTAAAATTTGAAATCCCTAATTTAGAAACCCTAACATTTGGAAATTTAAGTCTAGAACCCTAATTTCAATTTAAGGATCAATTGGGCATAAAATTAGGTTTTAGTGATTACTTTGTGATTTGGATCAAAGTTAGAGGCCATTATGTGAACCCTTAACTAATTTAGTGACCTTGTGGGTAATTTACCCATTCTTTAGGGAAATTTTAAAACCCTAATTTACCCATTATGTGATTTGGTTACAGCCGCTCTCCCTATCTCTGTCTTCCCTCTCTCACGATAGCTCTCACCCTCACCCATCTCTGGCGAAGCTCCGATCAGGCCCAAGCCGTCGTCCGTTCGTCGATCGGAGACCATCGGTGTGCTCGGGTTATCTTCGCGATCAAAACCCACCCAACCTTTACCTCTCGTCATCGGTCGTTCGCTCGGAAACGGTACAAAACCGTTCAGTTTCATCTCTCTTGCACCACCGTTCGCCGCCACCCTTTCCGTTCAGCCTCCGTCCACCGTCTGTTTCACGCACCGGCACCATTTTTGTAACTCGTGTGATCTCGCGAGTAATCCCCAACCTTCAAACATCCCTCATTGGCCACCGTTGCGAGAGATCGGAGAGAGAATCGTTCAAATTTTCCTTGCGCCGTCGAGCACGTTTAAGGTCTTCTATTTCCATCCATGGTGGAGCTGCCGCCGTCGCATTGTTGTGCCGCCAAGGGTTTAGCAAACCCTAGTTTTTTTTGTTACCACGATGGTGAAGGAGTTTTTGGTGTGTATCTGATATGGTAAGCCACAATCGAGTGGGATGGTTCATTGTTGTCGCCGGTTGGTTCTGTCGCCGCCGTCGTTCGTGGAGCTAGCCGCCGCCGGTGAATGTTCTGTAAACCCTAGCCTTAGTTAAAGCAATGTGTTTTGGGAGTGGGTTGTGTATATTTTGGTTAAGCCCGATACGAGCCTTGTGTGTGAGCCGAGTAAGAGAATAGGAACTCGATCTATGAGGGCCCAAAGCTGAGTGGACCGTACCTATGATTTAAATTGAACCGAACCGGATTGACCTGTTGAACCGAACTGGCTGGCTAAGTGAACCGGTCTAAACCAACTTGAACCGGATAAAGCCTTGAACTGGACCTTTGACTGTTGACCTGAATCGATTTTGACTCTTGGACCATATTGACCGAACTTTGACTTGAGTTGACCGAACCGGTTGACTTTGAACCTGTTGACTTGACAGTTTGACCGACCCGACAGTTGACCAGATTTAACTTGTGGACCCTTTGACCAATCTTGACCAGTTTGACCATTGACCGAATTGGACCTTGACCGTTGGACTAGTTGACTTTGACTAAGGTTGACTTTGACCAAGAGTTGACTTTTTGAAAAACATCTCTTGACCTTTTTCGACGTCCTGAGTCCATATCCGCTGCCCGTTTTGTCAAATTCAAACCCGAAAGCTCCTTTTTTCTAATTTCAATCAGTTATAGCATAATTTTGGTAAGTTATGGATTTCAAAATCTGATTCGTAAAATTCTTGTGTTCAGGTATCGACTCTGAGGCTGACGAGTTATCTCCAGTTGAACAGTTTGATCGAGCACGTTCTTCGAGATCTTTTCGTGAGTATACTTTTGGATTAGTCTTATGTTCTTAGTTGGTGGCATAATGTTAATATTAGTTCGTTATATAGTATTCATATCTCGTAGGTCCTGAATCAGCTAGATCTAAGCGTAAGACGCGCTTTTCTCGACATTAGAGCTTATGTTGCTTAAAGGTGTCTCTTTCTGTGTTATAAACTTGTGTTTCTTTTATGCTATAAACTTGTGTGATTTGTTCTGTGTTGTGATTTGTGAAAGTTTTTAGATATCATGCATAGCATATCAGACTATGTTTTAACTAAAAATCAGATTTACCAAATTGTGAAATAACAGATTTTCGGAATCGTAAAACATAGAATTTATAGTATTGTGCAACTTGAATTTTCATAATTCATGTTTCAGATGAGACTCGAATTTTAAAATCTGCATCATATCATTGCGGGTATATGGTTTAGGATTTGTTCAGGGAAGTTCAGAGGTTTCACCTTTCGGGCTGAGTTCCATTTCGAATGGTGACGATGGAGAAAGTAAGTTATGGGGAACCTTACTTTTCGGTGTATCGGAGATGGGTACTATGATTCATGTGAATCAGACATCATATCATCATGATCCAATTTTGTTGTGTTTTCAGAAAAGTCTTTATCAGAAAATAAAATATTGTTTTGTTTTCGTTTGCACTTTAGAGACACTAAACTCTTTAGCTTACACCCCTTAGTTTTTACTTTTCAGATATCCCAGACATTTTAGGCGATCGGTACTTAGCGCATCTCTTGTTTATTCAGATAAATTATTATTCAGTACGAACCTTTTTGTTACCTTAGAATTATTATTTTAATATTGTTTGGGATATTTTTGTAGTATTGACTTTGAAATTGTTTTTAATTTGAATTTTATTAAATGAATACATCTATAAAGTTACTTTCGGAATTTTAATCAAGTTGTCTGAACAATGATATATGATTACGTTTTATACTGAATGAAATTGAGTATATTATTTATTTGCGAGAATAAGTTATACTTGTAAGTATTTAACTTTAAGATTTATAACTTGTGGGACTAGTTTTCAATCGTGACTTCCTAGATTCGGCTCATTCCTTCTAGGCCGAGTTTAGGGGTTACAATTACAGTACACTGAATGTAAAATTCCTAATTTGCAAGGATTATTGAAGATTGATATTTCGTTCCAACATGAAAGGACGAAAGGGACAAAAAAGAAGAAAAACATGGTCCTCGGTAAGCCTTTAAGTTATGGGCAATTCTATCAAACAACCAAACAATGAGTTGGTAAATAAAATAAAAAAAAACTATAAAAAACATTAAGTCGAGAAAAAAGGATCAACATTACACCGGATTTGTAGAGCTTGAGAAAATTAAGCAATTATGGAAATTATAACTTTGCATCAAAAGTTAATTCCAAAGCTCGGGAAAGTTCATGGAATGGACTCTTCGGCAAAGGAAACTAATGGAGAGGACATAGGTGCCTTAAGAAGTAGCAAATCAGTATAAAGTTGTATTTGGTTTCTTTATACTTTCTCCTTTTTAATTATGCTTAAATTTTATATATTTCTTATATTTTTAGTTCCCGCAAACATTATTCAATATTTTGCTTTTGAGAAAATTTGGAGCCACTCCAACTAACCCCCTACCCTCCTTATCCTTGGATTGCTTATCTACACTTGAGTTAACATATGGCATATAGTAAGTAATTGGTTATACTGTTCTATACTTTACTTCTTGGTTGTAAGAAGTGACGCATAACAAAGAGAAAGATCAGCATTAAACATAAAGATAGAAACAAATGCTAAGAAATTAAACTACCATGGAAATACCTGGTAGGATATCCAAACTTCCTTTAAACCATGAGAGGCAGCAATGATTGTGAGTTCTGCACACCTTTCAGCTGGCACACGCTTCTATTGACCAAAAGAGAGAGAATATCAAACTCACATGCAGTGTCTAACAACAAAACCCAAAAATGTTTTACGCAAGTGCCACACAAATACTAAATGACTATTAAAAGGTATGAACATGTAGAAAATAATCTCTCTTTTGTACAATAAAGTATGTAATGAACGCATTTCTTGTGATAGTACAACAGCATTGAAAGGGGGGCAAAAGCAGGATTTTACACAACATTAGGGAAGACAATAAATTGGCAGTATTGGGTCCTCAAGCCATTTACATTGCATGTGATAAGTTGAGATTAATTGAAAAGCATTTTGAGAACCACAGAATTTACTGTTTAAAAAAATGTCAATGCTCGATTAGCTACATGATTAATTTAATGACCATATGAACACACCTCAGAGGAAACCTTAGTTGTGGAAGTTGTTGCACCAGAACCATTTGATGTTACTACTGGCCCTGGACAAACAACAGTAACCTTGATCCCTTTTTGACAAAGCTGCAAGCCCAAAATAAAGGATAAAGGGAAAGAATGAGACAGAAGAAAGTAAAAACAAGCACGAGACAAAAAAACCCATTAGAAAACAGTATATGAGTAATATGTTTTTTTTTATTAAATAGAGAGGTAATTACATTTCCAAGGCTAATGCCAGGATTCGAGCCCATACAAGATGAGACAATATGAGCATACTTGACCACTCAGTCAATTAATAGATCTCGGTATATGCTTAATATTAACTGTCAATTTCCAAGCTAAGACTAAAACTCATACAACTTTTATTTTCTTTTAGGTGAGAAAAAATAGTCGCCCAAATTTTATGACCATATCAATTAAGGAATAATAATAAATAAACACAGCCTTTGACAATCACAAAAAATTTAGTTGTCAGCATTAGCCATAAAATGCAATAAATCACTCGCTCTTCCCAAACTTGCACCTCAGAACGCAAGGTATGAAAGTATCCGTTTAAAGCATATTTAGAAGCTGAGTACACCGCTTGACCAGGTGCAGGCGTCTTTCCAGCAGCACTGCTCATCTGCACATAATTGCAATCAAGTGAAACATGTATATAAAATAAACAGCAAAGGAAACAATAAAAAATTTACTTTCAGCTCTTGAAAACTCAAGTCCATGCCTATCAATTTATAGGATGCTATCAAGTCCACGCCTATCAAGGCATAGAATGCTAAGTAACTGGTCAGTAGAAAGAAGAAAGAAACAGTCTGTATCACAACCTAAAGAGCTAACAGTAGCTATTAAACTTACAGTATGTAGCATCTGATCACCCATTTTCCCGGAAGTATGAAGACATGGTAAATACCCCAAAAATATCATGAATTCATCTGATATTTTAAGGATCAGCGGTCCTCATATAACTCGTTTTTTTCTTTTCTTACAATAAAAGAAAATAATTGCAATTTTCTATTGGTGAAATATCAATCAGTTCCACATACCACAACAAAGTGGCCTCTTCCCCTCCTTAGCATAAAAGGTGTCAGTAGCCGTGTGAGAGATATTGTCCCAAATACATTGACATTGAATGTAGCCTAGTCGCAAAAAAAAGAATGAAATTTTACTTTTCTAAATACAACTAACAGAAAATCATGCATGTAATCCATATGTAATGTTCCATGATACCTAGATTGACAATAGGAATTGTCCCAGCAAACCCATGACTGTTTAAAATTTTGTAGCAGCATAAGGAGTTTCAAATATATCAACTAGGTCTAACAATGACTATTGCACAAGGACTCCCCCATACCTTAAGACTTTCCTCTGTTACATCCAAAGCCGTTGTTTTCTGCACACAATAATAATAATAAGGGGGAAAACGAATGATAATAACATATAAAAACTGTAGGAAAAGTCACTCTATGCTTGAGATGCAACTTTTCTAATAGACAACTATGAACTCTCTATAGAAATATTGTAGCAAAATATCAAGTACAGACTATCAGTACAGGCCAGTTTGCTTGAGTTGGAGAATCACATGACATGCCTCGCATAAAGAAGATGCCTTGTCATTATAAAAACCATAATCCTAAGGAGTTGCGCCTAATCCACGTGCAGCTGGTGTCTAACTACTGGGCAGAAACACTTGTAATTACAGATTGAAGGTGTGGGCTTTCTGTCAGAAAAAGGAAAGTAGCATTCCTACATTATTACTCCCAAAGAAAAGATATAGCATGATCTGACGATAAAATTAAGTATCAGATCAATTCATGCTTAAGGAGTAAGGAGAAACAGGCTTTTGCAATAGCTCATAGGATATGCTAAGGATCATAAAAAGTACATACCTGACAGGTTCCGGCATCCGAACCAAAAGAAACAGGTTTTTGGTTTGAAAAATAGGGGAGGTTTCATGTTCTAAAAAAATAGCTGGGGCCAACCTGCCCCAAGTATATTTTTGTGTACTATTTTAGTAAATTTGTTATTTAATGTGTTAATTAAGATAATAAAATAGTTCATTTACATGTAATTAAGATGTAATTTACATTGAAAATATATTTTTCATGAAATTTTTTCTACTATAAAATTCGGGTCAGGTGGGGTTCATATGGGTTGTACATATATATTTTGTGTTGGAGTCGGCTATTGAAAATAATCACACGTGTCAAGGTGGAGTGGGAAAAATAACATCATAGATACCCATACATATACATGCTCAAAAGAAGTAAGAAAATAAAGAGAAGCACTTATTAGCTTAGAGTTGCCTCCAAAAGAACTTTGGAAGATGTTATATCAGTATATATATGTTACACCCAGTTAACACTTCATAGGGAGTAAGCGTTGTTAATAATGGGTATCAGGAACCCCTTGAAGAGAATGGTTTGTGCACAGCTGATGGGAAACTTTATTTAAACTATTCAACTTATGGTAGACATGGTCCAGAAGTAAAACGTTTGAAGGCAAGTAGCTTTGACAAGTGAGGTATGATGATTAATAATTCAATACAGAGCAGAACATAATACCGCCTTTTTAAATGATAAAGTTAAATTATTCAATTGGTGCCCCTCCCAACCAAAATAAGAATGAGAAAAAGGCCAGCAACAAAGACTTCAGGACACACCTTAGCTAATGACTGTTTTACTATTCTGGTTTTATATGTTTCAGGAAATCTGGTTAGCATTAGAAAATAGTTAATTCAATGCACATATTTCTATCCAGCAGTTTAGAAGACCAATGAATCACTATCAAGAATTAGGGTGTGCACGCTTACAGGACGTTCATAAGCCGCATTATGAAACATATAATCAACACCAACACCAGGAAAAAAGGATTCTGCTTTGTCTACAGCTTCCTTGAGTGCATCCTCTCCAGATGTCAAATCAAGGGGCAAAATCTTTACTTGTTCAGGTGCATGTTTACCTGCAAGCACACTAGCATTTATACTAAAGAAGTACCAACCCAGGAAAAAGTTTTAAAATGTCTTTACAAATTGAAATCTAGGACACGAGCCTTAGGCGTACCAGTGAGTTGTTTCCTAACTCCCTCCAGTTCAGTTTCATTTCGTGCGGAAAGAATAAGTTTGGCCCCTAAACTTGCCAATCGTTTGGCAAGAATTTCTCCTAAACCCATAAAAATGTACCATAAATGTGAAACAACAATCCGTGTCAACTACAAAACAATAAGAAAAATGTATGCCACATCATAGAAGACAGACAATCAACAAATGGATTAACATATCTCAAAAATGCAATTCTAACATGCGCCGGCAAAATTGCAATTCTAATTTGCAAGATTTAAGATACGCTCGACTATCTATTGATCCTTTTTTACCTTAGTAAGACCTGATTCAAGATGCCACAAACACTCCGGTCCCTTCACCCCACTAAATGAGTTAGAGATATTTCTTCCATATTTGTAACAATTTAAACAATAAAAAGTAGGATTATATTTTTATACACAAGATGTGTAAAAGAAATTTACACAATACTTCATATTTAATTATAAAATCTAAAACCTAAATCCCTAGCCCTAACACCCTAAATCATAAACCCTAAACTCTAAATTCTAACCACAAAACTTAAATTCTACATCCTACCCACTAAACCCTAAACCCTAACCTAAAACCCTAAACACTAAAATTAAAAGGCTTGTGTAAATTAAAGTTTACACAAGCTTGTGTATCAAAGTATTTTCCTAAAAAGTAAGCAATAGAAAGGGATACTAACCATAAATTTGTTAAGTATATATGCTCTAAGTCCAAAAAGTAGTATAAAATTACATAATTATCAAATATAAACAAAAGTTAATAAACAACCCCATAATCCATATTCTGTCATGCATTGAATTTAATTAAGAAATTTCACAAACCCAAAAATGAGTCGCAAAATTTAGGAAATGAACAATCAAAAAACGTAAATTAAATAAATACTAGTAGAAATTTTACCAATCCCACGGCTAGCTCCAGTAATCCAAACAACCTATCCAGTTTTAAGAAAAAGAAAAAAACATTTAAACACTCCAAAAAAACAGTATAAAATATAAAAAACAAAAACTATCTTCTCCAAAACAAAAACTAAAAAAACTAAAACGACCAGAAAAACATGGAATTACCTTATCTTCAATTTCTTCACGCTTCACATACCTTTTTGACAGTAAAGTAAAATCCCCTTAAGTGCATAAGAAAATTCCCAAATAAAGGTAAACATTTGGCAGAACTAGCAAAAGTGCAACCAAATATGAAAATGAAACTAAATTAAGGTTTGTCAGATTACTTTACCATCGGAAATGACAAACTTGAAGGTAAGAGCGGAGAGAACAATAGTGAGAAACAAGGAAATGAAAAGCGACAGCATTTTCTGAGTTCAGTATTTTGCCTGTAAATACGATGCCATTACACTTTGAATTTATTAAAGTTGACGATGAAGGCAAACCGAATGTCAGCCCAGCCCAGACGCGGAACTTTCCAGGGACTGTCCCTGGATTGGCGTTATGGTTTGAATATTTCCTTTTGGGAATTTATTGTGGGAAAATAATCCCAAAGATTGATATTGGGAAAAATACCCCCATGTAGGACGAATTCGCGTCCTGGGGAAAGCAAATTCATAATTCGCGTCATGCAGGACGCGAATTCCTGCGACGTTTCAGTGAATGGGGAATTCGCGTTTTGTAAAACGCAAATTCAACGATTTATTGTTGCCCCCGCACGAGAAATTCAACATGAAAATGAATTGAAACCAATATAAGATGTTTAGGTAGCAATATTTGTGATCGAATAACGGATTATCGGGGTACCCGATTAAAATTTTTAGACTATAACAGTGTCGTATTAAAACATATCTTTAAGATGGTGTGAAGATACGAGCGTATATAATATCCTAAGATGTGTGAAAATGGCCTGGAAATGGGCAAGTAACAATGTTTTAAAATGAAACATTATCGTATAGGCATGTTTAAATGCATTTTACGGTGTGTTTCGAACTTTTTTTTGGTTTTTCCTAAGTTTGGAGACAAAGATGTGCAGCTTAATTTTACAGTGGTGCTAAAGTTCCGAGGAAGACGGTGTCCGAAAATGTGAGAAAATTGTGTTAAAAATGCTATCAAAGTAACATTTTTGAAGCAAAAAATGTGTCCATAGGCATGTTTTTTTTTTTTTGAAATTTAAAGGGCCTCGTTAAAAAACCCCTCTAAACCTATGTAGGGGGAAAAGAGTGCTCATAAGATTTATTAAATTACCAGATAATAGAAGTTCACAAATCAGAAAAGAGTACACAATGGTTGATCTAGTTAATTCGGGGGCCGGTCCTAAGAGGGCATTTCCTAATATCATGTCCAGTGTTCCCACATTTACTGCACCTCCTAGGTTGTCCGGTCTTTTCTCTCGGAACCATATCTTCGGCACAGTGAATCCTCGTTGATTTTGGCCGGCCTTTTTTCTTTTGTCGCAGGGAGGGATCTGGGCATATCTTTGGTTCGTTGCTGATTATACGACGGTCACGTGCATTTCCGATCGGAGGGAACTCGTTTCGGTAAACCTTGAAAACGGTTTCGAGCCTGTAGACCGGATCAATGAGTGTCGTTGCATCAAAATGAACTGATGCACATGCTGCGAAAGCATGCGAACACGGGAACTTGAACGTCTGGAACTCCCCGCAATCGCACGTTCGTTTTTGCAAATCAACCACGTAGGTGTATTGCATTATTCCTTGTAGCGGTTCAGAAAATTGCGTGACCTCAAAGATGTGTTCCCGACGAGAGAAGCACAACGCACCCATCGAGTTAGCATGCGCAATGGACGCTTGGATTTTGTCGGCGAGATCTGGATTAAGTATGCGACCAGCTGCCATCCAGTTCATTGCTTGTTTGCCGAGGGTTGCGAAAAGGGTTGCCAATCGGTAATATGTTGCTTTGACAACAGACGTGATAGGTAAATGGCGCGTTCCCTTAAGAGACGAATTGATCGCCTCAGCCAAGTTTGTTGTCATATGGCCGCATCGACGACCCCCGTCATAACATCGCAACCATTTCTCCTTCGGTATCTCCATAAGATAGTTATACCCGTGTGGATTCCTCAATTGCAACTCCTCCAGCAGCTCTTCCACTTGATTAACTCGGTGTGCGTTGCCTGTTGAATAAGACATGCAAAATAGTTAATTGGTAATAATATGAAATTGGTGGACGTAGAATAACAAAATGGAATGGTTGCATACCCATACGGAGAACCATTATACGTTCATCCTCATTCTTGAACTTCTGATAGTAGTTTGCTGCTATATGCCGCAAACAATACCAGTGATGTATGTATGGGGGTTTCCATGAATCTCCCAAACGTTGAATTGCTCCCCAAATCCCTGCGCCTCTATCTGAAATAATAGCTAGGCCATCTTCACGTGTACGCAAAACCCGGCGCATGACATACTTGCGGAGGTTGTAAAGGAAAAACTCCCAAGAAGGTATATTTTCTTTTTCAACAATCGCAAAAGCAATTGGGATACATTTTCTGTTGCCATCCTGGGCAACTGCAATTAGCAATATCTGCGTGTATCTGCCATATAAAAATGTACCGTCGATCTGGAGCATAGGTTTGCAGTGACGGAAAGCTTTTATGCATTGGGGGAACGTCCAGAAAAGGCGATGAAATTCGACCTCCCCTAGTACAACACGATCGTTGTAGTACTTCGGAACAGTCTCCAATTCCACAATTGTCCCTGGATTGTATTCCTGCATAACTTGAAGCCATGATCGCAGATCGTTGTATGATAGCTCCCATTGCCCGTATAGTGTTTCGATGGCTCGATATCTTGCATACCATGCCTTATCGTAATTGACGGTGTACTTGTAAATGGATTTGATGGCAGCTATACACACTGGCACAGATACACGTGGGTTTGCTTTCACGAGTGGAAGGATTGCATCGAAAAGCACGTGTACATCCAAGTTAGGATGGTCTTGGCTGAGGCTCCCAACGGAGCATGTATGAGGCCCTGTATATCTCGTTATTTTCCACAGGTTATTCAGCCTTTTCAATTGCGACACACGAACCCTCCATTTACATCCTGCAGACTTGTGAGGACACTCTGCAATATATTTCCTGGCCTCGGTCTTCCAAACGGTGGATGTAACTGAGCGCTGAATGTTGTAATGCTTGATGGCAGCCTCCGCGAGCTTTTTTGTCCTGAAGACCATTCCAGCATGTAGCTCAGTCGAACCCACATTCCATTGGTTGAACTGGTCTAATTGTGGATGTTCTGGGAATTCAGTATCGAAGAAGCCATCCATATCCACTGTTGTGAAGTGCGAAGGTGGGTCGTAATATGTTGCGCAACTGGTTGGTCCATGCAGTTGCGTCGAACGAACATCATCGTCCTCATCATCCTCAGAAGAGTTTTCTGCGCTCTCCTCTGATTCCACCGACTCGTCAATGTCAGATGGTTCAGAAGGAAATAGACCCATCTCGTCACCATCAGGCCCAACCTCTGTACGCGGCTCTTCATCAGAAAGCGCATCATCAAACTGGAAAAGTTCTGCGTCATCATAAACCTGTGCGTGAACAGGTTCTGAAGTCATAACCGGATCGACAGTAGCGGCGGTTGAATGTCTCCCCGCTGAGAACATATCATCCACATTTCGGTGACTTGGGATGTATGTTGAGTGGCGCCCGGTAGAGAAAGCATCGAACGGGTTAAACTGTTCATTGTACGTTGAAGACGCCATGTATGGAATGTGTGTTGAGTGGCGCCCCGTAGAGAAATCATCATAGTTTGGAACGTATGGACTGTATGACGACTCTTGGGTTGGTGGCAAGTTAAGGTCAAATTCGAACCTTGGAATGGAAGAACGTCTTTGCCGCGAAGACGAAGACGATGAAGCTTCATCGGTTCTTGTTTGTAGAAGGTTGAAGTCACGTCGTAAACTCGATGTCGGACTAATAGCATTTGGATTGAACTTGAGATTTCCTCGTAACCAATTTGGTACCACATTTTGAGCAGCAACGTGAACTTCAGCAAATGTTACAAATAGCTCCATGGCCCATCCCATTGAGTACTGGCTATGTGTATCTATCATCATTTCTACAGAACTGTCGTCTTCCACATCGAATATTGTGTAATACAGTGGCTCTATCGACGTTGGACATCGATACTTCAAAGACTGCAACTCCCTTCCGGAGCGATTGGGAACCTTCCTGGATATTAAGGTCTTAAGCGACTGGAACGTTGATCGTCTCGGAATGTTGATCGTAACAGTATTTTCAGATTGAAATATGATCCCAATGTATGAATCGGGGACCATCTGACCATCGTAGTATACTATAGCTTGAATTCTCGGTGCCATTTCTGAAAATCGAAGAGCTTTGTGATTCTTAAGTTTTGTTTGTGATTATGAAAATCTGACCTCTGCACCCCTCAATTATAAATAGAAATGTGTCTGGTAAAGCATTGGTGAATTCTGTAGCAATAATTTTTGAGTTGTCAGCCCAAAGCCCGGTAAAGCCTGGTAAATCAGCAATAATTTTAGAATTCGCGTTTTATAAAACGCGAATACAATTATTCGTACTGAATTCGCGTTCTGTAAAACGCGAATTCTTTTGGAATCTATAGAATTCGCGTTCTACAAAACGCGAATTCAGTACGAATAATTGTATTCGCGTTTTGGAAAATGCGAATTCTAAAATTATTGCTCTGCTTTACCGGGCTTTGGGCTGACAAATGCATTATGGTGAAACCGCGTTTCTAACACGCAAAATAGGTCCCTGCATGCCTACACTGTATAAATAGGCTGTATTTCTGCCTTAACATCCCATCAAACTTATTACTTTCCTATCTTCACGAGATTTCTGCATTTCTACATTTTTGAAAGAGAAAATGGCTCGATATTCAGCTACTGTATTTTTTCGTGGAACATACTTCTCACATCTTTTAGTGAAATGATCACAAGAAATGAATTATTTGAGTTGATCCCGAAACGAGTTAAAGAGTCGATCAGCGCAAAAATAGAGGCCTTGCAAGTGAAAGTACCAGTCAATGAGCCTGGCCCCGAGGAGCATTATATGCTCACACTGTCAGATAAGAAAGATATGCGAAAGATGTTTCGGGCATACAAACGTGCTGGGGGAACAAACATCGAGCTTAGCGTGAAATTTGATGACGGATCAAGTTCTTCAACAAATGTGGTAGCTGTCCAAGACGAGAATGCGTTAGCTGGCGAAGACGAGAATGAGTTAGCTAGTCCAGACGAGAATGACGTGTTCTTAAAATTTTATCAGAGACGGCAGGAGAAAGAACAAATAATTGAGGAACTAAACTTAACGTCTGACATAAGTACCGACTACGATTAGTAATGTAATTTTGATTAAGTTATGTAAGTTATTTATCTTGCGTACTTGTATTTTGTGAACTCGGTGCTTTCGATGTAGTGCTTTTGATGTAAGTTTTTAAATATAAAAGTATCAATTAATAATTCCGAATATATAATACTTTAATTAAGAAAATATAAATTAACATTACTTATAAACAACTAATTTCGAAAAACATAGAAAAAAATATAACTACTGCATATATCTATGTCCGCCGGTACCACAATCTGGTGGACGTCGAACACGACCCGGATTGCGTCGTCCATGTTGAACCGGAACCTGTTGAGGATCATGATCGGGCTCGTTGACGTTGTCGTCTCCAGTAGTACCACTTGGTCCGACAGGCGGACCAGAAAAGAACAACGACTGTGGAAGTGTGTGCTGAACGAACCTGGGGCCCGAAATATCATAAGGCCGAGCATGAAACGGGTAGGGGGCAGAAGCAGAGGGAACAGTGGAACTCGAAGATCCGCCAGTCATGCCAGGAAAAAACTCGTACGTAGTCGGCATCGAAGATCCACCCATCATTCGCACAATAGGAGTGAAAAAGCCTTCCGTCAGACTTGGGGGCCTCGGCTGAATCATCAACTAGGTGCGGCCCTGGGGGCGAATCGGATCGGTAGCTCTAGAGGATGAAGCACCTGCTCCCCTTCGACGTTGCGATCCACCTGCTCCGCTCGTACGATGAGTCCGGGGGCGGTTGCGTTGAACATGCTCAAACACAGCTGCTTGTTCTTCCGGAGTGAGGAGATACGGTTTCCCACTACCAAAGAACCATGCAAAGTAATCACTGCTCACCATAGGCTCATCAAACATCCGGTACTCATTCAGTGCCTGCCGCTGAAGCCTATCCTGCCACTGTGCAATCCACTGCACATGTTTCACCGACCAGTCCACCTACCACAAAACATCAACAAAATTATTATTTATAAATTGTAAAGTAAGTATAAATCGATAACTATTAAATCAAATTTAATTATTATACCTCAAGTTTTCCTTGTCGGGTGATCCTATGTAAGTCGTCCAAATCAGGAGGATCTATCGGAATTGTTTGCAGACGACCGAACTGGCGTTGGACGCGATCAACCGGATGCCACTCAACTACAGCGTACCAGATGAGAGGTACCATGGCCGTCCAAGCGGAAACCGTCTAATGCTCAAAATTAGGCAGACAGTCATTGATATCCGAATCAGAGTACGGGGTCCACAAAAACTGTAAATTAAATATAGAAATAATTAAAAACAAGTAAACTAAACTATATTCATATTAAACTTCAACTTAATATAAAATTAAAATATTTACCTCATTTGCAGATTTCGTGTCAATTTTTTGCCTAATAGAATGCATCATAGTCGGAATCCCAACATGAGTTAGAGCATGGAACCACCTACATAACATCAAAATATAATTTTAATATTTAAAAAATATATATTAGGAAAATAACCAATTTATAAATAAAATTTAGTTAAGATTATTTTCCTTACCGCAAACATAGTGGATACGAATAGTCTGCTGGCGCGGACAATTCAGGGCATAAAAATGGCATTCTAAACCACGCCCAAGACTAAAGTAGCAAAAGACATCCTCCGGTGTTGTGTCGATCAACACTCGCAGCCTTGCACAACTCCCTATACAGAAATGCAAGTACTGCCGAACCCCAACTTAATTTACCAGCCTCTTCAAAATCCCGCAAGTGTCGCAACCACAACATGTGAACCTTGTTGCGAGTTTTGTCGGCCACCAAAATTCCCCCGAGGATCTGTAAGATATAGGCCCGAGCATATGCCTAAAATATAATGAAAAAAATATTAAAATATAATAATTTTATTACTACTAATAAAAAATATTTTTTTTACCTTCTTCACATCTTCATTGGCTCCAGCGGGCAAATTAGCGAATTCCGTACGCAACCACTTCAGAGTCACACATCCGCCCTGTAGTTTTTCTGGCTTATCCCCTAACAAGTCCATACATAAGCCCTCCCAATCGTCACTGGCGGCACCAGTGATAGCCTCCCCATCTACAGGCAGGCCAAGAATATGCGACACACCTTCTAATGTGATGGTCGCCTCACCACATGGTAAGTGGAAGGTATGTGTCTCTGGCCTCCACCTCTCCACAAGCTCGTTGATTAAATCAACGTCTAATTTCGCACCTCCTCCATTAATCTTCGCCACATGTCCAAATCCGGCTTCGGCTATGTACTCGGCTAGACGAGGATCCGGGGGCACCCTCATCCGTGTGATATAAACCTCCAATCGACGTTCTTCTCCATTCTACAAATAATTAATGACACACACATATTAACAATCACATATTATATCACAATTTTTTATAGTGTACAATAAAATACTAAACATATTCTAATTTTACTAATTTTTAATCTATAAGTCAATACCAAAGATATATTCGAATTTAACTAATTTTCTTAGTCTAAAAATAAATACTATTAACATATTCGAATTTAACTAATTTTTTTAGTCTAAAAATAAAATCTAAAAACATATTCGAATTTAACTAATTTTCTTACTCTAAAAATAAATACTATTAACATATTCGAATTTAAATAATTTTCTTAGTCTAAAAATAAAATCTAAAGACATATTCGAATTTAATTAATTTTCTTAGTCTATAAATAAAATCTAAAGAAATATTCGAATTTAATTAATTTTCTTAGTCTATAAATAAATACTATTAACATATTCGAATTTAACTAATTTTCTTACTCTAAAAATAAAATCTAAAGACATATTTGAATTTAACTAATTTTGTTACTCTAAATATAAAATCTAAAGACATATTCGATTTTAACTAACATTCTTAGTCTAAAAATAAATATTATTAACATATTCGAATTTAACTAATTTTCTTAGTCTAAAAATAATATCTAGAGACATATTCGAATTTAACTAACATTCTTAGTCTAAAAATAAATATTATTAACATATTCGAATTTAACTAATTTTCTTAGTCTAAAAATAATATCTAAAGACATATTCGAATTTAACTAACATTCTTAGTCTAAAAATAAATACTTTTAACATATTCGAATTTAACTAATTTTCTTATTCTAAAAATATAATCTAAAGACATATTCGAATTTAACTAATTTTCTTAGTCTAATAATAAATACTATTAACATATTCGAATTTAACTAATTTTCTTACTCTAAAAATAAATACTATTAACATATTCAAATCATGCCAACAACGCTAAATTAAATTTACATATTCGAATTAAAATAAAAAAAACTTACATTATTTCGACGATAATTAGATACGTGGCCCTCCTCTAATCTTAGCAAACCCGCCATTATCACAATAACTTCAAAACTCTTCAAAAACCCTTGAGAACCCTTGAAAACCTTTTCAAAACTTTGGGAGAGAATGAAAATTCTCTCCCAACTTCACTGGTTTTATAGAGAAAACGGGCAGTGAATTCAAACCGAATTCGCGTTCTGCAGAACGCGAATTCAATATAATAAATAGAATTCGCGTCCTGCAGAACGCGAATTCTATTTCCCCAACCGTCCGAATTTATTCGCTATTTACTGCGATAATTTGGATAAAATCTCGTGGAATTCACGTTTTGCAAGACGCGAATTCCCTTTTCCACTGAAACGGCGCAGTAATTCGCGTCCTGCAGGACGCGAATTCGTCCTACATGGCATGAAAGGGGGGTATTTTTCCCAATATCAATCTTTGGGGGTTATTTTCCCCAATAAATTCCCAAAAGGGAATATTTAGACCAATTTGCCCCCTGGATTGGCAATATTAAAAAGACCGTTTAGTTGAAGAGAAACTAAGTTTTAGTTGAGAGTTTAGAATTTAGAAGTTATGTATAAGAGATGTGGTTTAAGATTTAGGGTTAAAAGATTTAAAAAATTTTATAATAGTTCTTAGCTAAACGAGAGAATTTTCTTTTAAAATATATGAAAAGTAGGGGAGACAACGGGGCGGATCGGGGACGGTTTTGCATTCCCCACTCTGTCCCCAACACTTGCGGGTACAGTTTTGGGGAATCCCCATTAAACATTTCGGGGATTTTTTCGTCCCCATACCCGTCCCTTACGAATCCCCGCAGTTTTCGGTTAATCCTCATACCCAAAAATATAAATTAATATATAAAACAAATACTCAACATTAAATCTCCAAAATTACAAACATAAAAGATAAATTTAGTTTTATCAAACAACAAACAAATAATTTCAAAACTATAAAACATGACTTAAATATTAACCGTTTGAAACATGACATCTTGAAGTACCTTTAAAAGAAAATACGTGATTAATAATTTATAGTTTCAAATAATGGTATGTTTGTTCTAAAAGAAACTAGATTCGATAATTTTTCCAATCATATAAATTACTTCTTCTAATTTTACTCGTACGGTTTATGGTGAATTTTCGAAGTCACTGTTATTGTTGTTTTTAGAAACAATCTGTTGTCTTTTCTTCTAACATTTGTTCACTCAAAAATTAATAATTCCTAATATGTAACTCGAATTCAATAATTGTCTGTTTTAAACAAATCTAGACTTTCATGTGATTATATAAATATAACGTTCACTTCCTAATTTAATTTGTAGAATTTTTGGTGTTTTTTCCAAGTCATTACTAAAACTTTTTTTAAGAAATATGCTGTCAAATTTTTATGACATTTCAACATTCAAATATTCATATAATTTAGAATACATATCTAAATCAATCATCGTGTATTTTAAACAAAACTAGACTAAATCATGTTTACAACAATGTATAGATAACATTCTAATTATTTGTATAGAATTTACAAAGAATTTTCAAACTTACTCTAGCCGGCCATGCTCAGGTGAGAATAGATTTTTGATGAAACATAGGTAAATTACCCTTATGGCCATCAAACTTCGTAAAATATTAGGATCCCTACGGATATTTTTGGGGATTCTTGCGGATCCCCACGGTGATTTATACGGGTATGGTTCGGTTATCCCCACGGTTCGGATATAGCAATCCCCGTTCCCATCCCCATTTGAGCTCCGGTTATAAAACTTCCCCCAACCCCGTCCCCATGGGTAAGGATTTCGATTATTCCCCATGCCCATCGGTTCGGATCCCTACGGTTTTCGGTTATTCCCCACCGATTGCCATCCCTAATGAAAAGGGGTGTGGAGAATATATTTAGAGAAATATGATATTTTCTACTTGATGAATATGGATAGATTGAAGAGTGTTGGATTTTTTTGATCAAAGATTGAAGAGTGTTGATTGTGTTTGCATTTTAAGAAATTTTAAATTATCATATGATTTACATACTTTTTGTATTTTTAATGATTATTTAATTTTACAACTTTCAACTATTGACATAAAATTTTACTATCATCTTTTGATGATGAATTAAGTCTTCGTCAAACAGCGGTGATTTTTCTAAAATCGTCTTGTGCTAGATAGAAGGAAAAAAATAAAATTGTCAAATCGAAAATGATATCAATTTTCGGTGACTTTAGTTTTAAAAAAATTAAGCCTCAATCGTTAATGATCAAAATGTAAAAAAATGAGAAGTTAGAGAGGACAACATTTATGAGCAATGACAAAAGAAAATGTACTGTATGTGTGGAAGATACAAACCGGGTGGGGCAACAATGGTGTGTAGTGTCACGAATTTATCTTTTCCCGAGCTTATCCGTGCAGTGCTAGCACTCCCGACTCAATGCTAACAAACCTTATTCCCACCCAACGCAATGGCTAGACAAGTGCAAAGTAGAGAAGGCATAAGAACTTATAAAGGAAAGCTTTATTAAGCTTAAGTGAGAAAATTTACAAGAAAGCTTGGAGAATGTTTCAACTCTTGGGTGAGTTATGGGATGGTTTACAAATGAGGGTGGATGGTCCTATTTATAGGTCTCCCAAGCCCCTATGGATTATTCTAGATATTCCTAGTACAAGTACATGCCTAGAGTATTCTAGAGAACTCTACATGTATCTACATATATCTAGTTTGTCTCTAACTATCCAAAAACTTCTAGAAAGTTTCAGAGACTTCCGGAGTTGTCCCGGTCCTTCCAAGGTCTTCTCGAGCCTTCTAGGGTCTTCCAGATTTGTCTAGACTTGTGCAGGACCTTCTGGAACCTCTTAGATTCATGTGGAAACGTTTTAAGAGGATTGTAGGCCTCTCTAGGTCGTTCTGGATGCTTCCTTGGTCCATGCTTGTCCTTAAAACGCCCAAGGCACTTCATTTGGCCTTGGTGCACATTGGTGGAGCGTGACATTCTCTCCACCTAAGCTCGCGACGCCCTCGTCGCGCCTTCATTGAACTACCGGGGTGTTTCCAAAGTGCTTCTTTCGACTCCCGGCTTGCTTCTTTTTCACCTTCGACTTGACTACTTTGGCACTCGTAGTCGCACCATGGCTCTCCCTTGGTTTGTTGTTATTTGGCATTATCGACTTGAGTCGGGTAGCCTTACTCTCTTCATGCTCATCCAACCCCTTGGATGGCTTGGATTGATAGATGCCCCTTTGGAATTGAAGTGCTGAGAGCACTTTAGTCCCTTGCTTGGTGACCCTGGGTGTTGGTACCACGCAAGCTTGGTCGCCATCCATGATGCACATACTATTGGAGAATGGCATCGAGATCACCTTGACTCGACCGAATAAGTCGAGTCCCAGGATGATTTTGTAGTCATCCATCGGCACAATTGTGAAGTCCATTTGCCCTGACCATGTCCCAACATTGGCCTTGACCCCATGAGCAATCCCATGGATGGGCTGAGCGACAGAGTTAACTACCTTGACAGATCCGCCTCCCTCATTTACTCTAAGACCGACCCTATTTGCCTCTTCGAGAGAGAGGAAGTTATGGAACACACATGTGTCAAGCATGGCACTCGTTGCCTTTCCGTTGATGGTGATGTCCACGTAGAGCAACCCCTTGGCTTCAGTCTTTGGGGCGAGTTGAATTACATTATGTAATTGCATGGATCCCATTTGAGCACCTTCGTCGCTGTAACACCCCAATTTTGGGCTTAGAAGTTTTGGGTTTGGACCGGACCGGTCGGATCGCGGTTCGAATATAAAGGGTGATTTTTAGGAAAGCGTAGTTCGGGTTGCATTAAAAATATGGAAAAATATCTTAAAATCCTCTTTTATTATATATAAGAGAATGGTGAAATCAATTTTACAAAATGAGGTTTGGAAGTGTGACATTTTGGTTTAGTGACTAAAATGTAATTTTCAAAAACTTGGTGACTGTTTTAAAAAGGATTGAAACTTTGAATCTTTAAGGAGCTATTTACCCAAGAGAAGTTTCTCCAGATTTTTCTTAATAATAATCAATTTAATTAATGGTTTTAAATAAAAGGTAAAAGGGAGGGAAAAAGATATTTGGTCATAACTAACTTTTCTCCAAAATTTTCCATTTCTTTTCTCTCAACTTTTCTCTCAACCCAAACACTTTTCTCCAGCAAATTTCCCTCTGATTTTGACATTAAAAGATGAGATTTCAACCTTCATTTGATCCCTAATCTTTTCTACATCAAAACCTTAGCATTTGCTTATTGGATTTTCAAGAATCTTGGTTCCAAAAAGGGAGAAACTCACATTTAGAGGTATGAACGTCCTTCTCCTCTAAATACTCAGTTCTTTACTAAAATTCCCAAGTTCTCAATCCTTGATTTGTGTTTTATAAAAGGTTTTGTAGTTGTGTTCTTGATCTTGGCTTTAAAATGCAAGATTTGGTTAATTTTTGATGAAATTCGTATGAAATGGTTGGGTACTGTTTTGAGATGTGTTTTTAATGTAAATTGGATGTATAATTGATGAGAAATTGAGGTTTAATCAATGCAATCCCGAATAGGTTGATTTTCCTAAGTTTTGCTTGAGTTTTTGGTGGTTTTTGGAGTGATCTTGGTGATCTGCTATAGCTGGAGGTATAAGGACGTGATTAGATCCTTTTTGGATGTTAATTGAGGTTTATGAATGTTTGGATTTGATGGATCTTGGCTGGGTAGTGTTGTAGTGATGTTTGGATGTGATTTCGGTTGTGTTTGGTAGCCGAAATGTGAGTGTTGATGAGAGCAGCGAGTTTAGGTGTTTTGGTTAAAGATATTAATGCATGATGATGCATTAATCCTCTGCTTTGATGTGTTTAAAACAGGGGAGACATCTTCGGATCCTTGTGGTGTTGATTCAGAAGCTTGATTGGTGTTTCGGCAAGTGGCGAAACGGAATCGGTGAGTGAAGTTTGGTTTTCAGCTTTGAAACCAATGTTTTGAAGGTTTGGGAGCTTAGTTTGAGTCTAAACAACTTAGCTAAGCTCAAGAGTAAGTTTTCGGAAAAACTCTCTTGTTGATGAATCATGAGTTGGTTGAATGCAAAGTGATTTGTTGCATGTTTAAATTCTGTTTTTGAAAGCATATTTGAGCATGTTTATTGCTGGTTTTATAAGCCATGAATTGAAGGATGCTCAAGGTAAGGGATCCTTGTTTTGAACATTGATAAATGTGGTTTTGATGCATAGTAATGCATGATGGTTAATGGCTTTGATTTATGCTTTAAAACAGTGGATTAATGATGTTAAATGATGTATATTGGCAAGTGATGTGTTGGTTTTAAAGTACTTGGATCGGATATAGTTAGCCGGCTATAGGATTGGGTGCACCGTGAATAAAGTTGCCTTGGATGTTGAGGGGTTGTGATTGTACCATGCTCCATCCAAGTACACTAACGAGATGGTTAAGAACACCATGGTGGTTAAAAGTCCATGGGTGGGTCTTGTGTTAAGGTCATCATGGTGGTTAAAATTCCATGTGTGGACCTTGTGTATTGTTAAGGTCAAAATGGTGGTTAAAATTCCATGTGTGGACCTTGTGTATGGTAAGATCACAATGGTGGTTTAAAGTCCATGTGTGGATCTTGTGTTGTTTGTCCCGTGATCTCGTTAGTGATGTTATACAACTACCAATGAGTGATGTGGAGGGGTTGTGATTGTACCATAGTCTCCATCACGGGTGTTGAGGGGTTGTGATTGTACCATGCTCCACCTTGAGATTGGTAGTGTGTATGAAGCGTAGGGACAACGCTTGTAATCCGCGTATCCGATTGTTGTTGGTTGTCAATTGTGTTTTGGAAATGGTTATGATTATCACTTGAAAGCCAATATGACATGTTAATGATTTGAAGCATGAAGTGTTTGGTTTATATACATATGTGCATGATCAATTGTGGTTTGAACTAAAGGTTTTGAAAAGGAGTTTTATAAATGCATTATTGTGATGTTTTAAATGAGCATTCCTCACTAAGCTATGTGCTTACGCTCTCTCTTTTCTTAAACCAATAATGCAGAGCATTGAAGTGCATTGAGGGCAGCAATGAAGACAAGAATCCAAGTGAAGAACTAAGCTCATGTATGGTGAATGTTTTCCTAACACTATTAGCTTTTGGGCATTTGGCAATGGGAACCTAACTTGTGTTTTTGGGAGATGTTTTGGACTCCCTAAGTTGGTTTTATGCTTTGATGATGATGGAACATGTAAATGGCCTTTTTGAGGTTGGTTTAGTATTTTGATGCTTGAATGGTTTTCTACATAGGATGCTTGCCTATAGAGTTGGAACTTCCCTTAATTGATGCCATGTTTGAGTATGAATGGTGCTATTATGTTCCTTAAGTATATGATAACTTGCTGGTATGATTTGAGGGCCTTTGGAATATGTTTGATTGGTCGAAAGCATGATAAACCATCAAAATTTCTGCAATCTGGGCAGCCTGTTTCGGAACAGGTGCTACCGTATCGGAACAGAGGGCCTGAAATGGCCTTGGCGTTCCGAAACGGGTGGAGCCGTTCCGGAACGGTTTTGCCACTGCCAAGCCATGTTCCGGAACTTGTTTCGGAACGGTCCCGCGTTTCGGAACGGATCATCCCTGTTCCGAAACACCCGACCGTTGGGCACTGAAATTGACGGTTATATGTTTTAAACTCTTTGCGTTTTGGTCCTGATCTTGGTTTATGCAATTGAATGAGTTTGAGACGTCCGTTTGAGATGAAATTTGGCTGAGGAGCATGAAACATGACTAATTTCCTAATGGTAAATCAAAAGTTGGCTAAGTCCTTGAAATTTTCAGAATTTACGTTTTGGTCCTTAAATTCATGATTTGTGCAATCGAGTCCCTAAATGTTTTCTGATTGCAGTGATCTTTGGGTATGCTGATCTTATGAACATATCTTAGGGTTAATATGCATTTAGACAAGATTAAAAAGGATAAAAGGGTCGTTAATCAAGGTTGACTTTCGGGTTGACTTTGGTTTTCCCCGTGTAAACTTCTTAATTCGGTTCAACCGTCTGGGCCGGGTTAAAGGGGTTACATTTGTTGGTATCAGAGCTGAGTTCTCGATGTATTTGGGAATGGTTATGTGGGTGATGAGTGTTTGTATGCTTTGTGTGCTTGTTGAATGAAAGCATGTTGTGTGAATTGTAAGTATGTTGCAATTGTGATGAATGTTGTGGTGAAGCATGTTGGAGGGACCCATTGCCAAATCAAAGCTAATGTAATGATTTGTTTTAAATTGGAAATGAGCTTGAGTACTTAGATTGCTTACCTTGCTGGGCCTGACTTTGTTTATTTGCATTGTGATTGCATTGTTTAGTGAATGGCACCTCGTAGAGAAACGAGGATTAATACGCGAGCTATGGCTCAAAATGAGAATGAGGAGAATGTTGAAAATGTGGTGGATTTACCTCCTCCGCCTGGTGGTGGTGGTGCTGGGGAAGAAGGAGCTGCTGCTGGTGTTGGTGCTGGGGTCGCTGGACCTGAAGCTGGTCAGGGGCAAGCTGTTCCTGACATGACAATGCTGGTACAAGCCATTGCTGGAGCTTTTCGAGCGGCAGTAGCTGGAGCTCAAGGAGCTGGGCATCAGGGAGATGCTAATGCTAGACTACCTTTGGAACGTTTGCGCAGTCTGGGAGGGACTGAGTTTAGGGGTTTGTCTGCTGAAGGTTCTGAGTCTTGGTTGGAAAGTACCAAGAGAATCTTGGGGCAAATGAATTGCACTGATGTGCAGAAGCTGGGCTGTGTGGTATCGTTGTTGCAGGACGATGCTTACACTTGGTGGACAACCACTATCTCTGGGATGTCAGATGCTGATGTGACATGGACGTTCTTTCAGAATATATTCAAGAGAAGGTACCTGGGTGTGAGGTACTTGGATGAAAAGAAGAGGGAATTCATGTCTCTCACTCAAGGGAGCATGTCAGTGGCTGAGTACGAGGTTCAGTTTGTTCGACTCAGTCAGTACGCACCTGAGCTTATCCCTGATGAGCGGGAGAGGTGTGAACGGTTTCGTTATGGTTTGGTGACGGAAGTGAAGACTTATATGCTGGCTGCTGAGTATAATGATTTTGATGTGCTGGTTGGTAGAGCGAAGGACATTGAGATGAATTTGGGCTTATCTTCTAGAAGTGCTGGTTCTAGTGCTGGTAAGAGAGTTGCTGAGTATAGTTCCGGTGGTGGACGGAACAAGAGGGGACGTGATCGAAAGTTTTAGTCTTCAACTAGGCGAGGTGCTGGAGGGCAAGGTGCGCTTGTTCAGGGAGACAAGGCAAGAGCTGATCCGAACACATGTTGGACGTGTGGATCGCGTGGACATCTGAGGCGTGATTGTCCTCGAGCAGCGAGGGAGGTTCAGGCTCCTGTTGTGGCGGCTGGTAACTCGTGCTGGAACTGTGGATCAGCGAATCACATGAGGAGGGAGTGTCCTCTGTTGGCCGGTGGTGGCCAGGGACGTGCTCCTGGAGTTGTTGCACCACAGAGAGGTCGTGGGCGCGGCCGTGGTAATTTCCAGCGTAGAGAGGAAGGTGGACGGAATGTGGCTCATGTTGTAGCTGTTCAGCCTGAGGGTGGTGGCCAGGCCAGAGTGTATGCTCAGAGGGAGGGGAGGAATGACACGGATGTGATCGTAGGTACTTTTACTTTGCAATCCTTGTCATTACTTTCCTTGATTGATTCTGGATCTACACACTCATACATATTGCGTGAGCATGCTGAATTGCTTGGTTTTCCTGTTGAGTCTTTGGATGTTGGTATGCGTGTCACTAGTTCTTTTGGTGAGACTGTTGTGACTCGAAAGCTTTATAGAAGATGTCCTTTGGTTGTGCAAGATCATGTTTTTCATGTTGATCTTATGAAATTGCCTTTCTACGGTTTTGATGTAATCCTTGGTATGGATTGGCTTGTTGAGCATCGTGCTGTGGTAGATTGTGAGAATAAGCGAGTTTCGTTGAAGCTTGCGGATGATTATGAGGTAGTTGTGGTTGGTGAGAATGTGAAGTTTCTTGCCAATGTGGTGTCTACATTGGAGGCGAGCCGGATGCTGAGGCAAGGTTGTGAAGCTTACCTAGCCTTTGTGATGAATCCTAGCTCTAAGGAGTTGCGTGTTCAAGATATCAGGACTGTGCGAGAGTTTCCTGGTGTGTTTCCTGAGGAGTTGCCTGGATTGCCTCCTAATCGCAAAGTGGAGTTTGGGATTGAGTTGTATGAAAACACAACTCCAGTGTCCATTACCCCTTATCGTATGGCACCTAAGGAGTTGAAAGAGCTGAAGACGCAATTGCAAGAGTTGCTTGATCGTGGTTTCATTCGGTCGAGTGTGTCACCTTGGGGGTGCACCGGTCTTGTTTGTGAAGAAGAAGGATGGCACTATGAGAATGTGCATTGATTATTGTCAGCTTAACAAGTTGACTATCAAGAATCGATATCCATTACCGAGAATTGATGATCTTTTTGATCAATTTCGGGGAGCAGCTGTGTTCTCTAAGATTGACTTAAGGTCAGGGTATTACCAGTTGAAGGTGAAGGATGTGGATGTGCCAAAGACAGCTTTCAGGACGAGGTATGGGCATTATGAGTTCCTTGTGATGCCGTTTGGTTTGACAAATGCTCCTGCAGCTTTCATGGACATGATGAATCGTGTATTTCATGAATACCTGGATAAGTTTGTTGTGGTATTCATTGATGATATCCTCGTGCACTCGCGTACGGAGGAGGAGCATGAAGAGCATTTGAGGATTGTGTTGCAAGCTTTGTTGGAGAATCAGCTTTATGCCAAGCTAAGCAAGTGTGAGTTCTGGCTTAGAGAAGTGGTGTTTCTTGGTCATGTGGTTTCTGCTGAAGGGATTCGTGTTGATCCTCAGAAGATTGAGGCGGTGATGAATTGGAAGGTTCCTAAGTCTGTTCATGAAGTCCGTAGTTTCCTGGGTTTGGCAGGATATTATCGGAGATTCGTGGATGGGTTTTCAAAGATTGGTGCACCTTTGACGAAGTTGTTGCAGAAGGATGTTAAGTATGAGTGGAAGGAAGCGAGACAACAGGCTTTTGAGAAGCTTAAGGCAGCTTTGACGCAAGCTCCTATCTTGGTTCAACCTGAATCATGGAAAGAGTTTGTGGTGTATAGTGATGCGTCCTATGTTGGTTTGGGATGTGTGTTGATGCAAGAGGGTAAGGTGGTGGCTTATGCGTCGCGACAGTTGAAGGTGCATGAACGCAATTACCCTACGTATGACATTGAGTTGGCTGCATTGGTTTTTGTTTTGAAAATCTGGAGACATTACCTGTATGGTGAGAAGTGTACTGTGTACACAGATCACAAGAGTTTGAAGTATTTAATGTCTCAGAAGGAGTTGAATCTTAGGCAGCGACGTTGGGTGGAGTTGCTCAAGGATTATGATTTGACGATTGAGTATCACCCGGGTAAAGCTAATGTTGTAGCGGATGCTTTGAGTAGGAAGGTAGCTGTTGAGTTGAGGGCTATGTTTGCCAGTTTGAGTATTTCGTGTGATGGTGGTCTTGTGGCTGAATTGCAGGTGAAACCATCTTTGGTTCAGTTGATTAAGGAAAAGTAGTTGTTGGATGATTCCTTGGTACCGCATGTTCAGGATATTGCGGAGGATAGGCCTTCGGATTTCTGTTTTAATGATGGTGGAGTATTATGTTTTGGGAGTCGGATAGTAGTGCCCAATGATGTTGAGTTGAGGCGTGCTGTTCTGGCTGAAGGTCATAGTAGTCCTTTTGCTATGCACCCTGGTAGTACTAAGATGTATCGTGATCTTCGTGATGAGTACTATTGGGTGGGTTTAAAGAAAGATGTTGCTGAGTTTGTAAGCAAGTGCATGGTGTGTCAGCGAGTTAAGGCTGAGCATCAGTTTCCTTCAGGGTTGTTGCAATCGTTGAGGATTCCTGAATGGAAGTGGGAAAGGATTACCATGGATTTTGTATCTGGTTTACCTTTGTCGCCATCGAAGAAGAATTCGGTGTGGGTGATTGTGGATCGCTTGACGAAGTGTGCGTATTTCTTGCCTGTGCATACTACGTACACTTTGGATAAGCTTGCGGAGTTGTACATTGCTGAGATTGTGCGGCTGCATGGTGTGCCAAAGTCGATTGTGTCGGATAGGGATCTGAGGTTTACATCGCGTTTCTGGCAGTGTTTGCATCAGGCTTTGGGACACGGTTGAATTTCAGTACATCTTATCATCCACAGTCGGATGGACAGTCCGAGCGTGTTATTCAGGTTTTGGAGGATATGTTGAGGTGCTGCGTGATTGAGTTCCAGGGCTCTTGGGAGAAACATTTGCCTTTGGTGGAGTTTGCCTATAATAATAGTTATCAGGCAAGTATTCAAATGGCACCTTATGAAGCTTTGTACGGGAGGAAGTGTAGGACTCCTTTGTGTTGGGCTGAAACGGGTCAGAAGTTGGTTTCGATGCCAGCTTTGTTGAAAGGAACCACCGAGAAGGTGAAGCTCATTTGTGAGCGCTTGAAGGCAGCTTCTGATCGGCAAAAGTCTTACGCGGATCTGAAGCGTAAGGAGATTGAGTATGCGGTGGGTGACCGTGTGTTTTTGAAAGTTTCGCCTTGGAAAAAGGTGATGAGGTTTGGTCGAAAGGGTAAGTTGAGCCCTAGGTACATTGGACCATACGAGGTAATTGAGCGTGTGGGTCCTGTTGCGTACAAGTTGAGGTTACCGCAAGAGTTGGAGAAGATTCATGATGTGTTTCATGTTTCTATGCTTCGGAAGTATAGATCGGATCCTTCACATGTGATGCCTGTAGAAGAAGTGGAATTGAATCCGGATTTGACCTATGATGAGGAACCGGTGAAGATTCTGGATTCGGATAGTAAGGTTCTTCATGGCAAGACCATTGAGTTGGTAAAGGTGTTGTGGAAGCATCGTGGTGTTGAAGAAGCCACGTGGGAGCGGAAGGATGACATGTTGAAGCAGTTTCCGTACCTCTTTCCTTCAGGTAAATTTCGAGGACGAAATTTCTTAAGGGGGGAGAGTTGTAACACCCCAATTTTGGGCTTAGAAGTTTTGGGTTTGGACCGGACCGGTCGGATCGCGGTTCGAATATAAAGGG
The DNA here is from genome assembly GCA_958450335.1 of Hibiscus tridactylites. Classification (NCBI taxonomy): domain Eukaryota; kingdom Viridiplantae; phylum Streptophyta; class Magnoliopsida; order Malvales; family Malvaceae; genus Hibiscus; species Hibiscus tridactylites. Next base: position 9,184,071 of record OY288275.1, read on the forward strand.
TGATTTTTAGGAAAGCCTAGTTCGGGTTGCATTAAAAATATGGAAAAATATCTTAAAATCCTCTTTTATTATATATAAGAGAATGGTGAAATCAATTTTACAAAATGAGGTTTGGAAGTGTGACATTTTGGTTTAGTGACTAAAATGTAATTTTCGAAAACTTGGTGACTGTTTTAAAAAGGATTGAAACTTTGAATCTTTAAGGAGCTATTTACCCAAGAGAAGTTTCTCCAGATTTTTCTTAATAATAATCAATTTAATTAATGGTTTTAAATAAAAGGTAAAAGGGAGGGAAAAAGATATTTGGTCATAACTAACTTTTCTCCAAAATTTTCCATTTCTTTTCTCTCAACTTTTCTCTCAACCCAAACACTTTTCTCCAGCAAATTTCCCTCTGATTTTGACATTAAAAGATAAGATTTCAACCTTCATTTGATCCCTAATCTTTTCTACATCAAAACCTTAGCATTTGCTTATTGGATTTTCAAGAATCTTGGTTCCAAAAAGGGAGAAACTCACATTTAGAGGTATGAACGTCCTTCTCCTCTAAATACTCAGTTCTTTACTGAAATTCCCAAGTTCTCAATCCTTGATTTGTGTTTTATAAAAGGTTTTGTAGTTGTGTTCTTGATCTTGGCTTTAAAATGCAAGATTTGGTTAATTTTTGATGAAATTCGTATGAAATGGTTGGGTACTGTTTTGAGATGTGTTTTTAATGTAAATTGGATGTATAATTGATGAGAAATTGAGGTTTAATCAATGCAATCCCGAATAGGTTGATTTTCCTAAGTTTTGCTTGAGTTTTTGGTGGTTTTTGGAGTGATCTTGGTGATCTGCTATAGCTGGAGGTATAAGGACGTGATTAGATCCTTTTTGGATGTTAATTGAGGTTTATGAATGTTTGGATTTGATGGATCTTGGCTGGGTAGTGTTGTAGTGATGTTTGGATGTGATTTCGGTTGTGTTTGGTAGCCGAAATGTGAGTGTTGATGAGAGCAGCGAGTTTAGGTGTTTTGGTTGAAGATATTAATGCATGATGATGCATTAATCCTCTGCTTTGATGTGTTTAAAACAGGGGAGACATCTTCGCATCCTTGTGGTGTTGATTCAGAAGCTTGATTGGTGTTTCGGCAAGTGGCGAAACGGAATCGGTGAGTGAAGTTTGGTTTTCAGCTTTGAAACCAATGTTTTGAAGGTTTGGGAGCTTAGTTTGAGTCTAAACAACTTAGCTAAGCTCAAGAGTAAGTTTTCGGAAAAACTCTCTTGTTGATGAATCATGAGTTGGTTGAATGCAAAGTGATTTGTTGCATGTTTAAATTCTGTTTTTGAAAGCATATTTGAGCATGTTTATTGCTGGTTTTATAAGCCATGAATTGAAGGATGCTCAAGGTAAGGGATCCTTGTTTTGAACATTGATAAATGTAGTTTTGATGCATAGTAATGCATGATGGTTAATGGCTTTGATTTATGCTTTAAAACAGTGGATTAATGATGTTAAATGATGTATATTGGCAAGTGATGTGTTGGTTTTAAAGTACTTGAATCAGATATAGTTAGCCGGCTATAGGATTGGGTGCACCGTGAATAAAGTCGCATTGGATGTTGAGGGGTTGTGATTGTACCATGCTCCATCCAAGTACACTAACGAGATGGTTAAGAACACCATGGTGGTTAAAAGTCCATGGGTGGGTCTTGTGTTAAGGTCATCATGGTGGTTAAAATTCCATGTGTGGACCTTGTGTATTGTTAAGGTCAAAATGGTGGTTAAAATTCCATGTGTGGACCTTGTGTATGGTAAGATCACAATGGTGGTTTAAAGTCCATGTGTGGATCTTGTGTTGTTTGTCCCGTGATCTCGTTAGTGATGTTATACAACTACCAATGAGTGATGTGGAGGGGTTGTGATTGTACCATAGTCTCCATCACGGGTGTTGAGGGGTTGTGATTGTACCATGCTCCACCTTGAGATTGGTAGTGTGTATGAAGCGTAGGGACAACACTTGTAATCCGCGTATCCGATTGTTGTTGGTTGTCAATTGTGTTTTGGAAATGGTTATGATTATCACTTGAAAGCCAATATGACATGTTAATGATTTGAAGCATGAAGTGTTTGGTTTATATACATATGTGCATGATCAATTGTGGTTTGAACTAAAGGTTTTGAAAAGGAGTTTTATAAATGCATTATTGTGATGTTTTAAATGAGCATTCCTCACTAAGCTATGTGCTTACGCTCTCTCTTTTCTTAAACCAATAATGCAGAGCATTGAAGTGCATTGAGGGCAGCAATGAAGACAAGAATCCAAGTGAAGAACTAAGCTCATGTATGGTGAATGTTTTCCTAACACTATTAGCTTTTGGGCATTTGGCAATGGGAACCTAACTTGTGTTTTTGGGAGATGTTTTGGACTCCCTAAGTTGGTTTTATGCTTTGATGATGATGGAACATGTAAATGGCCTTTTTGAGGTTGGTTTAGTATTTTGATGCTTGAATGGTTTTCTACATAGGATGCTTGCCTATAGAGTTGGAACTTCCCTTAATTGATGCCATGTTTGAGTATGAATGGTGCTATTATGTTCCTTAAGTATATGATAACTTGCTGGTATGATTTGAGGGCCTTTGGAATATGTTTGATTGGTCGAAAGCATGATAAACCATCAAAATTTCTGCAATCTGGGCAGCCTGTTTCGGAACAGGTGCTACCGTATCGGAACAGAGGGCCTAAAATGGCCTTGGCGTTCCGGAACGGGTGGAGCCGTTCCGGAACGGTTTTGCCACTGCCAAGCCATGTTCCGGAACTTGTTTCGGAACGTTCCCGCATTTTGGAACGGATCATCCCTGTTCCGAAACACCCGACCGTTGGGCACTGGAATTGACGGTTATATGTTTTAAACTCTTTGCGTTTTGGTCCTGATCTTGGTTTATGCAATTGAATGAGTTTGAGACGTCCGTTTGAGATGAAATTTGGATGAGGAGCATGAAACATGACTAATTTCATAATGGTAAATCAAAAGTTGGCTAAGTCCTTGAAATTTTGTGAATTTACGTTTTGGTCCCTAAATTCATGATTTGTGCAATCGAGTCCCTAAATGTTTTCTGATTGCGGTGATCTTTGGGTATGCTGATCTTATGAACATATCTTAGGGTTAATATGCATTTAGACAAGATTAAAAAGGAAAAAAAGGGTCGTTAATCAAGGTTGACTTTTGGGTTGACTTTGGTTTTCCCCGTGTAAACTTTTTAATTCGGTTCAACCGTCTGGGCCGGGTTAAGGGGGTTACAGTCCCCACTACTGATGTCATTACCCTCTCGATGCTCGGCTAGGAGCAAATTAAGGGCTTGATGATGCGGGCACTCACGAACCCAATGATCACCGTTAGAAATGAAGCACTTACTGGACGGTGATCTCTTCGTGCCTCGAAAATCTTTGGACTTACCCTTGTCCTTACCCTTCCAAGGGGACGAGTCTCTGTTCTTAGACAAGTTGTCCTCTTGGTAACCCTCCTTGCGATGGCCTTTATCACCCCCACCTTTGGCTTGATCACTCTTCTCATCCTTTGACTTTGCGTTGGACTCCTTGTGACTAGAGTGATCGATGAGACTCTCGGCCACGGCTATGGCATTGACAAGGTTTTGTACCCCGCGACGCCTTAGTTCATTCTTTGCCCACTGTTGTTGTCCATCCATGAAATTGAAGAGCAAATCTTTCTCGGATAAATCGGGGATCTCAAGCACCAAGCTAGTGAACTCTTTGACATAGTCACGAATGCTCCCCGATTGGTTAAGTCTTCGCAAGCGGGCTCTTGCCTCATCCTCGGCATTCTCTAGATATAATTTTCATTTGAGCTCCTTTTTAAAGTCATCGAAGTTAGAGATGGTGCACGCACCTTTCTCAGTGCCTACGCGCCTTCTCCTCCACCAAAGCATCGCAATGCCGGTAAGATATAGAGTTGCGGTTTGAATCTTGGAGGCCTCCTCCGTGCAGCCAACCGCTGTAAGATATTGCTCTAAGCCATATTGGAAGTTGTCTACTTCCTTAGCGTTGCGTGCTCCCACGAAGGTTTTTGGCTTGGGCACCTCGACCCTTCTAGCCTCAACCGTGGTGCTTGGCCCGACTACCATGGCGCATTTGCACAAGGCAATGTCATCTTGTAGTACCTAAAGTTGGGCACGAGTGTTGTCTAGCTCGTGTTGGAAAGAAGCATGCATCTTTGATAGCTTCCCCATGAGAAGATCGTGGATTTTTCCCATCTCCGCAGGCATGGTCTCCTCTAGCTTGACCATCATAGCTTTCATGACCGTGTGGATCTCGGCATCCTCTACCTCGAGGCCTTCCACCCGTTGTTGAAGGTTGACCACTTGGGCACCCATTCCCCCTACACTTTCCTTGACGCGAGTCAAGTGTGACTCAATGCTAGAGATTACATCCTTTGACATGGCTCGTTTCTTTGTCGTAGAAGGATCGACCGTCTCCTTACGCCCTCGTTGCTCATGTGTGACTTCCGCCTCGGATGAGCTAACAATTTGATTCTTTTCGGTTTTTGCCATGTCCCAAACGTATCAAACACGCTCTGATACCAACTGTCACAGACTTATCTTTTCCCGAGCTTATCCGTGTGGCGTTAGCACTCCTGACTCAATGCTAACAAGCCTTATTCCCACACAACGCAATGGCTAGACAAGTGCAAAATAGTGAAGGCAAGAGAACTTAGAAAGGAAAGCTTTATTAAGCTTAAGTGAGAAAGTTTACAAGAAAGCTTGGAGAATGATTCAACTCTTTGGTGAGTTGTGGGATGGTTTACAAATGAGGGTGGATGGTCCTATTTATAAGCCTCCCAAGCCCCTATGGATTATTCTAGATATTCCTAGTACAAGTACATGCCTAGAGTATTCTAGAGAACTCTACATCTATCTACATATATCTAGTTATGTCCCTAACTATCAAAAAGCTTATAGAAAGTTCCAGAGAGTTTCGAAGTTATCTCGATCATTCCAAGGTCTTCTCGAGCCTTCTAGGGTCTTCTGGATTCGTCTAGACTTGTGTAGGACCTCCTGAAACCTCATAGATTCACGTGGAAACGTTTTGAGAGGATTGTAGGCTTCTCTAGGTCATTCTGGATGCTTCCTTGGTCCATATGCTTGGCCTTAAAACGCGTAAGGCACTTCATTTGGCCTTTGTGCATATTGGTGGAGCGTGACAGTAGGTTGTCTTCGATCACTCAATTAGTGTAAGTATAAAAGGATATGTTTAAACACTTGAAGAAATCAATATCTTACTAATGTGAGATTAATCCTTTTGTTAGCGTGTCACGTTATTAATGTAATATGAGTTAACGTTCGAGAGAACCATTTCATTATAAATTAATAGCATAAGTGATAAAATGTAACTTTTGAAAGTTGAGTAGTCAAAATCATAAAGCAATTCAACAAAATTAATCACATGTATAATTTACCTTTTAAAATTAAGATTAATTAAAAATAATTAATAATTTAAATTGTAATCAATTACAATTGGTAAAAAATGTAATTATTAATTTATTTTTAATAGCTTAAATATCTCTCAATTAATTTTAATTATTATTTTTTGTAATCCTAATCAATTTTTTAATGTTTAATGTATAATAATTAATATCTTACTACCAGACCTTCTCACCCATAAATTGCAAGATATTGAGACTCTTTTGAATAAGTATATGAAATTTTATTGTGCCTGTCCTCGACGACTATTGTAACCAAGCCTTCACGAAGACATCCAGTACATAATTAGAAAACTCTTCCTTTAGGTTTTCTTAAGTTCAACGTTGATGGTGTCGTGCGTGGTACCTTCGGGGAAGCTGGCATTGGTGGTGTTCTTAGAGATTATCTAGGCAATGCTTTGTTAAGGTTTTCAAAGTTTGTCGGTTTATTAGACCCTACAAGTGTCGAACTGGTTGCGACTCTAGAGGCTTGCCATGTTTACAGAATGTCAAGATGGTGTAACTCCCACTGTCTTCTCATCGAATCTGATAGCATCTTGATAGTTGTTTGGATTAATAATCCTCTTGATGCTCCACCTTCCTTTAAAATGGATGTGATGTTTTGTCACAAATTGTGTAGGGAGTCTTCTTGGGATGTTTAGTTTACATTCAGGGAGGATAATGTTGTTGTCGATTCGTTGGCGAATGAGGGTATTGGTCGAGATGTTGCTCTTTTGTGGTAAGTTGTGTAACATCCTCTGCCCGGTTAGGAAGATAACTGAGTCGAAGACGTTATCGGAAACTTAAACCGGATCGTACACTTGTCATACTTCATGCATTATTCAAGAAATCATACATCAAATCAATGTTTCTAAGCATCCATATCATGTAATTAATCATGTCACAACATACTTAATCTTGAATTTGTGATTGGGGCAATATTGCATAGAAATCAAGGTTTAGGGATTAAATTGTAAGTATAACAAATCTTGTCAATTTCCAAAATTTTAAACCACATATATAAAATTCATGACTTATTAAGCTTACCTACAAAATTTCAACTGATTTGAAGGTCTATAAATCATGTAATTAACCCATTGATTATTAAGGACTAAAACATAAAGTTTGAAAGTTCATCCTAGCTGATTAACCGTTTTAACTACCCCCGTACCATTACTGAGGAATGGTCGTATTGATACATTGTTAATTACCTAATTTCTAGTAGTCAATTTTAGTACTGGTTCGGGGCTCGTATCGATACACTAAGGTACCGTACTGGTACTCTATGCTTAAACAAAATTCCAGTAACCAATTTTTGTATCGGTACGACCGAACGTACCGATACTTTTTGTACCATATGGTCAAATTTGGCTTGGCCGTATCAGTATGCCCTGCACCATATGGCAAATTTTCATACTAAAACTTGGTCCAAGCCTATCCAAATCATGTTCAAAGCACATATAACTCATAGCACATATTTCTAACATGTTATTCTGATCATACATCATGTCTATAGGTGAATTTAGCATGCCTATGGTTCATTGAACCTTGTAAGTTCCAAAGAGGGCATATTTGAAGTCAAACATGCATTTTCACATCAAGTTTAAGTTCCAAGCGTCACATAACATGTCACACATATAATTTACATATCAAATCATGTTTAAACAAACTTTAGTCATATGCCACCATACTATGAGTTAAAAGAGGTTGTGCACATTACACAAAATATTTGTACGAGTGACTTGCAACCTTCCTTGCACGATCGATCTTTAAGGCACTTAAGAACCTAAGATTTTGCATGAAATGAACATGTTAGGCTTATCTAGCTGACGAGTGTGTAAATAACCTATTTTGCATACCCTTTTTACTTGGCTTTTGCGTGTGTTTAAGCTCATTTAGTTGCATTTAGGAGTAGTTTGCATATAGTTAGGGAGTTACACCGCCTGTGCTTAATTGTTATATAATCTTGTGCTTTTAATGGGAAATGTACTGTTTTGGTGGTACATGCATAGGATTTATTGGAGCTGGAGGAATGCTAGAGCAGAAGGATAGCAGATCTCTCGTTGGAGCTGACAAGGCAAGAAGATTTGGAGATAAATTTAACTTTGACCCACATGGACTCTCCTTATATACAAAACTCATTAAAGATAGCGGGAAAGCAAGATCCACTTTATGGAGGCCGCATGCTTTAGGGTTACAAAACCCTAGCTTCCTCACCTATATAAAGAAGACTTGGACAACAATCAAAGAGAGCGCGATCACATACGATAGTCCTTAGTCTTCAACTACCGAAGAACCACCGGAGTCGAAGTTCTATAGAAGTCTCCACACGAAGAAAGCCATCGAGAGATGTTAAGGAGTGTGAGACCTGTAACAACAATTAGAAAGCTTGGAGGAGATCGTTGTTACCTCCTCAAAGTACTGATTTTATGCCTATTTTACAGTATCTTTGCTTGTCTCATAGTACATTTAGACGCATTTAGTTGTTAATTGCATGCATTTGCACAAGGAGTTCTGAATCTGGCTATGCCAGTGTGAAGGGTGGTTTGTTGGCATGATTGCAGGCACAATAGAGCATATTAGCGTAGGAAGAGAACGATGAGAATTCCGGTAGCTGTTGGTAGTGAAGGACCAAAAATTGTCGAAGCACTAGTTGGAAGAGAAGAGATGTTTGATGCGATGTCGAGTGGAAGGTGAACTAATGAGGATGTCAACCCTAGGATTCAAGCGAGGGATAAGATGAGCACATCCCTTATCCTTGAGCGTTCAAATTCAAATTCAAAGCTTATCATAGGACATTTTTGTGCGCCTATTTAAAGGAACTCAAGCAAATACTTGAGGGGGATCAACAATTGAAATTAGGAGGCTGCACCAAGGAGAGGTTCGACGAAGCTTGACCGAGATCCTAGATTCTGAAGGGCTGTATCGAGAGACATCCTTCTCACCCATTCTCTTCGTTTAAGTTATTTTTATTTTTATTTAAGATGGTGATGTTGAGATACGATTGTGGTTTTTGGTTGGAAACCCTCACCATGAACTAATTTAATAGTTCGTGAGGGATGGTTGCGTTGAACACTATTTTCCATGTTTAGCTTTTAATGATTGGAAATGCGATGGCATTATTTTTCCTATTTGGCATGATCTTAATTGTTTTCACAAATACGATGCCAAGTGAGAGCTGGCTTTTATTGGCTTATTAAACCTTAATATCTTAACCGACTTAGGGGACAACGAACAAATGCTAGATTCTAAGGCGAGATGCTTCGAGAGAAGATGTTCAAGTAGATGGACTCACTTTGGGAGTGAAATCTACCCCTTAGGAGCAAAAGATTGGGACTTAATCAAATTAATTTATGAAAAATTTGTTTTATAGAGATATAAAAGTTTTTTCATAGTTAATTTAGGGCATTGCCATCGAGAAAGGTAATGCCACCTTTGAATATGCTCGGCAAACAATGTCAAGACATGATTGTAGAACTAATGTTTTGATATAATAATTGAAAAATGTTTTGGACTAATTTGAAAATGTTTTGGACTAATTTGAATAGAATTTAAAACTTGGTTTTAAGTCCAAACAACTTGAATTTATGTTTGAGGTATTTTAAGAGGTTTTTGGCAAGACTTTTTCCATGTTTTTAAATAGCCAAACTTGTGTTTTCAAAGTACCCGTACCGATACGGTCCAACCCGTATCGATACCTTTTTGCCCCAGTTTGGTCACTGCCAAAACCCGTATCGAAACAGGCTTGGCCGTTTCGATACGGATCGAGATCGTTTCGATACGCCTGGTAAGCGTACCAATCCCCTTTCAACCACCCCAACGGCTACTTTCCCAACGGTCATTTAAAAGTGAACCCGTATCGATACGCCCTCAAGCGTATCGATACGCCCAGGCTAGCAAGAGCCCAACAGCTAGTTTCTGATGAAGGCCGTACCGATACAGATCCAAGCGTATCGATACGGATGGCTGCATAACAACATTAATGAAGGGAAATAAAGTCCTCAACGGCTCCAAATCATCCCCAACGGCTAGTAACGGCTACAAACTCAATTGGGAGTATAAAATGGACCTCCAAGCATCTTGTAATGGCGAATGCTTCAATTGTTACAACATTATGATGTCAAAATTTGTCTAGAGCTTAAATTGTTTATTTCTTGCTTAGACAACACTTGTGAGCTTAAATTGTTAAATTTGCTCAAGTGTTTAGGTTTTGGGTGAGTGCTTAGAATTGCAAACAAACACCTATTAGTGGGATTTCTAGTTTGCTAAGTCTTTCTTTGTACAAGAGAGTGTTTCCTCAAGCTTTGGGTAGAAAGCTTTGAGGTTTGTAAAGGTTGCCTCCTTAGCCTAGAAAAGGGGGAAAAAATTCTTAGTGAATTTGTTTAGAAATCCTTAGTGGGGAGCTAAGGTAGTGGATGTAGACTTTGGTTAGAAGGTTGAAACACTATAAATCCTTGTGTCAAATTGCCTAATTTTCACCTCCCACTAAAAGACCCAATTATCCAACTTCTCCACACATGGCGAGCAAGAACGGTTGATCGAATCGAGCCCCTAAAATCTCAACAATTTGTATCAGAGCTTGGCTCAATCGAAGAGGATTAGCATCCTATTGAGAAGATCTGGCAAGCTCGATCACTAGTTCATTAACCGGCTCAATGGCACAATCAATTGACAAACCGCCTTTCTTCGACGGAAATCACTATGCTCATTGGAAGATAAAGATAAAATTCTTCTTGAAGTCAAGAGATTACAAGCTATGGGACATAGTTGAAGATGGTCCGTTCGTGCCTCAAGGAAGCAAAGCGGAATGGAGTGCCAACGATCGCAAGAAGATGAAGCTTAATTGCAAAGCCTTGCACATGCTCTTGTGTGCATTTGGCCCAACCATCTATGAGAAGATGTCTTCTTGTGAGAGTGCCAAGGAGGTATGGGACAAGCTTGAAGTCACATACGAGGGAACCGATGAAGTCAAGGAGACCAAGATTGGGCTCCTCACCTTAGAGTATGAGAACTTCAAGATGGATCCGGAAGAAAACATCGAGAAGATGTTTGATAGGTTCTCCACTATCACAAATGGACTTAAAGGTTATAGAGAAGCCATTCCGGAAGAGAAGCTTATCCGAAAGCTCATCTACTCCCTTCCCGAGTCATGGGACTCAAAGAGGACCGCCATCATCGAAGCCAAGAATCTCAAAACCTTGAAGCTTGATGAACTAATGGGGTCTCTTCTCACTCACCAAATAATGAAGAAAAACAAAGAAGAGGAGAAGAAGAAGGAAGAGATTAGAGCGATGGGGAAGAAGAAGATCATGGAGCTAGGCATCAATGCTAGTGCAGTAGCTCTCAAATCCTCCACATGCCATCATGTAGATTCAAGTGAGGATGAAAGTGAAGATGAAGAGATGGCCTATCTCTTCAACAAATTTGCCCGGTTCATGAAGAGCAAAATGGAAAAATCTAAGCATGAATCGATGAAGAAGATGAAGGACTCCCACAAATCCAAAAAGAAGGGATCATCTTCAAAACAAGCATATGTGGCCACATGGAGTGATGAAGACTCCACCGATGATGAAGTAGCCCACCTATGCTTGATGGCCCTCAATGAGGGGGAGGTAACTTCTAACTCATCTATTTCAAATTCTTATACATTTGATGAGTTACAAGATGCCTATGATGATTTGCTTTTGGAATTCAAGACATCATTTTCCAAGAACAAAAAGTTGATTTCAAAAATAAAAATTGAAAATGATTTGCTTTCCAAAACAAATCTTGAAATTGAAGCAAAATTGAAAGATTTTGAACAAAAATGTTTTGATTTAAAAAAATTTCTTCTTAAAGTTCAAAAAGAAAAGGATTTGATTTCCAATGAACTTGAAAAGAAAAATAATTTTGGAAAATCAAAGTTTTATGTAAGACAATCTAGTGTGTTGCGTGTAAAAGAGTCTATCGCAATGGTAGTGCAAGTGTACACGACGCAAGTAATAAAGTGATACGAAGTATCGGATATCGTCTCCACAGGGATTGGGCTAATAGCTTCACCTTAGTTCACTGCACGAAAGTAAAGGAAATATTTGAGAGAATTGTCACGAAAATAATAAAGAAAACGTAAATAAAAGAGTAAGGATATCAAGATAGAGAGAATGGGCTGGTATTGAATTGCTCAGTAGTGCAGGTATTGCAGTGTTTAGGAAGTCCAGTTCTGTCGTCGCGCCCGTCGCGGCAGCACCTATCGCGGCAGCAGTCCGTTGATCGTTGCGGCAGCAAACACCCCAACTCAGTACTTCAAGTTTGGCAAGAATCCCAGATCTGCCTTGGCCTATCCCTAGGTCCAAGTCTGTCGATGATCACGTCTTTGATGATACCTCCCAGTGTGAATCGAAGGATGAACACCGATATGTATGAATTCTTCTTTAGCCACTTAACCTCGCCCTATCCCTAGGCACGAGATAGTTCAACTATAAACTAGAGAACTTGCTCTTACTTCTTTCGTATACTTAACTCTCCCGATGCTAAGTAAATGAATAACCTCACAATGCTCTCCCGATGCTCTTGCAAGATATTAATAACCAAAATAAGAGAACTTGAAGTTTATTTTATTGAACTTGAAAAATCCTAAAACAAAGCAACCCTTGCAACTACTTTACAAATCAACCCGTGGCCCTAGAGGGGATTTAGAACATGTCGACGGCGGGTAAAAGCTAGGGGGTTTTTTTGGTTGTCGGTTATGGGGTAATCGGCTATGGGATATGATCTTTTCCCTAGGTTAAAATACATGCCCTTATATAAGCTTTGGGCTCAAGTTATCTAAGTTAACAAGGATTACAACTTTAATTAAAAGTATGATTCTAATAAAGACTTAATCTTCAAGGATCCTACTTTTCAGCCGTCCTCCTTGTTTCTTGGGATTTTCTCTCCTTGAGCTTTGGGCTTGACATATCTTTTGATCCGGGGCTTGGAAAAATATTTGGTTTCCACACGACATACGAGCAGAATTTTCTCTATCTATCGAGGTCCACTTTGCTTTTTCTCCACTAACTTGCTGTCGTCCTCTGCTGTCACGGCAGCACCATGGCAGCATCGTCCTCTTTGTCTGCTTGTCCAGTTCAGCTCTTCTGCTTATCTGCCCTGCGCCCGCCTTCTCCGTCTACTATGGCAGCAACCTGCAAAATCAGACATTCTTTAGTATAATCTGTGTCGTCGTTCATTCTCTGTGATGACAGCAACCTGTCGGATAGATTAGGATCTGTCCAGAATCTCACTATAGTCCTCGTGCAGTGTGTGCATGCTTGTGAACAGTTATATGCTAAGACTCTCTTAGTTTCACTAGAATATTCAACTCTTAACTCGAATTTTTATGCCAAAGTTTATTTTTGAAGACACATTTTCATGCTTCTTTGATTTCTTTGTTTTGACTCGTTTTCTAAAGTTTTACTAGAGCCAGTTTTAGGCACCTCTAGTTAGCTTCCTAGAGCCGGTTTCGGGCACCTCTAGGTTTTTGAGTCTCTTTTGCTAAACTTCTTTCCTAGAGCCAGTGTTAGGCACCTCTAGGGGCTATTCAAGTATTAAGCTTCCTATTCTAGTTTGGCTAAAAGAAATCTAAGCAGTATAACAGTCACAATGGTGTTTAAGTTTTTCAGAACTATAGAAAGGCTCTAAACTTCTCCTTAAACTGTCCTAAAGATGCTGCCACGACAGAGCTGTCACGACAGGTAAGTTCAAATCATAGTTTTAAGCCAAAATTTTCAGTCTTTTCTGTTTTTTTAAGAGAATAAATAAGACACAACAAATAATTAAGATGTACTAAGACTCCATTAAAATGGAGGGTTGCCACCCCCAAACTCGAGGGTTGCATTGCTCTCAATGCAAATGACAAAAATAAAATGAAGGTAGTATATCACAAAATATAGATAAGGCAGCAGCAATAAGAAGAAAATAAAAGACTTAAATTTAAACACTGTCTTCACTGTTGCTGCTGAGGCGGATTTGGCGACGGATTCTGGGCTGTGTGGCAGACTGGGCTGGTTGCTCTACGACCTGGATGTCAGTGCTGCTGCCGCTGTCCCAAGTGCTGCTGCTGGTGGTGGTGCTGGCCTTTGGCATTAGCTTTCTGTCGGCCATTCTTTTCTGCCTCTTGACAGGCGTGAATTCCTTCTCCAAATTCCTCCGAATAGAGGGTTCTGCCTCGCTTTCAGCCCATACAGAGGAAGAAGAAAATCCCGCTACGAAGGCGGCAATGTCATCCGAGGGCGGTCGCTTCGTCCCTCGGGCGGATGTGTCGGCCTGAGGGCTGCCGGCTGCCGTCGGGGCAGGTGATGGGGTGGAGGCACCAGATTGATGAGGTGTGGCAGGAGGTGTAGGTGTGTGGGTAGGAGTGGGGATGGTGAAATAGTGGGCAGGGAAGGTGGGAAAGACAACATCAGGATAATTTAAAGTATGGTTAATGAAATTTACCGTGGAGTTGGCAAAATCCCTGATGAATGTCATCAGACCCAGCTGTCTGTCTTCCACCCTCTGAATGGCATCAAGGATTTGAGTGGATGTGTCTGTCGGAGCAGCTGCTGCGGCAGGTTCAGTGTTGGGCTCCTCTGATGATTCTGCTGGGGCGGCATTAGGGTTGACGGAAGAGATGGGGGTTGCTACTGTCAGCTCCATGAGGCTGATAATATTCTTGTCTGTCCAGCCCCGTCCCTTCACTAGTCGATCGGTGGTGGCTTCTGGTACGGCAGAGCAGCGGCAGAGAGATGTGATCAGGAAGGGCAGGCAGAGGAGTGTTGTTGATCTGTAGGTGCAGTCCAAGATACTCTCCCTCATGTAGCGTTCCATAATTTGGCTTCTGGAAGCAGCTGTCCCCTTCTTACGGTGTTGGGATTTTTCTTGCTCGTGTTCCATTCAGTTCCTTCTTCTGTCACTTCTGCCATGACAGCATCGAAGGCAGCGGTGTCGAGGGTGTCCAGGAACTGCTGGTGGGCATCGTCGTTGGGGCCGAAGTAGAGGCCATATAAATTGTTGATGCGCTCTGCTGTGAATGGCACTTCTGTCCCTCGGATAGTCACTGTTGTTGTCGTCCTGCTGCCGATGGCAGCATAGAATTCCCGCACCAACGTTTCATTCATTTCTGCTGGTTGCTCTGCGAATTGCTCCCACAGCAGTGCCTTTATCGCCCTTGCGATGAACGGCTTGAGGCCCATATTCACTGCCTTACGAGTGTAGATAAAGCCACGTTCTTCCTAGAGATCCTTGGTTGCGAAGGACTGCGGGGTGGGTGCTGCCGGTGAAGAGGTTGAAGCAGCACTGCGGCGGGTTCGTCTGGAAGACATGTTAGTTGCAAGGGTTTTGTGGAAGTTAAGAAAACAAAAAAACTAAAGGGTAGAGCAAGTAAGAATAAGCAGAAGTGAGTAAAATGAAAGTGAAACGGGGTTTTATAGAGGAAGAGTTGCTGCCCGTTTAATGCTGTAACGGCAGGCGTGAATAACGGGGCGACTGTTGAGCTTTAGCGTGTCTGACGCGTCTGACACGCATTTATGCGTCTGTTACGCGTCTGTCACACGTTTCTGCGTCTGCCGTGACAGTCTGGTGACAACCTATCTTTTCCGTGTCTGCGGTGGTAGCTGGAACGACAGGCTTCAATATTGGGCTTTGTTGGGCTGATGGATGGATGGTGGGCTTGGGTCACTTCTCCTATTCTTCTTGACTCATTTATTTCCTAAAAACAGAAACATAAAAACATTATTCGAATAAAATAAACCTTATTTCCTAATAAATAATAAATAATAAAAATAAAAATAAAACTTAGGTTAAATTAGGGATGCCTTGTGGGGCATCTCCTAAGGTAACCACTTCCTGTATTCTTGGGGCTTCAGTCCCCTGATAATGCTTGAGGCGCTGTCCGTTGACTTTGAATTGGTGCCTGTCTTTTAATGATCGGATTGTTATGGCACCATGGGGAAAAACTTGTACAACTTGGAACGGGCCAGACCATCTAGATTTCAGTTTCCCTGGGAAAAGTTTCAGTCTAGAATTGAACAACAATACGAGCTGCCCAGGGCAGAACTGTCGTGGCAGCAACTTCCTATCATGCCACTTCTTAGTTTTCTCCTTGTATATTCGTGCATTGTCGTAAGCCATTGTCCGTATTTCTTCGATTTCGTTCAGATCTAACAGCCTTTTCTGGCATGCCTTGTCCAAATCCATATTTACTGCCTTGATTGCCCAATATGCTATGTGTTCTATCTCGACAGGCAGATGACAAGTTTTCCCATAAATCAATCGGTATGGAGACATGCCCAATGAAGTCTTAAAAGCTGTCCTATATGCCCATAATGCATCATTGAGGAGTAAAGACCAATCTTTCCTAGTTGGCTTAACCATCTTTTCAAGAATGTTCTTAACTTCCCTATTAGATATTTCAGCTTGTCCACTGGTCTGTGGGTGGTATGCTGTCGCGATCTGATGCTTGACACCATATTTCTTCAAGGCGGCAGCAATAACCCTATTGTCAAAATGTCTCCCTTCATCACTGATAATCGCCTTAGGGATGCCAAACCTAGAAAAGATGTTTTTATGTAGAAATTTTTGGACTGTCTTGGCATCATTCCTTTGAGTGGCGATAGCTTCCACCCACTTAGAGACATAATCCACTCTAGGAGGATGTATAAATTTCCACATGAAGATGGAAAAGGTCCCATAAAATCGATCCCCCAAACATCGAATATTTCGACTTCTAGAATGTTTTGTAGTGGCATCTCGTTTCTCCTCGAGATGTTACCTGTCCGCTGGCACCTGTCACAGTTCTTGCAGAAGTCTTGTGCATCTTTATACAGTGTCGGCCAGTAGAACCATGACTGCAGCACCTTGGCAGCAGTTTTGTTGCCTCCTAAGTGACCTTCATACTGTGAAGCATGGCAGTGATGAAGAATGTCTTCTTGCTCTTCTTGTGGTACACACCTCCTTATAACTTGATCTGCACATAGTTTGAAAAGAAGAGGTTCGTCCCAATAATAATGCTTAACATCATTTTGGAACCTCTTCCTGGCTTGATAATTAAGATCAGAAGGAAGTATTCCGCTAACTATAAAATTAACGAAATCAGTATACCAGGGGAGTACAGAAGACTTACCTGCCGCCATGGCTGTTGCGGCAGCGACTGTGGCAGCAAAGAGCTGCTCATCTGGGAAGGTCTCCAGTATGTTTGTCTCATCTATTGGTAGACTCTGTCCCTTCTCCAACCTTGACAAGTGATCTGCCACCTGATTTTCTGTCCCTTTTTTGTCCTTGATTTCAAGGTCGAATTCTTGCAATAGCAGGATCGACCGTATCAATCTAGGCTTTGCATCTTTTTTTGCGAACAAATACTTCAGGGCATAATGGTCTGTGTGCACTATTACCTTCGTTCAAAGTATGTAAGAACGAAACTTGTCGATGGAGAACACCACAGCTAATAGCTCCTTTTCCGTGGTGGTGTAGTTCACTTGGGCGTCATTCAGTGTCTTGCTGGCATAGTATATGACATGAAACAACTTATCTTTGCGCTGCCCAAGTGCTGCCCCGACAGCATAGTCACTAGCATCACACATAATCTCAAATGGCTGTGTCCAGTCTGGTGGCTGTACTATGGGGGCTGTTACTATTTTTTCTTTCAGAACCATGAATGCTTCAGTACATTCATCATTAAAGTCAAAGGGTCGGTTCTGCTCCAAAAGATGGCATAGGGGCTTGGTGATTTTTGAGAAATTTGCAATGAATCTCCGATAAAAACCAGCATGCCCTAAGAAACTTCTAATGCCCTTGACTGTGGTTGGTGGTGGCAGCTTCTCGATCACTTCAATCTTAGCCCTGTCGACTTCTATCCCACGACAGCTAATTTTATGGCCAAGGACTACCCCTTCATCCACCATAAAGTGGCATTTTTCCCAATTCAAGACTAGATTTGATTTTTCACATCTTTCAAGTACCTTTTGTAGATTGCCTAGGCAGCTCTCAAAATCGTCTCCAAAGACTGAAAAATCATCCATAAAAATCTCAAGGAAGTCCTCCACCATGTCGGAGAATATGGCCATCATGCATCTTTGGAAGGTGGCGGGTGCATTACATAATCCAAATGGCATTCTCCTAAAAGCGTATGTTCCGTAGGGGCATGTGAAAGTCGTCTTTTCTTGATCCTCCGGTGCGATAGCAATTTGGTTATAACCTGAATAACCATCAAGAAAACAATAGTAAGGTTTACCCGCTAATCTATCAAGCATTTGATCAATAAAGGGTAAAGGAAAGTGGTCCTTTCGGGTAGCTTTGTTAAGCTTCCGATAGTCCATACAAACCCTCCAACCGGTCACAGTCCTGGTTGGGATTAACTCATTGTTCTTATTGGTCACCACGGTCATTCCTCCTTTCTTTGGAACGCATTGCACCGGGCTCACCCATTTGCTGTCAGAGATGGCGTAAATAATACCAACATCTAATCATTTGATTATCTCTTTACGCACCACCTCTTTCATCGCATGGTTAAGCTGCCTTTGGGCATCTATAGTCGGCTTATGATCTTCCTCTAGAAGGATTTTGTGCATGCATAACGCCGGACTAATGCCTTGAATGTCAGCAATCGTCCATCCAATTGCCTTTTTGTCCTGCCTTAGCATGCCTATTAGCTACCGTTCCTGTTCCTGCGGCATCTTAGAAGAGATGATTATGGGCAACGTGTCATTTGAACCAAGAAAAGCATATTTTAGCTGCCCTGGCAGGGGCTTAAGTTCTAAGGCAGGTGGTTCAATAGTAGATGGCTTTTGGATTAAATGGTTATCCGAAGTATAATTTAAAGGTTCGAATAACTTACCTGGACGATTTCCTAACCAGTTTACCTCCTCCTGATCTTCAGTATCAGATGTATCGGATTCAGAGGAGTTGCTGTCGTCGGTGCTGTCGTCAGTGCTGTTGTGACAGTCCTGTAGGTGGCTGCCGCGGCAGTGACCAAATTTAATATCGTGACAGCCCGACCTGATGCAGGGTTGATCAAGGGTAACATCAGTGATAGCCTTGCATTCCTCGTCCACATCAGCATGTTTCATTGCTTGGAGAACATTCAACTTAATCTCTTGATCGTTCACTCGCATGGTGAGTTCTCCTTTCTCCACATCAATTAGTGATCTTCCCGTGGCTAAGAAGGGTCGCCCAAGGATGACTGGTGCGTTTTCGTCTGCCTCACAATCTAAAACAAGGAAGTCAGCAGGAAAAATAAATTTATCCACTCTTACCAGAATATCTTCAATTTTTCCTTCTAGATGAACGTAAGAGCGGTCTGCTAGCTGCAGAGTTACTGTCGTGGGCCGCGCCTTTCCAATACCTAATTTCTGAAAAACAGACTTTGGCATTAAATTAACACTAGCACCAAGATCACAAAGTGCCTTACCCACAAATTTATTTCCGATTACACAAGGTATGATGAAGCTCCCCGGATCCTTCTTTTTTTGGGGTGGCTGCCGGTGAAGAATACTCATGCAACCTTCTGTCATCTTTACCGTTTCAAATTCCCCAAGTTTAGATTTCTTTGACATGACATCCTTGAGAAATTTAGCATAACCGGGCATCTCCCTAACGGCATCTAACAGCGGAATATTAATATGAACCTGCTTAAAAATATCATAAATCTTTTTAAGTTGAGATTCTTGCTTAGCTTGCTGTATCCGTTGGGGAAAAGGTGGCGGGGGACGATAGTCAGCAATACGTCCTTCCCACTGCATACGAATCTGAGGAGGTTTGGGTTCATCAATTTTCTCCTCTGTCGCTTCTGCTGTCGTGACAGGTTAATCGGCAGCGGTCTGTTTATCACCTGTCAGGGCAGCTTCCTCGGCAGGTTTATCCAAGGTAGGTTCCTTTACTGTTTCAGCTTCTTTTTCCGACCCTGGTAGTTTCTTCCCACTCCTAGTAGTAATTGCCTTACACTGCTCATGAGTGGGCTGCCTAGCATTTTCAGTATTGCTAGGGAATCCTCCAGTCTGCCTCGGCTTAATATGTTGGGAAACCTGACCCATTTGTGTCTCCAGAGATTTCAAAGTAGCTTCATGATTCGTCATTCTCATCTCTGTTTTATCCATGAAATTCTCTGTTTTCTTGACAAACTGATTCATATTCTCAATATAAGTACCTGTCTGAGACATAAAAGTGGCTAGAGTCTGTTCCAGTATACTGCTCGTGGCAGCTGGTTGCTGCTGTTGCTGCTGCGGCAGCAATTGCTGCGGCAGTTGCTGTCGCGTCAGCAATCTAGGTCCTCCCTGATTCTGATTGTGTGCTTGAGGGTTCAGGGCATTATTAGGATTACTCCAAGAAAATTTTGGATCCTTCCTCCAATTGGGATTATAATTGTTGGAATTGTAATTTGGCTTATAGTTTCCAACATATTTTCCCTCTTCTACTTGTATTGGGCACTCATCCCGACTATGATTTCCCTCACAGATGTCACATACCTCCTCAACAGCAAATCCATGTTGTCCATCATCATTTAATAACCTTTTCATTGCTTTAGTAAGGAATGCTACCTGTGATTTCATCGTGCTGTCGGCCTCATAATCCTTGACAGCAAGTACCCGTTTACCCCATCTTCTTGCAGTCGGAAACTGCTCCTCATTCTTGGCCAGATTTTTCAAAACTTGCAATGCCTCGTCCGGATCTTTATCCAATAATAGTCCATTTGCTGCAGAATCAATTCGAATACGAGTTTGTAAGTTGGCAGCATTATAAAACTTAGTTACCTGATTCCAGACTGGGAATCCATGCATTGGGCAGTTCCGTAGAAGAGTAGTAAATCTGTCACAGGCCTCGTGCATCGGCTCGTCATCTTCCTGTTGAAAAGTAACAATTTCATTACGTAATCGCTCAGATAAATGCGAAGGATTAAAACGAGATAAAAATTCACGAGATAAATCTGCCCAAGTTCTGATTGAACCCGGCGTAAGTTTATTCCACCAAGTTTTAGTTCTGTCCCTCAATGAATGGGGAAATAACTGAAGCCTCAATATCTCCGGATTAACTCCTGGCAGTCTAAACGAACCACAGATCTCCTGGAACGTTTTGAGATGCTCCCTAGCATCCTCTGTCACAGCACCACTAAATTGTCCGGCATTGTTGATCATACTAAACATGACAGGTTTTAGCTCAAAGTTATCAACATCAATGTCTGGCATCGTGGTCTCCAATTCTACATGATTGTTCAACATGTAATCACGACATGACCGTCGTTCGGCGGCGGCAAGGTTATCGGAAGGCGGTATAACATCACCAGCAGGTGGGTCGTCGGCCATCTTCTCTAGCTGTTCTTCAAGGTACTCGTTCCTGGCTAAAAGGTGACGAATTTGTTTCTTGAGATTGAAGGAACGTTCAATTTCCGGATCTAATGGATACTCAGGATCTTCACCCCTTTTAGATCTGCGCATAAACAAGAAAACCTCGTGAAAAGCAAGAGTTGAAAACACCAACGAAAAATAGAAAAATAAAAAGAAAAAGAAAAACAAAAACGAAAACGAAAAGTGCAATAAAAGAAAGGTGGAGTTATGTTGCCAATCCCTGGCAACGGCGCCAAAAACTTGTTGCGTGTAAAAGAGTCTATCGCAATGGTAGTGCAAGTGTACACGACGCAAGTAGTAAAGTGATACGAAGTATCGGATATCGTCTCCACAGGGATTGGGCTAATAGCTTCACCTTAGTTCACTGCACAAAAGTAAAGGAAATATTTGAGAGAATTGTCACGAAAATAATAAAGAAAACGTAAATAAAAGAGTAAGGATATCAAGACAGAGAGAATGGGCCGGTATTGAATTGCTCAGTAGTGCAGGTATTGCAGAGTTTAGGAAATCCAGTTCTGTCGTCGCGCCCGTCGCGGCAGCACCTGTCGCGGCAGCAGTTCGTTGATCGTTGCGGCAGCAAATACACCAACTCAGTACTTCAAGTTTGGCAAGAATCCCAGATCTGCCTTGGCCTATCCCTAGGTCCAAGTCTGTCGATGATCACGTCTTTGATGATACCTCCCGGCGTGAATCGAAGGATGAACACCGATATGTATGAATTCTTCTTTAGCCACTTAACCTCGCCCTATCCCTAGGCACGAGATAGTTCAACTATAAACTAGAGAACTTGCTCTTACTTCTTTCGTATACTTAACTCTCCCGATGCTAAGTAAATGAATAACCTCACAATGCTCTCCCGATGCTCTTGCAAGATATTAATAACCAAAATAAGAGAACTTGAAGTTTATTTTATTGAACTTGAAAAATCCGAAAACAAAGCAACCCTTGCAACTACTTTACAAATCAACCCATGGCCCTAGAGGGGATTTAGAACATGTCGACGACGGGTAAAAGCTAGGGGTTTTTTTTGGTTGTCGGTTATGGGGTAATCGGCTATGGGATATGATCTTTTCCCTAGGTTAAAATACATGCCCTTATATAAGCTTTGGGCTCAAGTTATCTAAGTTAACAAGGATTACAACTTTAATTAAAAGTATGATTCTAATAAAGACTTAATCTTCAAGGATCCTACTTTTCAGCCGTCCTCCTTGTTTCTTGGGATTTTCTCTCCTTGAGCTTTGGGCTTGACATATCTTTTGATCCGGGGCTTGGAAAAATATTTGGTTTCCACACGACAGACGAGTAGAATTTTCTCTATCTATCGAGGTCCACTTTGCTTTTTCTCCACTAACTTGCTGTCATCCTCTGCTGTCACGGCAGCACCATGGCAGCATCATCCTCTTTGTCTGCTTGTCCAGTTCAGCTCTTCTGCTTATCTGCCCTGCGCCCGCCTTCTCCGTCTACTATGGCAGCAACATGCAAAATCAGCCATTCTTTAGTAGAATCTGTGCCTTTAACATATTTGTGATGTTTTGCTATAAACTGACCTAAATGCAATGCAATGATGCTTGAATGCAGCATAAATATGGGTTAAAAAGGGTGTAAATAATAGAACTTTTACACACTCAACATAGTGCCCCTAGATTTGTGAATGGAAAATGTTTTAGAAGTGTTTGGATCCCAAAAGGACTAACCACTTCAACTAAAAAGGATGAAATTGAAAAATGGATTCCTAAGGGGACTAAATTTTGTGCTACTAATGTCTATGGATCCAAAGAAATTTGGATACCAAAAATTACTTGATTGTCTTTTGCTAGGTGTGATGGAGAGTGATCAACAAGTCAAACTTTGAGGGGGAGCTCCATGCACACATAGGAAGAACACTTGAAGAAGGAAGGCTTCACATCCTCCTTTGAGTTCAAGTGTGGTAAAATCTAGTTGCTTTTGCTTTTATTTGATTAATTTTCATTTAAGTCAACTAGATAATCATATATGTTGAACTAACATTCTTATGATGCTTTGAGTAAGGGGGAGCCAATTTTTAAAACCAAATTATTATTTTTGTCAATTTTCACCTCTATTGTTATTTTGAACTTAATGTTTTAAATTCTTTTTTGATATAACAAAAAGGGGGAGAAATGGTTTGAAAAATTGAATTTTCAAATGAATAAGGTGGATATTTATTTGATTTCATATCTTTAATCTCTTATTCACATTTTTAAAGTTAAAGGGGGAGAATCCCAAACAATTTTTCAAGTGAGTTTTATTATATCAAAAAGAGGGAGATTGTAGAACTAATGTTTTGATATAATAATTGAAAAATGTTTTGGACTAATTTGAAAATGTTTTGGACTAATTTGAATAGAATTTAAAACTTGGTTTTAAGTCCAAACAACTTGAATTTATGTTTGAGGTATTTTAAGAGGTTTTTGGCAAGACTTTTTCCATGTTTTTAAATAGCCAAACTTGTGTTTTCAAAGTACCCGTACCGATACGGTCCAACCCGTATCGATACCTTTTTGCCCCAGTTTGGTCACTGCCAAAACCCGTATCGAAACAGCCTTGGCAGTTTTGATACGAATCAGGATCGTTTCGATACGCCTGGTAAGCGTACCGATCCCCTTTCAACCACCCCAATGGATACTTTCCCAACGGTCATTTAAAAGTGAACCCGTACCGATACGCCCTCAAGCGTATCGATACGCCCAGGCTAGCAAGAGCCCAATGGCTAGTTTCTGATGAAAGCCGTACTAATATGGATCCAAGCGTATCGATACGAATGGCTGTAGAACAACATTAATGAAGGGAAATAAAGTCCTCAACGGCTCCAAATCATCCCCAACGGCTAGTAACGGCTACAAACTCAATTGGGAGTATAAAAGGACCTCCAAGCATCTTGTAATGGCGAATGCTTTAATTGTTACAACATTATGATGTCAAAATTTGTCTAGAGCTTAAATTGTTTATTTCTTGCTTAGACAACACTTGTGAGCTTACATTGTTAAAATTGCTCAAGTGTTTAGGTTTTGGGTGAGTGCTTAGAATTGCAAACAAACACCTATTAGAGGGATTTTTGGTTTGCTAAGTCTTTCTTTGTACAAGAGAGTGTTTCCTCAAGCTTTGGGTAGAAAGCTTTGACGGTTGTAAAGGTTGCCTCCATAGCCTAGAAAAAGGGACGAAATTCTTAGTGAATTTGTTTGGAAATCCTTAGTGGGGAGCTAAGGTAGTGGATGTAGACCTTGGTTAGAAGGTTGAACCACTATAAATCCTTGTGTCAAATTGCCTAATTTTCACCTCCCACTAAAACACCCAATTATCCAACTTCTCCACACTTGGCGAGCAAGAACGGTTGATCGAATCGAGCCCCTAAAATCTCAACAATGATTTATTAAAAGCTGGCATGGCTTGAATAGCATGAAAACCAGGCATCCCTTGCCAACACTCATCATTCATTTTAAAACTCTCTTTGCCAACGTTGTTGTCTTTTATTTCCTTCCTTTCAACTTGGTTTCAAAACCAACTTCAAAACAAACAAAATTTTCTTTAACAAGTAAAATGAGTAAGCAATTAAACTCTTGACCAATCCTTGTGGGATCGATAACTCAGCTTACTACTCTATTACTTGGAAAACCGTGTATACTTGCACACAAAAGACTCTTTCTTGGCACTGTTTATTCATTACCAACACATTTTCACCCTTTTTGCCAAGCTCTCTCACGAGTCCAACAAGTTTTTGGCGCTGTTGTCGGGGATTGCAAAGAAGTTTATTGTTTTGGTTTTACTTGTTTATGTTTATTTCACTTATCTGTTTTGTTTAGTGTATTACCAGGAACTGTCCTACATACTATCAACCATTTGACCTTGAAATTGAATGAACCTACCACAGATTGAAAAGGAAAATCAGAGAGATGGCTCAAAATGGTAATGGAGGAGTAGAGGGTTTCCCACATAATCAAGGAGATCCACCTATACATGGAGGGATATCGGCTTCCCCTGCCGCACCTATAGTGGACGATGCCATAGATAGACCAATACGAGAACACTCGGCACCAAACATTGATAACCTGATGCCATGAGTGATTGGCGCCAAGGTAAATGCATCAAAATTTGAACTTAAGCCAGTAATGATTTAAACTCTTTTGAATGTAGGCCAATTTGATGGAGCACTTACTGGAGACCCAAGGCAACACTTGAAGCAGTTCATGGAGATTTGCCAGCTATTTCAGCAGCCTAGAGTATCAGAGGATACTATGAAGCTGAAATTATTCACTTTTTCCTTGAGAGATAGAGCCAAGACTTGGCTCAATTCTTTGCCACCTGGTTCAGTCACCTCATGGAGGGATCTATGCCAGAAGTTTCTGACACGTTTTCAGCCGCTAGCACTCACTGCCAAGCTACGTGTTGAGATTATTACATTCAGTCAGACTGAGGATGAAACCTTATATGATGCTTGGGAAAGATTTAAAGATCTGTTGAGAAGGTGTTCTATGCATGGATTTCCAAATTAGACCCAAATACAAACTTTCTACAATGGATTAAATGCACAAACAAGGATTGTTGTTGATGCTTCGACAACCGGTTCATTGCTTGACAGGAACTATACGAAGGCTGTGGGTATCCTTGAGAGAATTTCCATTAATAATTTTGAGTACCTCATTGCCAGGTTAGGTACCGAAAATAAAACTAGTGGGAAATTGAAGGTTGATGAACTAACATCCATCCATACTGAGATTTCTAACCTCACTAGTATGGTGAGAACATTGCAAAAGAACAATGAGCCTCAAGAAGTGAAGGCATTAGAACCATTCTACACCATCTATGGAGAGAGCCACCATGTGGATGATTGCCTTGCCAACCCTGAGTCGATAAATTATGTTGGCAACATAAATCACAATTTTAATCCTAACTCAAATACTTATAATGCATGATGGAGGCAACACCCGAACTTAGCTTGGGGAAATCAAGGATCCAACTAATACAATGCCCAACAACATAACAACAATGCCCAACGTCGAAACAATGCCATGCAAGGAGTCAATCAGAATGTTGTTCCATAGTGGGCACAAAATAATTTTCATGTAGGGCAAAGAAGCAACCAGGGGACTTTGACATAATACATGGAGAGGAATGATGCCACTGTCCAGAGTTTGGTAGATTCGATGTGAAACTTGGAGGTTCAGATTGGGCAAATTGCCAATGCACTCAGCAACAAACCCCATGGAGCTTTGCCAAGTGACACAGAAGACGCCAAGCAGAGAAACAATGAACAATGAAAAGACGTAACACTTCGGAGTGGTAAGCAATGCGAGGCTGAGACATCCATCAAACCAATCAGTTCATTGTCAAAAGGAAGAGAAAAGACCAGTAATGTACCACAAGAGCCGGATAACAAAGAAGAGGATGGAAGCATTGCCAGCCATCAGACTAGTGTCAATAAGTAGACTGGTGCCAGTGAGAAAAATGATGCCAAAAAATAGTCTGATACCAGCGAACTGTTGGCAAAGCTAACAGAACCAATATATATTTACTCACCGTCACCGAAAGGTTATAGAAGCATAAGAAGGATCAACAATTTAAGCGTTTCTTGGCAATACTAAAGCAATTGCATATCAATCTTCCATTAGTGGAAGCACTCGAGCAGATGCCCAATTACGTGAAATTCATGAAAGATGTCTTGTCCAAATAAGGAAATTGGGAAACTTTGAGACTGTATCCCTTACTGAAGGATGCAACGCCGGGATACTCAATTGGTTGCCACCAAAATTGAAAGATCCAGGGAGTTTCACTTTCTCGTGCACCATTGACAATAGATTCATGGGTATGGCACTATGTGACATGGGGGCTAGCATTAACTTGATGCCGATGTTGGTGTTCATGAAGCTTGGTATTGAATCAAGGCCCACTACCGTGACACTTCAGTTGGCGGATCAATCTTTCGCACATCCTAAGGGTAAGATTGAGGATGTGTTGGTAAAGGTAGATAAATTCATATTTCCAGTCGACTTTATTGTTTTAGATTATGAAGCTGATGCTAATATCCCAATTATATTGGGAAGACCTTTTCTTGCTATTGGTAGTGCTTTGATTGATGTACACAAAGGAGAATTAACAATGCACATGAATGAGCAATGATAACTGCTTGGATATCCTTGTTTTCATACCTTTTTGCTATAGCATTTGCATGTTCTTGAGCTCATATCATAGCATTTAGATTGCATTTAGGTTGCATTTTCTTCTTCTGGGTGCATCTTTACTTTTGCTGGTTATTAGTCCATGTTGAGGGGTACTACTCGGAAGGTTGGTTTTGGGTTTGATGATGCGCAGGAAGGGAGTCTTGCGAGAGAAAGCTGGAGCCGAGAATTGTTATAGCATAGTGGAAGTGGATATTTGACAACACGTGAGTTGTGAGAAGCACGTGAGCTGCAGAAGCACGTGAATATGCAGAAAAGGACAACCTGACATGTGCAGCAGCCGGTATCCACCTGCAGACTATCCTCCTTGTCCCCTCGTGGCAGAGCTTGTCGCTGGATATTCCTTGTGATCATCAAGGAATCTTTAGGGCACAAAACCCTAGAGGCCTCCACTATATAAAGAAGAAGGAGGAAGAGAGCAAAGAGAGAGAAAGTTACGAGAAGAGAGAAGCGTTCATCTTCATCTTCTCCACATGGTGTCCTCCATCGTTGAAGCTCCAAGGAGTGGCCTCGCTGGCCTCGAGAGAGGCGGTGGGCCTAAGACAGTCGGGCAGTCCATGGCAGAGAGGGAGATTACCTTTCTTTCTGTCGCTTTAGCATTTCCTTTTCATATCTATGAAACCGGTAAATTGATTTTGATATAACTAAATAATTTAAGGACTAAATTGAAAAATCGAAAATGAATTTTTAAGTCCTCAAAACCTCTCTATATATTTAAAGAAAAATGTTTAAGTCAAAACCTCAACTTGTCAAATGTTTAAGTCAAAACCTCAACTTGTCAAATGTTTTCTAAGTGTTTACCAAGCCAAAACAGTGATTTTCGAGTCACCGTTTCGGAACGGCCATTAGGCATTCTGGAATAGTTTTGAAACTATTAATCTTTGTTTCAGAACGGGTTTCGAAATGGATGAAGAACATCGGAACGGTTTGACCCATTTCAATACGATAGTATCGAAATGACCTTAAACGTTTCGAAATGGAATTCAAACTTGGTTTTAAAAATATGTCTGTTGAAGTTTTCAACTGAATTTAAACTTGTCGTTAAGGCGTATCGAAACGCTTCCAAGCCGTTTCGATACAGGCTTTGACAGTGGTAAAATGTTTCGAAACGAGTTTCGAAATGGGCTCTTAGCGTATCAAAACGATCATGCCCGTTTCGGTACGGTTTATTTATTACACCCCAACGACTTTTTTATTTTGGTCTGTTTTGATATAGGATCGGGCGTTTCGAAACGATTGGTTGCAGACTACATTTATAGAGGGAAGATAACATCCCAACGGTTATATTGATGAATGCAACAACCCCAACGGCTAGAATTCAATGAGAAGGTATAAAAGGGACCTCTAAAAGCTCCAGCAACAACTATTGATCTCCAAAGCATTATCCAAACATCAAAGCCAAGCACTTGTGCCAAAATCCCATTATTTCTTGTAAACTCCAATTGTGAAATTGTAATTTCCATTCTTATCTATTTAATTGGGTTAAGTGCTTGTAAAAGGGCTACATTTTGTATTAAGAGATAGATACTTGTTTTAGCCTTCAACTTTTTTGTATTTCTTGTGTGAGGATTGGGTGAAATTTTGGGTAGAAAATTTGACCGGTATTGTAAAGGTTACCTCCTTAGCCTAGAAAAGGGGAAGACCAATTAGTGGATTGTTGGAAAATCCTTAGTGAAGCTAAGGTAGTGGATGTAGAGTTTGATTGGAACTTGAACCACTCTAAATTATCTTGTCTATCATTTTTAATTTTCCATTGCACCACCAAAGTTCTAAAAATCCAATTCACCCCTCTTGGCTTATATTGTTTCATTGGTCCACTCAACAATTGGTATTAGAGCCTACCTCTTTGAAGGATTAACAACCACAAGAGGAGTTCCTAAGAAGAGTGTGATCAACCACAAATCAAGTCATGGCTTCTACCTCCGGGTCAAACTTGTACGAGTCTCAATCAACCACCAAATCGCCTTTCTTCAACGGTGATAACTACCCCTTTTGGAAGAACCGAATACGCCTCTTCATTAAATTCAACGATTATCTAGTTTGGGATGTCATTGAAGATGGTCCCTATATTTCGATGAAGAGAGACGACGAAGGAAGATTGGTGTTAAAGAAGAAAAATGAGATGAGTGAAGAAGAGAGAAAGAAGATTCAAATCAATGATAAAGCTCTTCAGATGTTGTTTTGCTCTTTCAGTCCCAACATCTACTCCAAAGGTTCCTCTATCGAAAGTGCTAAGGAAGTGTGGGATACACTTGAGACCACTTATGAAGGAACAAGTGATGCGAAGGAGACAAAGATTGGAATTCTCAATCTTAGCTATGAGAATTTCAAAATGGAGTCTGACGAAACCGTGTCAAAGATGTTTGATTGTTTCTCAACAACCGTCAACGGGCTAAAGGGTTTTGGAGAGATAATCTTGGAAGAAAAACTAGTCCGAAAGCTACTCTACTCACTTCCCGAGTCTTGGGATGGGAAGAGAACCGCTATCATTGAGGCCAAAAATTGGAAGACACTTAAGCTTGATGAGCTAGTGGGTTCTCTCCTAACTCATGAGATAATGAAGCAAGGAAGGGAAGATGAAAGGAAGAAGGAAGAGAGAAGAGTGGAGAAGCTAGAGGTAGATAAGAAGATGATAGAAGTGGCTCTCAAAGCTTCACTACATGAGGAGAGCACTTCTAGTGAGGAGGAAGACCTAGAAGAATTGGCTATGATAGCCAAAAGGTTCTCACGGTTTATGAGGTCCAACCGAGGAAGGAAGATTCAAAGAAAAATGGACTTCAAAACCAAAAACAAAGAAGAAGAGAGGTATCAAATCATTTTCTTTGAGTGCAAAAAATCGGGTCATATTCGTTCAGAGTGCCCTCAACTCAAGAAGAAGGGCTTTAAGAAGAAGAAGAAGCTCAAAGCCAAGCTTTCTACTTGGAGTGATGAGGAGTCATTCGATGATGAGGAACACGAAGTGGCCAATCTTTGCCTCATGGCTCTTGAGGATGATTCCTCCATGGTAACCTCTAACTCATCATCTTTTAATTTTACATTTGATGAATTGCATGATGCTTATGATGAGTTACAAGAGGTATATGATGAGTTAGTTGAGAAGTATAAAGAATCGGTCATAAGAAATAAAAAGATTATTTCGGAATTAAATGCTAAAAATGACCCACTTTCTCAAGCTAAATTAAAATTTGAGAAAAAGATCTTAGGTTTACAAGATGAACTTAAATTCTTTCAAAATGAAAATGTAGACTTAAACAATCTTATTTCTCAATGCAATAGTGAACACCAAAGGGTGTTAGATGAGCTTAACAAGCTCAAGAAGTCTTTCAAAAAAGTTGGTAATGTGAAAAATGAGATAGGTGAATCCCCTAGAATTAACCAACCTAAGAGAAAGACATATAACTACAAACAAAGTGGCTTCCATAGGCATAATAGAACTAAGAAAATTAGAAATGTATGGGTTCCTAAGGAACTCGTCAAGTCTAATAATGTTGTTGCTATGTCACCTTGGATTCCTAAGGGAACCAAGCTTTTGAGAGCTAACACTCCTGGACCCAAAATGATTTGGGTACAAAAAATGAAAGCTTAATATCTTTGTTTGTAGGGGGCATTGCTACAAGGCCAAAGCATAAAGTCAAAAATCTTGGTACCTTGATAGTGGATGCTCGAGGCACATGACCGGAGACAAGAGTCGATTCATGGACTTAAAGCCAAAAAGTGGAGGAGTAGTAACATTTGGTGACAACTCCAAAGGCCACATTAAAGGTATTGGATCGATAGGTAATCACTCTACTATTCTCATTGAAAATGTTTTATATGTCGATGGTCTAAAACATAATTTATTGAGCATTAGTCAATTATGTGACAAAGGGTTTAATGCCTTATTTGATAAAAATGGGTGCAAAATTGTTGACATTAGATCAAATAATATAATGCTCATTGGTCATCGCATAGGTAATATATACATGGTGCATTTAAATGACATTCATACATTACATGCATGTTTTGTTGCACAAAATGAAAATGATGCATGGCTATGGCATAGGAAACTAGGACATGCTAGCATTAGTGTTTTAGAAAAATTAGTTTCCCTAGATCTAGTTAGAGGTTTGCCCAAAATTAAGTTCTCAAATGACAAAATTTGTGATGCATGCTCTAAGGGTAAACAACATAGATCATCATTTAAATCCATTAATGATGTTTCTACAAGTAGGTGTTTACAACTTATTCACATGGATTTATTTGGGCCTATTAGAACTATGAGCTTGGGTGGTAAATCGTATGCATTTGTACTTGTTGATGACTATTCTAGATTTACTTGGGTTCTATTCTTAAGTACTAAAGATGAGGCTTTAGAAAAATTCATCAGATTTTCAAAATTAAATCAAAATGATCTTGAACTTAAAATTTCTCATATTAGAAGTGATCATGGAACCAAATTTCAAAATCTAGGTTTTGAAGAGTTTTTAAATGAAATGGTATTAACCATAATTTTTCGGCTCCTCGAACTCCTCAACAAAATGGGGTAGTTGAGAGGAAAAATAGGACTTTACAAGAAATGGCTAGAACCATGCTTTGTGAAAACAATTTACCTAAATATTTTTGGGCGGAAGCCACAAACACCTCTTGCTACATTGTAAACCGAGTAATGATTAGGCCACTTTTAAAGAAAACACCATATGAGATTTTAAAATCTAAAAAGCCTAACATTAGCTATTTTCATCCATTTGGTTGCAAGTGTTTTGTTTTAAACAATGAGAAAGATAACTTAGGTAAAATTGATGCTAAAAGTGATGAAACTATTTTCTTAGGTTATTCCTTAAACTCTAAAGCCTATGGTGTACTTAATAAGATAACTTTAGTAGTAGAAGAGTCTATTCATATTGTATTCGATGATAACCTCCTTCCGAGGAAGGATTCTTGTGATGATGATGTAGGAATCCTTGATGCCTTTGATGGAGGACAAACTTCAAAGGAGGATGAGATTCCAACGAAAGAAGAGGATACACCGGATCCACCTCTTGAAGCCTTGAAGGACTTGGCTCTTGAGGAAAAGGAAGTGAGCTACCCAAGGGAGTACAACTATGTCAAAGCTGGTGAAATCTTGGGTGATCCATCCAAGGGGATAACTACTTGATCTTCTCTTAAACTCATGAATCATGTTGCTTTTATCTCATGCATAGAGCCTAAGAACATTAAAGAAGCATTAAAAGATGACTTTTGGATTATGGCTATGCAAGAAGAGTTAAATCAATTTGAGAGAAGTAGTGTATGGACATTAGTTGAAAGGCCTAGTAATCAATCTACTATAGGAACTAAATGGGTATTTAGGAATAAACTAGATGAGAGTGGTAACATTGTGAGAAATAAAGCTAGATTAGTTGCTCAAGGTTACACTCAAGAAGAGGGGATAGATTTTGATGAAACCTATGCACCCGTAGCTAGAATGGAAGCCATTAGGATGTTGCTTGTATATGCATGTTATCATGATTTCAAGCTTTTTCAAATGGATGTTAAAAGCGCATTTTTAAATGGTTTTATAAATGAGGAAGTGTATGTGGAACAACCACCGAGTTTTGAAGATTCAAAATTTCCAAATCATGTTTTCAAACTAACTAAAGCACTTTATGGTTTTAAACAAGCTCCTAGAGCTTGGTATTAAAGACTTTCAAACTTTTTGATTGAAAAAGGTTTTGAAAAAGGTAAGGTGGACACTACACTTTTCATAAAAAGGTATAAGAATGACATCTTATTAGTACAAATATATATTGATGATATTATTTTTGGATCTACTAATGAGTGTCATTGCAAAGAGTTTGCTAAGTTAATGCAAGGTGAATTCGAGATGAGCATGATGGGGGAGCTCTCATTCTTTTTGAGACTCCAAATCAAGCAAAGGAAGGATGGCACCTTCATCAATCAAGTAAAGTACATCAAGGATATGCTCAAGAAGTTTGGCTTGGAGAATGCAAAGCCTCAAGCCACAACCATGAGCTCATCTACAAAGCTTGACAAAGATGAAGGATGTAAGTGTGTTGACTCTAAGCTTTATCGCTCTATGATTGGATCTTTGCTTTACCTTACCGCAAGTAGACCAGATATATTGTTTAGTGTTTGCTTGTGTACTAGGTTTCAAGCTAGTCCTAGAGAGTCTCACCTTATAACCGTTAAGAGAATCTTTAGGAACCTTAGAGATACCCCTTGTTTAGGTCTTTGGTACCCTAGAGACTCAACCTTCAACCTTCATGCTTATTCGGATGTGGATTATGGGGGTGTAAAATCGATAGGAAGAGTACTTCGGGAACATGTCAATTCTTAGGTAGTATGCTCATATCTTGGTTCTCTAAGAAACAAAATAATGTAGCTCTATCTACCACCAAAGCCGAGTACATATCCTTGGGGAGTTGTTGTGCTCAAGTCCTTTGGATGAAGCAACAACTCTTAGATTATGATATTAAAGTTGAAACCATACCCCTTAAGTGTGATAACACTAGTGCCATATGCTTAACTAAAAATCCCATCCAACACTCTAGAACCAAACATATAGAAATAAGGCATCATTTCATTAGAGATCATGTCCTTAAGGAAGATGTTGCTATAGAGTTCGTTGACACCTTAAACCAACTAGCGGACATTTTTAAAAAGCCTTTGGATAAGGAGCGTTTTTGGTCTCTTAGGAGAGAGTTAGGTTTAACAAGCCTATCTTGACCTTTTAGGACCTTTTTGTGCTTAAATTGCTTGATTTCTTGAAAATGCCATGTTTATGTGTTTCTACTCCTAATTTCATCCATGCTAATAGTTAGGGGGTATGTTTTTGTTTATACATGTCTTTCCTGCTCATTCATGTCATTTATGCATATAGGACTTCATGAAATTAATTTTTCTGCAATATTAGAGTCTCATCTGCACCTCCAGGCCTAGGTGTATCGAAACGGGTCCAACTGTTTCGATACGGGTGCCTTAAAAGAGTAATCTATGACTAGGGTGTTCTGAAACGCCTTAAAAGGGTTTCGAAATGATTTGCCTCTGCCAAGAAGTATATCGAAACGAGTTTCGATACGGGTCAACACGTGGCATTCAATACGGTCAAAGCCGTATCAGAACGGTTAACTAGACTCGAAATGTTAGTCAATGTTTCGGTACCCACGTTTCGGAACGATCGTGCCTGTTCTGAAACGGGTATGCGGACAACTTTAAAAGGGGTCTTTAATGACAAGTTCACTTTTAATCAAAACTCTTCAAAAACCCTAAAAACCCTAACCCAATTTTCTCCTATAAAAACCCTCTAAACCTCATTATTTTTCATCAAATCTTGAGGGCTTTTACACACTAACTCAAGTCTAAGCAAGCCTCAACAATCTTGTGCAAGATTTCCCATTCATTCATCCAAAATCCCCATCTAAGGTATATTTTCTTCTTTTTTCTTTTTCCTTTGATTTTATTCGAAATTTAGGTTAGAAAATTTTAATTTTGTATAGATTATATTTTTTGCATCTTGGGTTTTTCAAAACTTGTAATTTTTTTTTTCAAAATTTTAAACTTTTTGGTTCGAATATATTATTTTTTACTCGTATATTTTTCAGTTTTTCAAAAGTTGTTTTCTCTTAAATTTTTTAAAGTCTTTTTAAACCTAAATGGGATTTTTCATTGGATTGAATTGAGGATATTCATGCATACACTTCAATTTTTAAAATTGCTTGCTCTATGTTTTTAGGATTTTTCAATGGAAAGCGCTAACAAGAAACGTAAGACGGGTCAATCGATTGAAGCTTCAGGTCAAGCCAATATCCGTCCTAATCTCACCCAACTTTTTCTCAAAAGTCTTTGGACTCCAGAGATGAAGGATCGTTTCTCTTACGTCAAGGATATTGTCGTTCGTCGCGAGCGTGTTGTTGATGTCCCATTCCTTGATTCTGAGCATTTCGCTTTCCGCTATCTAGAGCGTTTTCAAGAATGGAACTTCATGGCTTTCTTGAACATACTAGATATTATCTACAAGCACATGGTTCTCATTTTCTATTCAAATGCCTAGTTCGTTGATAATGAAGATCACTCCGAAGTCATTGGCATTGAGTCATATCTCTTGGGGAGGAAGTTCGTTATCAACATATCCTTTTTAGGGAATGCTCTTGGGCTTAAGAACGAAGGCATTGAGGATGAGACCCACTTTGGTGCTCACACCGGTTCCATGCTTTCTTTGGACGCTCATGACCGTTTCCTTCACTTGATGATTTCATGGTTTATCTGCCCTTCCGGAGGTAAATTCTCTCATATTCGTCAAGTTGATTATTTTTGGCTAGAGTGCTTTCGCTGAGGAGAATGGCCAAATCTTGTCAAGATTATGTTCACCGAGATGGTCAATAATGTGAAGCTTCGTGAAACCGATGCTCTTAAATCCTTCACTTATGGGACTGTTTTGAGCTACATATTTGGCATGCTCAACTTTGATTGCTCCTATGATTCTCCGGAACCCCGTAAGAACAAGATTGATAAATCTTCTCTCCACAAGTCCGGGTTCTATTACACTCTTGGCCAATGGGAACGAGTTGATAGGCATGCCCCTCCACCTCAAGTTGCACCACAACCTCAAGCTTCGGGTCCTAACAATGAAGCTCTTATGACTTTCCTCACCGAGAAGTTCAACACGATGGAGTCGGATCTTGGTGCTATCAATACTCGTTTGCAATCCGTGGAGGATCGTCCCACCACCCTTGAGAATCAACATCAATCGATGAACTTGTCATTCTCTACCTTCTATGGTCAATGGATGACCTTTCGTTGCTCTCAAGCTAAGAACAATAATGATTCTTCGGATGTTGATGGTGATGATGAAGAGGCTTAGGGTCTTTATTGCATCTCATATTAGATTATCATATTAGAACTAAGTTTGCACCTCTATTTTATTTATGTTTTATGAACCTATGCTTTGATTGTTTTGTTTGGGATTGAGCTTTAAACTTTATTGTTTTAAGTTTTATGTTTGGATATTTGAATTATATGAATCTATATTATGTTGTTTATTGCTTTTAACCTTGTTTCTTCTCTTGTTGAGCCTTGTTTATTATTCTTTTCGATCTAACAAAAAGGGGGAGAAGTAATATAAGAGCCAAAAAAAAATTTAGTCGGTTTTGAGTTTTAAAACATGAATTTTAAATCCTTTCAAAAACTTTAAAAACCCATCTTAATTTGAGGGGGAATTAGAACGTCTTCAAAAATTCAAAACTCTTAAAAATTCTAACTTGGTTTTGTTATATCAAAAAGGGGGGGATTGTGAAACCGATAAATTGATTTTGATATAACTAAATAATTTAAGGACTAAATTGAAAAATGGAAAATGAATTTTTAAGTCCTGAAAATCGCTCTATATATTTAAAGAAAAATGTTTAAGTCAAAACCTCAACTTGTCAAATGTTTTCTAAGTGTTTATCCAGCCAAAACAGTGATTTTTGAGTCATCGTTTCGGAACGACCTTTGGGCGTTCCGGAACAGTTTTGAAACTATTAAGCTCTATTTTGAAACAAGTTTCTAAATGGATGAAGAACATCAGAACGGTTTGATCCGTTTCGATACGGTAGTATCGAAACGACCTCAAACGTTTCGAAACGGAATTCAAACTTGGTTTTAAAAATATGATCGTTGAAGTTTTCAACTGAATTTAAACTTGTCGTTAAGGCGTATCAAAACGCTTCCAAGTCGTTTCGATACAGGCTTTGACAGTGGCAAAATGTTTCGAAACGAGTTTCGAAATGGGCTCTTAGCGTATCAAAACAATCGTGCCCATTTCGGTACGGTCTATTTATTACACCCCAACGGCTCTTTCTATTTTGGTCTGTTTCGAAACAGGATCGGGCGTTTCGGAATGGGTGGTTGCAAACTGCATTTATGGAGGGAAGATAACATCCCAATGACTATATTGATGAATGCAACAACCCCTACGGCTAGAATTCAATGAGAAGGTGTAACGCCCCGGTTTTGGGCTTAGAAGTTTTGGGCGTTGACCGGTTCGGTCAAAGTGCTATTCGAATATAAAAAGGTGAAATTAGGAAAGCCTAGTTCGGGTTGCATTAAAAATATGGAAAAATGTTCTAAAATCCTCTTTTAATATATATAAGTGAACTGTGAAATCAATTTTGCAAAATGTGGTTTGGAAGGGTGACATTTTGGCTAGTGACCAAAATGTAATTTTTGAAAACTGTGTGACTGTTTTAGAAAGGATTGAAACTTTGAATCTTTAAGGAGCTATTTACCCAAAGGGAGTTTCTCCAGATTTTTCTAAGATATTTTATGATTTAATTCTGAGTTTTAAACAAAAGAAAAGTGGAGGGAAGTTATTTTCCATTTTCAACTAACTTTTCCAATTTTCCTTTTCTCTCATTTTCTCTCAACCCAAACATTCTCTCCAGAGCTTTTTCCTCTGATTTTGTCACCTAAATACCTCTTTTCAATTCTCTTTGGATTCCTAATCATCTCATCAACAAAACCTCACCAATTGCTAATTGGATTTTCAAGATTTTGGTTCTAAAAAGGGAGAAACTCAAGTTTGGAGGTAAGAACGTCCTTCTCCTCTAAACTCTCAGTTCTTTACTGAAATTCCTAAGTTCTCAATCCTTAATTGATGTTTTATAAGTGGTTTTAAAGTTGTGTAATGGATCTTGGCTTAAAATGCAAAATTTGATGATTTTTGATGGATTTTCGTTTGATCTGATTTGGCTGTGTTTTAAGGTGTTAATTTGATGATAAATGAATGTTAATTTGATAAGGAATTGAGTTTTAATTAATGCAATCCCGGATAGGTTGAATTTCCTAAGTGTAGCTTGAGATTCTTGGTTGTTTTTGGAATGATCTTGTGGATCTGTTGTTGCTGGAGGTATAAGGATGTTGTTAGGTTCTTTTTAGATGCTAAATGATGTTAAAGGATGTTTAGTTTTGATGGATTTTGGCTGGGCATTGTTGAGGAGTTGTTTGGATGCATTTTCGGTTGTGTTTGGTGGCCGAAAATGGAGTATGGATAAGAGCAGCGAGTTTAGGTGCTTTCATTGAAGCTATTAATGCATGATGATGCATTAATCCTCTGCTTTGATGTGTTTAAAATAGGGGAGTCATCTTTGGATTCAAGTGGTGGTGATCCGGAAGCTTGATTTGTGTTTCGGCAAGAGGCTAAACGGAATCGGTGAGTGGAATTTGGTTTTCGGCTTTGAAACCAGTGTTTTGGAGGTTTGGGAGCTTAGTTTAAGTCTAAGCAACTTAGCTAAGCTCAAGAGTAAGTTTTCGGAAAAACTCTCTTGGTGATGGCCATGGTTTTGGTTGTAATGCAATGTGTTGTTTTCATGATTTTAAATCTGTTTTGAAAGCATATCTAGCATGTTTATTTGCTGAGATTTTAAGCCATGTGTTGAAGGAAGCTCAAGGTAAGAGTTCCTTGTTTTTGAACATTGTCTAAATGTGGTTTAATGCTTAAAGATGCACGATGTTTATGGCTTGGTTTAATGCTTTAAAACAGTGGATATATTGATGATAATGATGCATATTGGCAAGTGATGGTTAAGGTCACAAAGGTGGTTAAAAGTCCTTGTGTGAGCCTTGTATTGTTAAGAACATCAAGGTGGTTAAAAGTCCTTGGATGGTTCTTGGTTAAGATCACAAAGGTGGTTAAAAGTCCTTGTGTGGATCTTGGAAAGTTTAAGAACAACATGGTGTTTAAAAGTCCATGGTTGGTTCTTGGTTAAGGCTCAAGGTGGTTAAAAGTCCTTGTAAGCCTTGGTTACTTAAGAACTCCAAGGTGTTTAAAAGTCTTTGGGAGATTCTTGTTAAGGACACAAAGGTGGTTAAAAGTCCTTGTGTGGTCCTTGCCATGGTGTTTAAAGGTCCATGGGTCCATGGTGTTTAAAAGTCCATGGGGATAAGATCACAATGGTGTTTAAAAGTCCATGTGTGGATCTTATGTGAAATGTATCACTTGTTGCCAATATGACTTGTTATGAACTTGAAGCATGAGATGCTTGTATAAAATGTTTAAGAGCATGTTTAATGTTGCTTGAGGCATGATTTATAAATGAGTTTTATAAATGCATTATTGAATGGTTTTAATGAGCATTCCTCACTAAGCTTTTGCTTACGCTCTCTCTCTTTTTCTTAAACCAATAATGCAGAGCATTAAAGTGCATTGAAGACAGCAAGGAAGGAAGGCAATCAAGTGGAAATTAAGCTCAAGTACGGAAAGGTTTTCTTATACACTTTTAGCTTTTGGCATTTGGCAATGGGGGACCTATGTGGATGTTTTGGGAGATGTTTTGAACTCCCTAAGTTGTTTAATGTTGTTAAGATTGCTGGATTTTGTAATTGGCCATTATGTGTTGGTTTGGAGGTTTTAGTGCATGAATGGTTTGCTTGAGTAGGAAGCATGCATTTAGATTTGGGGCTTTTCATATATGATGATATAATGATAAATGGTTGATGCAAATATGTCTCTTGTATGTTGTATGAGTTGCTGGTAAAGTTTGGTAGCATTTGGAGCATGATTGGTTGGTCAATTGTGTGTTTAAGCAAGCAATTTTCTGCACTCTGTGCAGGCCGTATCGGAACAGTGGCTACCGTTTCGGAACGGGTGCCTTGTAGTAGCTCAGGCGTCCAAAACGGGAGACACCGTTTCGAAACAGAAAGCCCTCTTCCAGCCCTCGTTTCGAAACACGTTGCAGAACGGCCCCGCGTTTCGAAACAGGCTCTCCCTGTTTCGGAACATCCGACCGTTGGGGGCTGACATTGGCAGTTAAATGTTTTGGAATGGTTGCATTTTGGTCCTGAAACTTGTTTGTGCAATTGTATGAGTTTGGGATGTCCGTTTGGGCTGAAATTTGACAGAGAAGCATGAAACTTGACTAATTATAAGTTGGTAACATTAATTTGGGTTAAGACCTCATAATTTATAGAATTTACAATTTGGTCCCTAAAGTTGTAAATTGTTCAATTGGGTCCCTGTTTGATCTCTGATGTTTATGATCTTTGAGCATATTGTTTGAGTGATCATAACTAGGGTTAATGTGCATCTAGAAAAGTTTAAAAAGAAAAAAAAGGGTCGTTAATCAAGGTTGACTTTCGGGTTGACTTTGGTTTTCCCCGTGTGACTTTCTTAATTCGGGTCAACCGTCTAGGCCGGGTTAAGGGGTTTACATTTGGTGGTATCAGAGCTGAGTTTTCGAGTAATTGAGAGTGAATGTGTGCATGATTGAAGTATGTATGCTATGTATGCTTGTTGAGTGAAAGCATGATGAGTGGTTTGTAAATTTGATGCAATTGAGTTGTATGCTGTGGTGAAGCATGTTGTGGGTACCCATTGCCAAATCAAAGCTAATGAAATGAAGTTGATTTTAAGTGAAAATGAGCTTGAGTACTTGGATTGCTTACCTTGCTGGACCTAACTTTGTTTATTGCATTGTGATTGCATGGTTAGAGTATGGCCCCTCGTAGAGAGTTGAGGAGTAATGTGCGAGCTACGGCTCCGAATGAGAATGAGAATGAGGAGAATGCGGGAAGTGCGGTGTTACCTCCTCCACCTGGTGGTGGTGGTGCTGAGGGTGAAAGAGCTGAAGCTGCAGCTGGTGCTGGGGTCGCTGGACCTGAGGTTGGTCAGGGGCAAGCTATGCCTGACATGACGATGTTGGTGCAAGCTATTGCTGGTGCTTTTCGAGCGGCAGTAGCTGGAGCTCAAGGAGCTGGGCATCAGGGAGATGCTGGAGTGAGACTACCCTTGGAGTGCTTACGCAGTCTAGGTGGGACTGAGTTCAGGGGTTTGTCTGCGGAAGGTTCTGAATCCTGGATGGAGAGTACCAAGAGGATCTTGGGTCAGATGAGTTGCACTGATGTGCAAAAGCTGGGTTGTGTAGTATCTTTACTACATGATGATGCTTATACGTGGTGGACGACCACTATAGCTGGGATGGAGGAAGCTGACATAACTTGGACATTCTTCCAGAATGTGTTCAAGAGGAGGTATCTTGGTGTAAGGTACCTGGATGAAAAGAAGCGAGAGTTCATGTCTCTTACTCAGGGGAGCATGACTGTGGCTGAGTATGAAGTGCAGTTTGTTAGACTCAGTCAGTATGCACCTGAGCTGGTACCTGATGAGCGGGCGAGGTGCGAAAGATTCCGTTATGGTTTAGTGACGGATGTGAAGATGTATGTGCTGGCCACCGAGTATGATGATTTTGATGTGTTGGTGGGCCGAGCTAAGGATATTGAGATGAACTTGGGTTTATCTGCTAAAAGTGCTGGTTCTAGTGCTGGAAAGCGAGCAGCTGAGTATAGTTCTGGTGGTGGACGGAACAAGAGGGGACGTGATCAGAAGTATCAGTCCTCGGCCAAGAGAGGTGGGGTGTGCCTGCTCGGGGAGGCAATGCTAGAGCTGATACGAGTGCTTGTTGGATTTGTGGTTCACGTGGTCATATGAAGCGTGACTGTCCTCGTGCTGTGAGGGAGGTGCAAGCTCCTGTTGCGGCAGCTGGTAACGGGTGCTGGAATTGTGGATCTGCGGATCACTTGAGGCGAGAGTGTCCTATGTTGGCTGGTGGCCAAGTGCGTGCTCCTGTTGCTGCTGCACCGCAGAGAGGTCGTGGGCGCGGCCGTGGTAATTTTCAGCGAAGAGATGAAGGTGGTCGAGGAGTGGCCCATGTGGTGGCTATTCAGCCTGAGGGTGGAGGTCAAGCTAGGGTGTATGCTCAGCGGGAGGAGAGGAATGACGCGGATGTGATTGCTGGTACTTTTACTTTGCAATCCTTGTCATTACTTTCCTTGATTGATTCTGGATCTACGCATTCATACATTTTGCGTGAGCATGCTGAATTGCTTGGTTTGCCTGTTGAGTCTTTGGATGTTGGTGTTCGTGTCACTAGTTCTTTTGGTGAGACTGTTGTGACTCGAAAGCTGTATAGAAGATGTTCTTTGGTTGTTCAAGATCGTGTTTTTCATGTTGACCTTATGGAGCTGCCTTTCTATGGTTTTGATGTAATCCTTGGTATGGATTGGCTTGCTGAGCATCGTGCTGTTGTGGATTGTGAAAATAAGCGAGTTTCGCTGAAGCTTGCGGATGATTATGAAGTTGTTGTGGTTGGTGAGAATGTGAAGTTTCTTGCCAATGTGGTGTCTACCTTGGAGGCAAGCAGGATGTTGAGGCAAGGTTGTGAAGCTTACCTAGCTTTTGTAATGAATCCTAGCTCTAAGGAGTTGCGGGTGCAAGATATCAGGGTTGTGAAAGAGTTTCCTGGTGTGTTTCCTGAGGAGTTGCCTGGTTTACCTCCTAATCGCGAGGTGGAGTTTGGAATTGAGCTGTATGAGAATACAACTCCTGTGTCCATTACTCCTTATAGAATGGCACCTAAGGATCTGAAGGAGCTGAAGACGCAGTTGCAAGAGTTGCTTGATCGTGGTTTCATTCGGCCGAGTGTGTCGCCTTGGGGTGCACCGGTTTTGTTTGTGAAGAAGAAGGATGGCACTATGAGAATGTGCATTGATTACCGTCAGCTGAACAAGTTGACTATCAAGAATCGGTATCCTTTGCCGAGAATTGATGATCTCTTTGATCAATTTCGGGGAGCAGTTGTGTTCTCTAAGATTGACTTGAGATCAGGGTATTACCAGTTGAAGGTGAAGGATGTGGATGTGCCTAAGACAGCTTTAAGGACAAGGTATGGGCATTATGAGTTCCTTGTGATGCCGTTTGGTTTAACAAATGCTCCTGCTGCTTTCATGGACATGATGAACCGTGTGTTTCATGAATACCTGGATAAGTTTGTTGTGGTATTCATTGATGATATCCTCGTGTACTCGCGTACTGAGGAGGAGCATGAAGAGCATTTGAGGATTGTGCTGCAAGCTTTGTTGGAGAATCAGCTTTATGCTAAGTTGAGCAAGTGTGAGTTCTGGCTTAAGGAGGTGGTGTTTCTTGGGCATGTAGTTTCTGCTGAGGGGATTCGTGTTGATCCTCAGAAGATTGAGGCGGTGATGAATTGGAAGGTTCCTAAGTCTGTTCATGAGGTTCGTAGTTTCCTTGGTTTGGCGGGATACTACCGGAGGTTTGTGGATGGGTTTCTAAGATTGTTGCACCTTTGACGAAGCTGTTGCAGAAAGATGTTAAGTATGAGTGGACAGAGGCGAGACAACAGGCTTTTGAGAAGCTTAAGGCGGCTTTGACGCAAGCTCCTATCTTGGTTCAGCCTGAATCAGGGAAAGAGTTTGTGGTCTACAGTGATGCGTCCTATGTTGGTTTGGGATGTGTGCTGATGCAAGAGGGTAAGGTTGTGGCTTATGCATCGCGGCAGTTGAAGGTGCATGAGCGCAATTATCCTACGCATGATATTGAGTTGGCTGCAATGGTTTTTGCTCTGAAGATCTGGAGACATTATCTGTATGGTGAGAAGTGTACTGTGTACACGGATCACAAGAGTTTGAGGTATCTGATGTCTCAGAAGGAGTTGAATCTTAGGCAGCGGCGTTGGTTGCAGTTGCTCAAGGATTATGATTTGACGATTGAGTACCATCCTGGAAAGGCTAATGTTGTTGCGGATGCCTTGAGTAGGAAGGTAGCTGTTGAGCTGAGGGCTATGTTTGCCAGTTTGAGTATTTCGCGTGATGGTGGTCTTGTGGCTGAGTTGCAAGTGAAACCATCTTTGGTTCAGCTGATCAAGGAAAAGCAGTTGCTGGATGTTGAGTTGTGTGGGGCCCGATTCGATCAACTAATGTTGCTCACCAAGTGGTGGAGATGTGGATTTTTGGGTGGAAGGGTTGTGGAAGCTAGAATGTAAATAGACACAATGATTTATAGTGGTTCGGCCTTCTAACAAGCACCTACATCCACTACCTTAGCTCCCCACTAAGGATTTCACAATCAATCCACTAATTGATTCGTCCCCTTTTCTAGGATTAGGAGGAAACCCTTACAACCGATCAAGCTTCTACCCAAAGCCTTGATCAAAACCCTCTTTACAAAGAGAAACAAGAAAGCAAACTTAAACCCTCTAATAGGTGTTTGTTTGCACAATGAAGCA
Source organism: Hibiscus tridactylites (assembly GCA_958450335.1). Classification (NCBI taxonomy): domain Eukaryota; kingdom Viridiplantae; phylum Streptophyta; class Magnoliopsida; order Malvales; family Malvaceae; genus Hibiscus; species Hibiscus tridactylites. The sequence continues at coordinate 9,228,081 of OY288275.1, forward strand.
CTCACCCAAAACCTAAAACACTTGAGCAAATTTTAACAATTTTGCCTCACTAGTGTTTGTCTATACAAGAATTGACAATTTAAGTGCTAAGACATTTTCTTAATCATTTGATGTTTGACAATATGAGCATTAGCCTTCTCTTGATGCTTGGAGGTCCCTTTTATACTCCCAATTGAGTTTATAGCCGTTTAGGACCGTTGGGGTTGAAATAGAGTCGTTGGAGCCTTTAATTCCCTCCATAAATGCAGTCTGCAGCTCCCCGTTTCGAAACGCTCGAAGCCGTTTCGAAACACCCTCAATATAGAAAGAGCCGTTGTAGTCTGTCAGGGTACCCATTTCGGAACACCCCCTTGCCGTTTCGGAACGCGTATCGGAATGCTATAAGCCCGTATCGAAACGACCTGCATTTAAAAGTTAGTTGGGAAAGAGCCGTTGGGGTTTATGACCGTTGTGGTCAGTGCCACGTGGGCGTATCGGAACGGCCTAGCCCGTTTCGAAACGCTAAGGCCCGTTTCGATACGAGTATCGAAACGTTTTGGCCACTGGAGGCACCTATTTCGAAACGCCCTAAGGTGTTTCGAAACACTAGGACAGTTTTGTGAAAATTGGCCTTTGAGAACTTGAAAAACCCTTTTGAAAAATTCCCTAAACATATATTTGGACTTGGGAAATGTTTTAAATACTTTTTAAACAGTCCAAAACATTTTTCAATTATTATATCAAAACATTAGTTCTACAATCTCCCCCTTTTTGATATAATAAAACTCTCTTGAAAAATTGTTTGGGATTCTCCCCCTTTAACTTTAAAAATGTGAATAAGAGACTAAAGATATGAAATCAAATAAAGCTCCCCCTTATTCATTTGAAAATTCAATTTTTCAAACCATTTCTCCCCCTTTTTGTTATATCAAAAAGAATTTAAAACATTAAGTTCAAAAATAACAATAGAGGTAAAAATTTGACAAAAGTAAGAATTTGGTTTTAAAATGGCTCCCCCTTACTCAAAGCATCATTAAAAATGTTAGTCCAACATTTATGATCATCTAGTTGAATAATCTAAAAATAAAACGAATAAAAGCAAAAACAACTAGAATTTGTACCAACACTTGAACCCAAGGTAGGATGTGAAGCCTTCCTTCTTCAAGTGTTCTTCCTTGTGTGAATGGAGCTCCCCCTCAATGTTTGACTTGTTGAACATCTCCATCAGACCTACAATAGACAATCAAATAATTTTTGGTATCCAAATTGCTTTGGATCCATAGACGTTAGTAGCACAAATTTTAGTCCCCTTAGGAATCCATTTTTCAATGTCATCCTTTTTAATTGAAGTGGTTAGTCCTTTTGGGACCCAAACACTTCTAAAACATTTTCCTTTAATAAATCTAGGGGCACTAGATTGTCTAACATAAAAGTTTGATTTTCCAAAATTGTTTTTCTTTTCAAGCTCATTGGAAATCAAATCCTTTTCTTCTTGAACTTTTTGAAGCAATTTTTGTAAATCAAAACATTTTAGTTCAAACTCTTCAAGTTTTGCTTCAAGTTCAAGTTTGGTTTTAGAAAGCAAATCATTTTGAATTTTTAACTTTGAAACCAATTTATTGTTTTTCAAAATGTGGCTTTTAAAATCTAAAACCAAGTCATCATAGGCATCTTGTAATTCATCAAAAGTGTAAGAACATGAAGTAGATGAATTAGAAGTTACCCTTGAATCTTCTTCGATGGCCATAAGGCAAAGGTTGGCTTGTTCATCGTCGGTGGAGTCCTCATCACTCCAAGTAGCCACATGTGCCTTCTTCTTATGGCTTAAAGTGCTTGCCCTCTCCTTTCTTTTAGGTTCTCGTTCAAGCTCTCTCAAGGCTTTCTTCATGAAAGGGGCACACTTCTTGAAGAGATGAACTATCTCTTCATCTTCATCCTCCTCTTCACTTGTGTAGACATGATGGCAAGTGGAGGATTTGAGAGCCATGGCACTTGCATTGATGCCAAGCCCTTTGATTTTCTTCTCTCCCATAGCTCTAATTTCTTCCCTCTTCTTCTCACCCTCTTTGTTCTTCTTCATGATTTGATGAGTAAGGAGTGACCCCATGTGTTCATCAAGCTTCAAAGTCTTCAAATTTTTGGCTTCGATGATGGCGGTCCTCTTTGAGTCCCAAGACTCGGGAAGTGAGTAGATGAGCTTTCGAACAAGCTTTTCCTCCGGGATGGCTTCTCCATAGCCTTTGAGACCATTGGTGATGGTGGAGAACCTATCAAACATCTTCTCGATGTTTTCTTACGGATCCATTTTGAAGTTCTCATACTCCAAGGTTAGGAGCCCAATCTTGGTCTCCTTGACTTCATTGGTTCCCTCGTATGTGACTTCAAGCTTGTCCCATACCTCCTTGGCACTCTCACAAGAAGACATCTTCTCATAGATGGATGGACCAAATGCACAAAATAGAATGTGCAAGGCTTTGCAATTTAGTTCCATCTTCTTGCGATCGTCGACACTCCACTCCGCTTTACTTCTTTGAGGCACGAACGGACCATCTTCAACTACATCCCATAGCTTGTAATCTTTTGATTTGATGAAGAACTTCATCTTTGTCTTCCAATGGGCATAGTGGTCTCCGTCAAAGAAAGGCGGTTTGTCGATTGATTGTGCCATTTGAGCCGGTTGATGAAATAGTGGTCGAGCTTGCCGGATCTCCTCAATAGGATGTGAGTCCTCTTCGATTGAGCCAAGCTCTGATACCAATTGTTGAGTTGTGTGGGGCTCGATTTGATCAACCAATGTTGCTCACCAAGTGGTGGAGATGTGGATTTTTGGGTGGAAGGGTTGTGGAAGCTAGAATGTAAATAGACACAATGATTTATAGTGGTTCGGCCTTCTAACAAGCACCTACATCCACTACCTTAGCTCCCCACTAAGGATTTCACAATCAATCCACTAATTGATTCGTCCCATTTTCTAGGATTAGGAGGAAACCCTTACAACCGATCAAGCTTCTACCCAAAGCCTTGATCAAAACCCTCTTTACAAAGAGAAACAAGAAAGCAAACTTAAACCCTCTAATAGGTGTTTGTTTGCACAATGAAGCACTCACCCAAAACCTAAAACACTTGAGCAAATTTTAACAATTTTGCCTCACTAGTGTTTGTCTATACAAGAATTGACAATTTAAGTGCTAAGACATTTTCTTAATCATTTGATGTTTGACAATATGAGCATTAGCCTTCTCTTGATGCTTGGAGGTCCCTTTTATACTCCCAATTGAGTTTATAGCCGTTTAGGACCGTTGGGGTTGAAATAGAGTCGTTGGAGCCTTTAATTCCCTCCATAAATGCAGTCTGCAGCTCCCCGTTTCGAAACGCTCGAAGCCGTTTCGAAACACCCTCAATATAGAAAGAGCCGTTGTAGTCTGTCAGGGTACCCATTTCGGAACACCCCCTTGCCGTTTCGGAACGCGTATCGGAATGCTATAAGCCCGTATCGAAACGACCTGCATTTAAAAGTTAGTTGGGAAAGAGCCGTTGGGGTTTATGACCGTTGTGGTCAGTGCCACGTGGGCGTATCGGAACGGCCTAGCCCGTTTCGAAACGCTAAGGCCCGTTTCGATACGAGTATCGAAACGTTTTGGCCACTGGAGGCACCTATTTCGAAACGCCCTAAGGTGTTTCGAAACACTAGGACAGTTTTGTGAAAATTGGCCTTTGAGAACTTGAAAAACCCTTTTGAAAAATTCCCTAAACATATATTTGGACTTGGGAAATGTTTTAAATACTTTTTAAACAGTCCAAAACATTTTTCAATTATTATATCAAAACATTAGTTCTACAATCTCCCCCTTTTTGATATAATAAAACTCTCTTGAAAAATTGTTTGGGATTCTCCCCCTTTAACTTTAAAAATGTGAATAAGAGACTAAAGATATGAAATCAAATAAAGCTCCCCCTTATTCATTTGAAAATTCAATTTTTCAAACCATTTCTCCCCCTTTTTGTTATATCAAAAAGAATTTAAAACATTAAGTTCAAAAATAACAATAGAGGTAAAAATTTGACAAAAGTAAGAATTTGGTTTTAAAATGGCTCCCCCTTACTCAAAGCATCATTAAAAATGTTAGTCCAACATTTATGATCATCTAGTTGAATAATCTAAAAATAAAACGAATAAAAGCAAAAACAACTAGAATTTGTACCAACACTTGAACCCAAGGTAGGATGTGAAGCCTTCCTTCTTCAAGTGTTCTTCCTTGTGTGAATGGAGCTCCCCCTCAATGTTTGACTTGTTGAACATCTCCATCAGACCTACAATAGACAATCAAATAATTTTTGGTATCCAAATTGCTTTGGATCCATAGACGTTAGTAGCACAAATTTTAGTCCCCTTAGGAATCCATTTTTCAATGTCATCCTTTTTAATTGAAGTGGTTAGTCCTTTTGGGACCCAAACACTTCTAAAACATTTTCCTTTAATAAATCTAGGGGCACTAGATTGTCTAACATAAAAGTTTGATTTTCCAAAATTGTTTTTCTTTTCAAGCTCATTGGAAATCAAATCCTTTTCTTCTTGAACTTTTTGAAGCAATTTTTGTAAATCAAAACATTTTAGTTCAAACTCTTCAAGTTTTGCTTCAAGTTCAAGTTTGGTTTTAGAAAGCAAATCATTTTGAATTTTTAACTTTGAAACCAATTTATTGTTTTTCAAAATGTGGCTTTTAAAATCTAAAACCAAGTCATCATAGGCATCTTGTAATTCATCAAAAGTGTAAGAACATGAAGTAGATGAATTAGAAGTTACCCTTGAATCTTCTTCGATGGCCATAAGGCAAAGGTTGGCTTGTTCATCGTCGGTGGAGTCCTCATCACTCCAAGTAGCCACATGTGCCTTCTTCTTATGGCTTAAAGTGCTTGCCCTCTCCTTTCTTTTAGGTTCTCGTTCAAGCTCTCTCAAGGCTTTCTTCATGAAAGGGGCACACTTCTTGAAGAGATGAACTATCTCTTCATCTTCATCCTCCTCTTCACTTGTGTAGACATGATGGCAAGTGGAGGATTTGAGAGCCATGGCACTTGCATTGATGCCAAGCCCTTTGATTTTCTTCTCTCCCATAGCTCTAATTTCTTCCCTCTTCTTCTCACCCTCTTTGTTCTTCTTCATGATTTGATGAGTAAGGAGTGACCCCATGTGTTCATCAAGCTTCAAAGTCTTCAAATTTTTGGCTTCGATGATGGCGGTCCTCTTTGAGTCCCAAGACTCGGGAAGTGAGTAGATGAGCTTTCGAACAAGCTTTTCCTCCGGGATGGCTTCTCCATAGCCTTTGAGACCATTGGTGATGGTGGAGAACCTATCAAACATCTTCTCGATGTTTTCTTACGGATCCATTTTGAAGTTCTCATACTCCAAGGTTAGGAGCCCAATCTTGGTCTCCTTGACTTCATTGGTTCCCTCGTATGTGACTTCAAGCTTGTCCCATACCTCCTTGGCACTCTCACAAGAAGACATCTTCTCATAGATGGATGGACCAAATGCACAAAATAGAATGTGCAAGGCTTTGCAATTTAGTTCCATCTTCTTGCGATCGTCGACACTCCACTCCGCTTTACTTCTTTGAGGCACGAACGGACCATCTTCAACTACATCCCATAGCTTGTAATCTTTTGATTTGATGAAGAACTTCATCTTTGTCTTCCAATGGGCATAGTGGTCTCCGTCAAAGAAAGGCGGTTTGTCGATTGATTGTGCCATTTGAGCCGGTTGATGAAATAGTGGTCGAGCTTGCCGGATCTCCTCAATAGGATGTGAGTCCTCTTCGATTGAGCCAAGCTCTGATACCAATTGTTGAGTTGTGTGGGGCTCGATTTGATCAACCAATGTTGCTCACCAAGTGGTGGAGATGTGGATTTTTGGGTGGAAGGGTTGTGGAAGCTAGAATGTAAATAGACACAATGATTTATAGTGGTTCGGCCTTCTAACAAGCACCTACATCCACTACCTTAGCTCCCCACTAAGGATTTCACAATCAATCCACTAATTGATTCGTCCCATTTTCTAGGATTAGGAGGAAACCCTTACAACCGATCAAGCTTCTACCCAAAGCCTTGATCAAAACCCTCTTTACAAAGAGAAACAAGAAAGCAAACTTAAACCCTCTAATAGGTGTTTGTTTGCACAATGAAGCACTCACCCAAAACCTAAAACACTTGAGCAAATTTTAACAATTTTGGCTCACTAGTGTTTGTCTATACAAGAATTGACAATTTAAGTGCTAAGACATTTTCTTAATCATTTGATGTTTGACAATATGAGCATTAGCCTTCTCTTGATGCTTGGAGGTCCCTTTTATACTCCCAATTGAGTTTATAGCCGTTTAGGACCGTTGGGGTTGAAATAGAGTCGTTGGAGCCTTTAATTCCCTCCATAAATGCAGTCTGCAACTTCCCGTTTCGAAACGCTCGAAGCCGTTTCGAAACACCCTCAATATAGAAAGAGCCGTTGCAGTCTGTCAGGGTACCCGTTTCGGAACACCCCCTTGCCGTTTCGGAACGCGTATCGGAACGCTATAAGCCCGTATCGAAACGACCTGCATTTAAAAGTTAGTTGGGAAAGAGCCGTTGGGGTTTATGACCGTTGTGGTCAGTGCCACGTGGGCGTATTGGAACGGCCTAGCCCGTTTCGAAACGCTAAGGCCCGTTTCGATACGAGTATCGAAACGTTTTGGCCACTGGAGGCACCTGTTTCGAAACGCCCTAAGGTGTTTCGAAACACTAGGACAGTTTTGTGAAAATTGGCCTTTGAGAACTTGAAAAACCCTTTTGAAAAATTCCCTAAACATATATTTGGACTTGGGAAATGTTTTAAATACTTTTTAAACAGTCCAAAACATTTTTCAATTATTATATCAAAACATTAGTTCTACACTGGATGATTCCTTGGTGTCTCATGTTCAGGATATCGCGGAGGGTAGACCTTCGGAGTTCGGCTTTAATAATGATGGTGTGTTGTGTTTTGGGAGTCGAATAGTAGTGCCCAATGAGGTTGAGTTGAGGCGTGCTATTCTGACTGAAGGTCATAGTAGTCCTTTTGCTATGCACCCTGGTAGTACTAAGATGTATCGTGATCTTCGTGATGAGTACTATTGGGTGGGTTTGAAAAAGGATGTTGCAGAGTTTGTGAGCAAGTGTTTGGTGTGTCAGCGGGTTAAGGCTGAGCATCAGGTTCCTTCAGGTTTGTTGCAACCGTTGAGAATCCCTGAGTGGAAGTGGGAAAGGGTTACCATGGATTTTGTATCTGGTTTACCTTTGTCACCATCGAAGAAGAATTCGGTTTGGGTGATTGTAGATTGCCTGACGAAGTGTGCGCATTTCTTGCCTGTGCATACTACGTTTTCCTTGGATAAGCTTGCAGAGCTGTTCATTGCTGAGATTGTGCGGCTGCATGGTGTGCCTAAGTCGATTGTGTCGGATAGGGATCCGAGGTTCACATCGCGTTTCTGGCAGTGTTTGCATCAAGCTTTGGGTACAAGGTTGAATTTCAGTACATCTTATCATCCTCAGTCGGATGGTCAGTCAGAGCGTGTTATCCAGATTTTGGAGGATATGTTGAGGTGCTGCGTGATTGAGTTCCAAGGTTCTTGGGAGAAGCATTTGCCTTTGGTAGAGTTTGCTTATAACAATAGTTATCATGCAAGTATTCAAATGGCACCTTATGAGGCTTTGTACGGGAGGAAATGTAGGACTCCTCTTTGTTGGGCTGAAACGGGTCAGAAGTTGGTTTCGATGCCGGCTTTGTTGAAGGGAACCACCGAGAAGGTGAAGCTCATTTGTGAGCGGTTGAAGGCAACTTCTGATCGGCAGAAGTCTTACGCGGATTTGAAGCGTAAGGAGATTGAGTATGCGGTGGGTGACCGTGTGTTCTTGAAGGTTTCGCCTTGGAAGAAGGTGATGGGGTTTGGCCGGAAGGGCAAGTTGAGCCCTAGGTACATTGGACCATATGAGGTGGTTGAGCGTGTGGGTCCTGTTGCGTATCGGTTGAGGTTACCTCAAGAGTTGGAGAATATTCATGATGTGTTTCATGTTTCTATGCTCCGGAAGTATAGATCTGATCCTTCGCATGTGATGCCTGTGGAAGAAGTGGAATTGAATCCGGATTTGACCTATGATGAGGAACCGGTGAGGGTTCTGGATTCGGATAGCAAGGTTCTTCGTGGCAAGACCATCGAGTTGGTAAAGGTGATGTGGAAGCATCGTGGTGTTGAGGAAGCCACGTGGGAGCGGAAGGAAGACATGCTGAAGCAGTTTCCTTATCTCTTTCCTTCAGGTAAATTTCGAGGATGAAATTTCTTAAGGGGGGGAGAGTTGTAACGCCCCGGTTTTGGGCTTAGAAGTTTTGGGCGTTGACCGGTTCGGTCAAAGTGCTGTTCGAATATAAAAAGGTGAAATTAGGAAAGCCTAGTTCGGGTTGCATTAAAAATATGGAAAAATGTTCTAAAATCCTCTTTTAATATATATAAGTGAACTGTGAAATCAATTTTGCAAAATGTGGTTTGGAAGGGTGACATTTTGGCTAGTGACCAAAATGTAATTTTTGAAAACTGCGTGACTGTTTTAGAAAGGATTGAAACTTTGAATCTTTAAGGAGCTATTTACCCAAAGGGAGTTTCTCCAGATTTTTCTAAGATATTTTATGATTTAATTCTGAGTTTTAAACAAAAGAAAAGTGGAGGGAAGTTATTTTCCATTTTCAACTAACTTTTCCAATTTTCCTTTTCTCTCATTTTCTCTCAACCCAAACATTCTCTCCAGAGCTTTTTCCTCTGATTTTGTCACCTAAATACCTCTTTTCAATTCTCTTTGGATTCCTAATCATCTCATCAACAAAACCTCACCAATTGCTAATTGGATTTTCAAGATTTTGGTTCTAAAAAGGGAGAAACTCAAGTTTGGAGGTAAGAACGTCCTTCTCCTCTAAACTCTCAGTTCTTTACTGAAATTCCTAAGTTCTCAATCCTTAATTGATGTTTTATAAGTGGTTTTAAAGTTGTGTAATGGATCTTGGCTTAAAATGCAAGATTTGATGATTTTTGATGGATTTTCGTTTGATCTGATTTGGCTGTGTTTTAAGGTGTTAATTTGATGATAAATGAATGTTAATTTGATAAGTAATTGAGTTTTAATTAATGCAATCCCGGATAGGTTGAATTTCCTAAGTGTAGCTTGAGATTCTTGGTTGTTTTTTGAGTGATCTTGTGGATCTGTTGTTGCTGGAGGTATAAGGATGCTGTTAGGTTCTTTTTAGATGCTAAATGATGTTAAAGGATGTTTAGTTTTGATGGATTTTCGCTGGGCATTGTTGAGGAGTTGTTTGGATGCATTTTCGGTTGTGTTTGGTGGCCGAAAATGGAGTATGGATGAGAGCAGCGAGTTTAGGTGCTTTCATTGAAGCTATTAATGCATGATGATGCATTAATCCTCTGCTTTGATGTGTTTAAAACAGGGGAGTCATCTTTGGATTCAAGTGGTGGTGATCCGGAAGCTTGATTTGTGTTTCGGCAAGAGGCTAAACGGAATCGGTGAGTGGAATTTGGTTTTCGGCTTTGAAACCAGTGTTTTGGAGGTTTGGGAGCTTAGTTTAAGTCTAAGCAACTTAGCTAAGCTCAAGAGTAAGTTTTCGGAAAAACTCTCTTGGTGATGGCCATGGTTTTGGTTGTAATGCAATGTGTTGTTTGCATGATTTTAAATCTGTTTTGAAAGCATATCTAGCATGTTTATTTGCTGAGATTTTAAGCCATGTGTTGAACGAAGCTCAAGGTAAGAGTTCCTTGTTTTTGAACATTGTCTAAATGTGGTTTAATGCTTAAAGATGCATGATGTTTATGGCTTGGTTTAATGCTTTAAAACAGTGGATATATTGATGATAATGATGCATATTGGCAAGTGATGGTTAAGGTCACAAAGGTGGTTAAAAGTCCTTGTGTGAGCCTTGTATAGTTAAGAACATCAAGGTGGTTAAAAGTCCTTGGATGGTTCTTGGTTAAGATCACAAAGGTGGTTAAAAGTCCTTGTGTGGATCTTGGAAAGTTTAAGAACAACATGGTGTTTAAAAGTCCATGGTTGGTTCTTGGTTAAGGCTCAAGGTGGTTAAAAGTCCTTGTAAGCCTTGGTTACTTAAGAACTCCAAGGTGTTTAAAAGTCCTTGGGAGATTCTTGTTAAGGACACAAAGGTGGTTAAAAGTCCTTGTGTGGTCCTTGCCAGGGTGTTTAAAAGTCCATGGGTCCATGGTGTTTAAAAGTCCATGGGGATAAGATCACAATGGTGTTTAAAAGTCCATGCGTGGATCTTATGTGAAATGTATCACTTGTTGCCAATATGACTTGTTATGAACTTGAAGCATGAGATGCTTGTTTAAAATGTTTAAGAGCATGTTTAATGTTGCTTGAGGCATGATTTATAAATGAGTTTTATAAATGCATTATTGAATGGTTTTAATGAGCATTCCTCACTAAGCTTTTGCTTACGCTCTCTCTCTTTTTCTTAAACCAATAATGCAGAGCATTAAAGTGCATTGAGGACAGCAAGGAAGGAAGGCAATCAAGTGGAAATTAAGCTCAAGTACGGAAAGGTTTTCTTATACACTTTTAGCTTTTGGCATTTTGCAATGGGGGACCTATGTGGATGTTTTGGGAGATGTTTTGAACTCCCTAAGTTGTTTAATGTTGTTAAGATTGCTGGATTTTGTAATTGGCCATTATGTGTTGGTTTGGAGGTTTTAGTGCATGAATGGTTTGCTTGAGTAGGAAGCATGCATTTAGATTTGGGGCTTTTCATATATGATGATATAATGATAAATGGTTGATGCAAATATGTCTCTTGTATGTTGTATGAGTTGCTGGTAAAGTTTGGTAGCATTTGGAGCATGATTGGTTGGTCAATTGTGTGTTTAAGCAAGCAATTTTCTGCACTCTGTGCAGGCCGTATCGGAACAGTGGCTACTGTTTCGGAACGGGTGCCTTGTAGTAGCCCAGGCGTCCGAAACGGGAGACACCGTTTCGAAACGGAAAGCCCTCTGCCAGCCCTCGTTTCGAAACACGTTGCGGAATGGCCCCGCGTTTCGAAACAGGCTCTCCCTGTTTCGGAACATCCGACCGTTGGGGGCTGACATTGGCAGTTAAATGTTTTGGAATGGTTGCATTTTGGTCCTGAAACTTGATTGTGCAATTGTATGAGTTTGGGATGTCCGTTTGGGCTGAAATTTGACAGAGAAGCATGAAACTTGACTAATTATAAGTTGGTAACATTAATTTGGGTTAAGACCTCATAATTTACAGAATTTACAATTTGGTCCCTGAAGTTGTAAATTGTTCAATTGGGTCCCTGTTTGATCTCTGATGTTTATGATCTTTGAGCATGTTGTTTGAGTGATCATAACTAGGGTTAATGTGCATCTAGACAAGTTTAAAAAGAAAAAAAAAAGGGTCGTTAATCAAGGTTGACTTTTGGGTTGACTTTGGTTTTCCCCGTGTGACTTTCTTAATTCGGGTCAACCGTCTAGGTCGGGTTAAGGGGGTTACAGAAGGTATAAAAGGGACCTCTAAAAGCTCCAGCAACAACTATTGATCTCCAAAGCATTATCCAAACATCAAAGCCAAGCATTTGTGCCAAAATCCCATTATTTCTTGTAAACCCCAATTGTGAAATTGTAATTTCCATTCTTATCTATTCAATTGGGTTGAGTGCTTGTAAAAAGGATACATTTTGTATTGAGAGGTACTTGTTTTAGCCTTCATCTTCTTTGTATTTCTTGTATGAGGATTGGGTCAAATTTTGGGTAGAAAATTTGACCGGTATTGTAAAGGTTACCTCCTTAGCCTAGAAAAGGGGAAGAACAATTAGTGGATTGTTGGAAAATCCTTAGTGAAGCTAAGGTAGTGGATGTAGAGTTCGATTGGAACTTCAACCACTCTAAATCCTCTTGTCTATCATTTTTAATTTTCAATTCCACCACCAAAGTTCTAAAAATCCAATTCACCCCGTCTTGACTTATATTGCTTCATTGATCCACTCAACAATATCTTTATCTTTGGTGATGTTATCACAATGATACGTTGGATGATATTACCCAGCCACAAATTGTTTTAGGTGGATTGGGTTTGATGGATGATTTTATCTTAAGTACTCTTTAATGCATGCTATAGTTTTTTAGTGTTTATCATGTTCTATGCTTTGCTTATGCGTTTTATTTCCTTAAAGTTGTAAGAGCCCTCGAGAGTTGGCTATTCTTTAAGTATTTGTTGAGGTTAGTAATCGAGAGAGCTAGCCTTAGAACCCCCATAAGCAATGGAGTGGCTGTCGAGAGGCAGACTCTAACCTACCTTAGAGATAAGTGATAGGTTTCAAGGGCTAAGAAGGATAGTTCGTGAAGGGTAGGGGAGTGTTAAGAGTTTACACCGAGAGGTACTGTTGTAGCCTTTCTGACTCCCAGTTTCCTGGCTAGAGATAGTTTAGGAACACTTTTAGCAAATTCCGCTTAGCATAGAAGATAGTTGAAGAGCCTAAGTATTGTTAACAAGCTTAGTTTAGGTTGTCCGTCATTCCCATCCAGTCATTTCGTAGTGAGTTTCGCATACGAAAGGGGACCTGTTCATCTTATTTTTATCTCATCTTTATTTGCACTGTTTTGCTACAATATTATTTTACACCATCTCTTTTACTATAGCATTTATACCTGCAAAAAGTTCATTCAATATTGTTACAACAAACCGTGAATACCTCCAATCCCCATGGAGACGATACTCACTCACTTTATTACTCATTCGACGTGTATACTTGCACCATATTTGCGTATCATTTATAGTACACTACACACAAGAAACAATCAACATGTTACATTTAATGTGTTTCAAGCTTTGAAATGTGGAGATAAATCATAAGAATTCCAAGTAGAAGATAGGATGAAGTCCATTTTCAAGGTGGACATGGCACAACTATGCCGAGAAACTAATGATGATGCCATGGAGACCGATAGTGAAGAAGAAAATTTTGAAGCCGAAGAAGTGAGCTATTTTGAGCCACTAGAGTTGGCAAGCAGAAAGGTTAAGGCACCAAAGCCATCAATAGAGGAACCACCTTGAAACCATTGTCAAACCACCTCAAATATGCATATCTAGGTAAGCACTCAACTTTGCTAGTAATCATTGATGTTGATCTAACCAATGATCAAGAGGAAGGATTGTTGAACGTTTTAAGTAAACACAAGCAAGTGTTGGGTTGGACCTTAGCCGACATTCGAGGTATTAGCCTAACCATATGCATGCACAAGATAAACCTAGAGGAGTATCATGGCAAGACAATTGAATTCCAAAGAAGATTGAATCCAAGCATGAAAGAAGTAGTCAAAAGGATATTATAGAGTGGCTGGATACCAGGATAATCTATGCCATATCCGATAGCTCGTGGTTTAGCCCGATGCAATGTGTGCCAAGGAAAGGTGGCATAACCATGGTTCACAATAGCAAAACAAGTTAATCCCTTCCTGAACTAACACCAGATGGAGAGTATGCGTGGATTACAAGAAGCTGAACAATGCCACCAAGAAGGACCACTTTTCGTTGCCCTTCATTGACCAAATATTGGACAGACTGACAGGTAAAGCTTTCTATTGCTTCTTAGATGGTTATTCATGATATAATCAAATTACCATTTGGTTTGTGCAATGCACCAATAACATTTCAACGTTGCATGATGTCTATCTTTTAAGACATGATTGAGAAAAACTTGGATGTCTTTATGGATGACTTCTCGGTCTTTGGTAAGACATTTGAAGAGTGTTTACAGAGTCTAGAGCTTGTTTTGAAAAGATGCATACAGACCAACTTGGTCTTGAACTGGGAAAATGCCACTTCATGGAAAAAGAAGGCATAGTTCTAGGTCATAAAGTGATCGAGCGAGGCTTAGAAGTCGACAAGGCAAAAGTGGAGGTAATTAAACAGTTGGCACCACCTACAAGTATCAAAGGTATAAGAAGTTTTCTAGGTAATGCAGGTTTTTATTGCCGATTTATTAAAGAATTTTCTAAAATTTCTAAACCTTTGTGCTCATTATTAGAACAAAATGCCACTTTTACGTTTGATGATGCTTGTTTAAGAGCTTTTCAGGACTTAAGGAGAGACTGATCAACGCCCCTATATTCGTAGCACAAATTGGAGTAAGTCATTTGAACTCATGTGTTATGCCAACGACTATGCCATCGGAGCAGTACTAGGACAACGACTTGGCAAGGTTTTTCATGTCATATACTATGCCAACCAAAATTTGAGTGAAGCAGAACTCAATTACAAAACAAAGGAGAGAGAATTTCTTGTTGTTGTATTTGCTTTTGATAAATTTAGATCTTATCTGGTTGGTAATAATGTTGTTGTGTATACAGATCACTTGGCACTAAAGTACCTTTTGGAAAAGAAGGATGCCAAACCCAGATTGATCTAGTGGACACTTCTACTACATGAATTTCACCTTGAGATCTAAGATAAGAAGGGCAATGGAAATTTGGTAGCTGACCACCTATCACGCCTAGAGCACCACCTTGACGATGGTAAGACCACTGCCATAAGAGATGAATTCCCAGACGAGTACTTGCTCGCAGTCAATGTCGTGCCATGGTAAGCTGACATAGGCATATACCTGGTAAGCAACATTCTGCCACCAGACTTGGCAAACAATGCCAAGAAAAGATTTCTTTGAGAAGTTAGACAATACTACTGGGACGAGCCGATTCTATTCAAACAGTGTGCCGACCAAGTCATAAGGCGATGTGTGCCAGAAGAAGAGCAATACAACATCTTGCATTTATGCCATGTCGCTCCCTATGGAGGATATTTTTCCAGAATGAAGACTGCTGCCAAAGTGCTATATTTTGGATTCTTTTGGCTTATACTATACAAAGACGCCTACAACTATGCCAAGGCATGTGACTGGTGCCAACAGACGGGGAATATCTCTGGCAAACATCAACTGCCGCTCTAAAACATTATGCTTGTGGACTTATTTGATGTATGAGGGATAGTGTAACACCCCAAAATCCGGTCTAGTTGGAATTAGGTTTCAGTGATCAGAAATTTCACATTGATAAAGTCTAAATATAGTATCGGCTAGTTAATTATTGACATCGGACTCTAATTGAGTTAATTTATCGACTACTGATTGTTTGCGGGTGCGATGTACTATAAATGATACGCAAATAGTGCAAGTATACACGTCGAACAAGTAATAAAGTGATGAGTAAGTATCGTCTCCACAGGGATTGGAGGTGTTCTTAGGCAAGCTTAAGCACTCTAGTGTCACGAAATGTAAATGAAGAATGATGTGGCAATTTAAGTCAAAGAGATGAATACTATAGAAAATCAAAGCAGACATATGAACACAATAGCAAATAAAGATAAAAGATAGCGAGCTAGAATCAGATAAACAAACATGTCCTCTTACGCGTGTGAAACTCTCTTGGGAATGACTGGCTGGGCTATTAGGTTTACCTATATTTTACCTCTCTACTAGGGTTTACCTCTCTAACATAGTCTATGCTCGGACGGAGTTACTTAAGGTGTTCTAACTCTCTCTAGCCAGGAACTAGGAGCATGAAATGCTACAACAATACTTCTCAGCGTGAACTCTAACACTCCCCCTACCCTTAAAGGTCTATCCCTCTTAGCTGTTGAAACCCAATACTTATCTCTAAGGTGGATCAGAGATGTGCCTCTCAGCATCCAACTCCATTGTCTATGCAGGTTAAGGAAAGCTCTCTCGACCACTAACCTCAACTAACACCTAAGGAAAGGCCAACTCTCGAGGGCTCTTACAACCCTAAGCATATAACAACATAGACAAAACATAGATATGAGCAAGAGATAAATAAACATTCATAAAAGAGAATAAAACATAGTTCATCTAACAGCCCTAGCCACCTAAATCAGTTCATGGCTGGGCAAATATTCGAAGTATCTTCGTTCATACAACCAATTTTTTCAGATACAAAATAAATGCTAAAGCAACAGAAAGGGAAAAGAAGAACTCCCAATTCGTGTTGGACTTGCAGCGCCACGAACCGCCCTAGGCTTGCCGCCTCGTCTCAAGGTCAGCAAGGTCAGACCCTTGGAGCTTCTATGGTGGAGGACACCAAGTGATGGTGGAGGAAGAAGAAGAAAGGAGCCGCCCTTGGCTTTCTCTCCTCCAAATGAGGATCTTGTGTCATTTATATAGTGGGGGCTCCTAGGGTTTTGTGCCCTAATGATTCTTTGAGGTCCTGGGAATATTCCCTATGCATGTGGGGCACAACCAGACAAAAAAAGGGGTTCACACATGTGGGCGATCAGCTTGTGCGCATTACTTTGTCATTTTCTGTGCCCAAAATTGCTTTCCAAATTGCTATAGCATTTTTCCTTCCTTGACTTGCTTCAGCATCAGCCTGCACAACACCATACTAGCAAATACCCTTCAAGCAACATCTAATCTCATGAAATAAAGCCAAACCACCAAAAAATAAAGATACATGCAACTATATGCTCTAAATGCACCTACATGCTATGAAATGACCTCGAGAACAAACAAATACTTAAGCTAAAATGTGTAAAATATAAGCATTTTGACAAGTCATCACACCCCCAAACTTAAGCTATTGCTTGTCCTCAAGAAATGAATAGAAAGAAACAAAGAACATGTTGTGGCAAAAATTTAGCTCAAGACAGATGCTATGGCAAAATTTCAACCCTCAGAAAAGTAAGGCTTTAATATTTAAGACACAATTGAGATTTTAAGAATGATTTCCTAGGGTGAGATCCTTTTTTAGTGTGTGCATGATTGCATACAATTTAGGTTTAACGGTGCTAGAAAAATTTCTTAATAGAACCTAAGTTCATCCTAGTGTTTGAACTACTTTAGCTTAAAATTTTACTCCCATAAGTGAACTGTTTTTTTAAAAGGGTGTCAGCTCATCACAACTACCATCCCTCACTCTAGATAAGCAGGGAGCAAACCTCTCATCCCCGAGCTACTAGGTAGAGTCATCTCGTGACAACTTTCATTCACTCATTTGACGTTGCTGCCATTTATTTAAGTTTGATTCCCAAGCAGTGCAACTCAAAGCGGAGTGTCCCTCTAAAATATGTCGTAGCATTTATTCACAGTTTGCTATATTCTATTAGGCACAAGGGAGATTAGCTAAGCTCTCTTTTTCTTCTTTTTTTTCAAATAAGCTCATTTCAGTTCAATTTCACAAAGATAAGCATAAGTTCTAAAAAAAATTCTAACATTTTCAAAACTAAAAGGCATACAATCGTGTATCAGAAAAAGGATTAAGCATCAAACCCTAGAATTTATTCTAGCAATCTCAATAGTCATACATCAATCCATAGGCATGAAAATATGTTCATCATTGGGTATCATTAACTTATTCATATAACTGTCATCGAGCTAAACAAAATGCCATATCAAAATATTTGTTTCTATATATTAATGAAATGCAAATGCAAATGCCTAACTAAAGGGCACTAACACCCCCAAACTTAAATAGAGCAGTGTCCTCAATGCAACAAAAATAAAATGATATGCAACTAACTAAATGCCATGCAAGGTTAAGAAGTACCTCACTTCTTGGTGGTGGCGGTCTTTGTGGCTTTGTGCTTGACTCTGGAAGACTTAAAGGAGGCGATTGGCGGGTCAGCCTCGTCTTGCTCCGGTGGAGGGGTCTGTTTTTGTTCAGCTGGTGTTCCTTGGTTGGTGGAACTTGTGTCAGATTCGTTTCCCTCGGCAGATGTACTCCAAACTCGTCCAGTAGTGCGCTTGCTTCTTGTTCTCATCGATGGGGTAGTGCTCTAAGTTTGGGCTGGTGATTTCACTGGCATGGACTGTGCAGGTTCATCATCCTCTGATTCAACTGTCACTGGGTTGACAGGATCAACGGATGGTTCTTTTGCTGGGGAAGCTTTGGTAGGTTTTGTTGTTCTCTTTCTTTTCCTGGGTAGCAGGCTTGCTGTAGCATCAGTGTCCTGATTCTGTGAGGAAGGCTGAGTTGTAGTGGGGCTCTTGTTAGGACTGGCGTCTTCTGTGTAACCCCCTTAGCCCGACCTAGACGCCCGACCCAAACTAAGAAGATTACACGGGGAAAACTGAAGTCAACTTCGATTAACGACCCTTTTTTCCTTTTTATCTTTTCTAGATACACATTATTATCCTATGTGTTCAGCAAGGCACTTAGAAGAAAATGGCACATCGATCGAAGTTCAATTAGGGTTCAATTGTATACTTTTGACTTTTAGGGACCAACATGTAATTTATAGGTAATACAAGAACTTTTCCATTTTTAAAGTTACCAATCCATACATAGTCATGTAACATGCCAACATGTTAAATTTCATCCCAAACAGATCATCCAAACTCAACTAATTGAACAAACATTAATCAGGGACTAGAATGCATAAATTCAGAACTTAAAAGATTCCATCAACATAATTAACTAACCCGTATCGATACACTTCTCCCCGCATCGATACGCAAATCGACAGTAGCAACCTTTGGGAAAAGGGTATCGATACACCCAAGCCCTATCGAAACAACCTTCAAACATATGCCTAGGCGTATCGATACGCAAGCAAATCGTACCGGTACGCCCAAGCTGAAAAGCTTTGTTTTGGCTTTAGCGTATCGATACTTGACCCCATGTATAGATACGGATACCAGAGATGCATTTCCAAATATCATTTTAACTCATTTAATCCCATCTAAACAAGCTCAGATCATACATACAAGCTATAATCAACCTACTAAATATGTAAGCATCAACCAACAGTATAACATACTCAACAAGCATACCAACCCATGGTGACACATTAGATACTCAAGCATGCTTAAGAAAACAAACCATAGCATAGCCAAAACACTATAAGCAATATCGTAAACCAATTAGAGGCCATTTACAATCCAAAATCAGGAACCAAAACATGTTTAAGGTGTTAAACATCACCAACAAAACCAAGAGTATGTACCCCCTTAGCTCGGCTTAGACGTTTGACCCGAACTACAAAGATTACACGGGAAAAACCAAAGTCCACCCGAAAGTCAACCTTGATTAACGATCCTTTTTTTCTTTTTATCTTTTTCTAGATGCTCAATATTAACCTATATGATTAGCTAAGTGATATGGTGAAAACGGCACATCGATCGAAGTTCAATTAGGGGTTCAATTGTATACATTTGACTTTTAGGGACTAAACTGTAAATTTCATAAATTACAAGGACTTTCATGATTTTAAGGTTACCAATCCTCAATTAGTCATGTAACATGCCAACATGTCAAAATTCAGCTCAAACGAATCGTTCAAACTCATTAATTTAAGCAGCCAACATTTAAGGACCAAAATGTAAGAAACATAAACTTAGAACAGCTCAAAATTCAAATCCAAGTGTCAGGCGTTTCGATACGGATGACCCTGTACTGAAACGGTCGTTTCGAAACATGGTTGACCATTTCGATACTCGGGTGCGTTCTGAGACCCGTATCGAAATACCCCCTTCTAGTAGCCAAAACGTTTCGATACGCCTTCACCCGTTCCGAAACCTTAAGGCCATTTCAGGCCCCTGTTCTGAAACAGACAAGGGCGTTCCGATACGCCTTGCCCTGTAACAGCAGACTTTGATGGTTTTTCATGCTTCAACACATTCAAAACATTCCCGAGACATGCCACAACATGCATACAACATGGATACATATCAACAATCATCATATCGAGGCAATAGCTTAAACATGACAACCAACATGTAAGTAAAGGCACTAAAGGCATGCTCCCTAGTTCACCAAAACCATAACAAGCTATAACAACATACAAACCAGAATCCAAACACCAAAGGCCATTTACAACTCAAGAATAAGCAATCTAACATGCTCAAAGTAAAGGGAAACATCCTCAAACATTCCAAAGTATAAATCCCACCTATTGCCATTTATTACACTAAAGGTGAACCACATACATCTCTTTAACAAAGCCTTGGATTCCTCTTTCTTTTGGGCTGCCTTGAAATGTTAAATTCTTTGCATTGATGAAACAAAAGAGCGTAAGCATAAAGCTTAGTGAGGACCGCTAAAACAACATTCATCAATGCATTTAACATGGCTTGCAAAGCCACCACTTTTATCATATGCCTTTTCATAAATCATGTCTTCTCAAGACATCAATGCATTTTATAAATATGTGCTCATATGCAACAACATAATCAGCAATTAAACCATTGCTCATGCTTTACCAAGCATCTCATGCACTCTTGCATCATTCACAAGCATCTCATGCTTCACATTATTCAGTTACATTATATTGGCTCTCAAGTGATAATCCATAAACCATTTCAACACAAAACACAATCGGATACGCGGATTACAAGCGTTGTCCCCCACGCTTCATACAACCTATTGAACTACACAAGGTGGAGACAAATGGCACAATTACAACCCCTCAACACCCGTGATGGAGATTAATGGCACAATCACAACCCCTCAACATCACTCATCGGTAGTTGTATAATTCCACTAACGATAGTATGTGACACATACACAAGACTCACACACGGAACTAACCATTCACCGTTGTGATCTTAACCTCAATCGTTAGGGTACTTGGATGGAGATTACGACACAATCACAACCCCTCAACATCCAAGGCGACTTTATTCACGGTGCACCCAATCCTATAGTCGGCTAACTATATCCGATTAAAGTAACCAAAAACCATGTTCATCACTTGCCAATATAATCATTTTACCATATTAACCCATTGTTTTAACAAGCATAACCACAATGCCATTTTCACAAGCATCACATGCTTAATATCATATGCATTCAACACATGCAAACCAAGGATCACTTACCTAGTGCATCCTTAACATATGGCATTAAAAATCCAGCATTAAACCATGCTTAAAAATAGTAAACAAATCCACACTCACTTCAAGTGAAATTTCATCAAATATAGCACATTTCCAAGAGAGGGATTACCGAAACACTTACGCTTGAGCTTAGCTAAGTGTATTAAACTTACACTAAGCTCCCAAGACACGCTCAAGGCGTTACAAAAAAGGAAATTGCATTTCCACTCACCGAAACGCGAAGCCTCGTTCACCGACACGGAAATTACACCTTCGGAGCCTCCAAAATCACCTCGTTTGTTTTCGGATCAAGATCCATTGTTTTCACATCATCAAAACAGAGATCTAAATGCATTCAAACACCAACAACAATTCACAAACTCGTCGCCCACTCAAACTACACCAAAATACCCTTCCAAAACAACCGAAAACTCAATCGATTGCCTCTTAAACCAAGCCCAGCCAACATACATCACTTCCAAAGCATTATAAACATCAAAACACATCTAATAAACATCCTAACTCATCCTTATACCTCCAGCAATCAAGATTCCACCATTTCACCCCAAAATCTCACTTAAAACTACCAAGAACCTCAAGGATCTCAAGGATTTCGGGATCTACATTATCAACACCTCATTTTAACATAAAAATCAACTTAGAATTCAATTAAAATCTACACAAAACAGAGCCCAACTCATCAAGTCCGAAAATCAAGATTTCATCCACAATTTCAGAAGATTTTGATCTCAAATCAAAACTATATTGAAAACTCACACAAAAATAGTATTTGGAAGCCAAATATCTTGGGAATTTCAATAAAGAACTTAGATTAGAGGTTGAGAACGAGATTTACCTCCAATTCTTGCTTCCTTCAATAAATGACAAGTTTTCCTTGCAAAAATCTTGAAGAATTAAAGATCTCTTGAAAATGATTTAGGAAATGTTGAGAGAGTTTTTTGGAGGAAGAATTCTGGAAAAAGATGAGAGAAAATTGTGTTTGGATGAAAATGAGAGGGAATTGGTAGTTACGTAAATGAAAATCCCATTAACTACCTTTTAATTAATTAATATAAAAATCTAATTAAAACCATTTAATTAAAAACCCTTTTAAATCACATGCCATATTGAATAAAGGTCAAATTGACTTAAAGCCCCCTAAAGATTCTAAGATTTTGGCCTCCACATTAAAAATCACATTTTCCCCAGTTTTGAAATCTTACAATTTGGTCACTACTCAAAACGTCCATTTTCCAAAACCCTTTTTGTAAAATTAACTTGACCAACCTCTTAATTATATTTTTAGAGGATTTTAGCAATTTTTATCACAATTTTATCCTATCCCAATCCTTGATTTCCTAAAATTACCTTACGCAATTCGAACCATTCTCGACCGGTCCGATTCGATGTCTAAAACATCTAGGCCCAAAACCAGAGCGTTACAACTCTCCCCCACTTAGGAAATTTTGTCCTCGAAATTCTTACCTGATGGAAAGAGATGCGGAAACTGCCTCAGCATGTCCGCCTTGCTTTCCCACGTGGCCTCCTCAACTCCTCGGTGTCGCCACAACACCTTCACAAGTTCCATCGTCTTCCCACGAAGAACTTTGCTACTCATGTCCAGAACCTTCACTGGTTCCTCATCACACGACAGATCCGGATTCAACTCTATCTCCTCAAAAGGGCATCACGTGCGAAGGATCCGATCTGTACTTCCGTAACATGGAGACATGAAACACATCATGTATCTTCTCCAACTCTGAAGGCAATCTCAACCGATATGCCACAGGACCAATACGCTCCACAATCTCGTAAGGTCCAATGAACCTTGGGCTAAGCTTACCCTTATGCCGAAATTTCATCACCTTCTTCCAAGGCGATACTTTCAAGAACACACGTTCGCCAACCGCGAACTCAATTTCCTTACGCTTCAAGTCCGTGTAAGACTTTTGTCTATCCGATGCTGCCTTTAAACGCTCACAAATGAGCTTCACCTTCTCGGTGGTTCCCTTAAGCATAGCTGGCATCGAAATGAACTTTTGCCCATCCTCTGCCCAACAGAGAGGGGTTCTACATCTTATCCCATACAAAGCCTCGTATGGAGCCATTTGAATACTTGCCTGGTAACTATTGTTATACGCAAATTCAACCAACGGCAAGTGCTTCTCCCAACAACCCTGAAAATCTATCATACAACATCTCAACATGTTCTCAAGCACTCAAATCACACGTTCTGACTGTCCATCCGTCTGAGGATGATAAGAAGTACTGAAATTCAACCGTGTACCCAAAGCTTGATGCAAACATTCCCAAAATCGTGCTGTGAACCTCGGATCCCTATCCGACACAATAGACTTTGGCACACTGTGCAACCGCACAATCTCAGCTATGTACAGTTCAGCAAACTTATCCAAGGTGTACGTAGTATGCACATGTAGAAAATGCGCACACTTCGTAAGCCGATCCACAATCACCCAAACTGAATTCTTCTTTGTCGGTGACAAAGGCAAACCAGACACAAAATCCATGGTGATTCTCTCCCACTTCTATTCTAGGATTCTCAAAGGCTGCAACAATCCAGAAGGAACCTGATGCTCAGCCTTCACTCGCTGACACACCATGCACTTACTAACAAACTCAGCCACATCCTTTTTAAACCCCATCCAGTAGTACTCACCTTTCAGGTCACAATACATCTTTGTACTACAAGGATGCATAGCAAAAGGACAACTATGAGCCTCGGTCAGAATAGTGTGCCTCAACTCAGCATCATCCGGCACCACTAACCGACTCCTGTTGGAGTATGCCCAAAGACCAATCATATGATGATTGAATAGAAATATTATTTTACTAGATTTATCAAGTAATGACATTGACATTATTATCATTTGGTATGTTTCTGTGCATCAAACTAACCATTGGATAATAATGTCCATACAATAATACGATTATTGTTAAATAGAATCCTTAGTCGAATATTATTACGGGTATGGACAATGATAATATATAAAGACTAATATGTGGTTGATTGATAACAAGTGTTGTAATTGACATAGAGATGTCAAAATCAACACATAAGTATTTGTTAGAGAACAACATACTGGATTGACCCGCTATGAGCATGTTTCTTGGGTAATTATGTGACAATCACAACATGGCTCATGATAAACATATGTATGATCCTCAGACTTGAGATCAACAAGATTTCAACATAAAGATTTACGTATTTTGACATAGTCAAACGTGTGTCGTAACTGACTACATTATAAAGACTAATGATTTGATACATGATGACCTATGTAGTGAAATATGGTTGATCAAGAAAAGATTTGTCCCTCCTACATAATGGGAGAAATATCTCCGGCCACTTGATTGAGTGAGATTAGAAAATGCATGGCCATGCTCGAATATTATGATATGAGATATCATAGAGATTCGTTTATAATAATCTACTCAAGACATCAAGAAACACTAGACGGACAACGCAAGTGTGACTAACCCATGACTTGTGTTCATCTAAGATATAAAGGACAAAAGGATAAAATACATAAAGAAAGTTTATTTCGAAATTAGGAAAGTCAAACCATTACTTCATGCAACTTAGGTAGCAATGATGTATTGCTAGATGCCACTCATTGTTTGTAAAATTAGAACAATTCTAATTTTGCTGCTAACGTTGCATGAACCTACAAGGGTCACACCCTTCGAATGAAACGAACAAAAATTGGAAACCATACTCCCTGTTTTAGGGAGGTTGCCGAAAATCCCCTATGGGATAGGAGAAATCGGCAACTCCCTTAAATGGGAATAATATTGGATAAATATTGTATTTATCAAATATTATTTAGGGCATAGAAAATATTTAGAGACTTAAATATTATAGAATAAGATTCTAGAAATTTAAATATATATTTGGAATTTATATAATGTATATTTAATTCCAAGTTTATGTAGAATTAGATTTTACATAATTAAAAATATATATTTAAATATATTTAAATCCAAGTAAAGATAGAATGAGATTCTATATAATAAAAATATATATATTTGGATTAAATATAATGTATTTAAATCCATGTTTTATGTAGAATAAGATTCTACATAATTAAATATATATATTGTAACGCCCCGGTTTAGGGGTCGGGTGAAAAATAATAATTTAATATCATTTCCGGGTCCGGTTTTGTAATTAAAAATAATTTTGGGCCTCGGGTTTTAAGACAACAAAATTTAGTTTAACCATATTTTAAACAAGCCCACATGGCCATGGGTGGCACCTATTGTGGTTTTCCTTTTTCATTAAGGGTATTTGGGTCTTTGGACCTTTAATTTTAAACCAACCTAAATAATGATTTTATTTTTAGTCATCTTCTTCCCCACAAACCATTTTTCAGACAAAAAGAACCTCTCCCCCTTTGGAGCACTATTCCATTCATAACTCACCCAATCTTGAAGGTTTTTCGAAGGTAAGGTCGTTTTTGATTTGCTTTCATTATCCTCAACTAGCACGTATCTTTATTTTCTATAAAACTCATGATTTTTGTGATTTGGGTGTTTTGAGGTTTTGACTAAAAATGTCATTTTTAACACCTTTATCTTAGGTTTTTGATCTCTAAATGATATATGAGTTGTTTACAATCTAAAGGATCCAATGGGTATGATTTTTATGAAGTTTTGGGGTGTTTCCCGGAATGGGGTTTTGGGAGGTTTTTGGGAGGCTTTAAGTTGGGTTTTGAGGGTTTTTGAGGTGGAATCTTGAAGGCTAGTGGTTAGGCTATATGTGAGTGATGTTTTGGAGGCTTTTGGGAGTAAATTGAGGGTTGGAATCAATGGTTTTGAAGGGTGTGTAAGGGCTGCTCGGATTTTGGAAAAATTGAGCTTGTTTCAATGGAAAAATTGGTGTGTTGTACTTAGTATGTTATCCGGGTTGATCATTTTAGAACATGGACTGATTTGGGGTTATTTGCTTGGTGTTGAAATGCTTAGAATCAAGGAATTTGGTTGGTGAAGCTTCGGGGGCAAATCCGGGGATTTCAGAGTCTTGAGCTCGGTCTTCGATCTTCTCTTGCGTAGCAACGGTGAGTAGATTCATTGGTTTTTACTTTGTGCTTGATATGGACTCCTTTGGGGTTTGGGTAGAACCTTGAGAGGTTGCCTAAACCCGTGTGTAAGTCTCCCTACTCATAAGTTGTTGTGACAAGTTGATTGTATATACATTGTGACCATTGAATGCATTTTGAGTTGTCAATGTTGTAGTCGTGTTGAGTTCGTGCCTCACGTGATGGTGGTCTAAACTACGGTGATGTGTAGTCCCACCGGTAGTGACTAGTAGGGTAGTACTTTGATGTGTAGTCCCATTGGACATCCACTAGTCGAAACGGTGATGTGTAGTCCCACCGTAAGTGTATGTTGGTTGTGCTTGAGCAAACCAAGAGTAGTGGTTGAGATAGACCCTTGTGCATCCATAGTTTTCTCGCATACAACTCGTATTTTGAAAAACTGCATGTTGTGAATTGTAGAGCCTCTCTCACTAAGCTAGTTGCTTATGCTCTTTGTTTCCAACGTGCAGATCGTTAGAGTTCGGGAGGCGAGCGGGCGAAGGAGGAGCTTTTGGGAGTTCTCAAGCAAGTTTAAGTATGGTTTGCTTTTATAATAATGCCTAGACAATGGGGTATAGAGTGTTAGGAGTTGGGGTCAAACTCCTTAGGAAGTTATGTTTGAAATTGTTAAACCTATGTTGTGTTATGATTTGCCTCTTGGATTATGCTCTATGATTCTTATGTGGATTATTTGCTTATGCCTGATTTTGTATGAGGATTGGTCTATGCATGCCTTAAGTTTGTCAACCATGTGTATGATGCCTATGCTTGTTAAGTGGTTTCTTATGATATTGCTTGAAGTCTAGATAAGTAGGATTGTTGTTATATTCAATGCTTGTAAGCTAAAATCCAACTGTGATTGTTGTATGTATGCTTGTTAGAATGGTCGTATGTGTGAGCCTTGTAGTCGTTGAATCATGCTTTTGGTCTTTTTAAGCTTCTATACATGTCTACGTATGATCTTAACGTTTTTCTTGGGTAGGAAGTCCTTAAGTTGGGCAGTAGGTGACCCCCTGCACTAAGGTTTCGAAACCATGGGTAAGGTTTCGAAACCTTTGCAGAAATTTTGGTTCCAGGGGTCACTGCCAGCCAAAGTTTCGAAACCTTTGGGGTAGGTTTCGAAACTATGGTCAAAGGTTTCAAAACTTTCCCCAAGGTTTCGAAACCTTTGGAAGATTTTGGGTTCCAGGGCATTCTGCCAACCAAAAGTTTCGAGACCTTGGGAAAGGTTTCGAAACTAAGGTCCAAGGTTTCGAAACCTTCCCTAAGGTTTCAAAACTTTGGGTGAGAAATGGGTTCCAGGGGTTTCTGCCAGCAAAAGTTTCGAAACCCTTGGTAAAGGTTTCGAAACTTCTGCTTAAAATTGTACTGTCTTGACTTGTTGAGCTTTTTAATGGGATAAATACATAGGATTTAATGTGCCTTTAGTCAAGATTGAATTTTGGTCGTTTGATTGTGGTTTGGGGTTCGTTTATGACAAGTCTAAAATGAAAAAAAAAATTCCAGGGTTGCTAACCGAGGAGGAACCCTTAGGGTTTCGCTTCGGTTTTCCCCATGTGGCCCGCTCGGACCGGTCATCCGGCCAGACCGGGACGAGGGGGTTACATATATTTCATTTAATATTATGAAATATAATGTATATTTAATATAAACCAATTTCAAGTAGAATTAGATTCTATGAATTTTGGTTGAACTTGGATTTAAGGAATTCAACTAGAATTAAGTCTCTGAATACTATTTAAAGGGACAAGGGCTAGCAACCAAATCATCCCTCTTCCTCCTCTTGAAGATTTCGACAACACCCCTAGGGATTCCCCACTGGAATTCGACATATCCCAGAAAGCTCTCTGAGAAGCTGTTCGATATTTTTCTAGTGTTCTACTTGCCCCCTAGCAAATCCCTGAAGGTTCCCTTGCTCGATTGCAAGTCCCGGTTGAACTCCTGGTCAATTTCAGACTCTCTCAGGAATCCCTAGAGGGATTTCGACTTTTCCCTGGAAGGTGTTCAAACCTGTTGAAATTTATCCCTAAGTGTTAGGGAGGCGAAAACTTTGTTCGTTTTGTTCGAGTGGACTCCGTAGAGGTCGTTGCGAACTTGTGACAATTCCGGTTTTACTTGACGTGGTTATTTCGACATACCTTCAGTTTTCCAGTTTCCAGAGTTTTAAAAGGTAACTCTTCATCTTTTCACCCCAGATTCGTTCTTGTACATGGATCCTGGTTGGATTACGTCAGATTAATTTTTCCGCTGCGCCACGGGGCGTGCCGACGTGACCCAACAGTGGTATCAGAGCCACTTGTATCATACGAATTCGGACTTAAATTCTTGGGTGATGTTTATGTATGAGATGCATGATGTTTGATTCGATTTAGATATTTATCGTTTATCGTATCACACCTACTAAAGACTTATTTCGATTATCACTGAATGATTAAGAGTTAATCATAACTATGTTAGGTTGCTTCAATGTTAAATGTTAACATGTTGAGACTAATAGTTAGTCTAGAGAACAAGTAGTTGTTCGTAGTTTCATAGATTTATGAAATCTCTTAAAGGGCTTCTAATTTGATAAAAGTTATCAAACTATCTTTCACGGTGAATCCATAAGAGTTATGGTTAGACGTTATGAAAAATGCATGTCTAGGATTGGCATCATCAAAGACCTGGTACTTAAGTGTGCCTAGTGCGCCACCTCTCTTTCATGTTGACCTACCTGGTGCATTTGTTCGTTAACGCAAATGGTTTATGAAACCTCGTGATCCTTCTTTGGCCTATTAACTGCAACATAGGGATAATCAGTTTAAAACTCTGTAAACATGTCGTTACTTTGTTCGCACGATGTTTGAAATGCATGTTATATTGCATGGTGTTTGTTTTGCATGGTTATAGCCCATAGCCTTTATAGTTTTGGTTTTTTATAAATATGGCCTGCGTGCCGTGCCTTTCTCTATCTTCTATTGTACTTATCTTCTCATCTCACTCCCTCGCATGTAACGCGAGTTTTTGAAAATTGTAATTACTCATGGAGATAAAGCAAGGACCAAGGTAGCAGTGTGGTGGGCTTTCCCTGGTGGACCGGGCATTTCAGAAGCAAATTCTATCTTCAGTAGAACGGTCCTCCCATTGGCATGGGACGGGTCGCCTTAGGTTAAGAAGGGCTATAATCATTGCATATTTATTTACCACTTATATTTACCTTGTATGTGATGCAATGGATGTTTTATAAGCATGATTAAACATAGTTCTATTGATAGGATCAATGTTAAAATGATGAGACAATTAAGTAAACCCCTCACTATAATTCTAAGTCTGTTTTAACCATCCAATATTTACCCTTGTTAAAGCTTCGATCGATATAATGCGAGCTTTGCCAAAGCAATGTCACATTTATCTATCTTAGTTAAACGCGAAGAATAAGCTAGTGATATTCGTCGGTTGAGATATTGGTATTGACTTAGCTGGGTTGTTCTAATAGGATTAGAAAACCTAGTGGTTAAAAGTTTTTGTTAATCATAAGATGATTTAAAGAACAAGAGTTGTTCGCCAAAAGATGAGGAATTACATGAGATGTAATTAGTAAGGTGTTACTTACCTAAATAACCATTTCCTAAAAGACTGGCCAAAGCTGATTTAGGAATGGTGAAATACTGATCCTCACTCACTAGAAAAACTATCGAAACGTTTTTTTCCGAAATTAAAACTAGAGGGTTTTTAATTTTAAAGAAAATAGTGGGAGTGAATTTATAGTAAAGACCTATCTATAAATTTTAAAATTTAGTAAAACTTGTATAGCATATTTTCTTTGTTGTAGAATTAATGGCAAATAATACTCTATCTCTGCGATCTATCCTTGAGAAGGATAAGCTCAATGGCATAAACTTCCTTGACTGGTTCCGCAATTTGAGAATTGTTCTCAAACAGGAAAAGAAGGAATATGTCATTGAAGAACCTGTTCCTGATGAACCGGTTGCCACTGCTTCCAGAGCTGACAAAGACAAGTTTAAGAAACACATGGACGACATGTTGGATGTCGGTTGTCTTATGCTTGCCTCCATGACCCCTGAGCTTCAGAAGCAACATGAGGACATGGTAGCTTATGATTCAAAATCTCAAGGAGATTTATGAAGGGCAAGCTCGTCAAGAGAGGTACGAGACCTCTAAAGCTCTGTTTCAATGCAAGATGAGTGAGTGATCTCCCGTAGGAGCTCACGTCATCAAAATGATGGGCTACATCCAAGCGTTGGAGAAGCTCAGCTTTCCGCTGAAAGACGAATTAGCTACTGATGTCATCTTGCAATCGTTGCCAGATAGTTTCAATCAGTTCGTCCTTAATTTCAATATGAATGAAATTAACAAGATGCTGCCACAGTTGCTCGGCATGTTGAGAACTGCTGAAATCAACCTGAAGAAGGTAGGACCTAAACATGCCCTGATGGTCCGCAAGGGCAAGAAGAAAGGTAAATCGTCAGCAAAGTCTAAAGGTGATGGTAAGACCAAAACCGATGGAAAGGAGGCATTGAAACCTAAGAAGGGAATCAAGAAGGATGGGAAATGTTTCCATTGCGGCAAGACCGGACATTGGAAGAGAAACTGCCCCACACACCTACAAGAAGTCAAGAAAGCAAAAACGAGTGAGGCATCAGCCTCAGAGGCTTCTAAAGAGAAGACATCAGAATAGACATGGACCCGCGAATGGAAATAAAGCAAGAGTTGCTACATCATCCATTAGGACACGTGTTTTTGCTTAAATAGATTTGTTTTAGTTTTTAAGATTATTATTTTGTGCCTAAGTTTTAGTTATCTTGTAAGGACAAGATATTTTAATTTTGAGATTATTTAAATAAATGTTATTCTTTTAATCTCTTATGGCTCAACGAATCAATGATCTTTAAACTAATCAAATCAATAATATTTATAAGATAAATAAAACAAATGACTAATCTCAAACTCTTAAAAAGTATTAAGGTAATTTGATGAGATCAAATTCAAGAATACTTAAAGTTTGATGAACTTTCAAAGAATATGGGATTGTCCCATAATTAAATCCCACAAGTGGAACGAAAAGTCTTTGAAAGAGAATCAAATATGTTAGACATGTTTTGATTCAGAACAAGTCATTTTCGACTTCTTTACACAATAGAAAAACAACTTTCATACTTAATCGTTTAAAAAAACATGGTTCGAAACACCATATAAGATATGAACTAAGAATTGTTCTAGAATACCTTTGAAGTTTTAAGGTTACTTACATGTTAAAATGTTTACAAAGTTCGAACCTTAAAAACTCCATTTGTTGTTTATCCTAACGAGAACAAAGCGTTTTTTTCTCAAACGAGAGTTTATCTTGAAAGAGATTAATTCTCACAAAGGGATTTTATTTCTTCAACTTTAACGAGAACAAAATATTTGTTGCTCAAACGATAGCTTATCTCGAAAGAGAATACTTATCACTAAGGGATTTCATTCTTCAACGAGAACAAAATGTTTGTTGCTCAAACGAGAGTTTCTCACGAAAGAGATTACCTCTCAGAAAAGAAAAAAAACTGGAATTTGGAATTTGAAGAAATTTTAGACAACAAATTTATGAACCAAAGATTGAGAATGTTCCACAAATGATCAAGGAACATTGGAACAAAACACAACCATTGTGTTGATCCTTAAGAGAATACCATCTACTTGAGAAATATGGATTTCTCACTATCTGTACATGGAAACGCTCTTCTTTTCGAATCAAGATAAAGACTAGGTGTTATCAGAAAGCAATGGTGAAGCCCAAAATTCGAGAAATGGCTAAGAGCCATGAGAGTTGATATGAAATCCATGTCTAAAACCAAGTATAGACTTTGGTTACCTAAAAGGGTAAAACCTAAGAGGTATGGATGAGTTTTTTTTTCAAAAAGAAAAACCGACATGGATGATAAAACATACAAAGGATGATTCGTCGCTAAAAGTTTTCGACAAACTTCATAGTATATACTATGATAAAGCATCTTCCTTGTAGCTATGTTTAATCCATGTCTAAAACAGCTTTCCTAAGGGAAAAACTTGAAACAGATGTGTACATGACACATCCGGAAGGTTTTGTCACTCCAGTAAAACACTTGGAAGGTATGTAAGCTACAAAGGTCTATCCGTAGACTAAGGCAAGCTTCTCGAAGTTGGGATATTCGTTTCAGAAGATACAATCAAAAGGTTTGGTTTATCTAGAAACAAAGGGAGGTCTTGTTTTCAAAAGAGCTAGTGGGAGCATTGTTACTTTCCTAAGTATTGTATGTAGATGACATACTCATCAAAAGGAACTAAAGATTGCAATCCGTTTTGCATTAATAAAAGATACTGCGAGTTAGCAACATGAGACAGTATCTAACTCTACAACATAGGCTAAATGTATTACAGTCGACATAGCAATAAAGAAGGATGTTTGGATCTAAAGGGTTCACTTCTGAACTAAGGGTTGTTCCCAGCATGATAGATGCTACATAACTCTGTTATGATGGAACCTTTGCGTAAGCAAATAAAACCCAGATCTTATCAATAAATCCAAACATATTCTAAAGTGCTTACATCTTGGAGATGTGAAAGTATGCAACATACGCACAAAGTTGATAACTTTGTCAACTCCCTGACAAAGCTTTTGACACATCATAAGCATGTCAGTTACACTAAGCCATATCGTATTAGATACGAGAATGATTGGTCTTAGTGCTACTAGAGATTGTTGGAGTATGCCCAAAGACCAATCATATGATGATTGAATAGACATACTATTTTACTAGATTTATCAAGTAATGGCATTGCCGTTATTATCATTTGGTATGTTTCTATGCATCAAACTAACCATTGGATAATAATGTCCATACAATAATACGATTATTGTTAAATAGAATCCTTAGTCGAATATTATTACGGGTATGGACAGTGATAATATATAAAGACTAATATGTGGTTGATTTATAACATGTGTTGTAATTGACATAGAGATGTCAAAATCAACACATAAGTATTTGTTAGAGAACAACATACTGGATTGACCCGCTATGAGCATGTTTCTTGGGTAATTATGTGACAGTCACAATATTGCTCATGATAAACATATGTATGATCCTCAAACTTGAGATCAACATGATTTCAACATAAAGATTTATGTATTTTGACATAGTTAAACGTGTGTCGTAACTGACTACATTATAAAGACTGATGATTGGATACGTGAAGACCTATGTAGTGAAATATGGTTGATCAAGAAAGGATTTGTCCCTCTTACATAATGGGAGAAATATCTTCGGCCACTTGAATGAGTGAGATTAGAAAATGCATGGCCATGCTCTAATATTATGATATGAGATATCATAGAGATTCGTTTATAATAATCTACTCAAGACATCAAGAAGCACTAGATGGACAATGCAAGTGTGACTAACCCATGACTTGTGTTCATCTAAGATATAAAGGACAAAAGGATAAAATACATAAAGAATATTTATTCAGGAATTAGGAAAATCAAACCATGACTTCATGCAACTTAGGTAGCAATGATGTATTGCTAAATGCCACTCATTGTTTGTAAAATTAGAACAATTCTAATTTTGCTGCTAATGTTGCATGAACCTACAAGGGTCACACCCTTCGAATGAAACGAACAAAAATTGGAAACCATACTCCCTATTTTAGGGAGGTTGCCGAAAATCCCCTATGGGATAGGGGAAATCAGCAACTCCCTTAAATGAGAATAATATTGGATAAATATTGTATTTATCAAATATTATTTAGAGCATGGAAAATATTTAGAGAATTAAATATTATAGAATAAGATTCTAGAAATTTAAATATATATTTGGAATTTATATAATGTATATTTAATTCCAAGTTTATGTAGAATTAGATTCTACATAATTAAAAATATATATTTAAATATATTTAAATCCAAGTAAAGATAGAATGAGATTTTATATAATAAAAATATATATATATATGGATTAAATATAAAGTATATTTAAATCCATGTTTTATGTAGAATAAGATTATACATAATTAAATATATATATATTTCATTTAATATTATTAAATATAATGTATATTTAATATAAACCAATTTCAAGTAGAATTAGATTCTATGAATTCTGGTTGAACTTGGATTTAAGGAATTCAACTAGAATTAAGTCTCTGAATACTATTTAAAAGGACAAGGGCTAGCAACCAGATCATCCCTCTTCCTCCTCTTGAAGATTTCGAGAACACCTCTAGGGATTCCCCACTGGAATTCGACATATCCCAGAAAGCTCCCTGAGAAGTTGTTCGATATTTTTCTGGTGTTCTACTTGCCCCCTGGCAAATCCCTGAAAGTTCCCTTGCTCGATTGCAAATCCCGGTTGAACTTCTGGTCGATTTCAGACTCCTTCAGGAATCCTTGGAGGGATTTCGACTTCTCCCTGAAAGGTGTTCAAACCTGTCGAAATTTATCCCTAAGTGTTAGGAAGGCGGAAATTTGTTCGTTTTGTTCGGGTGGACTCCGTAGAGGTCGTTGCGAACCTGTGACGATTCCGATTTTACTTTATGTGGTTATTCCGACATACCGCCGTTTTTCCAGTTTCCAGAGCTTTAAAAGGTAACTCTTCATCTTTTCACCCAGGATTCGTTCCTGTACATGGATCTTGGCTGGATTACGTCGGATTAATTTTTCCGTTACGCCACGGGGCGTGCCGACGTGACACAACAACTCCCATAACACAAAACACCTTCGTCACTAAAGCTGAAATCCGAAGGTCTACCTTCCGCAATGTCCTGAACATGCGAAACAAGAGAATCATCAAGCAACTGCTTATCTTTGATCATCTGTATCAAGGATGGTTTCACTTGCAACTCCACCACAAGACCACCATCACGCGCTATGCTCAAACGAGCAAACATCGCTATCAATTCCATAGCCATTTTCCGGCTCAAAGCATCAGCTACAACATTAGCCTTACCCGGGTGATACTCGGTCGTCATATCATAATCCTTAAGAAACTCTACCCAACGTCGTTGCCTAAGATTCAACTCCTTCTGAGACATAAGGTACCTCAAACTCTTGTGGTCTATAAACACAACACATTTCTCACCATACAGGTAATGCCTCCAAATTTTCAAGGCAAACACCACAGCCGCAAGCTCAAGATCATGAGTAGGGTAGTTACGCTCATGCACCTTCAACTGCCTAGATGCATAGGCCACTACCTTACCCTCCTGCATCAACATGCAACCCAAACCAATAATGGACGCATCACTATAAACTACAAACTCCTTACCAGATTCAGGTTGAATCAAAATAGGAGCTTCTGTCAAAGCTTCCTTCAGCTTCTCAAAAGCTTGTTGTCTCGCATCAGTCCACTCAAAGCAAACATTCTTTTGCAACAACTTGGTCAAAGGTGCTTTTATCTTTGAGAAACCCTCGACAAATCTACAGTAGTACCCAGCCAATCCAAGGAAACTTTCGTACCTCTGGCACTGACTTAGGCACTTTCCAACTCATCACATCTTCTACCTTGTGCGGATCAACGCGAATACCCTAACCCGATACAACATGTCCAAGGAAGACCACTTCCCTAAGCCAAAACTCACACTTACTCAGCTTGTCATACAACTGGTTTTCCAATAACGCTTGCAAAACAATTCTCAAATACCTATCATGATCCTTCTCGGTACGCGAATACACAAGGATATCATCGATGAACACCACCATAAATTGATCCAAGAATTCATGGAATACACGATTCATCATGTCCATGAAAGCAGTAGGCGTGTTGGTCAAACCAAATGGCATCACCAAAAATTCATAATGCCCGTACCTCATCCGAAAAGTCGTTTTAGGTACGTCTACATTCTTCACCTTCAGCTGATAGTACCCCAATCTCAAGTCTATCTTAGAAAACACTGAAGCTCCCCGAAACTTGTCAAAAAGATCATCAATTCTAGGCAAGGGATACTTGTTCTTGATTGTCAACTTGTTCAGTTGCCGATAATCTATACACATTCTCATCGTTCCATCTTTCTTCTTCATAAACAAGACCGGTGCACCCCAAGGTGACACACTCGGCCGAATGAAACATCGATCCAACAACTCCTGCAATTGCGTCTTCAACTCTTTTAACTATTTGGGTGCCATGCGATAAGGAGCAATGGACACCGAAGTTGTATTCTCGTACAAATCTATACCAAACTCGACTTCTCTGTTTGGTGGCAATCCATGCAATTCTTCCGGAAAGACACCCGGAAAATCCCCAACAGTTCGGATGTCCTGCACACGCAACTCCTTGGTGCCAGGATTCATCATATAAGCAAGGTAAGCCTCACATGCCAACCTCATCATACGGTTTACTTCCAAAGCCGAATCACATTCGACAAAAATTTCACATTCTCGCCTACTACTACAACCTCGTAATCATCAGCCAACTTTAAGGTTACTCGCTTAACATCAAAGTCAACCACTGCCCTATGCTCCGTCAACCAATCCATGCCAAGGATTACATCAAATCCGTAGAAAGGTAACTCCATCAAATCCACAAGAAAAACATGACCTTGGACAGACAAAGGGCATCTCTTATATAACTTCCTAGTGACTACAGTCTCACCAAAAGAACTAGTCACTTGTATTCCTACCTCAAGCAACTCAACAGGTATATCAAGAAAATGTGCATGCTCACTCAAGATATAAGAATGCGCGGATCTAGAATCAATCAAAGCCAGCAAAGATAAAGACTGGAGAAAGGTACCTGCGATCACATCGGTATCGTTGCGCTCCTCGCGCTGAGCATACACCCTCGCGGGTCCACCTCCCTCAGGTCGTACAACTACAATATGAGCAATACCTCGCTACCCCTTATCTCTCCTCTGAAAGTTCCCACGGCCGCGCCTACAGCCTCTCTGAGGTGCAGCTACCACAAGAGCACGTCCCTGGCCACCACCAGCCAACAAAGGACACTCCCTCCTCATGTGATCCACTAAACCACAATTCCAACAAGAGTTCCCTGTCACCACAACAGGAGCCTGAACCTCTCTAGCTGCTCGAGGAAAGTCTCGCATCAAATGATCCCTCGAACCACATGTCCAGCATGTATGCTGCTCAGATCTCACACGACCTCCCTAAGCTTGTCCACCTCGACCCATAACACCATGACTTCCCTCAGGCTGATGTCTCCTATCACGGCCTCTTTTGTTCCACCCACCACCGGAACTATACTCAGCGGCTCTCTTCCTAGAGCTAGAACCAACACCTCTAGATGACAAACCCAGATTCTGATCGATGTTCTTTGCCTGACAAACAAGCACGTCAAAATCAGTGTAATATGTAGCTAGCATGTACGTCTTAACTTCCTGTACCAAACTGTACCAGAAGCGATCACATCGATGCCTCTCACTAGGTACCAACTTAGGAGCATACTGGCTCAAGCGTACGAACTGGACCTCATACTCAGCCACTAAAAAGTTGCCCTGAACAAGCGACATGAACTCTCGTTTCTTCTCATCCAAGTATCTCACACCTAGATACTTTCTCCTGAAGGCACCTCTGAAGAACTCCCAATCAACTTCATTGGGTTCCATACCAGCTGTGGTAGTCGTCCACCAGCTGTAAGCATCACCTTGTAGCAAAGAAACCACGCATCCCAGCTTGCGCACCTCGTTACAGCCCATCTGATCCATAATGTGGATCGTACTCGCTAACCAAGCCTCAGACGCCTCCGAAGACATACCAAAGAACTCTACAGCTCCCAAGCTCCTCAACCTCTCCAAAGGTAAGCCCACCTGCCCAACTACAGGGCCTGCACATGCGCTCTGGCAACAGCAGCCTGAAACGCTCTGGTGATCGCCTGAACTAGCGGTGCCAAATCACCCAAACCAGGACCATCTTGTCCTTGTTGCACCTGCTCCCCACCTCCAGGTGATGGCGGAGGAGGTAGATCTCCACCAGGAGGGACATCAGCCCCTTGCTCAGCCTAGTTACCCTGCTCAGCTGCAGGCACTATCGTAATGGACCTCAACTCCCTTCTAGGTCCCATTGTGCTATTTTAACCAAATACAACAACAAAAACAAATCAAACCATTTAGGCCAGCTGCAAGCAAGAATCCAAGTTTACAAAACATTTGATTAGTGTAATAAGGCAATGGGCACCCAATTTCCCCCCACAGAGCATAGCATACCTAAAACATCATGCTCACATACTTTTCATCATCCCATAATCAGCACACAACCACTTAACATCATCATCACCCAATCATACTCATTCCACATGCAATTCACATCAATCAAGCATGGCATAGGGTGCAAAATTCAACCAATAACATGCTTTTCAAACCTCATAGTTCAACACATATCAATTTCACATACCAACATTCCCAATTCTTTCGTAACCATGCTTTGATACCAACAAATGTAACCCCCTTAGCCCAGCTTAGACGTTTGACCCAAACTACGACGATTACACGGGGAAAACCAAAGTCAACCCGAAAGTCAACCTTGATTAACGACCCCTTTTTTCTTTTCATCTTTTCTAGATGCTCAATATTAACCTATATGATTAGCTAAGCGATATGGTGAAAATGGCACAACGATCAGAGTTCAATTAGGGGTTCAATTGCATACATTTTACTTTTAGGGACTAAATTGTAAATTTCATAAATTACAAAGAGTTTCATGATTTTAAAGTTACCAATCCTCAATTAGTCATGTAACATGCCAACAAGTCAAAATTCAGCTCAAACGGATCGTTCAAACTCATTAATTTAAGTAGCCAACATTTAAGGACCAAAATGTAAGAAACAAAAACTCAGAACAACTCAAAATTCAAATCCAACGGTCAGGCGTTTCGATACGGATGGCCCTATACCGAAACGGTCGTTTCGAAACATGGTTGACCGTTTCGATACTCGGGTGCGTTCTGAGACCTGTACAAAACACCCCCTTCCAGTAGCCAAAACGTTTCGATACGCCTTCATCCGTTCCAAAACCTTAAGGCCATTTCAGGCCCCTGTTCCGAAACAGGCAAGGGCGTTCCGATACGCCTTGCCCTGTAACAGCAGACTTTGCTAGTTTTTCATGCTTCAACACATTCAAAACATTCCCGAGACATGCCACAACATGCATACATATCAACAATCATCATATCGAGGCAATAGCTTAAACATGGCAACCAACATGTAAGTAAAGGTACTAAAGGCATGCTCCCTAGTTCAGCAAAACCATAACAAGCTATAACAACATACAAACCAAAATCCAAACACCAAAGGCCATTAACAACTCAAGTATAAGCAATCTAACATGATCAAAGTAAAGGGAAACATCCTCAAACATTCCAAAGTATAAATCCCACCCATTGCCACTTATTACACTAAAGGTGAACCACATACATCTCTTTAACAAAGCCTTGGATTCCTCTTGCTTTTGGGCTGCCTTGAAATGTTCAATTCTCTGCATTGATGAAACAAAAGAGCGTAAGCATAAAGCTTAGTGAGGACCGCTAAAACAACATTCATCAATGCATTTAACATGGCTTGCAAAGCCACCACTTTTATCATATGCCTTTTCATAAATCATGTCTTCTCAAGACATCAATGTGTTTTATAAATACGTGCTCATATGCAACACCATAATCAACAATTAAACCATTGCTCATGCTTTACAAAGCATCTCATACACTCTTGCATCATTCACAAGCATCTCATGCTTCACATTATTCATTTACATTATATTCGCTCCCAAGTGATAATCCATAAACCATTTCAACACAAAACACAATCGGATACACGGATTACAAGCATTGTCCCCCACGCTTCATACAACCTACTAGACTACACAATGTGGAGACAAATGGAACAATCACAACCCCTCAACACCCGTGATGGAGATTAATGGCACAATCACAACCCCTCAACATCACTCATCGATAGTTGTATAATTCCACTAACGAGAGTATGGGACACATACACAAGACTCACATACGGAACTAACCATTCACTGTTGTGATCTTAACCTCAATCGTTAGGGTACTTAGATGGAGATTACGGCACAATCACAACCCCTCAACATCCAAGACGACTTTATTCACGGTGCACCCAATCCTATAGCCGGCTAACTATATCCCATTAAAGTAACCAAAAACCATGTTCATCACTTGCCAATATAATCATTTTACCACATTAATCCATTGTTTTAACAAGCATAACTACAATGCCATTTTCACAAGCATCACATGCTTAATATCATATGCATTCAACACATGAAAACCAAGGATCACTTACCTAGTGCATCCTTAACATATGACATTAAAAATCCAGCATTAAACCATGCTTAAAAACAGTAAACAAATCCACACTCATTTCAAGTGCAATTTCATCAAATATAGCACATTTCCAAGAGAGGGATTACCGAAACATTTACACTTGAGCTTAGCTAAGTGTATTAAACTTACACTAAGCTCCCAAGACCTCACTCAAGGCGTTACAAAGCAGGAAATTACATTTCCACTCACCGATACGCGAAGCCTCGTTTGCCGACAAAGAAATTACACCTTCAGAGCCTCCAAAATCACCTCGTTTGTTTCCGGATCAAGATCCATTGTTTTCACATCATCAAAACAGAGATCTAAATGCATTAAAATACATTCAAACACCAACAACAATTCACAAACTCGCCGCCCACTAAAACTACACCAAAATACCCTTCCAAAACAACCGAAAACTCAATCGATTACCTCTTAAACCAAGCCCAACCATCATACATCACTTCCAAAGCATTATAAACATCAAAACACATCTAATAAACATTCTAACTCATCCTTATACCTCCAGCAATCAAGATTCCACCATTTCACCCCCAATCGGATACGCGGATCACAAGCGTTGTCCCCCACGCTTCATACAACCTATTGAACTACACAAGGTGGAGACAAATGGCACAATCACAACCCCTCAACACTCGTGATGGAGATTAAAGGCACAATCACAACCCCTCAACATCACTCATCAGTAGTTGTATAATTCCACTAAAGAGAGTATGTGACATGTTGCGTGTAAAATAGTCTATCGCAATTGTAGTGCAAGTGTACACGACGCAAGTAGTAAAGTGATACGAAGTATCGGATATCGTCTCCACAGGGATTGGGCTAATAGCTTCACCTATATTCACTGCACGAAAATAATGCTTATGAACTCCAGTTCTGTCGTCGTGCCCGTCGTGGCAGCACCTGTCGCGGCGGCTGTCCGTTGGCTGTCGCGGCAGCAGACACACCAACTCTGTACTTAAAGTTTGGCAAGAATCCCAGATCTGCCTTGGCCTATCCCTAGGTCCAAGTATGTCGATGATCACGTCTTTGATGATACCTCCCGGCGTGAATCGAAGGATGAACACCGATGTGTATGAATTCTTCCTTAGCCACTTAACCTTGCCCTATCCCTAGGCACAAGATAGTTCAACTATAAACTAGAGAACTTCCTCTTATTTCTTTCGTATACTTAACTCTCCCGATGCTAAGTAAATGGATAACCTCACAATGCTCTCCCGATGCTCTTGCAAGATATTAATAACCAAAATAAGAGAACTTGAAGTTTATTTTATTGAACTTGGAAAATCCTAAAACAAAACAACCCTTGCAACTACTTTACAAAACAACTCGTGGCCCTAGGGGGAATTTAGAACATGTCGGTGACGGGTAAACGGCGGAGGGGTTTTAGTTATCGGTTATGGGGAAGATTATCTCCTAGGTTAAAACCTATGCCCTTATATAAGCTTTGGGCTCAAGTATTCTAAGTTAACAAGGATTACAACTTTAATTAAAAGTAAGATTCTAATAAAGACTTAATCTCTAAGTATCCTACTTTTCAGCCGCCTCCTTGTTTCATGGGATTTCCTCTCCTTGAGCTTTGGCTTGACATATCTTTTGATCCGGGGCTTGGAAAAATATATGGTTTTCACACGACAGACGAGCATAATTTTCTCTATCTATCGAGGTCCACTTTGCTTTTCCTCCACTGTTTTGCTGTCGTCCTCTGCTGTCACGACAGATCCATGGCAGCATCGTCCACTTCGTCTGCTTGTCCAGTTCAGCTCTTCTGCTTCTCTGCCCTGCGCTCGCCTTCTCCGTCAACTATGGCAGCAACCTACAAAATCAGCCATCTTTTAGTAGAATCCGTGCTTTTAATATATTTGTGAAGTTTTGCTGTAAACTAACCTAAATGCAATGCAATGATGCTTGAAT
Organism: Hibiscus tridactylites; assembly: GCA_958450335.1. Taxonomy (NCBI): domain Eukaryota; kingdom Viridiplantae; phylum Streptophyta; class Magnoliopsida; order Malvales; family Malvaceae; genus Hibiscus; species Hibiscus tridactylites. The sequence goes on from OY288275.1 coordinate 9,270,287, forward strand.
GCAGCAGAAATATGGGTTAAAAAGGGTGTAAATAATAGAACTTTTACACACTCAACACACCCCCAAACTCAAGTTTTTGCTTGCCCTCAAGCAATTAAGACCTAAAAGAAAATGAATATTTTTGTGTTGGCTTTCAAACAGTGAACTGTCCCCTACCCGTCGCTCATTCTCTGTGGCGGCAGCAACCTGTCGGAAAGATTAGGATCTGTCCGGAATCTCACTATAGTCCTCGTGCAGTGTGTGCATGCTTGTGAACAGTTATATGCTAAGACTTTCTTAGTTTCACTAGAATATTCAACTTTTTAACTCCAATTTTTATGCCAAAGCTTATTTTCTTGAAGACACATTTTCATGCTTCTTTTCTTCTATTTTTCAAGCTAAATTTTTCTAGAGCCAGTTTTGGGCACCTCTAGTTAGCTTCCTAGAGCCGGTTTCGGGCACCTCTAGGTTGTTTCTTTTGCTAAACTTCTTTCCTAGAGCCAGTGTTAGGCACCTCTAGGGGCTATTCAAGTACTAAGCATCCTATTCTAGTTTGGCTAAAAGAAGTCTAAGCAGTATAACAGTCACAATAGTGTTTAAGTTTTTCAGAACTATAGAAAGGCTCTAAACTTCTCCTTAATCTGTCCTAAAGATGCTGCCACGACAGAGCTGTCATGACAGGTAAGTTAACTTCACAGTTTTAAGCCAAAAGTTTAATCTTTTCTGATTTTTTTAAGAGAACTTGATTAAATAAAAGACACACAAATTAATTAAAGATGTACTAAGACTCCATTAAAATGGAGGGTTGCCACCCCCAAACTCGAGGGTTGCATTGCCCTCAATGCAAATGACAGATAAAATGAAGGCAGGTACATCACAAAATATAAATAAAGCAGGCAGCAATAAAAAGAAAATAAAAGACTTAAATTTTAATCGCTGTCTTCATTGCTGCTGCTGACACGGATCTGGTGGCGGCGTCTGGGCTGTGGGGCAGGCTGGGCAGGTTGCTCCACGACCTGGATGTCTGAGCTGCTGCCACTATCCCAAGTGCTGGTGGTGGTAGTGCTGGCCTTGGGCATTCTTTTTCTGTCTGCCACATGTTTCTGCCTCTTGACAGGCGTGAACTCCTTTGCCAAATTCCTCCTAATAGGAGGGTCGGACTCGCTGTCATTTGAGGCTGGTCGTTTTGTGCCTTGGGCGGAGGTTTCAGCCGGAGGACTGCCAGCTGTCGTCGGGGTAGGTGAAGGGGTGCACGCAGCATAATGTGTGTGTGGGGAGGCAGGTGGTGTGGGTGTGTGGACAGGGGTGGGGATGTGGAAATAGTGGGCAGGGAAAGAGGGGAAAATAACATCGGGATAATGTAAAGTGTTGGTAATGAAATTTACCGTTGCATTTGTGAAATCCCGGATGAATGTCATCAGCCCCATCTGTCTGTCTTCCACCCTCTGTATGGCAGCAAGAATTTGGGCAGATTGGTCTGGTTGGGCGGCTGTTGTGGCAGGTTTAGGGGCAGGTTCCTCGGATGACTCTGCTGGGGAGGCAGCCGGGTTGAAAGAGGAGAGGGGGGTTGCGACTATCAGCTCCATGAGGCTGGTAATGTTGTTGTCGGTCCAGCCTCTGCCTTGGGCCATTTTGTCGGTGGTGGCCTCTGGGACAGCAGCGCAACGGCAAAGAGAAGTGATCGTGAACGGTAGGTAAAGGCGGGAGGTGGAGCGAAATGTGTAGTCCAAGATGCTTTCCCTCATATAACGGCCCACGTTGATAGGCCGGTCGTTCATGATCGAATGAATGAGTGCGAGCCGCTGCTGGTCCACCTTCGTGTGGTGGGAGGACGGCAGGATACGCTTCTTGATGAAAGCGTTCCATAGCTTTGCTTCTGGAAGTAGCTACCCCCTTTTTACAGAGTTGGGGTTCTTTTTGCACGTGTTCCATGTCGTTCCTTCCTCTGTCACCTTTGCCATGACAGCACCGTATGCGGCAGAGTCGAGGGTGTCTAAGAATTGCTGATGGGCATCGTCGTTGGGACCAAAATAGAGGCCATACATGTGGTTGATGCTGTCAGCTGTGAAAGGTACCTCTACCCCTCGGACGGTGACTGATGTTGCCGTTCTGCTGTCGATGGCAGCATAAAACTCCCTCACCAATGTATCATTTAGTTCTACAGGTTGTGCTGCGAACTGCTCCCATAGCTGAGTCTGTATCGCCTTAGCGATGAATGGTCGGACCCCCATGTTTGCTGCCTTGCGGACGTAGATGAATCCTCTTTCCTCCCATAATTCCTTGGTGGCGAACGACTGTGGTGTGGGTGCTGCTGCTGAAGAGGTTGAAGCAGCACTACGACGGGTACGTCTGGAAGACATATTAGTTGCAAGGGTTGTGAAAGTAAAGAAAACAAATAAAAACGAGAGGAGAAAGCAAGTAAGAATAAGCAGAAGTGAGGAAAATGAAAATGAGAACGGGGTTTTATAGCGGTCGAGTTGCTGCCCGTTTAATGTTGTAACGGCAGGCGTGAATAACGGGGCCATTGATGAGATTTGGCGTGTCTGACGCGTCTGACACGCATTTACGCGTCTGTTACGCGTCTGCCACACGCTTCTGCGTCTGCCGTGTCAGTCTGTTGACAGCCTGTCTTATCCGTGTCTGCGGCGGCAGCTGGAACGACAGGCTTCAATAAATGGGCTCTGTTGGGCTGATGGATGGATGGTGGGCTTGGGTCACTTCTCCTTTTCTTCTTGACTCATTTATTTCCTAAAAACAGAAAATATGAAAAATATTATTCGAATAAAATAAACCTAATTTCCTAATAAATAATAAATAATAATAAAAATAAAATTTAGGTTAAATTAGGGATGCCTTGTGGGGCATCTCCTAAAGTAACCACTTCCTGTATTCCTGGGGCTTCAGTCTCCTGATAATGCTTGAGGCGCTGTCCATTAACTTTGAATTGGTGTCCGTCTTTTAATGATCAGATAGTGATGGCACCATGAGGAAAAACTTGTACCACTTGGAACGGGCCAGACCATCTAGACTTTAGCTTTCCTGGGAAGAGTTTAAGTCTAGAATTAAACAACAACACAAGCTGCTCTGGGCAGAACTGTCGTGGCAGCAACTTTCTGTCATGCCACTTCTTGGTCTTCTCCTTGTAAATTCTTGCATTGCCGTAGGCCATTGTCCGTAATTCTTCAATCTCATTCAGATCTAATAGCCTTTTATGGCCTGCCTTGTCCAAGTCCATATTGACTGCCTTGATTGCCCAATATGCTTTGTGCTCGATCTCGACAGGCAGATGACAGGTTTTTCCATAAATCAATCGGTATGGAGACATGCCCAATGGAGTCTTAAAAGCTGTCCTATATGCCCATAATGCATCATTAAGGAGTAAACACCAATCTTTCCTAGTTGGTTTAACCATCTTTTCAAGAATGTTCTTAACTTCCCTATTGGATATCTCAGCTTGTCCATTGGTCTGTGGGTGGTATGATGTCGCGATCTTGTGCTTGACACCATATTTCTTCAAGGCGACAGCAATTACCCTATTATCAAAATGCCTCCCTTCATCACTGATAATCGCCTTAGGGATGCCAAATCTAGAAAAAATGTTTTTGTGCAAAAACTTCTGGACTGTCTTGGCATCATTCTTTTGAGTGGCGATGGCTTCAACCCACTTAGAGACATAATCCACTGCTAGGAGGATGTATAGATTTCCACATGAAGATGGAAAAGGTCCCATAAAATCAATTCCCCAAACGTCGAAGATCTCGACTTCTAGAATGTTCTGCAGTGGCATCTCGTTTCTCCTCGAGATGTTACCTGTCCGCTGGCACCTGTCACAGTGCTTATAAAAGTCCTGTGCATCTTTATATAGTGTCGGCCAGTAGAACCCTAACTGCAGCACCTTGGCAGCAGTTTTATTGCCTCCTAAGTGACCTCCATATTGTGAAGCATGGCAGTGATGGAGAATGTCTACTTGCTCTTCTTGTGGTACACACCTCCTTATAACCTGATCTGCACACATTTTGAAAAGAAGAGGTTCGTCCCAATAATAATGCTTAACATCATTTTGGAACCTCTTCCTGGCTTGATAATTAAGATCAGAAGAAAGTATTCCGCTAACTATAAAATTAACGAAATCAGCATACCAGGGAAGTTCAGAAGACTTACCTGCCGCCATGGCTGTCGCGACAGCGATTGCGGCAGCAAAGAGCTGCTCATCTAGGAAGGTCTCCAGTATATTTGTCTCATCTATTGGTAGACTCTGTCCCTTCTCCAACCTTGACAAGTGGTCTGCCACCTGATTTTCTGTCCCCTTTTTGTCCTTGATCTCAAGGTCGAATTCTTGTAATAGCAAGATCCACCGTATCAATCTAGGCTTTGCGTCCTTTTTCGCGAACAGATACTTAAGGACAGAATGGTCTGTGAGCACTATTACCTTCGTCCCAAGTATGTAAGAACGAAACTTGTCGATGGAGAACACCACAGCTAACAGCTCCTTTTCTGTGGTGGTGTAGTTCACTTGGGCGTCATTTAATGTTTTGCTGGCATAGTATATGACATGAAACAGCTTATCTTTGCGCTGCCCAAGTGCTGCCCCGACAGCATAGTCACTAGCATCACACATAATCTCAAATGGCTGTGTCCAGTCTGGTGGCTGTACTATGGGGGCTGTCACTAGCTTTTCTTTCAGAACCTTGAATGCTTCAGTACATTCCTCATTAAAGTCAAAGGGTCGGTTCTGCTCTAGGAGATGGCATAGAGCTTGGTGATTTTTGAAAAATTTGCAATGAATCGTCGATAAAAACCAGCATGCCCTAAAAAACTTCTAATGCCCTTGACTGTGGTCGGCGGCGGCAGCTTCTCAATTACTTCTATTTTAGCCCTGTCGACTTCTATCCCACGGCAGCTAATCTTATGGCCAAGGACTATCCCTTCGTCCACCATAAAATGGCATTTTTCCCAATTTAGAACAAGATTAGCTTTTTCACATCTTTCAAGTACCTTTTGAAGATTGCCGAGGCAGCTCTCAAAATCGTCTCCAAAGACGGAAAAATCATCCATAAAAATCTCTAGGAAGTCCTCTACCATGTCGGAGAATATGGCCATCATGCACCTTTGGAAGGTGGCAGGTGCATTACATAGTCCAAACGGCATCCTCCTAAACGCGTATGTTCCGTAGGGGCATGTAAAAGTCGTCTTTTCTTGATCCTCCGGTGCAATAGCAATTTGATTGTAACCTGAATAACCATCAAGAAAACAATAGTAAGGCTTACCCGCTAATCTATCAAGCATTTGATCAATAAAGGGTAAAGGAAAGTGGTCCTTTCGGGTAACTTTGTTAAGTTTCCGATAGTCCATACAAACCCTCCAACCGGTCACAGTCCTGGTTGGGATTAACTCATTGTTCTCACTGGTTATCACGGTCATTCCTCCTTTCTTGGGAACGCATTGCACCGGGCTCACCCATTTGCTGTCGGAGATGGCGTAAATAATACCAGCATCTAACCATTTGATTATCTCTTTACGCACTACCTCCTTCATCGCATGGTTTAACCGCCTTTGGGCATCAATAGTCGGCTTATGATCTTCCTCTAGAAGGATTTTGTGCATACATAACGCCGGAATAATGCCTTGAATGTCTGCTATCGTCCATCCAATCGCCTTTTTGTGCTGCCTTAGCATGCCGATTAGCTGCCGTTCCTGTTCCTGTGGCAGCTTAGCAGAGATGATTACGGGTAGTGTGTCATTTGAACCAAGATAAGCATATTTTAACTGCCCTGGCAAGGGCTTAAGTTCTAAGGCAGGTGGTTCAACAGTAGATGGCTTTTGGATTAAATGGTTATCCGAAGTGTAATTCAAAGGTTCGAATAACTTACCTGGACGATGGCCTAACCAGTTTACCTCCTCCTGATCTTCAGTATCGGATTCAGAGGAGTCGCTGTCGTCGGTGCTGTCGTGACAGACCTGTAGGTGGCTGTCGCGGCAGTGACCAAATTTTATATCATAACAGCCCGACCTGATGCAGGGTTGATCAAGGGTCACTTCAATGATAGCCTTGCATTCCTCGTCCACATCAGCATGTTTCATCGCTTGGAGAACATTCAACTTTATCTCTTGATCGTTCACTCGCATGGTGAGTTCTCCTTTCTCCACATCAATCAGTGATCTTCTCGTGGCTAAGAAGGGTCGGCCAAGGATGACTGGTGCGTTTTCGTCTGCCTCACAATCTAAGATAAGAATTCAGCAGGAAAAATAAGCTTATCCACTCTTACCAGAATATCTTCAATTTTTCCCTCTAGATGAACGTAAGAGCGGTCTGCCAGCTGCAGAGTTACTGTCGTGGGCCGCGCCTTTCCAATACCTAATTTCTAAAAAACAGACTTTGGCATTAAATTAACACTAGCACCAAGATCACAAAGTGCCTTACCCACAAATTTATTGCCGATTACGCAAGGTATGATGAAGCTCCCCGGATCCTTCTTTTTCTGGGGTGGCTGCCGATGAAGAATGCTCATGCAACCTTCTGTCATCTTTACCGTTTCAAACTCCCCAAGTTTAGATTTTTTTGACATAACATCCTTGAGAAATTTAGCATAACCGGGCATCTCCCTAACAGCATCTAACAACGGAATATTAATATGAACCTGCTTAAAAATATCATAAATCTTTTTAAGTTGAGATTCATGCTTAGCTTGCTGTATCCGTTGGGGAAAAGGTGGCGGAGGACGGTAATCAGCAATACGTCCTTCCCACTGCATGCGAATCTGAGGACGGTAATCATCTTCTTTTCTCCTCTGTCGCTTCTGCTGTCGTGACAGGCTCATCGGCAGCAGTCTGTTTATCACCTGTCAGGGCAGTGTCCTCGGCAGGTTTATCCAAGGCAGGTTCCTTTACTGATTCAGCTTCTTTTTCCGGCCCTGGTAGTCTCTTCCCACTCCTAGTAGTAATTGCCTTACATTGCTCGTGTGTGAGCGGTCTAGCATTTTCAGTATTGCTAGGGAATCCTCCATTCTGCCTCGGCTTAATATGTTGAGAAACCTGACCCATTTGTGTCTCTAGAGATTTCAAGGTAGCTTCATGATTTGTCATCCTCATCTCGGTTTTATCCATAAAGGTTTCTGTCTTCTTGACAAACTGATTCATATTCTCCATATACGTACCAGTCTGAGACATAAAGGTGGCCAGAGTCTGTTCCAATATACTGCTCGTGGCAGGTGGTGGCTGCTGCGGCGGCAGGTGCGGCGGCAGTTGCGGCGGCAGTTGCAGTCGCGTCAGCAATCTAGGTCCTCCCTGATTCTGATTGTGTGCTTGCGGATTCAGGGCATTGTTAGGATTACTCCAGGAAAATTTGGGATCCTTCCTCCAATTGGGATTATAATTGTTGGAATTATAATTCGGCTTGTAATTTCCAACATATTTTCCCTCTTCTATTTGTATTGGGCACTCGTCCCGACTATGATTTCCCTCACAGATGGTACAAACTTCCTCAACAGCAAACCCTTGTAATTCGTCATCATTCAATAACCTTTTCATGGCTTTAGTAAGGAATGCTACATGTGATTTCATAGTGTTGTCGGCTTCATAGTCCTTGACAGCAAGTACCCGTTTACCCCCTCTTCTTGCTGTCGGAAACTGCTCCTCATTCTTAGCCAGATTTTTCAAAACTTGCAATGCCTCGTCCGGATCTTTATCCAATAATAGTCCATTTGCTGCAGAATCAATTCGAATACGAGTTTGTAAGTTGGCAGCATTATAGAACTTAGTTACCTGATTCCAGACGGGGAATCCATGCATTGGGCAGTTCCGAAGAAGAGTAGTAAATCTGTCCCAGGCCTCGTGCATCGGCTCGTCATCTTCATGTTGAAAAGTAGCAATTTCATTACGTAGTCGCTCAGATAAATGCGAAGGATTAAAACGAGATAAAAATTCACGAGATAAATCTGCCCAAGTTACGATTGAACCCGGTGTAAGTTTATTCCACCAAGTTTTAGCTCTGTCCCTCAATGAATGGGGAAATAACCGAAGCCTCAGTATCTCCGGACTAACTCCTGGCAGTCTAAACGAACCACAGATCTCCTGGAACGTTTTGAGATGGTCCCTAGCATCTTCTGTCACAGCACCACTAAACTGCCCGGCATTGTTGATCATACTAAACATGACAGGTTTAAGCTCGAAGTTATCAACATCAATATCCGGCAGCGTGGTCTCCAGCTCTACATGATCGTTCAGCATGTAGTCACGACATGACCGTCGGCCATCTGCCGCAGGCGGATCGCCGACAGGCGGTATAACACCTCCACCAGCGGGCGGATTACGGGCCATCTGCTCTAGCTGTTCCTCAAGGTACTCGTTCCTGGCTAAAATGTGGCGAAGTTGTTTCTTGAGATTGAAGGAACGTTCGATTTCCGGATCTAATTTGTACTCAGGATCTTCACCTCTTTTAGATCTGCGCATAAACAAGTAAACCTCGTGAAAAGCAAGAGTTGAAAGTACTAACAAAAAATAGAAAAAGAAAAATTAAAAGAAAAACAAAAACAAAAACGAAAAGTGCAATAAAAGAAAGGTGTAGTTATGTTGCCAATCCCCGGCAACGGCGCCAAAAACTTGTTGCGTGTAAAATAGTCTATCGCAATTGTAGTGCAAGTGTACACGACGCAAGTAGTAAAGTGATACGAAGTATCGGATATCGTCTCCACAGGGATTGGGCTAATAGCTTCACCTATATTCACTGCACGAAGTAAAGAAAATATTTAAGAGAATTGTCACGAAAATAATAAGGAAAAACGTAAATAAAAGAGTTGGAATATCAAGATAGAGAGAATGGGCTCGTATTGAATTGCTCAGTAGTGCAGGTATTGTAATGCTTATGAACTCCAGTTCTGTCGTCGTGCCCGTCACGGCAGCACCTGTCGCGGTGGCTGTCCGTTGGCTGTCGCGGCAGCAGACACACCAACTCTGTACTTCAAGTTTGGCAAGAATCCCAGATCTGCCTTGGCCTATCCCTAGGTCCAAGTCTGTCGATGATCACGTCTTTGATGATACCTCCCGGCGTGAATCGAAGGATGAACACCGATGTGTATGAATTCTTCCTTAGCCACTTAACCTTGCCCTATCCCTAGGCACAAGATAGTTCAACTATAAACTAGAGAACTTGCTCTTATTTCTTTCGTATACTTAACTCTCCCGATGCTAAGTAAATGGATAACCTCACAATGCTCTCCCGATGCTCTTGCAAGATATTAATAACGAAAATAAGAGAACTTGAAGTTTATTTTATTGAACTTGGAAAATCCTAAAACAAAACAACCCTTGCAACTACTTTACAAAACAACCCGTGGCCCTAGGGGGAATTTAGAACATGTCGGTGACGGGTAAACGGCGGAGGGGTTTTAGTTATCGGTTATGGGGAAGATTATCTCCTAGGTTAAAACCTATGCCCTTATATAAGCTTTCGGCTCAAGTATTCTAAGTTAACAAGGATTACAACTTTAATTAAAAGTAAGATTCTAATAAAGACTTAATCTCTAAGTATCCTACTTTTCAGCCGCCTCCTTGTTTCATGGGATTTCCTCTCTTTGAGCTTTGGCTTGATATATCTTTTGATCCGGGGCTTGGAAAAATATATGGTTTTCACACGACAGACGAGCATAATTTTCTCTATCTATCGAGGTCCACTTTGCTTTTCCTCCACTGTTTTGCTGTCGTCCTCTGCTGTCACGACAGATCCATGGCAGCATCGTCCACTTCGTCTGCTTGTCAAGTTCAGCTCTTCTGCTTCTCTGCCATGCGCCCGCCTTCTCCGTCAACTATGGCAGCAACCTACAAAATCAGCCATCTTTTAGTAGAATCCGTGCTTTTAATTTTTTGTGATGTTTTGTTGTAAACTAACCTAAATGCAATGCAATGATGCTTAAATGCAGCAGAAATATGGGTTAAAAAGGGTGTAAATAATAGAACTTTTACACACTCAACACATGACACATACACAAGACTCACACACGGAACTAACCATTCACCGTTGTGATCTTAACCTCAATCGTTAGGGTACTTGGATGGAGATTACGACACAATCACAACCCCTCAACATCCAAGGCGACTTTATTCACGGTGCACCCAATCCTATAGCCGGCTAACTATATCCGATTAAAGTAACCAAAAACCATGTTCATCACTTGCCAATATAATCATTTTACCATATTAACCCATTGTTTTAACAAGCATAACCACAATGCCATTTTCACAAGCATCACATGCTTAATATCATATGCATTCAACACATGCAAACCAAGGATCACTTACCTAGTGCATCCTTAACATATGGCATTAAAAATCCAGCATTAAACCATGCTTAAAAATAGTAAACAAATCCACACTCACTTCAAGTGAAATTTCATCAAATATAGCACATTTCCAAGAGAGGGATTACCGAAACACTTACGCTTGAGCTTAGCTAAGTGTATTAAACTTACACTAAGCTCCCAAGACACGCTCAAGGCGTTACAAAAAAGGAAATTGCATTTCCACTCACCGAAACGCGAAGCCTCGTTCACCGACACGGAAATTACACCTTCGGAGCCTCCAAAATCACCTCGTTTGTTTTCGGATCAAGATCCATTGTTTTCACATCATCAAAACAGAGATCTAAATGCATTCAAACACCAACAACAATTCACAAACTCGTCGCCCACTCAAACTACACCAAAATACCCTTCCAAAACAACCGAAAACTCAATCGATTGCCTCTTAAACCAAGCCCAGCCAACATACATCACTTCCAAAGCATTATAAACATCAAAACACATCTAATAAACATCCTAACTCATCCTTATACCTCCAGCAATCAAGATTCCACCATTTCACCCCAAAATCTCACTTAAAACTACCAAGAACCTCAAGGATCTCAAGGATTTCGGGATCTACATTATCAACACCTCATTTTAACATAAAAATCAACTTAGAATTCAATTAAAATCTACACAAAACAGAGCCCAATTCATCAAGTCCGAAAATCAAGATTTCATCCACAATTTCACAAGATTTTGATCTCAAATCAAAACTATATTAAAAACTCACTCAAAAATAGTATTTAGAAGCCAAATATCTTGGGAATTTCAATTAAGAACTTAGATTAGAGGTTGAGAACGGGATTTACCTCCAATCCTTGCTTCCTTCAATAGATGACAAGTTTTCCTTGCAAAAATCTTGAAGAATTAAGGAAGAACTCTTGAAAAATGATTTAGGAAATGTTGAGAGGGTTTTTGGGAGGATGAATTCTGGAAAAAGATGAGAGAAAATTGTGTTTGGCTGAAAATGAGAGGGAATTGGTAGTTACGTAAATGAAAATCCCATTAACTATCTTTTAATTAATTAATATAAAAATCCAATTAAAATCATTTAATTAAAAACCATTTTAAATCACATGACATATTGAAGAAAGGTCAAATTGACTTAAAGCCCCTTAAAGATTCTAAGATTTTGGCCTCCACATTAAAAATCACATTTTTCCCAATTTTGAAATCTTACAATTTGGTCACTACTCAAAATGTCCATTTTCCAAAACCCTTTTTGTAAAATTGACTTGACCAACCTCTTGATAATATTTTTAGTGGATTTTAGAAATTTTTATCACAATTTTATCCTATCCTGATCCATGATTTCCTAAAATTACCTTACGCGATTCTAACCATTCTCGACCGGTCCGATTCGATGTCTAAAACATCTAGGCCCAAAACCAGGGCGTTACAGAGTAGAATGCCACCCATTGCCTCTTATTACATTAAGGTAAACCACATACATTGCTTAGATCAAAATGCTTGGATTCCACTTGCTCTTGGACTGCCTTGATTGCTCAATTCTCTACATTGATAAAACAAATGAGCGTAAGCATAAAGCTTAGCGAGGATCGCTAAAACTAAACATTCATCAATGCATTTTATAAAACTGACATATCATCATCTGTAAACTCATGCATTCCTTTAAAACATGCTCTTCAAAGCATTAATGCACTTTTAAAACCACATGCTTATGGCATCATTAAAAACAATAACAAAATCATTTGCTCATGCTTAATTCAAGCATCACATGCATTCTAGCATAATTTCCAAGCATCTCATGCTTAATCATTAATCATAAACATTATATTGGCTCGCAAGTGATTAATCTCAAACCATATCAAAACCAACACAATTGACACAATCAGATACGCAGATTACAAGCGTTGTCCCACACGCTTCATACATACTACCGGACTACACAAGGTGGAGATATATGGCACAATCACAACCCCTAAACACCCGTGATGGAGATTAATGGCACAATCACAACCCCTAACATCACTCATCGGTAGTTGTATAATTCCACTAACGAGAGTACGGGACACTTACCACAAGACTCACACACGGGACTAAACCATCCACCGTTGTGGTCTTAGCCTCAATCGTTAGGGTACTTGGATGGAGATTACGGCACAATCACAACCCCTCGACATCCAAGGCGACTTTATTCACGGTGAACCCAATCCTATAGCCAGCTAACTATATCCGATTAAAGTAACCAAAAACCATTACCATCACTTGCCAATATAATCATTCAACGTCAATATTTCACTGTTTACAAGCATAAATCACAATGTCATTTTCACAAGCATAAACATGCTTAAACTGAAATGCATATATCTCATAAAACCAAGGATCACCTACCAAGTGTATCCTTAACAAAATGGCATTAAAAACCAGCTTCAACAATGCTTAATAGATGCTTTAAAACAGTAATCAAAACCACATTCAATTCAAGTGCATTTCCAGCAAAAACATAGCACATTCCAAGGGAGACTTTCGAATCACTTACTCTTGAGCTTAGCTAAGTGTTTCAAACTTACAATAAGCTCCTAAGACCACGCTCAAAGCGTTACAAAGCTGGATATTCCATTTCCACTCACCGATACACGAAACCTTGCTTGCCGACGTGAAATCACCCTTCTAAAGCCTAAAAGATGCTTCGTTTGCTTCCGGATCAAGATCCCCTGTTTTTAGATCATCAAAACAGAGATCCAAATGCATTAAAATGCATTTCAACTCCAGCAACTAAACACAAACCCGTTGCTCACCAAAACTACACCAATTTACCCATCTGAAACAACCAAAAACTTAAACGATTGCTTCCTAAACCAAGCACAGCCAACATACATCACTTCCAACCATTATAAACATCAAAACACATCTAAAAACAACCTAAACCCATCCTTATACCTCCATCAGGCATAACCCCAACATATCACCTCAAAAACCCAACTAAAACCATCAAGAAACTCAAGGATCTCAAGGATTTCGGGATCTATATTATCAAAAACCCTTTTTCAACATAATAATCAATTCAAAACTCAATTAAGACCAATCAAAAACAGAGCTCATCAATACTTATCCAGAAATCAAGATTTAAATCATTATTTTGCAAGATTTTGATCTCAAATTAAAACTATTATCAAATCTCATCCAAAAACAACATTTAGAAATCAAAGATCTTGAGAATTTCAATAATGAACCTAGATTGAAGGTTGAGAACGAGATTTACCTCCAATCCTTGCCTTCCTTAGTGATTGACAAGTTTTTCCTTCACAAAGCTTGAACAATTTGAAGAGAACTCTTGAAATTGGTTTAGAAATTAAAGAGAAAGTGTTTGGAAGAAAAGAAATCTGGAGAAAAAGAGTTGAGAGAATGGTTTTGCTGAAATGAGAGTTAGTTACGTGAAATGAATCTAAATTTCCTATTTTATCAATTTTAATTAAATAAAATCATTTCTATTTTAATTATCTAAAAATCATTTTAAAACACATGTCAATTTAAGGAATTGTAATTGCACCAAAGCTCCCTAAAGATTCTATGATTTTGACCTCTTTTTGAAATTTTGTAATTTTCCACAGTTTTGAAACTTTACATTTTGGTCACTACCCAAAATGTACCACTTCCGAAACTCTTTTTGTAAAATTGATTTGACCAATATCTTAAACATGTTTTTAGAGGATTTTAACAATTTTTACTATATTTTATCCTTTTCCGATCCTTGATATCCTTAAATCACCTAACATGATTCGAACCGTTTCCGACCGGTCCAATCCGATGTCTAAAACATCTAGGCCCAAAACCAGGGCGTTACAACTCTCCCCCACTTAGGAAATTTCGTCCTCGAAATTTTAAAGGTGCGGAAATTGCTTCAGCATGCCCGCCTTGCTTTCCCAAGTGGCCTCCTCAACTCCCTGGTGTTGCCACAACACCTTCACAAGCTCTATCGTCTTGCCACGAAGAACTTTGTTGCTCACATACAGGATCCTCACCGGTTCCTCATCATAAGACAAATCCAAATTCAACTCTATCTCTTCAACAGGCATCACATGCGAAGGATCCGATCTATACCTCCGCAACATCGAGACATGGAACACATCATGAATCTTTTCGAGCTCGGGAGGCAACCTCATATGGTCCAACAAACCTTGAGCTAAGCTTACCCTTACGCCCAAACCTCATCACCTTCTTCCAAGGCGATACTTTCAAGAACACTTGTTCACCAACCACGAACTCAATCTCCTTACGCTTCAGATCTGTGTAAGACTTTTGCCGGTCTGATGTTGCCTTCAAACGCTGACAAATGAGCTTCACCTTCTCAGTGGTTCCTTTTAATATATTCGACATCAAAATCAACTTTTTCCCAGCTTCTGCCCAACAAAGAGGGGTTCTACACTTTCTCGAATACAAAGCCTCATATGGAGCCATTTGAATACTTGCCTGGTAACTATTGTTATACGCAAACTCAACCAACGGCAAGTGCTTCTCCCAAGAACCCTGAAAATCTATGACACAACATCTCAACTTATCTTCAAGCACCTGGATCACACGTTCCGACTGTCCATCCGTCTGAGGATGATAAGAAGTACTAAAATTCAACTGTGTACCCAAGGCTTGATACAAACATTTCCAGAACCGGGATGTAAACCTCGGATCCCTATCCGATACTATGGACTTTGGCACACCGTGCAACCGCACAATCTCAGCAATATACAACTCTGCCAGCTTATCCAAGGTATACGTAGTATGCAAAGACAAGAAATGGGCACACTTCGTAAGGCGATCAACAATCACCCAAACCGAATTCTTCTTCGAAGGTGACAAAGGCAAACCAGACACAAAATCCATGGTAATCCTTTTGTGAAACAAATATTTTAATTTTGATATAACTAAAAACCTAAGGACTAAATTGAAAATGTCAAAACGAATTTTAAGTCCTCAAAATATCCCTATATAATTTTAAGATTATGCCCAAGTTAAAAACAACCTTTTCAAATATTTTTCTAAGTGTTTCAAGTCAAAACAGTGAATTTTAAGCTCCTGTTTCGAAACGGCCCTCAGGCGTTTCGAAACGTTTTCATCACTGTCGACCACCGTTCCGAAACGGTATCACTCGTTTCGAAACTGTTCTTCATATTTGATTTAAAAAGAGTACAACGGTTCAAATATTTGCTGATTTTTTAAAGATAAAAAGGGTGTTTCGAAACGGATCAAGGCCGTTCCGAAACGACCCTTGACAGTAGCAAATCCGTTTCGAAACGGATTCATATCGTTTCGAAACAGGTCTTAAGATTGAATTTGAAAATATGACCGTTATAGTGTTTTTAACTGAATTTCTGAAAATCGTTAAGGCGTTTCGAAACGGGCTAAGACCGTTCCGAAACGACCTTTGACAGTGGCAAAAGTGTTTCGAAACGGCCCTAAGGCGTTTCGAAACGGGCTCTTAAATGCACCCCAACGGCTCTTTCTATTTTAGTCCGTTCTGAAACAGGTACCCCGCGTTCCGAAACGGGTTGGTGCAGACTGCATTTATGGTGGTAAGAGAGGGTTCCAACGGCTCCATTTATGTTCCCAACCACCCAAACGGCTAGAAATCAATGAGAAGGTATAAAAGAGACTTCCAAAAGCATCAGCAACAACTATTGATCCTAAAGCAAACATCCAAACATCAAATTCAAGCAATTGTGCAAAAATCCCATTTGTGTAAAAATCCCAATTGTAATCTTCATTCATATTTTGTTCAATTGGGTTGAGTGCTTGTATTGGGGCTATTATTTGTATTGAGAGATACCTTTTAGCCATCAAACTTCTTTGTTTACTAGTGTGAGGATTGGGTTGATTTTTGGGTAGAAAAATCAACCGAAATTGTAAAGGGTTGCCTCCTTGTCCTAGAAAAGGGGAAGATCAATTTAGTGGAATTGTTGCAAATCCTTAGTGAGGCTAAGGTAGTGGATGTAGAGTTCATTTGGAACTTGAACCACTCTAAATCCCTTGTCAATTATTTTCAATTTGCAAATTCCACCTTAAAACCTTTAAATTTCCAATTCACCCCCCTCTTGGTAAATATCGATCTTGCGATCCATTCAACAATTGGTATCAGAGCTTAACTCTTTGAGGATTAACAACCACAAAGAGGAGATCCTTGGAAGAGTGTGATCATCAACATATCAAGAGATGGCTTCAACCTCCGGTTCCGGCATGTACGAGTCACAATCGACCACAAAGCCTCCTTTCTTCAATGGTGACAACTATTCTTTTTGGAAGAATAAAATGCGTCTATTCATCAAGTCTATTGACTATCTTGTGTGGGATGTCATTGAGGATGGGCCATACATTCCATTGAAGCAAGACGGTGAAGGCAAGATGGTGTTGAAGAAGAAAGCCGAAATGAGTGAAGAGGAGAGGAAAAAGATTCAAGTCAATGATAAAGCTCTCCACATGCTATTTTGTGCTTTCGGTCCGGACATCTACTCAAAGGTCTCATCAATTGAAAGTGCCAAGGAAGTGTGGGACACTCTTGAGACCACCTATGAAGGCACCAATGATGTTAAAGAAACTAAGATTGGAATTCTCAATCTTAGTTATGAAAATTTCAAGATGGACCCCGATGAGACGGTGTCAAAGATGTTTGATCGATTCTCCACGATTGTCAATGGTCTAAAGGGCTTTGGAGAGATCATACCAGAAGACAAGCTTGTCCGGAAGCTACTCTATTCACTTCCCGAGTCTTGGGATGGGAAGAGAACCGCCATCATCGAAGCAAAGAATTTGAAGACTTTGAAGCTTGATGAGCTTGTGGGTTCTCTCCTTACTCATGAGATCATGAAGCAAGGAAGGGAAGATGAGAAAAAGAAAGAAGAGAAAAGAGTAGAGAAGCTTGAAGTTGAGAAGAAGAAGAAGATGGGAATAGCTCTCAAGGCTAAAGCTTCACAACATGATGAGAGCTCATCTTGTGAGGAGGATGAACTTGAAGAATTGGCTATGATAGCCAAACGGTTCTCACGCTTCATGAGGTCCAACCGGGGAAGAAAAATCCAAAGGAAGATGGACTTCAAAGGGAAAAGCAAAGAAGAAGGAAAGGATCCTATCATTTTCTTTGAGTGCAAACAACCCAGCCACATCCGTTCGGAGTGCCCTCAACTCAAGAAGAAGGGCTTTGAGAAGAAGAAAAGACTCAAAGCCAAGCTTGCTACTTGGAGTGATGAGGAGTCATCGGAGGATGACGAACAAGAAGTGGCTAATCTTTACCTCATGGCACTTGAGGAAGATTCCTCCTTGGTAACCTCTAACTCATCTACTTTAGATTTTTCATATGAAGAGTTAAATGATGCATATGATGAGTTACAAGAGGTATATGATGAATTAGTTGAGAAGTTTAAAGAGTCGGTCATTAAAAACAAGAAAATCATTTTAGAGCTAAATGAGAAAAATGACTCACTCACTCAAGCTAATTCAAAATTTGAGAAAAAGATATTAGGATTAAAAGATGAGCTAAAGTTCTTTCAAGATGAAAATGTTGATCTTAATAACCTTTTATCTCAATGTAATAGTGAACACCAAAAGGTGTTGGGTGAGCTAAATGAGCTCAAAAAGTCTTTAAAAAATGTTGGTAGTGTCAAGCATGAAGTAGGAGAATCCTCTAGAACACACCAACCTAAGAAAAAGACTAATTACTACAAACAAGGTAGCTACCCTAGATATAGTAGAGCTAAAAGAATTACAAGTGTATGGGTTCCTAAGGAACTTGTAAAATCTAATAATATTATTGCTATGTCATCTTGGATTCCTAAGGGAACCAAGGTTTTGGGAGCTAACACTCATGGACCCAAAATGATTTGGGTACCAAAAACCAAAGTTTAATATCTTTGTTTGTAGGGGGAGCATTGCTACAAGGCCAAGGCACAAAGTCAAAACTCATGGTACCTTGATAGTGGATGCTCGAGACACATGACCGGAGACAAGAGTCGATTCATAGATCTAAAGCCAAAAAGTGGAGGAGTAGTAACATTTGGTGACAACTCCAAAGGCCACATTAAAGGTATTGGCTCCATAGGTAATCACTCTACCATTCTTATTGAAAATGTCTTATATGTCGATGGTCTTAAACACAATTTATTGAGCATAAGTCAATTATGTGATAAAGGATTTAATGTTTTATTTGATAAAAATGGATGCAAAATTGTAGACATTAAATCTAATAACATTATGCTCATAGGTCATCGCATAGGAAACATATACATGGTGCATTTAGATGACATACATACATCTCATGCATGCTTAGTTGCTCAAAATGAAAATGATGCATGATTGTGGCATAGGAAGCTAGGACATGCTAGCATAAGTGTTTTAGAAAAACTAGTCTCTCTAAATCTAGTTAGAGGTTTACCCAAAATAAAGTTCTCAAATGATAAAATTTGTGATGCATGCTCAAAGGGTAACCAACATAGGTCTTCCTTTAAATCCATTAATGATGTTTCTACTAGTAGATGCTTACAATTAATTCACATGGATTTATTTGGGCCAATTAGGACTATGAGCTTGGGTGGTAAGTCTTATGCTTTTGTGCTAGTTGATGATTTTTCTAGATTTACTTGGGTTCTCTTTTTAAGTACTAAAGATGAGGCTTTGGAAAAATTCATCACATTTTCAAAACTAACCCAAAATGATCTTGAACTTAGAATTTCACATATTAGAAGTGATCATGGAACCGAGTTTCAAAATTTAGGGTTTGAAGATTTTTTAAATGAAAATGGTATTAGCCATAATTTTTCGGCTCCTCGAACTCCTCAACAAAATGGGGTAGTTGAGAGGAAAAATAGAACTTTACAAGAAATGGCTAGAACTATGCTTTGTGAAAACAATTTACCTAAATATTTTTGGGCGGAAGCCACAAACACCGCTTGTTATATTGTAAATCGAGTAATGATTAGGCCAATTTTAATGAAAACACCTTATGAGATTTTAAAATCTAAAAAGCCTAACATTAGCTATTTCCACCCTTTTGGGTGCAAGTGTTTTGTTTTAAATAATGGAAAAGACAACTTAGGTAAATTTGATGCAAAAAGTGATGAAGCCATTTTTATAGGTTACTCTTTAACCTCTAAAGCTTATCGAGTATTTAACAAAAGAACTTTAGTAGTAGAAGAATCTATTCATTTTGTATTCGATGATAACCTCCTTCCTAGGAAGGATTCTTGTGATGATGATGATGTAGGGATCATAAATGCCTTTGATGGAGGTCAAACTTCAAAGGAGGATGAGATTCCAACAAAGGAAGAGGACTCACAAGATCCAACTCTTGAAGCCTTGAAGGACTTGGCCATTGAGGAAAAGGAAGTGAGCTACCCAAGGGAGTTGAACTATGTCAAAGATGGTGAAATCTTGGGTGATCCATCCAAGGGGGTAACCACTCATTCTTCTCTTAGATTAATGAACCATGTTGCATTTATCTCATGCATAGAGCCTAAAAACATAAAAGAAGCATTGAAAGATGACTTTTGGATTATGGCTATGCAAGAAGAGTTAAATCAATTTGAGAGAAGTAATGTATGGACATTAGTTGATAGGACTAGTAATCAATCTACAATAGGAACTAAATGGGTCTTTAGGAACAAACTAGATGAGAGTGGTAACATTGTGAGAAATAAAGCTAGACTTGTAGCACAAGGTTACACTCAAGAAGAGGGAATAGATTTTGATGAAACCTATGCACCCGTAGCTAGAATGGAAGCCATTAGGATGTTGCTTGCATATGCATGTTATCATAATTTCAAGTTTTTTCAAATGGATGTTAAAAGTGCATTTTTAAATGGTTTTATAAATGAAGAAGTGTATGTGGAACAACCACCGGGTTTTGAAGATTCAAAATTTCCAAATCATGTTTTTAAACTTACCAAAGCTCTTTATGGTTTAAAACAAGCTCCTAGAGCTTGGTATGAAAGGCTTTCAAATTTTTTGATTGAAAAAGGATTTGAAAAAGGTAAGGTGGACACTACACTCTTTATAAAAATGTATAAAAATGACATCTTAGTAGTTCAAATTTATGTTGATGATATTATTTTTGGTTCTACTAATGAATGTCGTTGTCAAGAGTTTGCTAAGTTAATGCAAGGTGAATTTGAGATGAGCATGATGGGGGAGCTCTCATTCTTTTTGGGACTCCAAATCAAGCAAAATAAGGATGGCACCTTCATCAACCAAGCAAAATACATAAAGGATATGCTCAAGAAGTTTGGCTTGGAGAATGCAAAGCCTCAAGCCACTCCTATGAGCTCATCTACAAAGCTTGACAAAGATGAAGGAGGTAAGTGTGTTGACTCTAAGCTTTATCGTTCTATGATCGGATCTTTGCTTTACCTTACCGCAAGTAGACCGGATATCTTGTTTAGTGTTTGCTTGTGTGCTAGGTTTCAAGCTAGTCCTAGAGAGTCTCACCTTATAGCCGTTAAGAGAATCTTTAGATACCTTAGAGACACTCCTTGTTTAGGCCTTCGGTATCCTAGAGACTCTACCTTCAACCTTCATGCTTACTCGGATGCGGATTATGGGGATTGCAAAATTGATAGGAAAAGTACTTCGGGAACTTGCCAATTCTTAGGTAGTATGCTCATATCTTGGTTCTCTAAGAAACAAAATAGTGTAGCCTTATCTACCACCGAAGCCGAGTACATATCCTTAGGGAGTTGTTGTGCTCAAGTCCTTTGGATGAAGCAACAACTCTTAGATTATGGAATTAAAGTTGAAACCATACCCCTAAAATGTGATAACACTAGTGCAATATGTTTAACTAAAAATCCCATCCAACACTCTAGAACCAAACACATAGAAATAAGGCATCATTTCATTAGAGATCATGTCCTTAAGGAAGATGTGGTTATAGAGTACGTAGACACCTTGAATCAATTAGCGGACATATTTACAAAACCCTTAGACAAAGAGCGTTTTTGGTCCCTTAGGAGAGAGTTAGGTCTAGCTAGCCTATCTTGACCTTTTAGGACCTCTTTTGTGCTTAAATATGCTTGATCTTGTGAAATGCCATGTTTATGTGTTTAATCTCCTAATTTCATCCATGCATATAGTTAGGGGGAGTATGTTTATGCTTAAATATGTTTTGCCTGCTCATTCATAACATTTATGCATGTTAGGCCTCCTAAAACTTCATTTTTCTGCACTTTTAGAGCCTTTTCTGCACTTCCAGGCCCAGGTGTATCGAAACGGGTGACCCTGTTTCGATACGGATACCTTAAATCCTGTTCTGAGAGAAGGGCGTTTCGAAACGCCTCAAAAGCGTTCCGAAACATTTTTGCTACTACCAAGGGGTGTATCGAAACGTGTTCCGATACGGGTCAAAAGGGTTTCGATATAGTCAACACCGTATCGAAACGGTCAGCCTATGGTCTCAAAACGGTCAAAACCCTAGCCGCCCCGTTTCGTAACGGTTTTGACCGTTCCGAAACGGCATCGCGGATTGCTTTATTTAGGGCTTTTAATGATAAAGTTTACTTTTTATCAAACTCTTAAAACCCTAAACCGCCTCCCTCTCTATAAATACCCTCTCAAACTCTTTGTTTTTCACAAAATTGTGAGGGGTTTTACTCTAAAACTCAAGTCTAAGCAAGTTTCATCAACATTGTGCAAGGATTTTAATCAAATCATTCAAAATCCCAAACTAAGGTAATTTTTCTTTTTCTTTTTTTTCTTTCAATTTATGTTCGAATCTTAGGTTAGAAAATTTTATTTTTGTATAAATTATATGTTTTTCTTTGTGGGTTTTCCATATCTTGTAAAAAAATTTCCAAATCTCAAAATTTTTGATTCGAATATAAAATTTTTCAGTCGTATTTTTCTTTACTATTTTTTTTTATTTTAATTTTGTTTTCAAAAACCTAAGTGGGATTTATTATTGGATTGATTTTTAACTATCAATGCATACACTTAATTTTAAAACACTTGCTTAATGTTTTTAGATGGCGGATCAAGCTAACAAAAAGCGCAAGGCCGTTCAAACCGGTGAGTCGAGCGTTCGTCCGAATCTTCCTCTACTTTTTCAGAAATCCCTCAAATCATCGGAGATGCCTGCTCGATTCTCTTATGTCAAGGATTTCGAAATTCGCAAGGAACGTGTCATTGATCTTGATTTCCTCAATTCCGAGCGATTCCTATTCCGTTATCTCGGCTGTTTGAGTGAGTGGAATCTCATGTATTTCTTGAGCATTCCGGATGTTCGCTACAAACACATGGTACTCCTTTTTTACTCTAATGCTCGTTTTATTTATGATGAGACCAAAACTGAGATTATAGGAATTGAATCATCCTTATTGGGCAAAAAGTTTGTTATTAATGTTGCTCTTTTGGAGTCTTCTCTTAAACTTAAGGATGAGGGTATTGAGGATGAACGTCACTTTGGCACTTCCACCGGTAAGGCACTTACGTTGGATGTGCACGATCACGTTCTTCACTTGATGGTTTCTTGGTTCATTCGACCTTCCGGAGGTAAATACTCTCACATCCGTCAAACTGATCATTTTTGGCTAGAGTGTTTCCGTAAGGGTGAGCGCCCAAATGTGCCTAAGATAATTTTTGCCGAGATAGTCAATAATATCAAGCTTATTGACACAAATGAGTTGAAGTCTTTTACATATGGCATAGTCTTGAGCTCCATATTTCATGATCTTGGCATCGATTGTTCCTACGACTCTCCGGAACCTTGCAAGACCAAGATTGGTGAGTCATCCCTTCGCAAGTCCGGGTTTACTTATGCCAATGATGTTTGGGAAAGAATTGATAGAGAAGCTGTTCCTCCTCCCGTTGCTCCTCCACCGCAAGTTCAAATTGCAAACAATGAAGCCCTCACGGCTCTCCTTACCGAGCGGTTCAATGCTTTGGATACTCGCATTGCTTCGGGTTTTGAATCTATGGACACTCTTTTGAAGAATGTCGAGGATCGTCTTCATACTCTTGAGACTTCGCATTCCAACTTGGATCTATCCTTCTCTACGCTCTATGGGCAATGGACGAAGTTTCACCGTTCTCAAGCCAAGAGCGATGATGATACTTCGGATGATGATGACGAGGCCTAGGATCTTCATATCATATCATATCATATTATCTATGCATTTTAGGATTAAGATTGCATCTTTATGTTTTCTCATGTTTTAGGAACCTATGCTATTGGCTTTTTTATTTGGGATTTTATGTTGAACTTAATGTTGGTTTATGTTTTGGATATTTTGATTATGAATTAATATTATGGTTGCTTATTATTGCTTATTGGTACTAATCCTTTATCTTCTCTATGAGCTTTCATTGTTCTTTTTGATCTAACAAAAAGGGGGAGAAGAAATTTAAGAGCCACACTAAAATTCGTTTTATTCGTTTTAAATTTTAAAAGGTTTTTTAAAGGTTTACAACTTGGATTTCAAATCAAAAATTTCTTTTAACTTTAAAAACCTATCTTAAATTAAGGGGGAGTTAGAATATTTTTTCAAAACTTTCAAATTTCTCAAAAATTCTAACTTTGGTTTTGTTATATCAAAAAGGGGGAGATTGTGAAACAAATATTTTAATTTTGATATAACTAAAAACCTAAGGACTAAATTGAAAATGTCAAAACGAATTTTAAGTCCTCAAAATATCCCTATATAATTTTAAGATTATGCCCAAGTTAAAAACAACCTTTTCAAATATTTTTCTAAGTGTTTCAAGTCAAAACAGTGAATTTTAAGCTCCTATTTCGAAACGGCCCTCAGGCGTTTCGAAACGTTTTCATCACTGTCGACCACCGTTCCGAAACGTGTATTGAAACACTTGACCCCGTTCCGAAACGGTATCACTCGTTTCGAAACTGTTCTTCATATTTGATTTAAAAAGAGTACAATGGTTCAAATATTTGCTGATTTTTTAAAGATAAAAAGGGTGTTTCGAAACGGATCAAGGCCGTTCCGAAACAACCCTTGACAGTAGCAAATCCGTTTCGAAATGGATTCATATCGTTTCGAAACAGGTCTTAAGATTGAATTTGAAAATATGACTGTTATAGTGTTTTTAACTGAATTTCTGAAAATCGTTAAGGCGTTTCGAAACGGGCTAAGACCGTTCCGAAACGACCTTTGACAGTGGCAAAAGTTTTTCGAAACGGCCATAAGGCGTTTCGAAACGGGCTCTTAAATGCACCCCAACGGCTCTTTCTATTTTAGTCTGTTCCGAAACGGGTACCCCGCGTTCCGAAACGGGTTGGTGCAGACTGCATTTATGGTGGTAAGAGAGGGTTCCAACGGCTCCATTTATGTTCCCAACCACCCAAACGGCTAGAAATCAATGAGAATGTATAAAAGAGACATCCAAAAAGCATCAGCAACAACTATTGATCCTAAAGCAAACATCCAAACATCAAATTCAAGCAATTGTGCAAAAATCCCATTTTGTGTAAAAATCCCAATTGTAATCTTCATTCATATTTTGTTCAATTGGGTTGAGTGCTTGTATTGGGGCTATTATTTGTATTGAGAGATACCTTTTAGCCATCAAACTTCTTTGTTTACTAGTGTGAGGATTGGGTTGATTTTTGGGTAGAAAAATCAACCGAAATTGTAAAGGGTTGCCTCCTTGTCCTAGAAAAGGGGAAGATCAATTTAGTGGAATTGTTGCAAATCCTTAGTGAGGCTAAGGTAGTGGATGTAGAGTTCATTTGGAACTTGAACCACTCTAAATCCCTTGTCAATTTGCAAATTCCACCTTAAAACCTTTAAATTTCCAATTCACCCCCCCTCTTGGTAAATATCGATCTTGCGATCCACTCAACACCTTTCCCACTTCCATTCCGGAATTCTCAAAGGTTGCAACAACCCAAAAGGTACCTGATGTTTAGCCTTCACTCACTGACACACCATGCACTTACTAACAAACTCAACAACATCCTTTCTCAATCCCACTCAGTAGTACTCATCTTTCAAATCACGATACATCTTTGTACTACCAGGGTGCATAACGAAAGGACTACTATGAGCTTCAGTCAGAATAGTGCACCTCAACTCAACATCATTCGGCACCACTATCTGACTCCCAAAACACAGAACACCATCATCACTAAAACTGAAATCCGAAGGCTTACCCTCCGCAATATTCTGAACATGAGGGACAAGAGAATCGTCAAACAATTGCTTGTGCTTGATCAACTGGATCAGGGATGGTCTCACTTGCAATTCAACAACAAGACCACCATCTCGCGATATGATCAAGCGAGCAAACATCGCCCTCAATTCCACAGCCACTTTTCTACTCAAAGCATCAGCCACAACATTGGCATTTCCCGGGTCATACTCGATTGACAGATCATAATCCTTAAGCAACTCCACCCAACGATGTTGCCTAAGATTCAAATCCTTTTGAGACATAAGATACTTTAAGCTCTTATGATCCGTGAACACCACACGCTTCTCGCCATAAAAATAATGCCTCCAAATCTTCAAGGCAAACACAACAGTCGTAAGCTCGAGATCGTGAGTAGGGTAGTTAAGCTCATGCACCTTCAACTACATAGATGAATAGGCTACTACCATACCCTCCTGCATCAACACACAGCCCAACCCAACAATGGACGCATCACTATAGACTACAAACTCCTTACCAGACTCAGGTTGAATCAAGACAGGAGCCTACGTCAAAGCTTCCTTCAGCTTCTCAAAAGCTTGTTGCCTCGCATCCGTCCACTCAAAGCGAACATTCTTCTGCAACAACTTGGTCAAAGGTGCAGCAATCTTTGAGAAACCCTCGACAAACCTACGGTAATATCCAGCCAAACCAAGAAAACTTTGCACCTCTGTCACCGACTTAGGCAACTTCCAGCTCATCACTGCCTCAACCTTATGTGGATCAACACGAATACCCTTAGTCGATACAACATGCCCAAGGAAGACCATCTCCTTAAGCCAAAACTCACACTTACTTAGCTTTGGCATACAACTGGTTCTCCAACAACGCTTGCAAAACTATTCTCAAGTGTCTATCATAATCCTCCTCGGTACGAGAGTACACAAGGATATCATCAATGATCACCACTACGAACTGATCCAAGAAATCATGGAACACATGATTCATCATGTCCATGAAAGCAGCAGGTGCGTTGGTCAAACCAAACGGCATCACCAAGAACTCATAATGATCGTACCTCGTCCGAAAAGCTGTCTTAGGTACGTCCACATCCTTCACCTTCAACTGGTAATACCCTGACCTCAAGTTTATCTTAGAAAACACCGAGGCCCCTCGAAACTGATCAAAGAGATCATTAATCCTTGGCAAAGGATACTTCTTCTTAATCGTCAACTTGTTCAGTTGCATATAATCTATACACATCCGCATTGTCCATCTTTCTTCTTTACAAACAAGACCGGTGCACCCCAAGGTGACACACTCGACCGGATAAACCCTCTATCAAGCAAGTTTTGAAGTTGCGTCTTCAACTCCTTCAGCTCTTTCGGTGCCATTCGATAAGGAGCAATAGACATCAGAGTCGTATTCTCATACAACTCGATACCAAACTCAACCTCCCTATTTGGCGGCAACCCAAACAATTCTTCCGGAAAGACACCCGAAAAATCGCAAACAGTTCTGATATCCTGCACAAGTACATCCTTTGAACCAAGATTCATCATATAGGCAAGATAAGCCTCACAACCCAACCTTAGCATACGACTTGCTTCTAAAGCCGAAATCACATTAGACAAGAATTTCACATTCTCGCCTACTATCACCACTTCATAATCATCCGCAAGATTTAGGGTGACTCGCTTAACATCAAAGTCAACCACTGCTCTATGCTCAGACAACCAATCCATAGCAAGGATCACATCAAAACCATAGAAGGGTAACTCCATTAAATCCACAAGAAAAAAATGACCCTGAATAGATAAGGGACACCTCCGGTACAACTTCCTAGTGACTACAGTCTCACCAAAGGAACTAGTCACTTGCATTCCTAATTCAAGCAACTCAACAGGTATATCAAGAAAATGCACAAGCTCACTCAAGATACAAGAATGTGTGGATCCAAAATCAATCAAAGCCAACAATGATAAAGACTGAATAACAAAGGTACCTGGGATGACATCGGTATCATTGTGCTCCTCGTGTTGAGCATAGACCCTCGCAGGACCGCCTCCCTCAGGCCGAACTGCTATAACATGAGCAATGCCTCGCTGCCCCTCAACTCTCCTTTGGAAATTCCCTCAGCCGCGCCCACGGCCTCTCTGAGGTGCTCGTCCCTGGCCTCGACCAGCCAAAAGAGGACACTTGTAACACCCTGGATTTGCGCCTAGATGTTTTAGATGTTGAATCGGGCCGGTCGGGGACGGTTCGAACCCTTAAGGTTGGTTTAGGGAACACGTTGTTCGGGATGTTTTAAAAATATGGGAAAATATCTAAAAATCCTCATTTATTATATAAATGATAATGGTGAAAACAATTTTACAAAATGTTATTCAGAAATATTACATTTTGGCATAGTGACCAAAATGCAGTTTTTGCAAAAGTTGACTAGTGACTATTTTGTAAAGGATTAAAACTTTGAATCTTTAAGGAGCTAATTTTAGCAAATGTTTTTATCAGATTTCTCTTTAATTTGGGAGCTTTTAATAATGATTTAATTAAAGAAATAAAATGGAATTTAAAAAGAAAATCAAAGTTGACTTTTTCATAACTACTTTCACGATAGTTTTCTCTTTTCATTTTCTCTCAACTTCCAATCAGCCAAACACTTTTCTCTCATAAATTTTCATTGTGTTTGCTGAGATTATAACTTCCAAAAGATTTTATATCTTTGTTTCAACAAATCCTTTTGATTTTTGCTTTGGATTTCAAGAAAACTTGCCCAAATTGAAGAAAGATCAACCATTAGAGGTAAGCTTCATCCTTCTCCTCTAATGATCAGTTCTTTACTGAAATTGCCAAGTTATCAATCCTTTGTTAATGGTTTTTAGGTTGTTTTAATGTTATAAACATGAAATAGTTATTAAATTCAAGATTCTTGATGAGATCTTGGTGATTTTCGTACTTCTATGTTAGGCTCTATTTTGAGGTTGATTTCTAGCATATTTTGGATGATTTTGAGTTCCTAAGTTTGAGATGCTAGATTTGTGGTTTTTGAGGTGTTTTTGATGATCTGCTATTGCTGGAGGTATAAGGTCGTGTTTATGTTGCTTTTTGATGGTAATTGATGTTTAGAAAAGGTTAGGGTTGATAGATCTTGGTTGGGCTTTGTTTGGTGAATGTTTGGAGATGTTTTCGGTTATTTCGGATAGCCAAAATGCTTGTTTTGAGTGGAGCAGCGAGTTTGAGTGAATGATTGGTGATTTTAATGCATGGTGATGCATTAATCCTCTGTTTTTATGTACTAAAACAGGGGAGAGTAATCTGGAAGCAATCGAGGTAGCGTTGGAGGTTTCGGACGCTTGGTTGGCTCGTCGACTAGCGTAGTTTTGTGTATCGGTGAGTGAGAACGCTTTTTCCAGCTTTGGAATGATTCTTAAAAGAGGTTTGAGAACTTAAATCTAGGCTTGAAATTCCGGTTTAAGTTTGGAAGTAAGTGAGGTAGATTTCTCTCTCGGTTTGTGCTATTATTGTTTTGAAAATATTAAATTGGGTTTTGATGTGCTTGGTTTGGCAATATGATTTGATTTGTTGTTTGAGCATGGTTTTTAAGCATGAGAGTTGGTTATCAAACTTGGTTTGGTGAAGGAAGCATGAAACTAATGATTCTTGAGAATATGTGGTGTTAATTTGTGTTTTAAGGGCATGGTTTAACATTTTGGCTTTGATGGTGTTGCATGCTTTGAAAACAGTAAATGTGTTAATGATTTTAATATGATATATTGGCATAAGTGATAAGAAGAATACGGGATATAATTGGTCGACCAATAGGATGTAGAGTGTACTATAAACTAAAAATTCGTACGTGCTCTTGGGATTCGTTCCAAAGAGAGAGATCGACGATGTGCATTCCATCGGATAGGACTTGGTGAAATACCCAAGCTTAATGGAATTGAATGGTACTGCCATGAGAGACCGATGCGGTAGATTCCATCAGATAGGACTTGGTGAAAGACCAAAGCTTTATGGAAACAAAAGATATTGCCATGAGAAACCGATGATGGGCATTCCATCGGAGTAGGACTTGGTGAAATACCCAAGCTTTGTAAAGAGATAGAGTCTAATGATGGAGATACCGCCGGGGAAGGACTTGACCTCGAGTCAAGCTATCCGCATATCCGTGTAAAGTAGAATATGAAAATGCCAATATATGAGGAAGAAATGTGTTTTACATGTAGCAATGTTTTGAATGATTTTTTTATGAAATGAGAAGTTCTTATGAGCTAATGAGATTGTGAAATGCTTTTGTGCATCAAGCATGTGTGGCCTTGCCATGAGAATTGTATTGGTTGAAAGCATGAGATAGATAGATGGTACATATGTTTTCAATATGAGAATTGCCTTGAAACGATTTTTAAAGTATAAGAAATAAAGAGCATAATGTGGAAATGGTTTACAATAATTATGGTTTAAACCTTGCATGAAGCGTTTATGCATGAGAGGGTTTAAATGGAGGTATTTACAAGGATGATGTTTAAGAGTGAGATGCATGTGTCATTTGGGTTTTAATGTTGGTTTATACGTTGAGCTATGCATGATTTAAGGCAACGACGTTTTCAAATGAAGTTTTCAAACAATACTTTGGCTTAGTGAAACGTGATTGCAATTAAAGGGTGTTTTATGGTTTTGCTGCATCAATGGAGTTTTGATTTTGAGCATTCCTCACTAAACATTATGTGCTTACGCTCCTTTTTGTCCATCAATGCAGATAGTTGAGTTTGGGACATCAAGAAGCAAGGGATTCAAGAAGAACTCCACTTGGGAAGTATGTTTTGTTTCATAGCTATAGATAATAAAGGCAATGTGGGAAATCCTTTACTTTGTTGTATGATGAGGTTGATTACCTAGAACAAGTCTAGTTTTTGGTTTGAGACTTGTTTATGGCCATTATGTGGTGTTTGGATCCTCAATTTGCATTTTAGTCTTACTATGCTTTATGGTTAAAAGTATATTCATTCTAGTTGAATAAGCTAAATGAGTTGATGTGTTAGATGCTTGCAATGTGACTAGCTTTTGATGTTAATATGATAGAGTTGATGCTTAAACATGTTGTGAATATGTTGTGGTATGAGTTGGGACATGTTTGGGAGTGTTTGAATGTGAAACATCAGAAAAAAAAAATAGTTGCAGGGCAGGGTGTATCGGAACACCCCTATCTGTTTCGGAATAGGGGCCTAAAATGGTTATAGTGTTTCGGAACGGGTAAGAGTGTTTCGGAACACTTTAGCTACTAGAGAGCCATGTTCCGATACGGGTATCGGAACGCACCTGAGTACCGGAACGGTCAGCTCCGTTTTGATACGGCTGTTTCGATTCCAGGGTCAGCGTTTCGAAACACCCGACCGTTGGTCTACAATTTGAACTGTTTGAAGTTCTTGTTTCTTACATTTTAGTCCTTGATGATTATGGATGTAATTGGTTGAGATTGGAATGTCCGATTAAGTTGATTTTTGACAGAGATGCATGAAATATGACTAATTGAATATCGGTAAGCTTAAAATCAGTAAGGTCCTCGTAATTTACAAAATTTACATTTTGATCCCTAAAAGTCTAATTCTTACAATTAAACCCCTAAATGAATTCCGATCGATGTGCCTCTTCCTTCATGTGATCTTGAGTTATCACATAGGTTATTAATGCATTTAGAAAAGATAAAAAGTAAAAAAGGGTCGTTAATCAAGGTTGACTTTTAGGTTGACTTTGGTTTTCCCCGTGTAATCCTCGTAGTTCGGGTCAAACGTCTAGGCCGAGCTAAGGGGGTTACATTTGTTGGTATCAGAGCCAGGTTTGCGAACACTTGGGGCGATGGTAAGTTGTTATGGTAAGTTTTGATGTCTATCTTGGTGTATGGTTGAAGGTTGGTTGAAAAAATATATGTTTTGGGTGAAATGTCGATGTTTATATCATGCTTAATTGTTATGATTCATATGTGAGTTAATGTGAACATGTGTTGATAATATGATGACGATGTAAGCTGAGTTGAATGATAAAAAGTATGTTGAGTGTGATATGTTGCTATTATGATGCTGAATGTGAATGTTGTTTAATGAGAGCATGACTATTGTTGATGATTGAATTTTGTTGTTGATACAAGAGGGGGGAAATTAGGGATACCCATTGCCTTATTATTATAGCAAATGTCTTAACTTGGAGTTAGAGTATTGAATCCTTGCTTGAAGCTGGCCTGATCGTTTTGTTTGTCTTGTTATCATTGCCTTGTTATTAATGGCATTGAATGGTACCGCCATGAAAGACCGATGCGGTAGATTCCATCAGATAGGACTTTGTGAAAGACCTAAGCTTTATGGAAACAAATGCTATTGCCATGAGAAACCGATGATGGTCATTCCATCGGAATAGGACTTGGTGAAATACCCAAGCTTTGTAAAGAGATAGAGTCCGATGATGGAGATACCGCCGGGGAAGGACTTGACCTCGAGTCAAGCTATCCGCATATCCGTGTAAAGTAGAATATGAAAATGCCAATATATGAGGAAGAAATGTGTTTTACATGTAGCAATGTTTTGAATGATTTTTTTTTTATGAAATGAGAAATGCTTATGAGCTAATGAGATTGTGAAATGCTTTTGTGCATCAAGCATGTATGGCCTTGCCATGAGAATTGTATTGGCTGAAAGCATGAGATAGATAGATGGTACATGTGTTTTCAAGATGAGAATTGCCTTGAAACGATTTTTAAAGTATGAGAAATAAAGAGCATAATGTGGAAATGGTTTCCAATAATTATGGTTTAAACCTTGCATGAAGCGTTTATGCATGAGAGGGTTTAAATGGAGGTATTTACAAGGATGATGTTTAAGAGTGAGATGCATGTGTCATTTGGGTTTTAATGTTGGTTTATACGTTGAGCTATGCATGATTTAAGGCAACGACGTTTTCAAATGAAGTTTTCAAACAATACTTTGGCTTAGTGAAACGTGATTGCAATTAAAGGGTGTTTTATGGTTTTGTTGCATCGATGGTGTTTTGATTTTGAGCATTCCTCACTAAGCATTATGTGCTTACGCTCCTTTTTGTCCATCAATGCAGATAGTTGAGTTTGGGACATCAAGAAGCAAGGGATTCAAGAAGAACTCCACTTGGGAAGTATGTTTTGTTTCATAGCTATATATAATAAAGGCAATGTGGGAAATCTTTTACTTTGTTGTATGATGAGGTTGATTACCTAGAACAAGTCTAGTTTTTGGTTTGAGACTTGTTTATGGCCATTATGTGGTGTTTGGATCCTCAATTTGCATTTTAGTCTTGCTATGCTTTATGGTTAAAAGTATATTCATTCTAGTTGCATAAGCTAAATGAGTTGATGTGTTAGATGCTTGCAATGTGACTAGCTTTTGATGTTAATATGGTAGAGTTGATGCTTAAACATGTTGTGAATATGTTGTTGTATGAGATGGGACATGTTTGGGAGTGTTTGAATGTGAAACACCAGAAAAACAAATAGTTGCAGGGCAGGGTGTATCGAAACACCCCTATCTGTTTTTAGAATAGGGGCCTAAAATGTCCATAGTGTTTCGGAACGGGTAAGAGTGTTTCAGAACACTTTAGCTACTAGAGAGCCATGTTCCGATACGGGTCTCGGAATGCACCCGAGTACCGGAACGGTCAGCTCCGTTTTGATACGGCTGTTTTGATTCCAAGGTCAGCGTTTCGAAACACCCGACCGTTGGTCTACAATTTGAATTGTTTGAAGTTCTTGTTTCTTACATTTTAGTCCTTGATGATTATGGATGTAATTGGCTGAGATTGGAATTCCCGATTAAGATGATTTTTGACAGAGATGCATGAAATATGACTAATTGAATATCGGTAAGCTTAAAATCAGCAAGGTCCTCGTAATTTACAAAATTTTCGTTTTGATCCCTAAAAGTCTAATTCTTACAATTAAACCCCTAAATGAATTTCGATCGATGTGCCTCTTCCTTCATGTGATCTTGAGTTATCACATAGGTTATTAATGCATTTAGAAAAGATAAAAAGTAATAAAAGGGTCGTTAATCAAGGTTGACTTTGGTTTTCCCCGTGTAATCCTCGTAGTTCGGGTCAAACGTCTAGGCTGAGCTAAGGGGGTTACATTTTTTGGTATCAGAGCCAAGTTTGCGAACACTTGGGGCGATGGTAAGTTGTTATGGTAAGTTTTGATGTCTATCTTGGTGTATAGTTGAAGGTTGGTTGAAAAATATATGTTTTGGGTGAAATGTCGATGTTTATATCATGCTTAATTGTTATGATTCATATGTGAGTTAATGTGAACATGTGTTGATAATATGATGACGTTGTAAGCTGAGTTGAATGATAAAAAGTATGTTGAGTGTGATATGTTGCTATTATGATGCTGAATGTGAATGTTGTTTGATGAGAGCATGACTATTGTTGATGATTGGATTTTGTTGTTGATACAAGAGGGGGGAAATTAGGGATACCCATTGCCTTATTATTATAGAAAATGTGTTAACTTGGCGTTAGAGTCTTGAATCCTTGCTTGAAGCTGGCCTAATCGTTTGTTTGTCTTGTTATCATTGCCTTGTTAATAATATCACAATGGAATCGAAGAGAGAATTGCAATCGGGTATGATTGTTGCTGCTTTAGAGCATGTGGTTAGGAGGTGGAAGTCACCATCTTATGAGGGTGTGTCTTTTCAATCGTTAGTGCCTGGAGTTAGGGCGACATGGCAGCATGAGGGGGCTGGTCCTGTGATGAAAGATTTGTTGTCTGTGGTTCAGGGGATGTCGAAAACATCTCAGGTCGCGGTGAATGTAGGGTCCGTGTGTGTGTCGGCTGTGGCACAAGCTGGCTTGTCAAAGCAGCGTTTACATGATTTGGGAGCTATTGAGTATCATGGTTCGACGCCTGAGGCTTTCGAGGCTTAGTTAGCCAGCACGATTCCAATTCTGGATCAGGATGGGTGTGACAACGCCTGTAAGCTGGGAAGCGTTGTCTCGTTAATGTTGGAGGATGCTTGTGTTTGGTGGATATCTGTGTCGGTTGCAACGAATATCCACGATGTGGATTGGCAGTTCTTTTTATCTGCCTTTAATATGAGATACCTTGGAGATAAGTTTTCAAAGGTTAAGCAACGTGAGAGTGTGGCTTCAGTTAATGAAGGTGAGAAAAATGCAAGCAAAACAGCTGTGATTATTTGTCTCGAGAATGAGCAGCGCAAAAGACTTCGTGACCGAAGGATTCGCCTGAATCAGAGTTTTGGTGGTAGTGCTGATGTGGATCAAGTGCAACAAGGTCAAAAAGTGGTAGTTCGTTTACCAGAGTGCGGCCATTTAGAAGGCGTCACATTGGGGTTTGTTGGGGTGTTGGAGCTTGTTGGAACTGTGATTCAATGGAGCATGTGAAGCGTAATTGTCCTCAAGTAGTGAGACCAGCTTCAGCGCGTGTAAGTGGGTCTCAAAGGGGCCGTGAGTGCGGCCGAGACAGGGTTCGGAGGTGGCAAGAAGGGCAGAGAGGTGCGAGGTGTACGGTGGTTGAATCTTGTTGGAATTGTGGGTCTGTTGGACATTTGAGGCGAGATTGTCCAGAGTTAACTTGTGGTGGTCAAGGTGGGATGTCAGTTGAAGCTCCTTACGAACGTGAGTGTAGTCAGGGTTCTTTACAACGAGGAGGTGATGATGACCTCAAAGTGTTGGTCGATGTTGTGGTGGTGCAGCCGGAGAATGGTGGTTTTGCGGGGGTAAGAGCTTGTCGGATGAAGCTTCAGGACAATGATGTAATTGCAAGTATCTTTACTATGCAATCTTTGTCATTATTATCTTTGCTTGGTTCTGGTTTTGGGTCTTTTTATGTGGTAGATAAGGTCATATAGTTAGTGAGTCTGGGAAGTAGTCGGTGTTGTTTTTGGGAACAACATTGGTGGCGAAAGTGTAATAGTTGGAGTAGTTTGCTGTTGGCGAGTTGTTAGAATGGTGAGACAGGAAAAGTTGAAAGTGAGGTTAGAGGTTATTCTTGGGTGGATTCTGAGGACGCTATTAGTAAGTGTGAACGGACATACATGCACAATTAAAGTCATTTGTATATATATATTATATATATTGGTACATGCATACATATGGCACGACATTAGAGGTTTGCATACATGTACACATGCATTGATAAGGGCATGTAGGTGACCATGCATACAAACGTTCACACTTGCGAATAGCTACTTGGGTTCGTTAGTGATGTGGTAGGATTAGGGTAGTTTGTGGGTTTAAAGTGTTGTTTTAGTGCAAGGTAAATGCTAGATGTGATGGTAAGAAGTAAACAAGTTGCTGGTAGTAATAAGCGTGGTCTAGCATGGTTTGCAAGAGGAAAGGTGTTTTAGGTGTTTTAAGAGTCTTTGGCGGCGTGGTGGTAAGGAGGTAACCATTTGGAGTTAGAATCGGTCGAAGTTGTTTGAGGTGTAGTTAAAAGTATTTTGAGTTTAGCAGTTAGATGTAGTAGTTTGTTTGTGTTGGACGGTTGTTGTAGGCTCACGGATGTGTTTTCGAAGTGTTGATGCATCCTTGCATAAATGGTTACAATAAAATGGTTGTTTTAGGTGGGTGATGGTTTGGCAGTAACCTTAGAGGAGTTGGAAGGAGGTTTTGACGAGAGCTTTAATTGAGGTTTGGCTTGAGATGAGTAAAGGAATCGTGGTTCTAGTATGTTTTGTATGTGGATGAATAGGTGGCTAAGTAGGTTGGAAAAGTTGTAGTGTATGATTTTGGACAGTTGTAAGTGTTTAGGAATGAATTTTTATGCGTGGCATGTTGCGGTTGTTTTTGTGTGAGTAAGAAATTGTTATCTAGGAAAATTTTACGCGTCGTGTTGATCTTCGAGCTAGAGTTCGAGCAGTTTGTAGGAGGTTTTGGAAAGTGGAGTGGGTTGTAGATCACATGGTGGCTTGAGAATGGATGGGTTGGTGTCACCGTGTGTATTGTGTTGAAAGAATTATGAAGGATGGCGGAGTATGTTGCGAAGGGTTAAGAGTTTTTTGGGTGTTGGAAGTCTTGTACATATTGGAGGTGTGGGAAGCTAAGTTGAGGTTGGTTAGTGTGTGCTCGGGAAGTCACATCGTGTGTGGTGGTGTTGAATTTTAGGTGTAGGGTAAGTTTGGTCCAAGGGTTATTGGATCGGAGGAGGTTGAGGAGTGTGTTGATTTCATTGTGTTCTGGTTGAGGATGTTTTCCGTAATGTGCATGTCTCTTGTGTTTTATGTTGTGTTTGGTTTGGAGAGGTTGTGTATCACATTATCTCCTCAATTTGAAAATTTTGAGGACGAAATTTCTTAAGTGGGGGAGAGTTGTAACGCCCTGGATTTGGGCCTAGATGTTTTAGATGTTGAATCGGGCCGGTCGGGGACGGTTCGAACCCTTAAGGTTGGTTTAGGGAATACCTAGTTTGGGATGTTTTAAAAATATGGAAAAATATCTAAAAATCCTCATTTATTATATAAATATTTATGGTGAAAACAATTTTACAAAATGTGATTTGGAAATATTACATTTTGGCATAGTGACCAAAATGCAGTTTTTGCAAAAGTTGACCAATGACTATTTTGTAAAGGATTGAAACTTTGAATCTTTAAGGAGCTAATTTTACCAAATGTTTTATCAGATTTCTCTTTAATTTGGGAGCTTTTAATAATGATTTAATTAAAGAAATAAAATGGAATTTAAAAAGGAAATCAAAGTTGACTTTTTCATAACTACTTTCACGATAGTTTTCTCTTTTCATTTTCTCTCAACTTCCAATCAGCCAAACACTTTTCTCTCATCAATTTTCATTGTGTTTGCTGAGATTATAACTTCCAAAATATTTCCTATCTTTGTTTCAACAAATCCTTTTGATTTTTGCTTTGGATTTCAAGAAAACTTGCCCAAATTGAAGAGAGATCAACCATTAGAGGTAAGCTTCGTCCTTCTCCTCTAATGATCAGTTCTTTACTGAAATTCCCAAGTTATCAATCATTTGTTAATGATTTTTGGGTTGTTTTAATGTTATAAACATGAAATAGTTATTAAATTCAAGATTCTTGATGAGATCTTGGTTATTTTCGAACTTCTATGATCTTGAAGCAATGTATTAGTAGATGCCATAAATTCCTTCGTGGATGTCATGAATTCCTTGAGTGTGGCTTCCACTGAATTGTTAATTGATGAAGATGCAAAACCCTTGTTGTTTTACCATGGCATATTCTGCTGTGATCCGTGTGATTCTCCCAGATTCTACTGATTTGTGTTCCCATAACTACTATTTCCTTGATTTCCCCAAGAGAGATTAGGATGCTGATACCATCCAACATTGTAGGTGTTTGAGTAGGGATTGTTATTCCGATTGGAATTCCCTACATATTTAGCAGATTCTTGGTTGTCCGGGCACTCGCTCAAGTGGTGGTTTCTAGTGCAACGAAGGCAAGTTGATGCCACTCTTACTTGTTTCACCGCACTAGGCTTTTGGAGATTCTTTAGCATGGTTGTGATAGCAGTCAATTGGGTTGCTACTGAGGCATCCACATCCGTATCACGTGATACTTGAGTTTTCCTCCCCATTCCAAGTCTTGATGAGGGAAATTTATAATCGTTGTTGGCTATTCTATCAAGGATGTCAAAGGCTTCCTCGGGTGACTTGTCTAGCAATGTCCCATTTGCTGAGGCATCTTGCAACATTCTGGTGGGGCATAAACACCATTGTAGAACATAACCACTTGTGTCCAATCATGAAAATTGTGATTAGTGCACTTGCGCAATAATCCCTTAAATCTGTCCCAACACTCATACATTGATTCATCATCAAATTGGCGAAAGGATGCAATATCGTTCCTCAACTGAGTGTTCCTATTTGGTAGATTATACCGCAACAAAAGCTCTTGCACAAATGTGTCCATGTTTCCAATGATTCGGCTAGCACACCACTCAACCATTCTTGTGCTCGATCACGCAAAGAATAAGGAAAGAGTTTGAGTTTCAACACATC
The DNA here is from genome assembly GCA_958450335.1 of Hibiscus tridactylites. Taxonomy (NCBI): domain Eukaryota; kingdom Viridiplantae; phylum Streptophyta; class Magnoliopsida; order Malvales; family Malvaceae; genus Hibiscus; species Hibiscus tridactylites. The sequence goes on from OY288275.1 coordinate 9,308,705, forward strand.
CTCGTGCACCCCCTTGTTGACGGAAAGGGTCACATACTTCCAAGAAAGCACAAATGTGTTGTCTAGCATCTTCATGAGGCGAGCCTCCAAACTGACCAATTGAGTTCAACATGTTGAACATGACAGGTTTAAGTTCAAAGTGGACTGTCTGAATTTCGGGAGCAACAATCCCTGGATTAAGATCATCCAAGACAGGATTTAGGTGATCTCTAATAGCTCTGGGTCTTGCTGGAGCATCTTGACCTTGGTCTCCAACTACTGCAGCAGGTTCCCCTAGATATTAAGCTCCATTCATGATTCTAATAGCTTCTTGTATATGTCTCCACTGACGAAATAGATGTTCAATTTCAGGAATATAAGGTAAGATAGGCTCACGATGTCTCATTTGGCGCATGCAATAGAACAATACCTAAAAAGACAAACAAAAACAAGCTAAGAAAATATATACAAAAACAAAATAAACTAGTGGAAAGACTAAACCTAAAATAACCAATTGCCAATCCCCGACAACAACGCCAAAAACTTTTTGCGGGTGCGATGTACTATAAATGATACGCAAATAGTGCAAGTATACACGTCGAACAAGTAATAACGTGATGAGTGAGTATCGTCTCCATAAGGATTGGAGGTGTTTTTAGGCAAGCTTAAGCACTCAAGTGTCACGAAATGTAAATGAAGAATGATGTGGTAATTTAAGTCAAAGAGATGAATACTGTAGCAAATCAAAGCGGAGATATGAATACGATAGCAAATAAAGATAAAAGATAGCGAGCTAGAATCAGATAAACAAACAGGTCCTCTTACGCGTGTGAAACTCTCTTAGGAATGACTGGCTGGGTAATCGGGTTTACCTATGTTCTACCTCTCTACTAGGGTTTACCTCTCTAACTTAGTCTATGCTCGGCAGGATTTACTTAAGGTGTCCTAACTATCTCTAACCAGGAACTTGGAGCAGGAATGCTATAGCAATACCTCTCAGCGTGAACTCTAACACTCCCCTTACCCTTAAAGGTCTATCCCTCTTAGCCGTTGAAACCCAACACTTATCTCTAAGGTGGATTAGAGCTGTGCCTCTCAGCATCCAACTCCATTGTCTATGCAGGTTAAGGAAAGCTCTCTCAATCACTAACCTCAACTAACACCTAAGGAAAGGCCAACTCTCGAGGGCTCTGTTGCGTGTAAAAGAGTCTATCGCAGTGTGGTGCAAGTGTACACGACGCAAGTAGTAAAGTGATACGCAAGTATCAGATATCGTCTCCACAGGGACTGGGCTAATAGCTTTAACCTTGGATTGCTGCACAAGAGGGTAAAGAAAGAGTTTAATTGTTGTCACGAAGTAATAAAGAATACTGAAAATAAGAGATGAAAATATTCAGAGTAAAGAGTAGGCCGGTATTGATTTGCTCAGTAGTGCAGGTATTGCACTGCCTAGGACTTCTCTGTTCTGTCGTAGCGCCTGTCGCGGCAGCACCTGCTGCGGCAGCGGTCGGTTGTTGTCGCGGCAGCGAACACACAACTCTGTACTTCAAGCTTGGCAAGAATCCGTGTTGTGCCTTGGCCTATCCCTAGGTCCAATTCTGTCGATGGAAACATCTTTGATGATACCTCCCGGCGTGAATCGAAGGATGAACACCGATGTTGTTGAATTCTTCCTTAGCCACTTAACCTCGTCCTATCCCTAGGTCCGAGATAGTTCAACCATAAACTGGAGAACCCATACTTATACCTTTCGTATATTTAACTCTCCCGATATTAAGTAAATGTATAATCTCACAATGCTCTCCCGATACTCTTGCAAGATTTTGAAAACCAGAATAAGCAAACTTGAAGTCTATTTTATTGAACAGAAAAAATTCCTAAAACAAATGCAACCCTTGCAACTACTTTACAGAATCAACCCTTAGCCCTAGGGGAAGTTTAGAACATGATGAGAAGGGGGAAAACGACTAGGGTTTAGGGGAAGACGGCTAGAGAATAAGATATCCTTCCCTAGGTCGAATTACATGCCTTTATATAGGCCTTGGGTTCAAGTTTTCAACTATGGAAAGAATACAAGTTTACATTAAAGTGCAACTCTATTAAAAACTAAATCTTCAAAGTAGATGTCTTTAATTTGTCCTCTCTTCTTGCTTGGAGTTTCTTCCTTGAACTTTGGGCTTGGCCTTCATTCTGATCTAGGGCTTAGAAAAATATAAGAGTGCTCCACGACAGACCGGCTTAATTTCCTCTTTCTGTCAAGCTCCACTTCACTTCTTTCCTTCATTATTGTTGTCGTCATTGGCTGCCATGGCAGCATCCTTATTCTCGTCTGTAGTCCTGTGTTCCAGCTCTGCTTCTCCACTGCCCTGCGTCTGCTACAGCAGCTACCTGCAAAAGTAACCAATTTCAGTAGAAACTGTGTCATTTAATATAATTGTGATGTATGAATGAAAACTATCCTAAATGCAATGAATTATGCTTGAATGCAGCAGAAATATGGATTAATTAGGGGGTAAAATATAGAACTTTTACACACTCAACACACCCCCAAACTCAAGTTTTTGCTTGCCCTCAAGCAAATATTACCTAACTTAATTTTTTCTTTGGCTTAAATCAGTGAACTCTACATTACCTACCACTTGTATTATATCAAGAGTAGTACCTTGTCGGGCATTTTGGATTCATTCGGAACCATGCTATAATTCTTGTGATGTGTGTAGGTTTTGTGAACACTTATGCATCTAGACTACCTTAGTATACCAGAATAGTTATATCTACAAACTTGGGGTTATACCATTTCAATTTTTTTGGAGGCAATTCTTAGGCTCCTTTAGTTTTTTCTGACTCTCTTATTTAACTGCATCTTTTCTTGAGGCAATTCTTAGGCTCCTTTAGTTTTTTCTAACTTAGCTCAAAAAGAAATCTCCTAAAATAAGTGCAAGGCAGTTTTGCAAGCTATTGAGTCTGAATCTTTTTTTTTCTTTCTTTCTTGTTTTCCTAGAGCCAGTGATAGGCACCTATAGGGGCAAGTTCAAGCGGGTAAACATTCCTATTCCGGTGTACTAAAGTAATCTAAAAAGCATAAGAGTTACAAAGAGTGTTTTACAGGGTAGAATCATAGCAAGGCTCTAAACAGATCCTAAAATTTCCTAAAGGCACTGTCACGACAGCATATGTCGTGGCAGGTAAGTGAAGTTCAAAGACTTAAGCCAAATTTTTATTTTTTTAGGCAAAAATAAACTAAACATTAGAGACAATTTCTAAACATAAAGACACTTCATTAATGGAGGGATGCCACCCCCAAACTCAAGGGTTGCATTGCCCTCAATGCATGATGACAAAATGATAAAAAGAAAATAAAAACAACATCACAATTATAACAAAATAGCAAACAACAAAGATAATAAAAGAAACTTAAATTTCAAGCGTTGTCGTCGCTGCTGCTGCTGTTTATCTTAATCTACCGGCGGGCAGTGACTTTCCTCGTTGGTGTCGGCAGATGGCTTGGAGAGGCAGAGGCGGTCTTTTTCTTGGCTTCCCTCGGAGGCTGGATGTTGGTCGGTGAGATCTGGGGTGGTTTCTCCAGCACCTGAACCTCCTCGGAAGAGCTGCTACCACTGCTGCTGCTGCTACCGCTGTCAGATTTTCCTTGTCCGGATGGTCCGACTCCGGTGTTGGGTTTCTACCGTTTCATCGGGGTGAATTCTTTGGACAGGTTCCTCTTGACAGAGGGCTCTCCATCGGATTCCTCCCAAATTGAGGAAGATGAGAAACCAGCTATGAACGCGTTGAGGTCGGACATGGGCTCTTTTCTCTTTTCTCCCCTGGCAGATGTTGTGGCAGTGTGGCTGCCGCCTACAGCTATCGTGGCCGAGGTTGGAGTGGACGCGGCAGACGGTGTTCTTGGTGTGGCAGTAGGGGTAGGGGTATGGGCAGGGGTGGGGGCAGCACAATAGTGATCGAGGAAAGCAGGAAACAGTACATCTGGGAAATTTAAATTGCTTTTAATGAAATGTACTGTTGCTGTTGTGAAGTCTCGGATAAAGCTCATCAGGCCTAGCTGTCGTTCCTCCATTTTCTATAGGGTGGCAAGGATTTGGGTGGAGGAGTCGGCTGGGGGAGCTGCTACTGTGGGCTGCCTCGGTTCTGTGGCGGCAGGCTCTGTCTGGGTGGGCTCTGTCGGCTCACCTGCCGCGGCAGACAGGTTGAAGCTGGGGATTGGCGTTGCGGCTTTCAGCTCCATCAAGCTGAGGATGTTTCTCTCCGTCCATCCTTTTCCTCGGATTCTCAAATCCTCAGCAACTTCAGGGACATTGTGGCCACGACAGAGGGTTGTTATGAGGTAGGGGAAAACAAGGGGTCCCGATGGCCGCATAGCACAATCCAAAATCCCTTCTTGAATGTATCTACCAACATTAATAGGTCTCTCGTTTAGAATTGAATGGAAGAGAGCTAACCTTGGTTGATCTACAGTGCTGTTGTGTGAGGAGGGCATAATGCACTTTTTGATGAATGCGTTCCACAGCTTGGATTCGGGGGTGAGTTCGGCTCGTTTCACTGTCCTTGGGTGTTTGGGGTCTGTATTCCATTGAGTTCCTTCCTCGGTGAGCTCTGCCATGACAGCATCATAATCTGCTGCCTTCAGGCTCTCCACGAATCTCTGATGCCCATCTTCCCTTCTGCCGACGTAGAGTCTATAAAGAGTGTTAATGTACTATGGCTCAAAGGGGACTTCCTTACCACGAACCGTCACTACCTTGGAAGGAGCTGGGAGTGACTGCTGCTGGGGCAGAGCCTGAGGCAGCACTGCGTCTGGTGTTTCTGGTACTCATGGTTGCAAGGGACTGTAGAAAAAATAAAGCAAATGAAATTCTAGAGAGGAAACAAGTAGAGAGAGTAAAAGTGAAGTGAAAAATGAATAGTAAAACGGGGTTTATATAGATGAGGAGTTTGCTGCCCGTTGGAGCTGTAACGGCAGGCGCGAATAATGGGGCCAGCTGTTATGCGGTTTCTGACGCGTTTGTCACGCGTTTCTGTGTCTGCTGCGCGTCTGTTACGCGTTTGCGTGTCTGCTGCGACAGCGTGTTGACAGGCTGGATTTTCCGCGTCTGTCACGTTAGCTGTAACGACAGGCTCCTATTTTGGGCTGATGGTGAGATGGTGGGCTGAGTTCACTTTTTCTCTTCTCCTTGTCTCTTTTATTTCCTAAAAATAATAAAAACAAAAACTTAGTTCTAAAAATAAAATAATTCTAATTACCTAATAAATAAGTAAATATATATAAATAAATAATAAAAATAATATTAAGTTAAATTAGGGATGCCAGGAGGGGCATCTCCTAAAGTAACCACTTCCTACATTCTTGGGGCTTCAGTCCCCTGATAATGCTTTAACCTCTGTCTGTTTACTTTAAATTGGTTCTCGTCTTTCAAAGATTTGATCGTGATGGCACCATGAGGAAAAACTTGCACCACTTAAAATGGGCCGGACCATCTAGATTTCAACTTTCCTGGGAAGAGTTTCAACCTAGAGTTGAATAACAACACAAGCTGCCCTGGGTAGAACTGTCGTGGCAGCAATTTCTTGGCATGCCACTTCTTTGCCTTGTCCTTGTAAATCCTTGCGTTGTCATAGGCCATTGCTCAAATTTCTTCAATATCATTCAAGTCAAGTAGCCTTTTCTGTCCTGCCTTTTCCAAGTCCATATTCATTGCCTTGATGGCCTAGTATGCTCTGTGCTCAATCTCAACAGGTAAATGGCATGTTTTTCCATAAATCAACTGGTAGGGTGACATTCCCAATAGAGTTTTAAACCTTGTTCTGTAGGCCCAGAGTGCATCATTGAGGTGTATAGATCAGTCCTTTCGAGTTGGTTTAACCATCTTTTCAAGAATGTTCTTTACCTCTCTGTTGGATATTTCGGCCTGTCCATTGGTTTGAGGGTAGTAAGCTGTTGCGATCCGATGTTTGACACCATATTTCTTTGAGGCAGCAGCTATTACCATATTATCAAAATGCCTCCCTTCATCACTGATGATCGCCTTAGGGATGCCAAATCTGGAAAAAATGTTATTGTGCAAAAACCTCTGAACAGTCTTGGCATCGTTTTTCTGTGTGGCGATCGCTTCTACCCATTTGGAAACATAGTCCACTGCCATGAGGATATTTAAATTCCCACATGATGCTAGGAACGGTCCCATGAAATCAATCCCCCAAACGTCGAAGATTTCGACTTCAAGAATTTTTTACAGCAACATCTCATGTCTTCTTGAGATATTTCCAGTCCGTTGACATTTATCACAACTTTTGTAGAATATCTTGGCATCCTTGAACAGTGAAGGCCAATAAAAGCCAGACTGCAAAACCTTGGCGGCAGTTTTGTTACCACCCAAGTGTCCTCCATATGGTGAAGCATGACAGTGGTGAAGCACAGCTTCCTGTTCATCCTCTGGTACACATCTCCTGATGATCTGATCTGCACACATTTTGAAAAGAAGAGGTTCGTCCCAATAATAATGCTTAACATCATTTTGGAACCTCTTCCTAGCTTGATAGTTAAGGTCAGGAGAAAATATTCTGCTAACTAAATAATTAACAAAATCAGCATACCAGGGGAGTTTAGAAAACTTACCTGCCGCCATGGCTGGCGCGGCAGTGCTTATGGCAGCAAACAGCTGCTCGTCAGGGAAGGTCTCCAGTATGTGTGTCTCGTCTGTTGGGAGACTCTTTCCCTTCTCTAATCTTGACAAGTGATCTACAACTTGGTTTTATGTCCCCTTTTTGTTCTTGATTTCTATGTCGAACTCTTGCAGCAGCAGAATCCAACGAATCAGTTTGGGTTTTGCATCTTTCTTAGCAAATAGATATTTCAGTGCAGAGTGGTCTATGTGAACCACCACTTTCGTTCCAAGTATGTAGGATCAAAACTTGTCAATTGAAAACACAACAACCAACAATTCCTTCTCTGTTGTGGTGTAATTCACTTGGGCATCGTTGAGTGTTTTGCTAGCATAGTAAATTAAATGGAACAGCTTTTCCTTCCTCTTCCCAAGTGTTTCCCCTACAGTATAATCATTGGCATCACACATAATCTCGAATGGCAACTTCCAGTCCGGTGGCTGTACAATCGGGGTTGTTACTAGCTTCTCTTTTAGAATTCTGAATGCCTCAGTACATTAAGTATTGAAGCCGAAGGGACGATTCTGCTCTAAAAGGTGGCACAATGGCTTGGTGATCTTCGAAAAATTGGCTATAAACCTTCGATAGAAACCAGCATGCCCTAAAAAACTTCGAATTCCCTTGACTGTGGTGGGTGGTAGTAGCTTTTCAATTACCTCAATTTTGCCCTGTCGACCTATATGCCGCGGCAGCTTACTTTGTGGCCTAGGACTATCCCTTCATCCACCATGAAGTGACATTTTTCCCAGTTTAATACCAAGTTCGCTTTCTCGCATCTCTCGAGCACTTTCTACAGGTTGCCTAAGCAGCTTTCAAAATTGTCTCCAAAGACTGAGAAATCGTCCATGAATATCTCCAGGAAATCTTCCACCATGTCGGAGAATATAGCCATCATACACCTCTGAAAGGTTGATGGTGTGTTGCAAAGTCTAAATGGCATTCTTCTAAAAGCGTAAGTACCGCATGGGCAAGTGAAAGTCGTTTTCTCTTGATCCTCCGGTGCGATGGCTATTTGGTTATAACCTGAGTAACCATCAAGAAAACAATAATAAGGCTTTCCCGTTAATCTATCAAGCATTTGATCAATAAAAGGCAGGGAAAGTGGTCCTTCTATGTAGCTTTGTTAAGCTTTCGGTAGTTCATACAAACCCTCCAATCGGTCACAGTCCTAGTTGGGATTAACTCGTTTTCTTCGTTGGTCACCATGGTTATTCCTCTTTTCTTAGGAACGCACTGCACCGGGCTCACCCACTTACTATCCGAGATGGCATAAATTATCCCAGCGTCTAGCCATTTGATAATTTCTTTTCAGACCACTTCTCGCATAGCATCATTCAAACGTATATGTGCATCAATGGTCGGCTTGTGATCATCCTCTAATAGGATTTTATGCATGCATATTGCCGGACTGATGCCTTGGATATCAGCTATCGTCCACCCAATAGCCTTTTTGTGCTGCTATAGCATCCCTATCAACTGTTGTTCATGTTCCTGCATCAGCTTGGAAGAGATGATTACGGGCAACGTATCATTTAATCCAAGAAAAACATATTTGAGCTGCCCTAGCAGGGGCTTAAGATCTAGAACAGGTGGCTCTACAATTGATGGCTTTTGGATGATATGTTCATTCGAGGTATAGTTTAAGGGCTCGAATAACTTACCTGACGATTGCCTATCCAGTTTACCTCCTCATGATCTTCAGTATCAGATATGTCAGAATCTGAGGAGCTGTTGTCGTCGTTGCTGTCGTGACAGTCTTCTAAATGGCTGTTGGGGCAGTGGCCAAATTTGATGTCATGGCAGTCCGACCTAATGCAGGGTTGGTCAAGGATAACTTTAGTGATAGCCTTGCATTCTTCTTCTGCATCAGCGTGCTTTATTTCTTGGAGAACATTCAGCTTGATCTCTTGATCATTCACTCTCATTGTGAGTTCTCCCTTTTCTACGTCAATCAATGATCTTCTTGTGGCTAAGAAGGGTCGACCTAGGATGATTGGTGCATTCTCATCTGCTTCACAATCTAAAACAAGAAAGTCAGCATGAAAAATAAATTTATCCACTCTTACCAGAATATCTTCAATTTTCCCTTCCGATTGCACGTAAGAGTGGTCTACCAACTGCAGCATAACTGTTGTGGGTCGTGCTCGTCCAATACCTAATTTCTGAAATACAGATTTTTGGCATTAAATTAATACTAGCACCTAGATCACAAAGTGCCTTACCCACAAATTTATCTTCGATTATGCACGGTATTATGAAACTCCCATGATCTTCTTTTTCTAGGGTGGATGCTTGTGCAGAATAGTCATGCATCCTTCTATCAGTTTAACCGTCTCAAATTCCCCAAGTTTGGATTTCTTCGACATAGCATCCTTGAGAAATTTGGCATAACCAGGCATCTCCTTGATAGCATCTAACATCGAAATATTAATGTGGACCTGCTTAAAAATATCATAGATCTTCTTAAGTTGGGATTCCTGTTTCAACTTCTGTAACCGCTGAGAAAAAGGAGGTGAGGACGATAATCTTCAATGCGTCCTTCCCATTGCATTCGGATCTGAGGAGGCTTAGGTTCTTCATCCTTCTCCTTGTCCCTTTTGCTGTCGTGACAGATGCATCGGTAGCAGGCTGTTTATCGTCTGCCGGGGCAGTGTTCTCGGCAGTCGATTCTAGGGCTGGTTCCTTAACAAGTTCAGCTTCCTTCTCTGGCCCTGGTAATTTCTTCCCACTCCTAGTTGTGATAGCTTTGCACTGCTCATGTGTGGGTTGTCTAGCGACCTCAGTATCGCTAGGGAATCCCCCATTCTGCCTCGGTTTAATATGCTGGGAAACCTAACCCATCTGTGTCTCCGGTGATTTCAGAGTAGCTTCATGGTTAGTCATCCGCATCTCTGTTTTATCCGTGAATGACTCAGTCTTCTTGTTTGTGACATAAACGTAGCCAAGGTCTGCTCTAATATACTAGTTGTGGCTGATGGTGGCTGTTGCGGCTGCTGTTGCGGTTGCTGCCGAGTCAGAAGTCTAGGTGCCCCCTGATTTTGAGTGTTCTGTACTTGAGGGTTCAGGGCATTGTTTGGGTTGCTCCAAGAGAATTTGGGATCTTTTCTCCAGTTGGGATTGTAATTGTTGGAATTATAGTTCTGCTTGTTATAGTTCCCAACGTACATCCCTTCCTCTAGATGTAGTGGGCAGTCCTTCGAACTATGATTCCCACTGCAAGTTCCACATAACTCTTCTGTAGCGTAGACAGGTTGAGAATCCTTCTTCAGCAAGTTTTCTACTGCTTTTGTGAGATATGCAACTTGTGTCTTTAAGGAATTATCGGCTTCGTAATCCTTCAAAGCTAGTACTCGTTTACCTCTCCTCGATGTGGGGAATTGTTCTTCATTCTTTGCCAAATTCTTTAATACTACCATGGCATGATTCGGGTCTTTATCCAACAACAACCAATTGGCTGCTGAATCGATTCTCATATGGGTCTGTAGGTTGGCAGCATTGTAGAAATTGATTACCTGATTCCAAACAGGGAATCCGTGCATTGGGCAATTCCTCAGAAGAGTAGTAAACCTGTCCCATGCCTTGTGCATTGGCTCGTCGTCTTCCCTTTTAAAAGTAGAAATTTCGTTACGTAATCGCTCAGATAAATGGGAAGGGTTAAAACGAGACAAAAATTCACGAGTTAAATCTGCCCAAGTTCGTATTGAACCCGACGTCAGTTTGTTCCACCAAGTTTTAGCTCTGTCCCTCAATGAATGAGGAAATAACTGAAGCCTCAGTATCTCCGGATTTACTCATGGCAGTCTAAACGAACCACAAATTTCCTGGAACGTTTTCAGATTTCCCCTAGCTAGGGATGTAAAAAGCTGACCCGACCTGAAAACCCGACTGAAACCTGCTCGAGTCAAAACCTGATTTGACCTGAAAATTTAATGACTCGAACTCGATCTGTAACCGACTGTTGTTGACCCGAACCTGAATTCGACATGTTACTGTAGTGACCGAACCCGACCTGCGTCCGACTGAAAACGATCCGAACCCGAATTGGACCTGAAACCCGACCTGCGCCCGACTAAAACGAACCCGAACCCAAAGCTGACCTGGCAGATAATCGATTTTACCCGACTGAATTGACCCGAGATCCGATATTATCCGACCTGTTTTGGACCCGACCTGTTTTGGACCCGGCCTGTTTTGGACCCGAATTGTTTTGAACCCGACCTGTTAATTGACCCGACCTGCTTTGAACCCGGCCTATTTTTAACCTGAACTGATATTGATCTGACTTGATATTTACCTGATATATAGTTGAAGAAGTCTACAATTTGATAAATTTAAAGTATTGATAAATGTAAAGTATTAATTTATTAAATTAATTTAATACAAACTCGTTCAATATAAATTATTTGTGAAGTTTAATAAAAATTAACATACTTAAATTTAATTTATTAAAAATATTTAAAATTTAAAAGTTTTATTAAATTAATAAGTTGGGATGAATGAATTTAAAACAAATTATTTAAATTTTAAATCAATTTATTAATTGTGATCATTAAATTTAAAAAATCTTTTATTAAAAAATTTAATTATAACTATTAAAATAATAAAAAAATATTTGTTAGTTTAGGGGAAGTTTTTTTTTTGAATTAACAGGGGGAGGGTTTTGGCACCATATCAAACAAAAATAAAATTGGAGTGGGGGAGGGGGGAATTTTGCCGCCTGATGAAAGTGTGGTGGGGGAGGGGGAAATTTGCCGCCAATATGAAACAAAATTGAGAGGGAAATTGAGATTTTTTTATTTAGGGGTTTATTATCCTTTAGGTCCTTCCTTAATTAGATGGTTAGAGTTTAGGTTTTTTAGGTTTTAGTTTATTTTTTTTAGTCTTAACTTTTGGTTTAGTTTCTTTAAATTTTATTTAATTAGGCCATGTTTCATAAATTAATTAATTATTAAGCTTTTTGGTTTGCTTTAAATTTAATTTGGTCCTCGTATAAAGATTTGGTAAGTAATTAGGTTTAATAATTTTATTCATTTGTGATTTGGGCTCTAATTAATAATTTAGTTTTAATTTATTTTTAGATTTGTCCTTTTACGTTTCAATTTATTTTGTTTGTTAGATTTATGGGTTTATGTTTAGGGTTTAAGAGTAAGTGTGTCAAGTTGATTGCTTGGGGCTATGAGATTAGTTTAGGGATTATGTGATTAGGCTTGCACTCTAATTATTAGTGAATAGTGTTTGTAAGATTTAGATATTCATGTTTGGGGTTTAGGGGTAAATGTGTCAACTTAATTATTTGAGGTTATGAGATTAGTTTAAAGATTAGGGGATTAGGCTTGTACTCTAATTATTAGTGATTATAATATTTAAGGGTTGAGGTTTATAAGTATTGTTTAGGGGTATACATATATACATACAAATATGTATGTTCTAGTATATATATATATAACAATATATGCATACTAAAACTTACATACATACATGTATATATATATACTAAAACTTAAATACATGCATATATATGTGTTTTAGTATGTATGTATACATGTGTGTTTTAGTATATATATATATATGCATATGTTTAATTAATTATAACAATACATGTATATGTATATATCATAATATATGTATATTTGTATGTTTATGTGTACATATATGTAAATATATATTTTATTCATTTTTAATATGGTAATATTTTTATTTATTTTATTCCCTAAAATTTTATTTTCCATAGAAAGTTACCCTTCTTATTTTTTAATTTTTGTAATTTACTCCAATATTTCAAATATAAATCATTTGATGATATTTTTGTTCATTCTAGTGCCTAATATTGAGACTAAAATGTATGTAAGTATGTATGTATGTACCTATCAATGTATGAACCCTAAACCCTTAATGGATTTTCTCTTAACATGGAACCATAAACCCTAAAAAATCATAAACCCTAAACATTAAACCCTAATGTATGTATGTAAGTATGTATATATGTACTTATCTATGTATGAACCCTGAACCCTTGATGAATTTTCCTAAACCATACACCATAAACCCTAAACCCTAATGTATACAAGTATGTATGTATCTATCAATATATGAACCCTAAACCATTAATAAAATTTCACTAAAACCTAAACCCTTTAAACCCTAAACCATGAATCATTCAATGTTTTATAATTTTAATTTGATATTTATGTTCATTATAGCCCTTAAAACTTCATTTCTATTCTAAATTGACCCCTACTAATTGTTTCTTTAATTAGTCCAATAATATATAATTTTACTTTGACATTTTGTTCATTTTAGTCCTTAAACTGTATTTGTATTCCAAATTGACCATTTTTTATTTTTTTAATTAGTCCGATGTTTTATAATTTTAATTTGATATTTTGTTCATTCTAGTCTCTTAACTTTATTTTATTTAGTCCGATGTTTTATAATTTTAAGTTGATATTTTGTTCATTCTAGTCCCCTAAACTTTAGCAATTCCAAATTGACCCTTATTTATTGTTTTTTTATTTCGTCTGATGTTTTATAATTTTAATTTGTACTTTGTTCATTCTAGTCCCTTTAACTTTATTTCAATTCCAAATTGACCCCTATTCATTGTTTTTTTAATTCGTCCAATGTTTTATAATTTTAATTTGATATTTTCATCTTCTAGACCCTAAAACTTTATTTTTATTCCAAATTGACCCACATTTTTTTAATTTGTCAAATGTTTTATTATTTTAATTTGATATTTTCTTCATTCTAGTCCCTTAACTTTATTTTAATTCCATAATGTCCCCTATATATATTTTAATTCATCATGTTTTATAATTTTAATTTGAAATTTTGTTCATTCTAGACCCTAAAACTTTATTTTTATTCTAAATTGACATCTACTTATTGTTATTTTAATTACTCTAATTTTTATACTTTTAATTTTATATTTTTGTTCATTATAGTCCCCAAAATTTTATTTTTATTCCAAATTGACCCCTTTTCATTGTTTTCTTTTAAATTTGTCTAATGTTTTATAATTTTAATTTGATAATTTTGTTAATTATAATCCGTGAAACTTTATTTTTAATCCAAATTGACCCCTTTTCAGTATTTTTTAATTACTCCAATGTTTTATAATTTTAATTTGACATGACTTTAAATAATTAACTCCAAATCAATGATGATTGACGAAGGCCAACCTAAAGTCTATCGACTACTTATACGGTTGTACCGAACTCAAACTCAATACGAATTTCAATCCTAAAAATACCCCGACCTGAATTACCCGACCTGAAACTACCCGACCTAAAATTACCCGACCTGAAATGCACCCGACCTAAAATGCAACCGACCTGAAATGAACCCGACCTGAAATGGACCCGACCTGAAATGGACCCGACTTGAAACGGACCCGACCTGAAATGCACCCACCTGAAATGAACCCGACCTGAAGTGTATCCGAACCCGAATTAACCTGTTAATTATCTGCTTCGGACCCGACCCATTTTGACCCGACCTGAAATGAACCCGACCTGAAATGGACCCGACCTGAAATAGACCCGATCTGAAATGGACCCGACTTGAAATGGACCCGCACCCGACCCGAGTCGAGTCAAAATAGAAAAATGACCTAAAATGACCTGTACCCGATTTTACCCGACCTGACAGTACCCGACCTGAAACCCATCCGATTACCTGTTTTTACATCCCTACCCCTAGCATCCTCTGTAGCAGCACCACTAAATTGGCCAGCGGAATTAATCATGCTGAACATGACAGGTTTCAGCTCGAAATTTTCAGCTTCCACGTCTGGCAGGGTGGTCTCTAGTTCCACATGATCATTGATCTTGTAATCTCGGCATGATCGGCGTGCGGCCGCAGCAGGAGGATCGGCAGGCTGTCCGTTTCCTCCATCTCCGGCAGGATCTTTAGGACCTTGGGGATTCCCTTGGTTGTTCCTCCTATCTTCATGTCTTCCGTTCACCATTGCTTCTAACTGTTCCTCCAAGTACTCGTTTCTTTCTACTAGGAGGCGGACTCGTTTCCTAAGGTTGCAAGTTCGTTCGATTTCAGGTTCTTTCCCTCGTTGAGATCTGCGCATAAGCAAACAAAAGACCTTGTGAAAAGCACAGGGTGAACAATCCAAGTAAAAACAGAAAAATTAAAGAAAGTGCAGTAAAAGTAGGGTAAAGATATGTTGCCAGTCCCCGGCAACGGCGTCAAAAACTTGTTGCGTGTAAAAGAGTCTATCGCAGTGTAATGCAAGTGTACACGACACAAGTAGTAAAGTGATACGTAAGTATCAGATATTGTCTCCATAGGGATTTGGCTAATAGCTTTAACCTTGGATTGCTACACAAGAGGGTAAAGAAAGAGTTTAATTGTTGTCACGAAGTAATAAAGAATACTGAAAATAAGAGATGAAAATATTCAGAGTAAAGAGTAGGTCGGTATTGATTTGCTCAGTAGTGCAGGTATTGCACTGCCTAGGACTTCTCTGTTCTGTCGTAGCGCCTGTCGCGATATCACCTGCTGCGGCAGCGGTCGGTTGTTGTCGCGGCAACGAACACACAACTTTGTACTTCAAGCTTGGCAAGAATCCATGTTGTGCCTTGGCCTATCCCTAGGTCCAATTCTGTCGATGGACACGTCTTTGATGATACCTCCCGGCGTGAATCGAAGGATGAACACCGATGTTATTTTATTCTTCCTTAGCCATTCAACCTCGTCATATCCCTAGGTCCGAGATAGTTCAACCATATACTGGAGAACCCGTACTTATTCCTTTCGTATACTTAACTCTCCCAATATTAAGTAAATGTATAATCTCACAATGCTCCCCCGATACTCTTGCAAGATGTTGAAAACCAGAATAAGCAAACTTGAAGTCTATTTTATTGAACAGAAAAAATTCCTAAAACAAATGCAACCCTTGTAACTACTTTACAGAATCAACCCTTATCCCTAGGGGAAATTTAGAACATGATGAGAAGGGGGAAAACGACTAGGATTTAGGGGAAGACGGCTAGAGAATAAGATATCCTTCCCTAGGTCGAATTACATGCCTTTATATAGGCCTTGGGTTCAAGTTTTCTAATATGGCAAGAATACAAGTTTACATTAAAGTGTAACTCTATTAAAGACTAAATCTTCAAAGTAGATGTTTTTAATTCGTCCTCTCTTCTTGCTTGGAGTTTCTTCCTTGAACTTTGGGCTTGGCCTTCATTCTGATCTAGGGCTCAGAAAAATATAAGAGTGCTCCACGACAGACTGGCTTAATTTCCTCTTTCTGTCGAGCTCCACTTCACTTTTTCCCTTCATTATTGATGTCGTCATTGGCTGCCATGGCAGCGGCCATGGCAGCATCCTTCTTCTCGTCTGCAGTCCTATGTTCCAGCTCTGCTTCTCCACTGCCATGCGTCTGCTACAGCAGCTACTTGCAAAAGTAACCAATTTCAGTAGAAACTGTGACATTTAATATAATTGTGATGTATGAATGAAATATATCCTAAATGCAATGAATTATGCTTGAATGCAGCAGAAATATGGGTTAATTATGGGGTAAAATAAATAACTTTTACACACTCAACAGGCTCTTACAAACCTAAGCATATAACAACATGGACAAAACATAGATACTAGAAAGAGATAAATAAACATTCATAAAAGAGAATAAAACATAGTTTATCCAACAGCCCTAGCCACCTAAATCAGTTCATGGCTGGGAAAATATTCGAAGTAACTTCATCCATACAACCCATTTTTTCAAATATAAAATAAATGCTAAAGCAACATAAAGGGAAAAGAAGAACTCCCAATCCGTGTTGGACTTGCAGCGCGACGAACCGCCCTAGGCTTGCCTGCTCGTCTCATGGTCAGCAAGGTCATACCCTTAGAGCTTCTACGATGGAGGACACAAAGTGGTGGTGCAGGAAGAAGAAGAAAGGAGTCGCCCTTGGCTTTCTCTCCCTAGCACTTTTTGTTACCTTTTCATGCTCTCCTCCAAATGAGGGTCTTGTGTCCTTTATATAGTGGGGGCTCCTAGGGTTTTGTGCCCTAATGATTCTTTGAGGTCCTGTGAATATTCCATATGCATGTGGGGCACAACCAGACAAAAAAGGGGTTCACACATGTGGCTGATCAGCTTGTGCGCGTTACTTTGTCGTTTTCTGCGCCCATAATTGTTGTCCAAATTGCTATAGCATTTTTCCTTCCTTGACTTGCTTCAGCATTAGCCTGCACAACACCATACCAACAAATACCCTTTAAGCAACATCTAATCTAATGAAATAAAGCCAAACCACCAACAAATAAAGATACATGCAACTATATGCTCTAAATGCACTTACATGCTATGAAATGACCTTGAGAACAAACAAATACTTAAGCTAAAAGGTGTAAAATATAAGCAATTTGACAAGTCATCATTGATCTTATTGAATTTGTTAAAAAGCTCTCTAGTGACCAAATTATAGCTATCGGAAAGTTTGAGGGTAAAAAACATAAAGTATTGATAGTTGAGGGACTAAACTCGCGATTAGCCCCTCCTTAATTAAAGACATCACCTACATGGATAATTTGGATGAGCTTCCTTCATGTGAAGGAAAGCCATCGGTTTACTAAGCAAAATATATTGAATAGAATTGAGAAAAAGCTTACCCGAAACATTGAAAGCAAACACCTCTCCAAACTCTTCATCTTCATCATCTCCTACCTAAGTAAGCACCTCTATTGGAGCTAGCTTCAAGCTTCAAATTTCTTTGTTTTATTGTTATCAAATCATTTCTATCGATCGGGTAAGGTATATTCCTCAATCGGTTATTGGATTCCATGGATGTATTGAGCTTAATCTTAAGCTAGGGTTTCGACCATCTATGGATATTTCATCGTTGTTGTCTATATTGAAATCAGATATTGATTTTGATATTGTTATAATGATTTTGATATTGTATTATCAACCCTAATAATTTCCCTATCGATTTTCTAGCTCAAGAAGCGGAGAGAGAGGTTTCGCCATCTCCATCGAAAGCTAGAAGAAAAGGCGTTGTTATCTGAGAGCCGTAAGAGCGTCGAATTTCAAGGTGAGGGTAGTCTGCGTCTGGCGAGGATCCTACCCGAATCCTTTATTATTGATTTCGATCATTTAGCTAACATTACTATTGAGAAAGTTGCATCGGATTATTAACGAACTCATTGGTAAGCATCGGTAAGTTGTTATTGAATATCAGACATAGTTATTGGCATCACCATCATGCATTGTCATCGATATAATTATTGTTATTGAAATATTGTAAAGAAATCACCGGCTATTGATATTGACATTGACATTGAAACCATGGCATATTGATAATGAGACATGCTTAGTATTGATAACATTGAAGTCATTGATCATCGAAATTCTCATTGAACATTGAATATGGATACGGACACGGAAACCTTGGATTTGAATGGACATTGGATACAATTGGCATGCCATAGAATTCATGAGCTCAGTGTTCGGGTGGATATGTTAAACATTGTACATGGAAACATAGCATTCACATTGATGAGCATGAGATTATGTATATACTCCATAAATTGTTATTCATATTATTGTTACTACCTCACTAGGCAATGTATGCCTAACGTGTCTAATCTCATGCATTTCAGGTTAAGGAATCAATCTCTTTTAAATATTGGATAAGTCGCAGCAAGACAAGTCACTACAAGCCAAGTACTGTATATTGACCTTATAAACTCCTAGGAAGGTGGTTGTAAAGTGTCCATAAGTTCTATATTTCATGCACATTCCATCTCATATTATTGTTGTTTTTGAGTACTCTTTAGGCATAATTAGGTTCAAGCATTGCATTTTACAATATTCTTTACTTTGCCATGATTTTTATGATTATCTTTTATTTGGTAAGGAAAAGGTATTGTTTTAGTTTAGTTTTAGTTTCAGGTACTAGAGGCTGACAGAAGGAGAGAGGAGCTAAGGACATGATGCTGAGGCAGCAGACTAAGGAGTTGCACTGATGCAGTTCCAGACAAAGACAAGAGATGTTGTCGCCCAAGACAACAAGATGAGAAATTGGAGAACTGGAGTGCGATCTGTAGAGTAGAAAATCTTGATCTTAACGATGTTGTCCACTCAATTTTTCGATGACTATAGCAGCAGGCAGAGCTGCCAAAGGAGGAACTCGAGTTTACTTGCAGAGCAAGGCAACGTGATTAAGTCCACATTCAACTCAAAGAAGTCAGAATTTAGAGTTGCATTTAATGCAAAAGCCACTTTGAAGACTTCTACTCCAAGAAGGACTAGACCTAGCTAATGCCTATATATACTCATTGTAATTGTACTTCAAAATAACTTAGGTTTTCCCTTAGGGATAATTTAGGTTTTCTTGCCCCCATTATGTTTTAAAACTCTCTTTGGGTTTGGGTTATGTTGTAATTAGTGTGAGAACGGTTGTTTAGGATTTTAAGTTTGTTTTTGCAATAAAGCTTCAAGGTTTGCTTATTCCATGTTCTTCATAGTTTTCAATTAAGGCGAAAGATTAGTTGATTACTATCTATTTGTTCGGTATCGAGAGAGTCAAACTCACGAAAGGAGTAAGTACGATCTCATCTATAGACGATGTTGATCAATCCAGCCTAGACACATGTTAGGGTTTAAGGCGGCTAAAAGAGGACGAATAAACATTGATGTCTTTGCACGATTTACATCGCGACTGGTATTATCTACAGTGGGCATCAATAGCATTCTTACATAGACATAAGCAGGATCACTTTCGAAGCGTTCTGTCGAGCCTTGTAGTTCTGCCGAGCTTGTCGTCGAGACACAAGTCCATTCCCATGCCAAGGCAGCGAGAGTGTCTCAGCAGCCTAACTGTCATCCCCCGCCGAGGCAGCAGAGTCTGGCAGCGAAAGCAACTTGTCCTATTCAATGCAGTTTCACACTAAGCAACAGCATAACCATGCTCATTCTATCAATCTGATTTCTTCCATTTTATTTACTTGTGTTTTATTTTATTTTCTTCTTAAACAAACCAAATTATTTGTGCATTTACTTTTCTTGTGTAGGAACAACGAATCGAGTTAAGCCGTCCAATCCCTGTAGGAGACGATATCTTGTATACTATTACTTGACATGAGTGTCAATTGCGCTCACATTTAGAGAACACTAAATCGCTCTACAATGGCAAAGTAGTTGTACAAGTCTTTTGTGACTATTTTGGTATGCTTGTAAGATGCATAAGTTGTAATAGTATTAAATGCCCTAAAATGACTTTTGGTAAGGCTAAAACTTGGTAAAAATGGCATATTTGGCTCACATAGGTCAAAACCTAGTAAATGTATTCGAACGATGACGAAATTTGGCATGCTAGTAGTTTATAGTATTGAAATATTGTGTTTAAAGTTTCATTGCATTTGAACACCGATTGGTAGGTCAAATCGATTAAAATCCAACAAAAATTTGTCGTTACAAGTCAGGCCGTATCGATACGAGGTAATGGCGTATCGATACGGTTAAGCATAATTGGGCCTATGGAACAGAGAGTTTCGATACGGATTTGAGCTGTATCGAAACAGGTCAAGGTCAAATAGAGTCGACTCGTACCGTACAGGGCTTGCTCGTATCGACACGGTATAAAGGACAAAGTTAACTCAGGTTGACCATCGTACACCCGTATCGAAACAACCATAAGGTGTTTCGATATAGGGTTCGTTGAGTTAGTTATAAAGGCAGAAATTGAAGGATTGCAATGTTCACGGTTTGGTCATTGGAACTAGGATGATTAAATTGGATGAGTAAATGAATTCTGAATGATATGAAACTTTTAAGACCTGTTATTATTGCATTGAATTTCATTATGGTACAAACAATTTATAGTTGGGCCCCTAAAACTTGTAAAAGTTAAATATTGGTCTTAAATGATTAGATATTGGCTCATAATGGATTAATTGAACTAAGACGTATATCCGGTAATGTTTTGTTTGTATAATATTGATCAATTGTCGATTTTGGAATGAAATTTTATTGCACCGATCACTATATTGTTCGTCGGTAGCACCTTCTGACTCGGTTCTCAACCAGGCTGGGAAGAGGGTGTTACAGATAGACTTTATGGGTCCATTTCCTCCATCATTTGGTAACTTGTATATTCTTGTAGTTGTGGATTATGTATCTAAATGGGTTGAGGCTATGGCATTGCCAACAAATGATGCCAAGGTCATTGCAAAATTTTTGCACAAATCATACTTCAATTCAATGTTTTGAGATAAATCTAACTTTGACCCATGTGGACTCTCCTTAGATACAACACTCATTAAAGATAGCGGGAAAGCAAGATCCACTTTAAGGAGGCTGCATGTTTTAGGGTTACAAAACCCTAGCTTCCTTGCCTATATAAAGAAGACTTGGAAAACAATCAAAGAGAGCGCGATCACAGACGATAGTCCTTAGTCTTCAACTATCGAAGAACCACTGGAGTCGAAGTTCTAGAAGAGTCTCCACACAACGGAAGCGATCGAGAGAGACTAAAGGAGTGCGGGACATGCAACAACAATTAGAAAGCTTGGAGGAGATCGTTGTTACCTCCTCAAAAGTACTAATTTTTATGCCTATTTTACAATATCTTTGCTTGTCTCTGAGTACATTTAGATGCATTTAATTGTTAATTGCATGCATTTGCACAAGGAGTTTTGAATCTGGCTATGCCAGTGTGAATGGTGGTTTGTTGGCATGATACCATGCATAGTAGAGTAGATTAGCGCAGGAAGAGAATGATGAGAATGTTGGTAGTTGTTGGTAACGAAAGACCAAAAATTGTCGAAGCACTAGTTGGCAGAGAAGAGATGTTTGATGCCATGTTGAGTGGACGGTGAACCAATGATGATGTCAGCCCTAGGATTCAAACGAGGGATAAGATGAGCATATCCCTTATCCTAGAGAGTTCAAATTCAAAGCTTATCGTAGGTCATTTTGTGCGCATATTTAAAGGAACTCAAGCAAACACTTGAGGGGGATCCACAATCTAAATTAGAAGGCTACACCAAAGAGACGTTCGACCAAGCTTAACCGAGAGCCTAGATTCTGAAAGGTTGCATCGAGAGACAACGTTCTCACCCATTCTCTTCATTTAAGTTATTTTTATTTTTATTTAAGATGGTGATGTTGAGATACAATTGTGGTTTTTGGTTGGAAACCCTCACCATGAACTAATTTAATAGTTGGTGAGGGATGGTTGCGTTGAACGCTATTTTCTATGTTTAGCTTTTTATAATTGGAAATGTGATGGCATTGTTTTTCCTATCTGGCATGATCTTAATTGTTTTCACAAATTTGATGCCAAGCGAGAGCTGAATTTTGTTGGCTTATTAAACCTTAATATCTTAACCGACTTAGGGAACAACAAATAAATACTAGATTCTAAGGCGAAATGCTTCAAGAGAAGATGTTCAAGTAGATGAACTCACTTCGGGTGTCAAATCTACCCCTTAGGAGCAAAAGATTGAGACTTAATCAAATTAATTTTTGAAAAAGTTGTTGTATAGAGATAAAAGTTGTTGCATAGTTAATTCAAGGCATTGCCATCAAGAGGCAATGCCCTTCGAATCTACTCAACAAACAATGCCAAGATAGGATTTATTAAAAGCTGGCATGGCATGAATAGCATGAAAACCAGGCATCCCTTGCTAACACTCATCATTCATTTTAAAACTCTCCTTACCAATGTTGTTGTCTTTTATTTCCTTTTGTTCAACTTGCTTTCAAAACCAACTTCAAAACAAACAAAATTTTCTTTGACAAGTAAAATGAGTAAGCAATTAAACTCTGGACCAATCCTTGTAGGATCGATAACTCAGCTTAATATTGTATTACTTGGAAGACCGTGTATACTTGCACACAAAAGACTCTTGGCACTGTTTATTTATTACCAATGCATTTTCACCACTTTTGCCAAGCTCTCTCATGAGTCCAACAATCGTCGAGGACGCTTGACCTTTTTCTATCCCTTGCTTGATAAACTGTTATGTTTTTAATTTCTATTATGGATGTTTTAGGCTCAAACATAAGCTAAATACTTTTAGTTGGGTTTATTTCTTTATAGGATTTTATGTTTTGAACACTTTATTTTAATTCTATAGTTCTTTTCCTTTATGTATTTTGTTCATGTGTGGTTATTGTAAGAGCTATCGAGAGAGGCCTTTTAACTATTGGTTTATGGCTTAATATCGAGAGAGTTAGGTTAAACAGACGTGAACAGTGGGACTAAGTTGTTACTTAGTCTTAATCTAGCTTAGACTTAAGTTTAGGGTTTCAATGACTAATAAGGAGAACTTGAATAGATAAAAGAGTTGTTAGGGTTCACGCAAACATGTATTACCTTAGCTTCATTGTTATCAACTTCTACGCATCGAGAGAGTTAGAAGTTCATTAGAAAATCCTATCAAGTATATAAAGATCTTAATTGGTTTATGCATACATGTATTGTTAGATGTTAAAATAATTCCTAAGCAATAAACCCAGCTTCCATAATTATATGTTATTTGTCGCAGTATCTGTTTGTCTTGATCATAGCTACATTACTTTATTTGCATTTAGTTTTGATAAATCACCATCAAACCAATACTTGCTCAACCAATCTTAAGTACAATCACTTCGTATTTATTGATCTAATCCTAATGGGTTCGACACTCTACTCTATCACTTTATTACTTGATCGATGAGTATACTTGCTCTAAATTGCATCACTATTCGACAAGCATCAAGTTTTTGGCGCCATTGTTGGGGATTGACAATTGATAATTATATGAGGAACCAATTCTCTCTTGCAACCCAGAAATTGAAAGATATTTGAGAGATCTCCGCCGAGGAAAACCGGGAGATGGACATGTGGTTGTTGAGAATGCAACCCTTAATAGAGGTTAGGAAAGACAAGAGGTTCTTCCACCTGCTAGACCTAGAAGACCCATTCGTGACAACATTGCACCTTTTATCAACAACCTCAATCCATCGATCGTTGTGTCGGATCTAGGGACAACTCAATTTGAGTTGAATTCGTTATGTTCTACACGCTCAACTCTATTGGACAATTCGGAGGATCAGCAAGAGAGGATGCTAGATAATATTGTTACCTCTCCGAAAATACTATTTTTAATGCCACTTTTACAATACTCTTGCTTGTTTTTAGGTACATTTAGATGCATTAGGTTGCTAGAATCATGCATTTGCATAAAAAGTTTAGTTTTCTATCTATGCCATGGTGAAGGGTTGTTTTGTGATTATTTTGCAGGTTTGGAATAGGATTTGGCGCAGGAAAGAAACACAATTAGGATTTCCAAGTGTTGTTGGCACAGAAGGACCAGACGGTGCCAAACACTTGTAGGAAAAGAAATGCACTTGATGCCCTGCCAAGAGATTGTTGAACCCCGAAAAAATATGAAAGGATTAGGCTCCAAAAAGATCACGAATGGATCAACTTCCGAAAAATAGCAGATAAGGTGGTGCCAAGTGATGTTGGCAAAGTTGTGCCAAGTGTAACCCCCTTAGCCCGGCCTAGACGTCCAACCCGAACTAAGAAGATTAGATGGGGAAAACCAAAGTCAACTCTTGAAAGTCAACCTTGATTAACGACCTTTTTTTTCTTTTTAACTTTTCTAGATGCACATTATTAACCTATGTGAAAAGCAAAACACTTTAGCGGAACGACACAGTGAACGAAGCTCATTTAGGGGTTCAATTGCATACGATCGTCTTTTAGGGACTAATATGTAAATTTTCAGAATTTTAAGGACTGGTCTAGTTTTAAGGTTACCAATCCGAAACTAATCATACAACAAGTCCACATGTCAAATTCATCTTAAACGGATCATCCAAACTCATTTAATTAAGCATTCAAGATCTAGGGACCAAAATGTAAGAAACAGAAATCTGAAACAATTTAAATTCATCTTCAACGGTCAGATGATTCGAAACACTAAGCCCTGTATCGGAACGGTCGTTTCGAAACCAAGTTGATCGTTTCGATACTTGGGTGTGTTCCGAAACCCGTATCGAAACACCCATTTCCAGTAGCAAATCGTTCCGTAACGTTCCTACCCTTCCGAAACCTCATAGCCATTTCAGGCCTCTGTTCCGAAACTGGTAAGGGCGTTCCGATATGCCTTGCCCTGCAATAACAGATTTTGCTGGTTTAACACATCTTTCCACACCCGAGAACATTCCAATTCAGGCTACATCGTACATGCAACATGAATAAGCATCAAAGATCAACATTACGAAGTACGAGCTAAAACATAGCATCATTCAAGCAAGCATTAGATCTATAGGCATTCTTCCTAGTCTTTCAAACCATTCAAAAGCTAAAAGCCACAATCATGCATCAATCAAACCTCAAATGCCATTTACAAACCAAAGTTAAATGACTAAACATGCTCAAGGTAATTAACAACTTCTTCAAACATCCAAGAGCAGAAATCCCACCCATTGCCTCTTATTACACCAAAGTAAAACCACATACTTTGCTAGACCAAAGTGCTTGGATTCCCCTTGCTTACTCGCTGCCTCAAAATCCTAAATCTCTTCATTGATGAAACAAATGAGCGTAAGCACAAAGTTTAGTGAGGAATCGCTAAAACAACATTCATCAATGCATTTCACACAACCGGCAAAACACCATTTATCAACTCATGCTTTCACATAAAACATGCCCTTTCAAGACATCATTACACTTTCTAAAACGCATGCTCTTGCATCATTTTAAAGTAGCAAATAAACCTTTGCTCATGATTTACCAAGCATCACATGTATTCTAGCATAATCACAAGCATCTCATGCTTACCATTAGTCATCATCATTATATTGGCTTACAAGTGATCATTTCTCTGAGGTGCAGCCACAGTAGGTGCACGTCCTTGGCCTCCACCAGCCAACAAAGGACACTCCCGTCTCATGTGATCCGCTGAGCCATAATTCCAACATGAATTCCTCGTCACCACAATAGGAGCCTTAACCTCTCTAGCTGCTCGAGGACAATCTCACCTTAGATGGTCCCTCGATCCACATGTCCAGCACGTATGCTGCTCAGACCTCACTCGGCCTCTCTGAACCTGACCACCTCGACCCGGAGTACCTCGCCTCCTCTCAGGCTGATGCCTCCTATCTCAAGCTCTTTTGTTTCGTCCTCCCCCAGAACTATACTCAGCTGCTCTATTCCCAGAGCTAGAACCAACACCTCGAGACGACAAACCCAAATTATGTTCGATGTCTTTGGCTCGACACACAAGCACATGGAAGTCAATATAATCTGCAGCCAACTTGTACGTCTTGACTTCCTGTACCACCACGTACCGGAAGTGATCACATCGGTGCCTCTCACTAGGTATCAGCTTCAGGGGCACATTGGCTCAGGCGTACGAAATGGACCTCGTACTCAGCTACAGAAAGATTTCCCTGAACTAGCGACATAAACTCGCATTTCTTCTCGTCAGAGTATCTCACCCCCAAATACTTCCTCTTGAAGGCACCTCTAAAGAACTCCCAATCTACCTCATTGGGTTCCAAACCGGCAGTGGTAGTCGTCCACCAGCTGTAGGAATTGCCTTGCAACAAAGAAACTACGCATCCCAGCTTGCGCACATCGTTGCATTCCATTTGATCCATGATACGGATCGTGCTCGCTAACCAGGCCTCCGACGCCTCAGGAGACATTCCGAAGAACTCCAAAGCTCCTAGGCTCCTCAAACATTCCAATGGTAATCTCGCCTGCCCAGCTGCAGGGGCTTGTACATGCGCTCCGGAAACAACAGCCTGAAACGCCCCGGTGATCGCCTGAACCAACGGCGTTAGATCACCCAAACCCGAACTAGCAGGTCCTTGTTGTACCTGCTCCCCACCTCCAGGTGGTGGCGGAGGAGGTAGATTTCCACCATGAGGGACATCAACCCCTTGCTCACCCTGGTCGCCTTGAGGCACTATTGTATTCGACCTCAGCTCTCTTCTCGGACCCATAGTGTTATTTTAATCAAAGCATAACAACAAAAACAAATCAATCATTTAGGCCAGCTTCAAGCAAGGATCCAAGTTCACGAAAACATTTAATTAGTGTAATAAGGCAATGGGCACCTCGATTTCCCTCAAACATAACATAACATACAATGACACATCATGCTCAGCATGCTTTCCATCATTCAAAAACAGCATATAACAACATCTCATCATCATCATGCAATCATATACCTTTCACATGCAATTCACATCAATCAAGAATAGCATAAGCTTCAAAATTCAACAAATTGCATGTTTTTCAAACAACATACGTCAATACATATCAATTTCACATACCAACATCCCCAATTCATCGTAACATGGCTCTGATACCAACAAATGTACCCCCTTAGCCCAGCCTAGACGTTCGACCCGAACTAAGAAGATTACACGAGGAAAACCAAAGTCAACTCTTGAAAGTCAACCTTGATTAACGACCCTTTTTTCTTTTTAACTTTTCTAGATGCACATTATTAACCTATGTGAAAAGCAAAACACTTTAGCGGAAGCGACACAGTGAACAGAGCTCATTTAAGGGTTCAATTGCATACGATCGTCTTTTAGGAACTAATATGTAAATTTTTAGAATTTTAAGAAGTGATCTAGTGTTAATGTTACCAATCCAAAATTATTCATACAACAAGTCCACATGTCAAAATTCATCTTAAATGGATCATCAAAACTCATTTAATTAAGCATTCAAGATCTAGGGACCAAAATGTAAGAAACAGAAATCTAAAACAATTCAAATTCATCTTCAACAGTCAGGTGATTCGAAACACTAAGCCCTGTATCTAAATGGTCGTTTCGAAACCAAGTTGACCGTTTCGATACTCGGGTGTGTTTCGAAACCCGTATCGAAACTCCCCTTTCCAGTAGCAAATCGTTTTGGAACGTTCCTACCCGTTCCGAAACCTCATAGCCATTTCAGGCCTCTGTTCCGAAACAGGTAAGGGAGTTCCGATACGCCTTACCATGCAACATCAGATATTTCTGGTTTAACACTTCTTTCCACACCCGAGAACATTCCAATTCAAGCCATATCGTACATGCAACATGAATAAGCATCAAAGATCAACATTACGAAGTACGAGCTAAAACATAGCATCATTCAAGCAAGCATTAGATCTATAGGCATGCTTCCTAGTCTTTAAAACCATTAAAAATCTAAAAGCCACAATCATGCATCAATCAAACCTCAAATGCCATTTACAAACCAAAGTTAAACGACTAAACATGCTCAAGGTAATTAACAAATTCTTCAAACAGCCAAGAGTAGAAATCTCACCCATTACCTCTTATTACACCAAAGTAAAACCACATACTTTGCTAGACCAAAGTGCTTGGATTCCCCTTGCTTACTCGCTGCCTCAAAAGCCTAATTCACTGCATTGATGAAACAAATGAGCGTAAGCACAAAGCTTAGTGAGGAATCGCTAAAACAACATTCATCAATGCATTTCACACAACCGGCAAAACACCATTTATCAACTAATTCTTTCACATAAAACATGCCCTTTCAAGACATCATTGCACTTTCTAAAACACATGCTCTTACATCATTTTAAAACAGCAAATAAACCTTTGCTCATGCTTTACCAAGCATCACATGCATTCTAGCATAATCACAAGCATCTCATGCTTACCATTAGTCAGCATCAATATATTGGCTTACAAGTGATCATTTCTCAACCATATCAAACCAACTCAAATGACACAATTGGATACGCGGATTACAAGCGTTGTCCCACACGCTACATACATACTACCGGACTACACAAGGTGGAGTTACATGGCACAATCACAACCCCTCAACACCCGTGATGGAGATTAATGGCACAATCAAAACCCCTCACATCACTCGTCGGTAGTTGTATAATTCCACTAACGAGAGTAAGGGACACTACCACAAGATTCACACACGGGATTAAACCATTTACTGTTGTGATCTTAGCCTACATCGTTAGGGTACTTGGATGGAGATTACGGCACAATCACAACCCCTTGACATCCAAGGCGACTTTATTCACGGTGCACCCAATCCTATAGCCGGTTAACTATATCCGACTACAAGAACCAAAAACCACTTCCATCAGTTGCCAATATAATCATTTAATATCAGTAGTTCACTGTTTTACAAGCATAAATACAATGTCATTACCACAAGCATAAACATTCTTAACATCATGCATTTATCACATAGAACCAAGGATCACTTACCTAGTGCAACCTTAACATAATGGCATTAAAATCCAGCATTAATCATGCTTATATCATGCTTTAAAAAAGTAATCAAAACCACATTAAACTCAAGTGCATTTTCAACAAGACATAGCACATTTCCGAGAGAGACTTTCGAATCACTTACTCTTGAGCTTAGCTAAGTGTTTCAAACTTATACTAAGCTCCCAAGACCACGCTCAAAGTGTTACAAAGCTAGAAAAATCCATTTCCACTCACCGATACGCGAAGCCTTGCTCGTCGACACGAAAATTACTCCTCCGGAGCCTCCAACAACTCCTCGTTTGCTCCCGGATCAAGATCCCCTGTTTTCACATCATCAAAACAGAGATCTAAATGCATTAAAATGCATTTCAACACCAGCAACAATTCACAAACTCGTTGCTCACCCAAACTACACCAATTTACCCATCCGAAACAACTGAAAACTCAATTGATTGCTTCCTAAACCTAGCCCAGCCAACATACATCACTTCCAATCAATTATAAACATCAAAACACATCTAATAAACAACCTAACCCATCCTTATACCTCCAGCAAGTAAGATTCCACCATTTCACCTCAAAAACTCACTTAAATCTAACAAGGAACTCAAGGATCTCAAGGATTTCGGGATCTATGTTATCAAAACTTCATTTCAACATATTAACCAACTTAAAACTCAATTAAAATCAATCCACAACAGAGCTTAACAAAACAAATCCGAAAATTAAGATTTCAACCACATTTTTACAAGATTTTGATCTCAAATCAAAACTATAATGAAAAATCAACCAAAAACAATAATTAGAAGCCAAAGATCTTGGAAATTTCACTAAAGAACTTTGATTAGAGGTTGAGAATGGGATTTACCTCCAATCCTTGCTTTCCTCAATGAATGACAAGTTTTCCTTAGCAAAATCATGAAGAACTTGAAAGGATTTCTTGAAAATTGATTAGGAAATATTAAGAGAGTGTTTGGGAGAAACTAATTCATGAGAGAAATGAATGAAAATAGTGTTTGGCTGAAAGTGAGGAGAAGATGGTTGTTACGTGATGGGATCTCATATTAACTACCTAATTAATTAATTAAAATAAAAACAATTAAAGCTATTTCATTAAAAAAACCATTTTAAACGTATGTCATATTAAGGAAAGGTTAAATTTCTATAAAGCCCCCTAAAGATTCTAAGAATTTGGCTTCTCCTTTAAAAATCACATTTTCCACAATTTTGAAACTTTACAATTTGGTCACTACTCAAAATGTCCCATTTCTGAAACTCTTTTTATAAAATTGATTTGACCAACCTCTTAAACATATTTTTAGAGGATTTTAGCAATTTTTACCACATTTTTATCTTATCTCGATCCTTGATTTCCTTAAATCACCTTACGCGATTCGAACCGCTCTCGACTGATCCGGTCCGATGTCCAAAACATCTAGGCCCAAAACCAGGGCGTTACACCAAGCTTGGGTGCCAAGGCAACATCAGTATTATGATGTCATTCCTAGCCTGATAAGCTATCACACCAAGCTGGTAAGATATCGAAATGATAGGATAAAGCTCTATCTCTTATCCCTTGATCATTTCAAATTCAAATGCAAAGGATTATCTCATCCTTTTCCACAAACGCCTATATAAAGACCAACCGATCAAGCAATTGGAGAGAGCAAAGAAAAGACGAGAGGGATCGAGTGAGGACCCAAAGTGATCAGAGTGAGGTGTTAGAGTGTTCAGCGAGTGATAGCCAACTGCACCGAGGAAGGGTGATTCAACCTCTTGGCCAAGAGCCTGGCGTGGAGGGCTACATCGACAGACCCCTCAGCCCATTCCCTTAGCTTAAGTTGTTTTTCTTTAGTTTATTTTAAGATGATGTATTTGAAAATGATTATGGTTTAGATGGTTAAATCCCTCACCATGAACTAATTTCATAGTTGGTGGGGGATGTTTAACTGTAACGCCAAGCAAGAGCTGACATTACTATTTTTCTAAATACTCTACCAAGCAAGAACTGCCATTACTGTTTTTCTAAATACTCTACCAAGCAAGAGCTGGCATAGTTGGCCCATTGCTCCTCAATATCTTAACAGACTTGGGAGGCAACAATCAGTTGTTGGATACTTGAGAGAGAAGCTTCGAGAGAAGTCGTTCAAGTAGATGAACTTACTTCGAAAGTAATATCTACCCCCTCGAAGTATAGATTTGTTTTAATCAAATTGGTTTAAGAAAAGCAAGCACTATAGAGATAAAAGGGTTTTTACTTGGCCAATTTAGGGCAATGACCATCGAGAGAGTCTTTGCTAATGTTGAATCTGCTCAGCAAACAATTACAAGACAATTTTGCCAACAAGGGCTAGCATAAGCCACGTTAACACCAGACATTCCCTGCCAACATTCATCATTCATTAAAGACACTTGCCAACATTTTACTTCAATTTTCTTTTCTTTTCTTTAGATTCAAAACAACCTTCAAAACAAACACCTTTTCTTTCAAAGCAAGTAACAATTAAGCAACCGAATTCAAGTCAATCTCTGTGGGATCAATAACTCATCTTACCAAGATGTATTACTTGTAGACCGTGTATACATGCACGTAAAAGACACTTGCACTGTATTATACTTGTCCAATACATATAATTTTCCCCTTTTGCCAGCATTCGTTTTACACAACTCCCAAGGAAGTCTACATGTTTTTGGCGTCATTACCTTGGATTTGCAACAGATTTGATTGTTTTTAAATTTTTACTTGTTTTGTTTTTATTTTTATCAGTGTATGGCCATAAGTTATCATGTGGTAGACGAGTGGCCATACGATCAGGAAATTGAGAGGACCGTGATGAGGTTAAAAAGGCGATACCGAGAGATGAATCAAGCCAATCAAAGGAATGGTGTGGTGAACAATGATCCACACAATAACAATGCACCACCACCTTCTAATGATCCAATTGTTAATAAAGAGGAAAAGAGGCCAATCCGAGAACATTCAACACCTGACATTGCAAATTTAATGTTAGGACTTGTTGGCAATGATCCCAATGAACCAAATTATGAACTTAAACCCATAATGATCTAAACATTTTTGAATGTAGGCCAATTCGATAGAGCACTTATTGGAGACATGAGGCAACATCTCAAGCAATTCATGGAAATATGTCAACTATTTCAGCAAACTAGAGTATCTAGAGATACCGTGAAGCCGAGGTTATTTACTTTTTCTTTAAGAGATAGAGTCAAGGCGTGGCTTAATTCTTTGGCACCAGGTTCAGTTACTTCCTAGGCAGACCTGTGCTAGAAGTTCTTGACACGATTTCAGCCACAAACACTCACTGC
Source organism: Hibiscus tridactylites (assembly GCA_958450335.1). Classification (NCBI taxonomy): domain Eukaryota; kingdom Viridiplantae; phylum Streptophyta; class Magnoliopsida; order Malvales; family Malvaceae; genus Hibiscus; species Hibiscus tridactylites. The sequence continues at coordinate 9,340,929 of OY288275.1, forward strand.
CAAGATGCGTGGTGAGATCATTACATTCAAGTAAGTTGAGGATGAAACTCTCTGTGAAGCATGAGAAAGATTTAAGGATACGTCGATGTAACCCCCTCGACCCAGTCTGGACGATAGACCAAACTGAACGGGTCACACGGGGAATATTGAAGTAAACCGGGAAGTATACTCCAATAAACAACCCTTTTTCATTTTATATTGTCTAGATGCTCATTATTATCCTAAGTGATAACTTCGCAGCGGAAGGATTTGCAACTCGATCATACATCAACTTGGGACTCGATTGCATACAAATACATTTTAGGGACCATTTTACAATTTTACCAAATTATATGGACTTCTTCATCTTTTAAGTTACCATCCTTTAATCAGTCACATTACACGCATCACTATGAACTCTCAACTTAAAATAATCATCCAAACTCATTTAATTGCATGCGTAACAAATAGGGACCAAAACGTAAAGAAACAAAACCTCAAAAAGATCCCAATTAACTAACTTGCCTGCCACCGTATTGATACACTAATCACCGTATCGATACAGTTTTGAATTAATTTAAAACCTAGATTCCAGTAGCTTAAAATTGTATCAATACGGTCCCGCGTACCGATTGGCCCTATCAAACATAACATATTCAGCATCATATCATGAACATTTGCATCAAAGGTAAACTATAGGCATGCAACCTAGCAAACAAGCCAAGCAAGATACCAAGATGCATAGCAAAGCACAAACCAATAACCAAATGCTATTTACAAGTCTAAAACAACAATGAACCCTTGCTCAAATAGGGAGTTTACACAAATCTCTCAAAAACATAATGGATCCCCCATTGCCCTTATTACGTATAGTCTAAACCGAAACATACATTCTCAAATGAAGTATCTTGAGATCCCCTGCCACTCGCTACCTCCAAAATCTCAATTATCTGCATTGATAGACAAATGAGAGTGTAAGCACACGAGGCTTAGCGATGAGGCTCAAAAACCAAAACACCATCAATGCATTTAAAACCCTTTATAATCCCATATTGAAATCTCATTTCAATTTCTCAATACATCATTTGAAAACCATCATGCCCTTTTTAAAACCATGCACTTTCCTTAAACAAAATAAACATATTAAATCTCATGCTCATGTATCATGTATCATCAACACATTTCAAATCCTCACACTATTTAAGCCTTCCCATGCATAGCTACCATATGCAAAGCTTAAAGTGTAAACCATGCATAAACCACATTATGCAACATAAATCATTCCATGATACATCATCAATTATATTGGCTTACAAGTGATCATTAAACGAGTTCACAACTTAAAACCACATATCAGATACACGGATTACAACAAGTGTCTACCCGACACTTCAAGCCATCTCAATCGGAATTAGTACATTTACAACCAAAGGTACTTTATCAACTGGGTACAATTACAACCCATAGGGACACCAACCCCAATCATCGGTTAGACGCTTAATCCACTAACGAGAGACGGGGCACCAACCTCCTCGATCATTTGGGTACTTGGATGGAGCCATGGGACACCAACCCCTCGACATCTAAGGTGACTTTTTATAGTGCACTCAATCCTATAGCCGGCTAACTATATCGGATATCATTTATAAACCATTTCAACAACATCACTTCCCAATATAATTCACATTTTAACACATACCTCACTATTTTCAAAGCATCAACATTAAATCACATTTCCAAGCATAAAACCATGCTTAAAATCTGAAGTATAAATCATATACTTACAAGGATCACTTACCATGTGCATCCTTCAATATCACATCATTAAAAATAGTAAATGATAAGTGCCCAAAAGTCCTATATTTTGACCCCTTTTTCATGGCAATTATCACTCAACCTACACCCATTTGAGCTCCATTATGACCTTTCATGCATAGATTTCATTATTTATACCTTTGATCTTATTATTCTGTTTATTCTATGAAAAAAGTACTATTTAATGCATAATTGGTATTCTTGTAGATTTACACTGTTGGAGTAGGAAGATGCCGCCACAACACAAAAAGCAGGAGGGAAGATGAGGTAGAACCAGTTGATAATAGACCCTGATCTAGCCAAGCAACATGACAGTTTCTATGGAGGGAAGCTGATGAAACCTTACAAAGCAGACTAATGCCGAGACAGCGAAGACTATTGTACTTTGTTTTCTTTCTTAATACAATTAAGTTGAGGTTTGCTTATTCTTGGTGTTAATCATTCTTGCATTCTTGTCGAGATAGAGTTTGTGAGATTATCCATTTATTTGATGTCGAGAGAGTTGAATTCACGAAACGAGTAAGCACGATTTTCATCCAAGGGTGTTAACTAGTTCGGCCTAGAGATAAGTTAAGAATTTATGCGGCTAAGAGAAGCGTGTGATTGGTTGGTGTATTGTCTTTGGTTTACGACCAGAGGTATGGTCAGAGTTCAACCATCAACAGTGTTTCGATCTTAGAGATAAGAAGGAGCCATTCAAGGACGCTTTGCCGAACCTTAACAGCATATGCCCAAGAGCAAGAGATTGTCGCGGCAGAGACTCAACGTCTACGGCCACGGCAGGAACTTAGGTTACTGCCACATCAGTTTAGTGTTGCAGCATTCTAGAACTGAATCAAGTCAATAGGATTCCACACTATGACACATTCTAATTCGGCCCATTCTATCAACATGATATTCTCTTTACTTTTACTTCTGGAATATTTTAGTTTTAGTATTTTTAGTTTACTCAACAACCAAACTCATCTGTGTTTTTATTTTAATTCTCATGCAGTGTGAGGAAGTAGAACCAAAAGGCTAGCCTAATCCCTGTGGAGACGATACTCGATATACTTATCAATATATAACTTGATTTTTACACTTGCACTATTGCGGGTCACTTTTACGCGAGCACTATTGTGGGGCACTTTGTTTTTATTTTCATGCACTTTATATTTTATTCAATTTATTTATTTTATTTTATTTTAAGTTTAGTACTAATAAAATTTGGTCTAGTTTCAGTGCATGACCAGAGCTGACCCAGGAAGCCCAGTGCAGGACTTAGATCCAGAACTCGAAGGCTCTTACTCAAGGCTTAGACGAAAGATCATAGCCAAAATGCATCAACCTGAGGACTCACCTTGAGGTCGTAGTCGCGGCCTCAATTAAGTACCGCCAAGAAACAATGTTATTGGGCAGTACCCTACCGATGGGCAACCACTTATTGAAGAACAATAGATCCCGAAAGGATATGGACCAAATCTGCATGTAACGCCCTGGTTTTGGGCCTAGATGTTTTTGACATCGGATCGGACCGATCGGAAATGGTTCGAATTGTATTAGGAGGTTTAGGGAAATCAAGGATCGGGAAAGGATAAAAATATGGTAAAATTGCTAAAATCCTTTAAAATCATGTTTAAGAGGTTGGTCGAATCAATTTTACAAAATAGTCTTTGGAAGTGGTACATTTTGGGTAGTGACCAAAATATAAAGTTTCAAAACTATGGAAATTGTAATTTTAAAAGAGAAGCCAAAAATCTTAGAATCTTTAGGGAGCTATGGTGTAATTACACCTTCTTTAAATTGACATGAGTTTTAAAAGAATTTTTAGATGATTAAATAAAAAAGTATTTTATTTAATTAAAATATTAAAATAGAATAATGAGAAGTTTTTCACGTAACTAACTTTCATTAATCAACAAAATAATTTTCTCAACACTTTCTCCAGAATTCTTTTCTCCCAAACACTCTCTCATTGATTTCCAAATCAATTCCAAGATTTCTCTTCAAGATTTTCAAGTTTATTGAAGCTAAAACTTGTCAAACCTTAAGGGAGGCGAGGATTTGAGGTAAATCCCATTCTCGACCTTCAATCTAGGTTCTTTATTAAAATTTCCAAGATCTTTGGCTTCTAATTGATGTTTTTGGGTGAGTTTTTATTATAGTTTTGATTTGAGATCAAAATCTTGCAAAAATATGATTAAAATCTTGATTTTCGAAATGGATTTGATGAGCTCTGTTTTGGATTGGTTTTAATTGAGTTCTGAGTTAATTATTACGTTGAAAAAGGGTTTTGATAATATAGATCCCGAAATCCTTGAGAACCTTGGGTTTCTTGATGGTTTTAGTTGGGTTTTGGGGTGTAATGATGAAGTTTGGATTGCGAGAGGTATAATGAAGGGTTTATGTTGTTTTTAGATGTGTTTTGATGTTTATAAATGGTCGGAAGTGATGTATGTTGGCTGGGCTTGGTTTAGGAAGCAATCGATTGAGTTTTCGGTTGTTTTGGATGGGTAAATTGTAACCCTCGTAGCCCGACCTAGACGTTAGACCCAAACTACGAAGATTACACGGGGAAAACCAAAGTCAACCCGAAAGTCAACCTTGATTAACGACCCTTTTATTTTAATCTTGTCTAGATGCACATTATTAACCTAGATGGTTAACAAATTGCAGCAGCAGAAACGACGCAGCAAACGGAAGTCATTTAAAGGTTCAATTGCAAGAATAACACTTTTAGGGACCAAAATGTAATTTTTAGAAAATATAAGAACTTGATGGATTTTATGTTTACCATTATTTAGTTAATTATATTACATGCTCCTCTGCCAAAATTCAACCATAAAAGACAATCCAAGCTCTTGCAATTGCATCCACAATTTACAGGACTAAAATGTAAAGCATGCAAACTTAGAATAATTCAAACAGCATCCAACGGTCATCTGTTCTGAAACACTCACCTACCGTACCGAAATGCCCGTATCGAAACGGTGTTGACCGTTTCGGTACGCGGGTATGTTCCAAGACCAGTATCGGAACAGGTCATTCCAGTGGCCAAAATGTTTCGAAACACCCCAACCCGTTCCAAAATGGTATGACCATTACAGAGCCCCGTTCCGAAACTGTTGCAGGTGTTCCGATACGGCCTGCCCAGTGATAGCAGAATTTGCTGGTTTAACATGCTTTTTCATGCTCGAACCAACCTCGAGACTTGCCACAACATGCATACATCAAGGATACATGTCAACAATCATCATATCGAAGCCCTAGCCTAAACATAGCAACATTTACACAATCAAAGACTCTATAGGCATGCTTCATAATTAACAAAATCATAGCAAGTCAAAACTCCAAAACAATCCAAAATCCAAACTTCAAAGACCATTTACAACTCAAATATGGTCAAACCAACATGCTCAAAGTAAAGAAACATTCTCAAACCTTCCAAAGTATAATTTCCCACCCATTGCCTTTTATTACACTAAGGATGAACCACATACATTTCTTTATCAAAATCTTGGATGTCTCTTGCTTGTGAGCTGCCTTCAAATGTTCAATTCTCTGTATTGATAAAACAAAAGAGCGTAAGCACTAAGCTTAGTGAGGATCGCTTGACATCATCCATCAATGCTCAACTCATGGTTAGCAAAAGCAACACTTTACTCTACATGCCTTTATAAAACAAGTCTTCTCAAGACTTCCATGCACTTTTGAAATCCCATGCACACATGCATCAATTACAACAGCATATAAACTTATGCTCATGCTTTAACAAGCATCACATGCTTTCTTGCATCATATACATATTTCTCATGCAACCTTGCAACATTTACAAGCATCTCATGCTTCATTATATTCAAATACATTATATTGGCTTTCAAGTGATAATCCACAAACCATTTCAACACAAGACACAATCGGATACACGGATTACAAGCGTTGTCCCACACGCTTCATACACACTACCGGACTACATAAGGTTCACACACAAGAGTAATCCCTCCATTGTTGTAACACCCGTGGTGGAGTATAACGGTACAATCTCAACCCCTCAACACCACTCATCGGTAGTTGTATAATTCCACTAACGAGAGTAAGGGACACATGACACAAGATCCACACACGGAATTTCAACCACCGTTGTGATTTTACCTCAATCGTTAGGGTACTTGGATGGAGTTTACGGTACAATCACAACCCCTCGACATCCAAGGCGACTTTACTTACGGTGCACCCAATCCTATAGCCGGCTAACTATATCCGATTAAAGTAACCAAAATCCATTTTCATCACTTGCCAATATAAACATTTATCCACAATAATTCACTGTTTCTCAAGCATAACCACAATGTCATTTACACAAGCACACATGCTTAACATCATATGCATTTTCATATGAAAACCAAGGATCACTTACCTAGTGCATCCTTAACATAATGACATCAAAATCTAGCATTAAACCATGCTTAAACATGCTTATAAACAGTAAACAAATCCACTTTTATATCAAATGCATTTTCATCCAACATATCACATTTTCAAGAGAGGGATTACCGAAACACTTACACTTGAGCTTAGTTAAGTGTATTAAACTTACACTAAGCTCCCAAGAGCACGCTCAAGGCGTTACAAAGCAGGAAATCACTTTTCCACTCACCGATTACGTTTCGCCTTGCTCGCCAAAACACTAACTATGCTTCCGGCACTTCCGGATCAACACCCAATGTGTCCGAAGATGTCTCCCCTGCTTATAACACATAAGAATGGAGGATTAATGCATCATCATGCATTAAAATCATCAGCCACACATCTAATCTCATTGCTCCACCCAAAATCCAATTTCGGCTACCAAACACAACCGAAATCATCTCCAAACTCTCCCAAATCAAAGCCCAGCCAAGATATATCACTTCTAACCATTTTTAAACATCAATTAACATTAAAAACCACCACAAACTCGTCCTTATATCTCCATCTATGACAGAACACCAAAATCACCCCAAAAACCACCATTCTAGCATACAAAACTTAGGAATCCAAGCCTATTCGGGATTTGATTGATAAAACCTCATTTGTAACATCAAATAACATTCAAAATACATTAAAAATCAACCTCAAAACAGAGCCTAAAGACAAACCACGAAAATCATCAAGATCTCTTCCAAAATCTTGAGTTTCAACATAATTTCTTGTTTCTAACATTAAAACCACTCAAAAATCATCAAGAAAGGATTGATAACTTGGGAATTTCAGTAAAGAACTGATCATTAGAGGAGAAGGATGAAGCTTACCTCTAATGGATGAATTCTCCTTGATTTGGGCAAGTTTTCTTGGAAAATCAATGTGAAAATTGAGAGGATTTGATGAGGAATTGATTAAGGATCAAAAGGCTATTGAAACCTCATCATTTGGAATGAAAATCAAAGATTATTTGCTGGAGAAAAAGTGTTTGGCTACCAAGAATTTGAGAGAAAATGAAATGAGAGGGAAATTGTGAAAAGTGGTTATGAAAAGTCAAAGTAGTTTTTCTTTTTAATTAGCTTTTAATTCCTTTTAATAAAGAATTGTTAAAAACACCCAAATAAAGGAAAAATCTGATGAAAAACATTTAGGTAAAATTAGCTCCTTAAAGATTCAAAGTTTCAATCCTTTACAAAACAATCACTATTCCACTTTTGCAAAAACTGTGATTTGGTCACTACACCGAAATGTAGAATTTCCTGCAACAACCTAGAAGGTACCTGATGTTCTTCACCCACTGACACACCATACACTTACTAACGAACTTAGCTACATCCTTTTTTCAACCCCACCCATTAGTACTCGTCTTTCAAATCACGATACATCTTTGTACTACCAGGAAGCATAGCGAAAGGACTACTATGGGCTTCAGTCAGAATAGTGCGCCTCAACTCAACATCATTTGGCACCACTATTCGACTCCAAAAACACAGAACACCATCACCATTAAAACTGAAATTTGAACGCTTACCCTCCGCAATATCCTGAACATGAGGGACAAGAGAATCACCTAGCAACTGCTTGTTCTTGATCAAATGAATCAAGGATGGTTTCACTTGCAACTCAGCAACAAGACCACCATCTCGTGATATGCTCAAGCGAGAAAACATCACCCTCAACTCCACAGGCACTTTCATGCTCAAAGCATCGGCCACAACATTGGCATTGCCCGGGTGATGCTCGATCGACAGATCATAATCCTTAAGCAACTCCACCCAACGACGTTGCTGAAGATTCAACTCCTTCTAAGACATAAGATACTTTAAGCTCTTATGATCCGTGAACACCACACACTTCTCGCCATACAAACAATGCCTCCATATCTTCAAAGCAAACACAACAGCCGCAAGCTCAAGATCGTGAGTAGGGTAGTTACGCTCATGCACCTTCAACTGCCTAGATGCATAGGCTACTACCTTACCCTCCTGCATCAACACACATCCCAAACCAATAATGGACGCATCACTATAGACCACAAACTCCTTACCAGACTCAGGTTGAATCAAGATAGGATCTTGTGTCAAAGCTTCCTTCAGCTTCTCAAAAGCTTGTTTCCTCGCATCTGTCCACTCAAAGAAAACATTCTTTTGCAACAACTTGGTCAAAGGTGCAACAATCTTTGAGAAACCCTCGACAAATCTACGGTAATATCTAGCTAAAACAAGAAAGCTTCGTACTTCTGTCACTGACTTAGGCACCTTCCAACTCATCACTGCCTCAACCTTGTGCGGATCAACACGAATACCCTCAGCCGATACAACATACCCAAGGAAGACCACCTCCTTAAGCCAAAACTCACACTTACTTAGCTTGGCATACAATTGGTTCTCCAACAACGCTTGCAAAACTATCCTCAAGTGTCTATCATGATCCTCCTCGGTACGAGAGTACACAAGGATATCATCGATGAACACCACTACAAAATGATCCAAGAACTCATAGAACACACGATTCATCATGTCCATGAAAGTAGCATATGTGTTGGTCAAACCAAACAGCATCACTAAGAACTCGTAATGCCTGTACCTTGTCTGAAAAGCTGTCTTAGGTGCGTCTGCATCTTTCACCTTCAATTGATAGTATCCTGACCTCAAGTCTATCTTGGAAAATACTGAAGCTCCTCGAAACTAATCAAAGAGATCATCAATCCTTGGCAAAGGATACTTGTTCTTGATCGTCAACTTATTCAGTTGTTGATAATCTATACACATCCGCATCGTTCCGTCTTTCTTCTTTACGAACAAGACCGGTGCACCCCAAGGTGACACGCTCGGCCGGATAAACCCTATATCCAGAAACTCCTAAAGTTGCGTCTTCAACTCCTTCAACTCTTTAGGTGTCATGCGATAAGGAGCAATGGACACCGTAGTTGTATTCTCATACAACTTGATACCAAACTCAACTTCTCTGTTTGGCGGCAACCCCGACAATTCTTCTGGAAAGACACCCGGAAAATTGTAAACGGTTCTGATGTCCTGTACATGTACATCCTTTGTGCCAGGATTCATTACATATGCAAGGTAAGCCTCACAACCCATCCTCAGCATACGGCTTGCTTCACAAGCCGAAATCACATTCGACAAGAATTTCACATTCGCACCTACTACCACCACATCATAATCATCGGCAAGCCTTAAGGTGACCCGCTTGACATTAAAGCCAACCACCGCTTTATGCTCAGACAACCAATCCATACCAAGGATTACATCAAAACCATAAAAGGGTATCTCCATCAAATCCATAAGAAAAACATGACCCTAAACAGACAAGGGACACCTCCGATACAACTTCCTAGTGACTACAGTCTCACCAAAGGAACTAGTCACTTGCATTCCTACTTCAAGCAACTCAACAGGTATATCAAGCAAATGTGCATGCTCACTCAAGATATAAGAATGCGTGGATCGAGAATCAATCAAAACCGACAATGATAAAGACTGGAGAACAAAGGTACATGCGATGACATCGGTATCATTGCGCTCCTCGCGCTGAGCATAGACCCTCGCAGGACTGCCTCCCTCAGGCCAAACTGCTACAACATGAGCAATGTCTCGCTGACCCTCATCTCTCCTCTGGAAATTACATCAGCCGCGCCCACGGCCTCTCTGAGGTGCAGCCACAACAGGTGCACATCCCTGGCCTCCACTAGCCAACAAAGGACACCCGCGCCTCATATGATCTGCTGAACCACAGTTCCAGCAAGAATTCTCTGTCACCACAATAGGAGCCTGAGCCTCTCTAGCCGCACGAGGACAATCTCGCCGCAGATGACCCCGAGAACCACACGTCCAGCACGTATTCTGATCTGCCCTCATCATGTCTCCCTGAATCAGTATATCGTGTCCAACATTGCCTCGCCTAGTAGCAGGCTGATATCTCCTATCTCGGCCTCTCTTGTTCCATCCACCACCGGAACTAGACTCAGCTGCTCTCTTTCCAGAGCTAGAACCACCTCATCGAGACGACAAGCCCAAATTCTACTCAATGTCCTTCGCTCGATAGACAAGCACGTCGAAATCCGTGTAATCCATTACCAACATATACGTATTAACTTCCTGCACCATCACATACCGGAAACGATCACAACGATGTCTCTCACTCGGTATCAACTCAGGGGCGTACTAGCTCAGACGTACGAACTGGACCTCGTACTCTGCCACAGAAAGGTTTCCCTAGACAAGCGACATGAATTCGCGCTTCTTCTCATCCAAGTATCTAACTCCCAAATACTTTCTCTTAAAAGCACCTCTAAAAAACTCCCAATCTACTTCATTGGGTTCCATACCAGCGGTGATGGTCGTCCACCAGCTATACGCATCACCTTGGAGCAAAGAAACAGTGCAACCCAGCTTGCGCACATCATTACAGCCCATCAGATCCATGATACGGATCGTACTTGCCAACCAAGCTTCTGACGCTTCAGGAGACATGTCATAGAACTCGACAGCTCCTAAACTCCTCAGCCTCTCCAAAGGTAAACCCATATGCCTAGCTGTAGGGGCCTGAACATGCGCTCCGGCTACTACAGCCTGAAACGCTCCGGTGATCGCCTGAACCAATGGCATTAGATCACCCAAACCCGGACCAGCGTGTCCTTGTTGCTCCTGCTCCCCACCTCCAGGTGGTGACGGAGGAGGTAAGTTCCCACCATGAGGGACATCAGCCCCTTGGTTACCCTAGTTGCCCTACTCAGCTGCAGGCACTACCGTGTTCGACCTAAGCTCTCTCCTCGGACCCATAGTGCTATTTTAACAAGGCATAACATCAAAAACAAAACATGATTTAGGCTAGCCTCAAGCAAGGATCCAAGTTCACAAAAACATTTAATTAGTGTAATAAGGCAATGGGCACCCTAATTTCCCTCAAGTATAAACATTGCATACAATAGCATTTCATGATCAACATGCTTTACACCATCCAAAATCAGCATACATCTTAATCTCATTATCATCATACCATCATATCTAACTCACATATAATTTACAACAATCAAGCATGGCATAAGCTCTAACATTCAATCAAAATAAGCTTTTCAAACAATCATACGCCAAACATACCAATTCCACTTACTACCATCCCCAATTCTTTCGAAACCTGGCTCTGATACCAACAAATGTAACCCTCTTAGTCTAGTCTAGACGTCTGACCCGAATTAAGAAGACTACACGGGAAAAACCAAAGTCAACTCGCAAAAGTCAAACCCGATTAATGACCTTTATTTTTTTTCATTTTATCTTTTCTAGATGCACATTATTACCATATATGTTTAGCAAAGTTATTATGCAAAACGGCACAGCGATCGAAGTTCAATTAGGGGTTCAATTGCATACTTTTGTCTTTTAGGGACCAAATTGTAAATTTCCCGATTTACAAGGACTAATCAGATTTTAAAGTTACTAATCCAAAATTAATCAAGTAACATGCCAGATTGTCAAATTTCAACTCAAACGGATCATCCAAACTCAACCAATTAAAGTACAACATTCAAGGACCAAAACGTAAGAAACAGACACCTGGAACAATTCAAAATCAACATCCAATGGTCAAGTGTTTCGGAACACAAGACCTTGTATCGGAACGGTCGTTTCAAAACCTTGTTGACCGTTTCGATACGCAGGTGCGTTCCGAGACCCCCAATGATCTGTTTCGATACGGTGATTCGTAGTAGCAAAATGTTTCGGAACTTGCAACCATGAGTACCAGAAACACCCGACGCAGTGCTGCCTCAGGATCTGCCCCAACAGTTGCTACTCCTAGCTCCTTCCAAGGTAGAGAGATGTGGGAAGAAAAGGGCTTCATCTACAGCACCCGAACGAAGAATCTCGGGCTCAAGCCATCCATAGCCCGTAAGATCAGAGCTCTACAGTGGTAGATGTTTGCCGAGCAGCCGGAAGAGATGAACGTCACATTAGTCTGAGAATTTTATGATGCCATCGGCAGCAGGGAGCCGACAGCAGTGACGATTTGTGGGAAGGAAGTACCCTTTGAGCCAGAATACATCAACACCCTTTATGGATTCTATGTTGGCAGAAGGGAAGACGGCCACCAAAGATTTGTGGAGAGCTTGGAGACAGCAGATTATGATGTTGTCATGGCAGAACTCACCGAGGAAGGCACCGAATGGAATACCGATCCCAAACATCCAAGGACGGTAAAACGAGTTCAACTAACTCCTGAAGCCAAGCTATGGAATGCATTTGTCAAAAAGAGGATTATGCCCTCCTCGCACAACAGCACGGTAGACCAACCAAGGTTAGCTCTCGTCCATTCAATTTTAAACGAGAGGCATATTAATGTTGGTAGATACGCTCGGGAGGGAATTTTGGATTGCGCATACCGGCCATTGAGACCACTCGTCTTCCCCTACCTCATAACAGGCCTCTGTCGTGGCCACAACGTCCCTGAAGCTGCCGAGGATTTGAGAATCTGAGGAAAAGGATGGACGGAGAGGAACATCCTTAGCTTGATGGAGCTGAAGGCTGCAACGCCAATATCCAGCTATAAACCTTATGCCGCAGTAGATGAGCCGACAGAGCCCATCCAGACAGAGCCTGCCGCCACAGAACAAAGGCAGCCCACTGCAGCAGCTCCCCCAGCAGACTTCGCAACCCAAATCCTTGCTGCTCTGCAGAAAATGGAGGAACGGCAGCTGGGCCTGATGAGCTTCATTCGGGACTTCACAACAGCAACGGTACATTTCATTAAAACCAATCTTAATTTTCATGATGTACTGTTTCCTGCCTTCCCCGACCATTATTTTGCTGCCCCCACACCTGCCCATACCCCTACCCCTGTTGCCACACCGAGAACACCATCTGCCGCGTCCACCCCAACACCGGCCACGACAGCTGTAGGCGGCAGCCACACTGCCACAGCATCTGCCAGGGGAGAGAAGAGAAAAGAGCCCATTTCCGACCTCGACAGATATATAGTTGGCTTCTCCTCCTCCTCTATTTGGGGGGAATACGATGACGAGCCCTCGGTCAAGAGGAACCTGTCCAAGGAGTTCACCCAGACGAAACGGCAAAAACCAAACACTGGAGTCAGATCATCCGGCCAAGGGAAATCCAGCAACAGCATCAGCAGCGACGGCACTTAAAATTTAAGTTTCTTTTCTTATATTTGTTGTCTACTATTTTGCTATAATTGTGATGTTGTTTTTATTTTCTTTTTATCATTCTGTCATTTTGCATTGAGGGAAATGCAACCCTTGAGTTTGGGGGTGGCATCCCTCCATTAATGAAGAGTCTTTATGTTTAGAAATTGTGTCTAAGTGTTAGTTTATTTTTGCCTAATATATATATATATATATATATATATATATATAAATCTAAAAATTTGGCTTAAGTCTTTGAACTAAACTTACCTGCCGTGACAGCCTCTGTCGTGACAATGCCTTTAGGATAGTTTTAGGAGCAGTTTAGAGCCTTACTATAGTTCTGATTCTCAAACACCCTTTGTGACTTTTATAATGTCTAGAACTCTGCTAGTAAACTAGAATAGGAAAAAGCTTAACACTTGAGTTGCCCCTAGAGGTGCCTAACACTGGCTCTAGGAAAAGAAGTTAAAAAATAGACTCTATACACCTAGAGGTGCCCGAAACCGGCTCTAGAAAGTTAGCTAGAGGTGCCCGAAACCGGCTCTAGTCAAACTTAAACTAAGAAAAGAGAATCGAGTCTAAGTAAAAACTAAAGGAGCCTAAGAATTGCCTCCAAAAAGATGAAAGTTGGCATAAAATTCAAGTTAGAAGCTTAGCTGTTCTAGTAAACTAAGGGAGTCTAGGCGTATAATTGTTCACAAAACATGCACACACTACACGAGAATTATAGCAAGGTTCCGGATGAATCCTGAACTATCCAACAAGGTGTTGCTCACAATAGGGAATGAATGGTAGGTAAGGAAAAGTTCAATGCTTTAAGCCAAACAAAAAAATCTTTCTTTTTTAGGTCTTAATTGCTTGAGGGCAAGCAAAAACTTGAAATTGGGGGTGTGTTGAGTGTGTAAAAGTTCTATATTTTACCCCCTATTAAACCCATATTCATGTTGCATTCAAGCATAATTCATTGCATTTAGGATAGATTTCATTCATACATCACAATTATATTAAATGTCACAGTTTCTATTGAAATTGGTTACTTTTGCAGGTAGCTCCTGTAGCAGACTCAGGGTAGTGGAGAAGCAGAGCTGGAACAAAGGACTGCAGACGAGAAGGACGATGCTGCCATGGCCGCTGCCGTGGCAGCCAATGACGACAGCAATAATGAAGGGAAGAAGTGAAGTGGAGCTCGACAGAAAGAGGAAATTTAGCCGGTCTGTCGTGAAGCACTCTTATATTTTTCTGAGCCCTAGATCAGAATGAAGACCAAGCCCAAAGTTCAAGGAAGAAATTCCAAGCAAGAAGAGAGGACGAATTAAAGACATCTACTTTGAAGATTTAGTCTTTAATAGAATTGCACTTTAATTTAAACTTGTATTCTTGCCATGTTAGAAAACTTGAACCCAAGGCCTATATAAAGGCATGTAATTCGACCTAAGGAAGGATATCTTACTCTCTAGTCGTATTCCCCTAAACCCTAGTCGTTTTTCCCCCTTTTCATCATGTTCTAAACTTCCCCTAGGGCTAAGGGTTGATTCTGTAAAGTAGTTGCAAGGATTGCATTGTTTTAGGATTTTTTCTGTTCAATAAAATAGACTTCAAGTTTGCTTATTCTGGTTTTCAACATCTTACAATAGTATCGGGAGAGCATTGTGAGATTACACTTTTACTTAATATCGGGAGAGTTAAGTATACGAAAGGAATAAGTACGGGTTCTCCAATTTATGGTTGAACTATCTCGGACCTAGGGATAGGACGAGGTTAAGTGGCTAAGGAAGAATTCAACAACTTCGGTGTTCATCCTTCGATTCACGCCGGGAGGTATCATCAAAGACGTGTTCATCGACAGACTTGGACCTAGGGATAGGCCAAGGCATAGAAGGGATTCTTGCCAAGCTTGAAGTGCTGAGTTGTGTGTTCGCTGCCGCGAAAACAACGGGCCGCTGCCGCGACAGGCGCTACGACTGAACAGAGAAGTCTTAGACATTGCAAAAACCTGCACTACGGAGCAGATCAATACCGGCCCATTCTTTACTCTGAATATTTTCATCCTTTATTTTCAATCTTCTTTATTCTCTCGTGACAACAATTAAACTATTTTTCCCTCTTGTGCAGCAATTCCAGGTTAAAGCTATTAGCCCAGTCCATGTGGAGACGATATCCGATACTTACGTATCACTTTACTACTTGCGTCGTGTACACTTGCACTACATTGCGATAGACACTTTTACACGCAACATTTAGTCAAAAGAGCTTGGATTCCACTTGCCTTCTTGCTGCCTCAAAAGCCTAATTCTCTGCATTGATGAAACAAATGAGCGTAAGCATAAAGCTTAGTGAGGATCGCCAAAACCAAACATTCATCAATGCATTTTACAAAACCAAAATGTCACCATTTGTTATCTCATGCCTTTACTTAAATCATGCCCTTTTAAAGCATCAATGCATTTTTTAAACCTCATGCTCTTAGCATCATTAAAATAACAGCAAATAATCTTTTGCTCATGCTTAAACCAAGCATCACATGCATTCTAGCATAAGTCACAAGCATCACATGCTTAAATCATTAATCAACAACATTATATTGGCTTGCAAGTGATCAATTCATAATCCATACCAAAACCAACTCATATGACACAATCGGATACGCGAATTACAAGCGTTTTCCCACACGCTTCATACACACTATCGGACTACGCAAGGCTCACACATGGGATTAAGCCATCAACCATTGTGACACCCGTGGTGGAGTTTAACGGTACATTCACAACCCCTCAACACCACTCATCGATAGTTGTATAATTCCACTAACGAGTGCACGGGACACATACCACAAGATCCACACACAGGATTTAACCATCCACCGTTGTGATCTTAGCCTCAATCGTTAGGGTACTTCGATAGAGTATATGGTACAATCACAACCCCTCGACATCCAAGGCGACTTTATTCACGGTGCACCCAATCCTATAGCCAGCTAACTATATCTGATTAAAATAACCAAAAACCATTTCCATCACTTGCCAATATAATTAATTTACAACATTATTTCATTGTTTGTGAGCATAAATCACAATGCCACTTTCACAAGCATAACATGCTTAATCTCAAATACACACATGTCATAAATCCAAGGATCATCTACCAAATGCATCATTAACCAAATGGCATTAAACATCAGCATTATCAATGCTTAAAACATGCTCTAAAATAGTAAATAGAATCACATTTAATCCAAGTGCATTTTCCAACAAAAACATAGCACATTCCGAGAGAGACATTCGAATCACTTACTCTTGAGCTTAGATAAGTATTTCAAACTTACACTAAGCTCCCAAGACCACACTCAAAGCGTTACAAAGCTAGAAAATCCATTTCCACTCACCGATACGTGAAGCCTTGCTCGGGAACACGAAAATCACCCTTCCGGAGCCTCCAAAAACATCTCGTTTGCTCCCAGATCAAGATCCCCTGTTTTTGATCACCAAAACAAAGATCTAAATGCATTAAAATGCATTTCAACACCAGCAACTAAACACAAACTCGTTGCTCACCCAAACTACACCAATTTACCCATCTGAAACAACCGAAAACTCAATCGATTGCATCTTAAACCAAGATCAGCCAACATACATCAGTTTCAACCATTTGTAAACATCAAAACTCATCTAAAAACAGCCTAAACCCTTTCGTATACCTTCAGCAAGCATAACACCATCATTTCACCTCAAAAACCTAACTAAAACCATCAATAAACTTAAGGATCTCAAGAATTTCGGGATCTATAATATTAAAACCCTTTTTCAACATAATAATCAACTCAAAACTCAATTAAAACCAATCGAAAACAAAGCTCATCAATATCAATCCGAAAATCAAGATTTTACTCATATTTTTGCAAGATTTTGATCTCAAATCAAAACTATAATGAAAACTCAGCCAAAAACAACAATTAGAAGCCAAAGATCTTGGGAATTTCAATAAAGAACCTTGATTAGAGGTTGAGAACGGGATTTACCTCCAATCCTAGCTTTCCTCAATGAATGACAAGTTTTTACTTCACAATCTTGAAGAAATTGAAAAGGATTCTTTAAAATGAAAGAGAAATCAAGAAAAGAGTGTTTGGAAGAAAAGAAATCTGGAGAAAATGATTTAGAATGGTGTTTGGCTGAAAATGAGAAGAGAAAGGTAGTTACGTGATTAAAATCTCACAATTAACTACCTAATTAATTAAATAAATAAAAGCCTTTTAAAATCAATTAGCTTAAAAATCATTTTAAACACATGTCAAATTAAGGAAAGGCTAAATTGTCATAAAGCTCTCTAAAGATTCTAAGATTTTGGATCCTCTTTTAAAATCACATTTTTCCACAGTTTTGAAACTTTACATTTTGGTCACTACCCAAAATGTACCACTTCCAAAGTCAATTTTGGAATTTTTAAAGGCTTTTAGCAATTTTTACCATATTTTTATCCTATCTCGATCCTTGATTCCCTTAAATCACCAGACACGATTCGAATCATTTCCGACCGGTCCAATCCTATGTCTAAAACATCTAGGCCAAAAACCAAAGCGTTACAGATAACTTTAGGACCTATAACCTAAAGCTCTGATACCAATTTATGTCACACCCCACATCCGGGTTAGGAGCGATAGGGCGTTACTCAAACAGGACACATAACATGTAATCATAGAATAGAACATGTAACATCAACGAATCAGAGTTGCACATCTTATAACGTATTTCATTCTATAACAAACAATACATTTGGGTGGGCCAACAAAAAACTTTTCTAACATATAACGTAACATAACAATACTTCTGATTTAAACAGGTAAATCATATAACATAATCAACCTAAACTAACTTACAGACCATATTAAACGTGTATACACTTTCAAACATTCATATAAAATCCATTCAATCTAATTCATGTTTATATACAAGTTCGGCTAGCACCTTACAATCATATATACAATACAATCAATCCTAATTAAATAGGGATCATGTTCGAACAACATTAAAAACAACCTAGGCATGTAAAAATCATATTTAAACTTACATCAAAAACCATCCTAATATTCAAATCCAACATAGCAATAACATGAAATTTCCATTTCAAATTCAAACATCTAAAGGCATGTATAATCCTAAGTTCACATCACCTTACATATACTACTTCTATTATATTCTATACCATTCGAATAGCCTATTATGCAAGCAACAGAAAACATTTTCATTTGCAATCATTCAAATATCAAAACATATAAACCATACACATTGTTTGTAAGACCATATCAAGACATAATCAAACTTAAATATGTACATATATTCCAATATAGTCATAACAACTTGTCTATCCATTATATATCATGAAACTATATCTTAAACATATACAAACCATATTAACATATACATGGTACCAAAATGCATGTGACATACTCTAAACATGTAACTTTGCCACCATCTATGAGTCAAAACAAAGCTATATCATACTTGGATCTTGGCTTGTGATTGCTCCCGGATCAAAATAGCTAGCTTTTGGATATCAAAGACATGTTATTTTGGAAGAAGGAAACAGAAGAGTGATAAGTACAATTTGTACTTAGTGAGGTAGTTCCTATAACTTACTAATACAATCTTTTAAGTGTGTTATTCATATAATTAAGGTTACCTAGCTAGGCTTAACACCAAACAAGTCACACATAGCTAGCTTATCTCAAGTTCAAGTAGACTTAGCTAGTTCCATTTGAATCATATGTCAAGTCATATAACATACTCACATTCAATGTCAAAACAACATACCAATGTATAACACAACCAAAGAACAAGAATCATATCATATCATTGATCACAATTTCATATCATTTAAATAGGGTTATTACCCTTATCGATCATATCATTTCATATAACATATAACCATGTATCATTTCACCATTTCATTGATCATGTAAAGTCTTGTTGCAAGTTCAATTAGGTTTTACCTTGGATGATTGAGTGGACTAGGTAATCAAGTCAATAGGTACCAAGTACAAACATATAACAGTAGATGCTCAAAGCACCAAAGATCAGTAGATACACAATGTATCGAGGTGTCTAACTACACCATTCAACTTGTAACTTGTAACAGTAGATGCTCAAAGAATCAGTAGGTGACTAACCACCTTTAAATCAGTAGAGCTCGGACTATAAGGCATGCCCTTCAACCTAAGGACCACTAGTCAACCAAGGACTTGTAATGTCTTTTAAATTTTCATTCAATTCAACCAAGAGTGATACAGACACGGCCCCGTATACGCGAATGTCGAGCTTGCAAAAGCGGATAAGGATGTTGGCGCAAATGTTGGATCGGTGAAAAGATGGCTGAAGATAGGCAATGACGATGGAGATGGAAGATAAATAGATAAATTGTCCTCGGCACCCTCTTGATCGCAATTAACCAAGAAAGCAACCTCAAACGGCTCTAACCCACCCTCCTAGACGCAGTTACCTAGGCAAGCAGGAGTGTGAAGATCAACAACAAATTCTTACGAACTTGAAGATCGCTTCTAAAATAAAGAACACAAGTTATACTTCTTGCAAGTCTGAACTCAAAAGAGAACTTTTTTTAATCATTCAAATCTAAATTACAATGTGGTTGAAGTCTCCTTATATAAGCCTTGGAGAAGTTCTAATCCTAGTAAACTTAAGAAATTAAATACAATAAATAAATGTTGAAATCTAATCTCCTAATTACATAAGTAACTTCTAATAATAAATAAATAAATATTAAAAATAAAATCCTAATTAAATAAATCTGATCCTAATAGATATTGCAGAATCCTATATTGATTTAAATTACAAATAATCAAATAAAATCTTGAAAATTCGTAATTATCAAAAAATCTCATATCAATCCCGTTTAGGAATTTATGTATTGCGTTGTCTTTGCTAAAATAGACGTATCTTGAGTTCCAGATGTTCGATTTAGGCGATTCAAGATCCGTTGGAAAGCTAATTGACAGCTAGACAAGTTTCATGCAGACATATCGACCCATAAATGCCTGGGTCCCATCCGAAAAGGAGTCGCAAGTTGACTAACGTTTCTGACTTGCAAAACAGTTTTAACTTCTTTTCCAAGATGATTAGTTTCACCTCTCTCATGCATGTATCATTCCCCCACTCCTCAAAAAGATTCGCCCTCGAATCTAAACCGGTAAATAGAGAAACTTCATCAAAGTACTAGGTAAGAGAAGATGTATTGAAGGATCCTTGTGCATAGTCTCTTTTTGCAATGTAATTTAAGAGTTCCTTCTCATGAAGATCATCGCTATTGTTCTTTTGGTTGCAAAATGGCTCATTCTCGTCTTCAAAAATTTTATTAATGCTAGAAGAGGAATAAGCATAAATAGAAATTTGAAAACAATCAATGGTACCGCTTGATTGTAGCGTACCTTCGTCGGTGTTTGTCGTTTGATGATCATCTTGAATCAAAATAGTAGGTTTGTCACTGGAACCAAACACACTACATAGAATTTCTTCCTCATCAATAGGCAAGGTTAAACTCTCGATGGTATCGCCTTCTTCATGTTCTTTAGGAGAACAAATTTCTTTATCATGTTCTGAATCACAGATTTCAATATCATTAGAAGGCATGATTTCAAACAACATATCTCTAAAAAAAATTTCTTGAAAATAAGACTTATCTGGACAATCATACCCGGTATGATCTAGTCGACAACAATAATGACATCGAGTCCCCAAAAGAGTAAAATTCAATATGTTGCTCAATGACATCCTCAAGAACGATCTGACTCCGATACCAAATGATACAGACACGGCCCCGTATACGCGAATATCGAGCTTGCGGAAGCGGATAAGGATGTTGGCGCAAATGTTGGATCGGTTTTAAGATGGCTGAAGATAAGCGATGATGATGGAGATGGAAGATAAATAGATAAATTGTCCTGGACACCCTCTTGATCGCAATTAACCAAGCAAGCAACCTCAAACGGCTCTAACGCACCCTCCTAGACGCAGTTACCTAGGCAAGCAGAAGTGTGAAGATCAACAACAAATTCTTACGAACTTGAAGAATCGCTTCTAAAATAAATAACACAAGTTATACTTCATGCAATTTTTAACTCGAAAGAGAACCTTTTTTAATCATTCAAATCTAAATTACCATGTTGTTGAAGCCTCCTTTTATAAGCCTTGGAGAAGTTCTAATCCTAGTAAACTTAAGAAATTAAATACAATAAATAAATGCTAAAATCTATTCTCCTAATTATATAAGTAACTTCTAATAATAAATAAATATTAAAAATAAAATCCTAATTAAATAAATTTGATCCTAATAGATATTGCAGAATCCTATATTGATTTAAATTACAAATAATCAAATAAAATCTTGAAAATTCGTAATTATCAAAAAATCTCGTATCAATCCCGTATAGGAATTTCTGCATGCATTGTCTTTGCTAAAATAGACGTATCTTGAGTTCTAGATCTCCGATTGAGGCGATTCAAGATTCGTTGGAAAGAAAATTGAAAGCCAGACAAGTTTCATGAAGACATGTCCAGCCTTAAATTCCTGGATCCCATCTGAAAAGGAGTCGCAAGTTGACTGACGTTTCTGACTTGCAAAACAGTTTTAACTTATTTTCCAAGATGATTAGTTTCACCTCTCTCATGCATGTATCATTCCCCCACTCCTCAAAAAGATTCACCCTCGAATCTATACCGGTAAATGGAGGAAGTTCATCAAAGTACCAGGTAAGAGAAGATGTCTTGAAGGATCCTTGTGCATAGTCTCTTTTTGCAATGTAATTTACAAGTTCCTTCTCATGAAGATCATCGCTATTGTTCTTTTGGTTGCAAAGTGGCTCATTCTCGTCTTCAAAATTGTTATTAATGCTAGAAGAGGAATAAGCATAAATAGAAATTTGAAAACAATCAATGGTACCGTTTGATTGTAGTGTACCTTCGTCGGTGTTTGTCGTTTGATGATCATCTTGAATCAAAATAGTAGGTTTGTCACTGGAACCAAACACACTACATAGAATTTCTTCCTCATCAATAGGCAAGGTTAAACTCTCGATGGTATCGCCTTCTTCATGTTCTTTAGGAGAACAAATTTCTTTATCATGTTCCAAATCACAGATTTCAATATCATTGGAAGGCATGATTTCAAACAACATATCTCTCAAAAAAAATTCTTGAAAATAAGACTTATCTGGACAATCATACCGGTATGATCAAGTCGACAACAATAATGACATCGAGTCCCCAAAAGAGTAAAATTCAATACGTTGCTCAATGATATACTCAAGAATGATCTGACTCTCATACCAAATGATACGGACACGGTCCCGTATACGTGAATGTCGAGCTTGCGGAAGCGGATAAGGATGTTGGTGCAAATGTTGGATCGATGAAAAGATGGCTGAAGATAGGCGATGACGATGGAGATGGAAGATAAATAGATAAATTGTCCTCGGCACCCTCTAGATCGCAATTAACCAAGCAAGCAACCTCAAACGGCTCTAACCCACCCTCCTAGACGCAGTTACCTAGGCAAGCAGGAGTGTGAAGATCAACAGCAAATTCTTACGAACTTGAAGAATCGCTTTTAAAATAAAGAACACAAGTTATACTTTTTGCAAGTCTAAACTCAAAAGAGAACTTTTTTTAATCATTCAAATCTAAATTACATTGTGGTTGAAGCCTCCTTATATAAGCCTTCGAGAAGTTCTAATCCTAGTAAACTTGAGAAATTAAATACAATAAATAAATGTTGAAATCTAATCTCCTAATTACATAAGTAAATTCTAATAATAAATAAATATTAAAAATAAAATCCTAATTAAATAAATCTGATCTTTATAGATATTGCAGAATCCTATATTGATTTAAATTACAAATAATCAAATAAAATCTTGACAGCCATTCTTCATGTTCTTTAGGAGAACAAATTTCTTTATCATGTTCCGAATCACAGATTTCAATATCATTAGAAGGCATGATTTCAAACAACATATCTCTCAAAAAAATTTCTTGAAAATAAGACTTATCTAGACAATCATACCGGTATGATCTAGTCGACAACAATAATGACATCGAGTCCCCAAAAGAGTAAAATTCAATTCGTTGCTCAATGACATCCTCAAGAACGATCTGACTCTGATACCAAATGATACGGACACGGCCCCGTATATGCGAATGTCGAGCTTGCGAAAGCGGATAAGGATGTTGGCGCAAATGTTGGATCGGTGAAAAGATGGCTTAAGATAGGCGATGACGATGGAGATGGAAGATAAATATATAAATTGTCCTCGACACCCTATTGATCGCAATTAACCAAGCAAGCAACCTCAAACGGCTCTAACCCACCCTCCTAGACGCAGTTACCTAGGCCAGCAGGAGTGTGAAGATCAACGACAAATTCTTACGAACTTGAAGTATCACTTCTAGAATAAAGAACACAAGTTATACTTCTTGCAAGTCTGAACTCAAAAATGAACCTTTTTTAATCATTCAAATCTAAATTCCATTGTGTTTGAAGCCTCCTTATATAAGCCTTGGAGAAGTTCTAATCCTAGTAAATTTAAGAAATTAAATACAATAAATAAATGCTGAAATCTAATCTCCTAATTACATAAGTAACTTCTAATAATAAATAAATATTAAAAATAAAATCCTAATTAAATAAATTTGATCCTAATAGATATTGCAGAATCCTATATTGATTTAAATTACAAATAATCAAATAAAATCTTGAAAATTCGTAATTATCAAAAAATCTCATATCAATCCCGTTTAGGAATTTATGTATTGCGTTGTCTTTGCTAAAATAGACGTATCTTGAGTTCCATATGTTCGATTTAGGCGAATCAAAATCCGTTGGAAAGCTAATTGACAGCTAGACAAGTTTCATGAAGACATATCGACCCATAAATGCCTGGATCCCATCCGAAAAGGAGTCGCAAGTTGACTAACGTTTCTGACTTGCAAAACAGTTTTAACTTCTTTTCCAAGATGATTAGTTTCACCTCTCTCATGCATGTATCATTCCCCCACTCCTCAAAAAGATTCACCCTCGAATCTAAACCGGTAAATAGAGGAACTTCATCAAAGTACTAGGTAAGAGAAGATGTCTTGAAGGATCCTTGTGCATAGTCTCTTTTTGCAATGTAATTTAAGAGTTCCTTCTCATGAAGATCATCGCTATTGTTCTTTTGGTTGCAAAGTGGCTCATTCTCGTCTTCAAAATTTTTATTAATGCTAGAAGAGGAATAAGCATAAATAGAAATTTGAAAACAATCAATGGTACCGTTTGATTGTAGCGTACCTTCGTCGGTGTTTGTCGTTTGATGATCATCTTGAATCAAAATAGTAGGTTTGTCACTGGAACCAAACACACTACATAGAATTTCTTCCTCGTCAATAGGCAAGGTTAAACTCTCGATGGTATCGCCTTCTTCATGTTCTTTTGGAGAACAAATTTCTTTATCATGTTCTGAATCACAGATTTCAATATCATTAGAAGGCATGATTTCAAACAACATATCTCTCAAAAAAATTTCTTGAAAATAAGACTTATCTGGACAATCATACCCAGAATGATCTAGTCGACAACAATAATGACATCGAGTCCCCAAAAGAGTAAAATTCAATATGTTGCTCAATGACATCCTCAAGAACGATCTGACTCTGATACCAAATGATACGGACACGGCCCCGTATACGCGAATGTCGAGCTTGCGGAAGCGGATAAGGATGTTAGCGCAAATGTTGGATCGGTGAAATGATGGCTGAAGATAGGCGATGACGATGGAGATGGAAGATAAATAGATAAATTGTCCTCGGCACCCTCTTGATTGCAATTAACCAAGCAAGCATCCTCAAACGACTCTAACCCACCCTCCTAGACGCAGTTACCTAGGCAAGCAGTAGTGTGAAGATCAACAACAAATTCTTACGAACTTGAAGAATCGCTTTTAAAATAAAGAACACAAGTTATACTTCTTGCAAGTCTGAACTCAAAAGAGAACTTTTTTTAATCATTCAAATCTAAATTACATTGTGGTTGAAGCCTCCTTATATAAGCCTTCAGAAGTTCTAATCCTAGTAAACTTAAGAAATTAAATACAATAAATAAATGTTGAAATCTATTCTCCTAATTACATAATTAACTTATAATAATAAATAAATATTAAAAATAAAATCCTAATTAAATAAATCTGATCCTAATAGATATTGCAGAATCCTATATTGATTTAAATTACAAATAATCAAATAAAATCTTGAAAATTCGTAATTATCAAAAAATCTCGTATTAATCTCGTATAGGAATTTCTTCATGCGTTGTCTTTGCTAAAATAGACGTATCTTGAGTTCCAAAGATCCGATTGAGGCGATTCTAGATCCGTTGGAAAGCTAATTGACAGCCAAACAAGTTTCATGCAGACATGTCGACCCATAAATGTACGGATCCCATCCGAAAAGGAGTCGCAATTTGACTGATGTTTCTGAATTGCAAAACAGTTTTAACTTCTTTTCCAAGATGATTAGTTTGATCTCTCTCATGCATGTATCAAAGAGTGTTACAAACACCAATCAAGGTCATATAGACATATTGTGTAAGCATTTTATCAATATCAATCAAGCTCGCTTATCATTTCATTTCCAGCAAACATATATCGTCCATAGCATTCATTCCATGCTTCATAACAATAGCATATCAGCATATGATCATCCATATTCAAGGCCGTAATTAGCATCGAACCATATGAATTACAAAATACACTAGTAGCTAACAGTAGCATCAAGCATTATCATCTAAACTCATTTCCTTTTAATCCTTCTTCCATTACCTTTTAGATTATCAAACCTTGATTTAGATCCATTTCATACATCATGTTAATTCATTAAATAAGCATAAAAATATTGGTTAGGACACTAGTCCTAACCCTAAGATAATTACACTCACAATACTCCAAAGCTTAGGTTGATTCTTTGATCACTAGGCCTTTGCTCATCCTATTTGATTGCTCAACGCTTGAATCCTCTAGGATTTCTTCGCAATATTGATCTTTAACATTCAAATAACACATAAGAACACATTAAAACTGAATTCAATCACATTTATTCATTTATTCAAACACATACATTTAATCAATATGAAACTACCCCTAAATTGGTAGTTTGAGCACCTTACATAAATTTAATTCTATGTATGGCTCATATTTTTCCCATTCCTACATCAATACAGTTTAATACTTTAATACAGGGCATTTACAATGGCCTAATTTGTCCATTTTTGCAACATGTAACTTTAGTGACCATTTGACTTATGATCCATTACACATTTGATTCTGAGTTTTTAACCACTTTAAAAAAACATCTAATAACATTATTAAAAAGTTCCAATAGTTTCAAAAACAGGGTATTAAGGTCCCTTAATAATTAATTTTCCCAGATGTGTCTAGATTCACTATCTAAGCATTGTATTGGCCTTAAACATATTTTTCAAGTCATTTACCACCATTATCATGTTACTAATCAAACATTATTAGGTTACCATGTTTCTTAGAAATTTTACCAAATTTTATAGACCTCAAATTTGTCCCAAAACATTTCCAAAATAGTGATTAACCCAGGCAGTCTCCAGTTTCATTTCCAAACAGAACTCGTTACTTCTAACACAATTTTCCAGACATTCCAGTAACATTGTTGTTGCATGTAAAATAGTCTATCGCAATAGAGTCCAAGTGTACACGACGCAAGTAGTAAAGTGATACACGAAGTATCGGATGTCGAATCCACAGGGACTGGAAATAGCTTTATCCTTGGATTGCTGCACAAGAGAGAAAGAAGAGAGTTTAATTGATTGTGGAAGAATATTGAAGAATACTGAATATAAAAGATTAAAAGATTCAGGGTAAAGAAATAGGTCGGTATTGATTTGCTTGGTAGTGCAGGTATTGCACTGTATAGAGATTCTTGTTTTGTCGACGTCCTTGTCGCGGCAGCACCTGTGGCGGCAGCAGTCTGTTGTTGTCGCGGCAGCGATCACACAACTTTGTACTTCAAGCTTGGCAAGAATCTCTGCTGTGACTTGTCCTATCCCTAGGTCCAAGTCTATCGATGAACACGTCTTGGATGATACCTCCCTGCGTGAATCGAAGGATGAACACCGATGTTGTTGAATTCTTCCTTAGCCACTTAACCCCGTCCTATCCCTAGGTCCGACATAGTTCAACCATAAACTAGAGAACCCGCACTTATTCCTTTCATATACTTAACTCTCCTGATATTAAGTAAATAAATAATCTCATAATGCTCTCTCGATACTCTTGCAAGATGTTGAAAACCAAAATAAGCAAACTTGAAGTTTATTTTGTTGAACAGAAAATTCCTAAAAACAGTACAATCCTTGCAACTACTTTACAGAATCAACCCTTAGCCCTAGGGGAAGTTTAGAACATGATGAGAAGGGGGAAACGACTAGGGTTTTGGGAAAGATGGCTAGAGAATGAGATATCCTTCCCTAGGTCGAATTACATGCCTTTATATAGGCCTTGGGTTCAAGTTTTCTAATAAGGTAAGAATACAAGTTCAAACTAAAGTACAACTCTAATTAAGATTAAATGTTCTGAGTAGATGTCTTTAATTCGTCCTCTTTTCTTGTTTTGGATTTCTTCCTTTAACTTTGGGCTTGGCCTTTATTCTGATCTAGGGCTCAGAAAAATATAGGAGTGGCCCACGACAGACTGGCTTGAATTCCTCTATCTGTCAAGATCCACTTCACTTTTGCCTTCACCATTGATGTCGTCATGGCTGCCACGGCAGCGTCCTTCTTCTCGACTCTGGTCTTGTGTTTCAGCTCTGCTTCTTCACTGTCCTGCGTCTGCCATAGCAGCTACCTGCAAAAACAGCCAAAATCAGTAGCAACTGTGCCATTTTATATAATTGTGATGTATATGTGAAATCTATCCTAAATGCAATGAATTATGCTTGAATGCAGCAGAAATATGAGTTAAATAAGGGGTAAAAAGTAGAACTTTTGCACACTCAACAATTTTCATGCATGTGAGACCTCTATCTTGTATTATTTTTCATCCTCTACAACTTTGCTCTTCCAAAGTTTTTCTAATTCGAACTCTAACATAGCCAAAAATATGTTTTAATCCAGGTGCTCCTTTTAGTACGAAACTGGACAGATTCATGTTCTAAGTTTCATGCATGCAAATTCTAGATTTCTAATCAATCTAACATGTTCTAAATGCTTATAACACATTATTAAACATCTCTAAACATGAATTTCAACTTATCACAACCAATACATCAACTAAATATCATCAAGAACATCAAAAAAATGTTGGACAGTATCGACACTTACATATATACATGCATGATTACTTTAAGCTATCCCACTTAATTTTCCTTCACATGCATGAGCTTTTTCTCACTACATTTCTAGAATTTTAGTGATTAAGCTTTCTCTCTCCTTTGTCAATTTTTCTTAGTTTTCGGTGGATGAAGAAGAAGGTAAAAGATGAAAGTGTAGTGAATTACACTTGTTTAATCATTTATCCTTAGTTGGCAGATTATAGCTCATGGTATTGACACATGGATTACTTCTTCTCCATGTAATACCACTATGGTTTATAATATATTATAATATTTTAACTCTCACAAATAACCTATTTTCTTGTTCCTTTAACTTCTCACAGTGTTTCACATTTTAGGTTACAACCTCTTTTGTACTGTATTCTAGGTTATACTACATTCGCACCATATTTTAGGTTACAACCTACTTTTTGAACAACATTTCAGATTGCACAATACTCGTATCACTTTATAGGTTACAACCTACTTTTTACACAATATTTTAGGTTGCACAATACTCATATCACTATATAGGCTACAACATGTTTTTACACAACATTTCAGGTTGCACAATACTCGTATCACTTTATAGGTTACAACCTATTTTTACACAACATTTCAGGTTGCACAATACCCATATCACTTTATAGGCTACAACCTTTTTTACACAACATTTTAGGTTGCACAATACTCGTATGACATTATAGGTTACAACCTGTTTTTACACAACATTTCAGGTTACATCCTATTTTTATCTTCTTTATTATCTAACTTAGGGATTTTCAACTAGGGTAATTTTAGGGTGTTACAACAGCAGCAAGTTCCACCTAGGCAGCACCCTCAACATTTGTCCAGGCAGCCGCAGTACGTTCGAACCACTAGGGATTACTTGGAACATGACTTCAGAGGGTTAGATCCGACAGTGACAGAACCTGAGATTGAGGCGGATCACTTTGAGCTGAAGCTCGTAATGTTCAGCGTGATCAACACATTAGGGAAATTTGGTGGGACTGTCACAGAAGATGCTCGGCAGCACTTAAGAGGATTCCTAGACATATGCAAAGCATTCAAAATACACGGAGTCTACCAAGACGTTCTAAGGCTGAGATTATTCCCCTATTCACTGAGGGATAGGGCAAAGCAGTGGTTGAACAACCAGCCAGTAGGGTCATTCAACACATGGACAGAGCTGCGTAAGGATTTCCTGGATCGTTTCAGCCCATTCAATGTCATAGACATATTGAGAAACGAGATCACATCCTTCCGACAAGGGGATGATGAGCCAATGTATGAAGCATGAGAGTGGTACCAACAGATGCTTAACAACTGCCCGCTCCATGGTTTCCCAGGTTGGACACAGGTTTAAATGTTCTATAACAGGGTGAACTACCCAACTCGGATGATGCTTGATGCTTCAGCCAACGAAATCATCCTCGATAGACCACTAGAGGAGGCACTGCGGATCCTGAACCAAGTCGCTAAGAACGACTATAAGTACCCAACAGTCTGTCAAGGGGGCGTTAGGCGGCCAGCAATTGTGAACGAAGTGGAAGCCTCAGAATCTGTCAATGTCGGCCTCGACAAGCTGACAGAGCTGGTAATGAACATGGTGAAACCCACTGGGAAAGTCTATGAAGCCAAAGTTGTAGAACCTTTCTGTGATGAGTGTGGGGGCAACCACGATTCCTCTAAATGTACTGCATCTGCCAATTACATAGAAGGATACGAGAGGAACGGCAGGCCCAACACGAATACGTACAACCCTGGTTGGAAGAATCATCCAAACTTCTCCTGGAGCAATCCTAAAACTGCTGCTAATCCACAACAGCAGCAGGAAGGTTACCAGCAAAACCAGTCCAGACAGCAAGCTCAGCAACCAGAAAACAATAATTCACTAGAAGCAACCCTTCAAACTTTTATGTTTAACTAGTGAATTTATTGTTCGTACAAATAAGTTTATTGATAAAACTGAGTCGTTTATGGACAGGACAGAGATGAGGATGAACAACCAGGGGGCTGCGATAAAGAACCTGGAAACCTAGTTTGGGCAGTTCACTTGATCTATAGTATCAAGGCAATGGGTGCAGCATCCAGCAGTTCAGAGGCAGCAGCTAAGCCCACATATGAGCAGTGCAAAGCCATATCAATCATGAGTGGGAAACATTTGAATGAGCCCATAGTGGAAAAGCCAGAAGAGAAACAGACAGCACAAAAAGAACTGCCTACCACGGCAGCATCTACACCAGCCACCCCGGCAGCTGAGCCTGACAGCAGTCCTAAAATGGATGATCCTCCACAGATAAAGTTTCCATGGAAAGAATGTATAGAGGACATCCGCCTGCCAGCACCTTTCCCCCAAAGGCTCAAGCAATAGAAACAAGAGCACCAGTTCAGGAAATTCTTGGATATTCTGAAGCAGGTGCACATAAACATACCTCTCATAGAATCCATTCAGAACATGCCCAACTATGCCAAATACCTCAGGGATATGGTTTCTAAGAGGAAGATAATTGGGGAGTTTGAAACAGTTGTTGTAACAGAGGAGTGCATAGCCATGCTACATAACAAGTTGCCGCCCAAGCAAACAGATCTAGGAAGCTTTGTTATACCATGCAGAATAGGTAGCAAGCACGAAACAAAAGCCTTGTGAGACTTAGGAGCCAGCATAAACTTGATGCCCAAGGCAGTCTTCGACAAACTAGGAATTGGGCGAGCTAAACCTACCTTTATTATGCTAAAACTTGCCGATCAATCATTAATCTAATGATAGGTGTCACGGCCTTGGGGTCTTAAATCAAGTTTAAAACAGAAATTTTTCTTTTTGATTAGTTTAAAGGGCAAGTATATTTAGGTTGCATTGCTTGAGGACAAGCAATAGTTCGAGTTTGGGGGTGTGTAAAGTGTCCATAAGTTCTATATTTCATGCATATTTCATCTCATATTATTGTTGTTTTTAGTACATTTTAGGCATAATTAGGTACATTTTGAGTACATTTTAGGCATAATAAGGAAAAGGTATTGTTTTAGTTTAGTTTTAGTTTCAGGTACTAGAGGCTGAGAAAGGAGAGAGGAGCTAAGGACATGGTGCTGAGGCAGGAGACTAAGGAGTTGTATCGATGCAGTTCCAGACAGAGACAGCAGCTGCCAAGTAGCTGTCGTCGCCCTACCTGTTGCCCAAAAACCATCATTTTCATAAGCAAATACTTAGGAAAATCAACCTATTTGGGATTGCATTGATTAAACCTCAATTACACATCATTAAACATCCAAAATACATTAAAAAGCCATCTCAAAACAGATCCCAAACAATCACCACGAATTTCTTCAAGATTTGTTCCAAATCTTGAGTTTTAAGCCAAAATCAAGATCACATCATTAAAACCTTTTATAAAACTTAATTTAAGGATTGAGAACTTGGGAATTTCAGTAAAGAACTAAGTATTTAGAGGAGAAGAACATCCTTACCTCTAAATGTAGATTTATCCTTGATTAGAGCCAAAATCCTTGAAAATTCAATAAGCAAATAAAGAGGATTTGATGTAGAAAGGATTAGGAATCTTTTGATGATTGAAACCTCATCATTTAGTGTGAAAATCAAAAGAAAAGTTGCTGTAGAAATGTGTTTGGCTGAGATAATTTTGAGAGAAAATGAGATGAGAAAGTTTTTAAGAAAGTTAGTTATGAAATCTCAAAATTAGTTTTTCCCATCTTCCTTTAATTAATTAAACATTAAATGAATCATTAAAATCTAAGAAAAATATGAAGAAATCAATCTTGGGTAAATTAGCTCCTTAAAGATTCAAAGTTTCAATCCTTACAAAACAGTCACCACTAAACTTTTCAAAATTACATTTTAGTCACTAATTCGAAATGTCACACTTCCAAACCTTATTTTGTAAAATTGATTTCACCACTCTCTTATATATATTAAAAGAGGATTTTTAGATATTTTTCCATATTTTTAATGCAACTCGAACTAGGCTTTCCCTAAAACCACCTTTTATATTCGAACCAAAAATCAGACCGGTCCGATTCAGACCCTAAACTTCCAAGCCCAAAATTGGGGTGTTACAGTCTGGCAACGCAAAGCAACTTGTCCTATTCAACGCAGTTTCACACTAAGTAGCAGCATAACCTTGCCCATTCTATCAATCTGATTTCTTCCCTTTTTATTTACTTGTGTTTTATTTTATTTTCTTCTTTAACAAACCAACTTATTTGTGCATTTACTTTTCTTGTGTAGAAACAACAAATCGAGTTAAGCTGTCCAATCCATGTGGGAGACGATATCTTTTATACTATTACTTGACAGGAGTGTGCACTTGCGCTCATATTTAGAGAACATTAAATCGCTCTACAGCATGCACTACAAAAACACTACCTTTTCCATAATAGAGAGCAATCATAGCTTAGTTTGAACCTTGGAAATGTTGGGCTATTTATTGTCGTAATCCCCTTGACCAGACCTAACCGTTTCACCTACTCAAGCGAGTTACACGGTGAATATTGAAAAAAAATAAGTGAAGATTTACCTCAATAAATTACTTTTTCCCTTTTATCTTGTTTAGATGCTCTTATTAGTTCCTATGGCGATCTTACTCACAGTGGATATAGTTGCGACTTAAACGAGGTCAATTGAATATTCGATTGATTCTAAACATGCTTTAGGGACCATTATCTAAAAACTGGTAAATATAGGGACTTAATCCAAATTAAAATTTCCAATCTTTAATTAGTCTCATTTCATGCTTACATGTCAGAAACCAACTTAAAACAACACCCTTAACTCAACCAATTGCATGCTTAACATTAAGGGACCAAAATGTAACAAAAGAAAACTTGCAGATGACAAATAACTAACAAAACGGTTGGGCGTATCGATACACCTAGGGCCCGTATCTATACGCGTTTGTCCAATGAGCAACATTTGTTTCAATGTTCACAAACATGTACTGATACGCCCCCGCGTATCGAAACGCGTAGCTTAAATCAAGTAGGTAGTACCGAAACGACTCAACCCGTATCAGAATGCCTGGGCAAAATTAGGCATATCGTATCGGTACGCTAGCCTGGGTTTCGGTACGCCTAGGCCTGTAATGCCATTTTCTCATCCTTAACATACCAAAAATCATTTGAAATCATTCTAACATGCTTCCAACCTAAGCACAATCATTTAAGGCATGAATCTAAAGGTATTAAGCACCAAATCAAGCATTGAATCCATATTTGGGCAAATTTTCCAACTTGTGTCTCCAATGATTTCAACATTGCTCATTGGCTCTGCATCGTCATCTCAGTCCTGTTTATAAAAGAGTCAGAATTTTTCATGAAATTACTAGTCTTGGCTATATAAGATTCAATATTAAGCATAAAAGCATTTAAAGAGGTTTCCAAAGAACTAGCTGGTGACGGTTGTTGTTGCGGCATTTGTTGTCGTGGCATGTTCTGTCGGATTCTTGATACTTCTGTGTTCTAGTGGGTCTGATTGTTGGAGTTGTTTTGGTTACTCCATGAAAAATTAGGGTGTTGCCACCATGTTTGATTGTATGTATTGAAATATGGATTGTTGTTTCGGATGTAGTTTCCAACATAAAGCCTGGACTTTGGGTTCTACGGACACTTAGAAGAATTATAGTTTCCAACTTAAAAACTGGGAAAAAAAATTACCACGACATTTTACTAGAGCGGCAAAGAAAATTGAATATGAACATGAAAGACATCGTGAAGAAATGGGTGCTCATCATTCTCAATCCCAAACACTCACTTCAATCTAATCCATATTTTTAATTCCTCGTCATTCTCAATTCCAAACATCATTTAAAAACCTCCTAAAATAGTAGTTAAACCATAGGAATCCAAATCATCATTCACCAAGAACACCCACTCTAAAGTGAGCAATTAATTAAATTTCGAGATTAATTATTGTTAAATCAAAATTTAATTATTACTACCATATAAAAACCTAATAGAATTAATTAGGAAACATTAATCAATCAAAATACCATTAATAAAGAAAACCTAATAGAATTAAACAATAGAGAGAGACAATTCATAAGCCATTAATAAGAAATCATAACTCACCTTGTTTGATAGGAAACTACAACCAAAGATGATCTCTCTTTGTATTCTAACGTGAAAATCATTGTTGAAGTGAAGAGAATCAAAATCTACCGATTTGCTTAAGTTTAGAAATCATTTAGATGAAAAATGGTTTAGAAATTAGATTGGAAAATCAATTTATTACATAAAATTTAAGGAACTCTTGTTTTAAAAGAAAATGTTAATTGTCCATAGTTTTTTTTTGTTAAAAATGAAAGAAAAAGGTGTTATTAAAATACAAATGGTAAAATCACTCCGTAAAGATTTTTAGTTTGTGCCTCCTTCCATTTAGTCACTAAAAATCATTTATCCAACATTTATAAAATAGTCATCTTTCTAATTAAATCTAATTTGACTTTATAAAAGGCTTTGAATAAAATCCCTTTTATTTAACAGAACCGTAATAGCCCTTATTACTTCATAACACACAACCTCCCCCCCAAGACCACCCCCAGACGACCTGGTAATGCCCGAGGGGCACCGCCCCCTAAAATTTTGAAAATTAAATATCATTAGAAAAAATTTAGAATTTTTCTATTATTTTCTAAAATGTATTTTCGCCCCCCCTAAACTTTTATAAGTTCGCCCCCCTAGAAATTTATAGTTCGTCTGCCCCCTAACTGAATTTTATCGAAATCAATTTAATAAACCTAATTTATTTCCGTATTGAATTTATCAATTAGATTCATTAAGACTCAATTAATTACCTGAATTCATCAATTAGCCAGATCTCTTAATAAATGATAAACCGGTCCAAATCAAATACTCAAAACTTTGAACTCGGATTTCGGGACGTTACAGTCCTTATACATCAACTGTAATAATTAGTTAAGAACTTCGAAGTGCCAGAACCTTACAATTTCTAGGTCCAAACAGCACCAATGAAGAATAAACTACCGAGCAAAGTACCATTTCCAAAGTTCCAAACACCAAGAGAATCTTCCGTAAAGCAGCAATTGGTGCTTTCCAAGTACAAAATCAAGATACCCATTCTTTTAGCCACTGTCCAATAATCAAGGAGTTGATCAAAATTGTTGAAGTAAAATTCTCACACGCTCTCTCTTGGTTTCATGACACACTACTATCATTCACTTGATAGCACATTTAATAAAATAAGGGTCACTAAATCATGTTAAAATAAATTTTGTGTTATTAAACTTTGAAAAGTTAAAAAATAACATTAAATTTTGGATTTTATTACAAAATGAACATTGCATTGTTAGCTGGCACTAAATAATAATAATTTTAATTTTTAATAGATAAATATTTTTAACATGAATAAATATTTATCATTACTTGATTAGTACGTGTTCAGAATATTTCATATCGATTATTTTTTACTTCCCACAAATAATTATAGATATGACTCAATAAACATTATTCTTAGTAAAATATGGAAGATACCGCTTAACCCCAATGACTCATTAAAATCCAATCCTTTCATTAAATTGTAATCAATAGATGTGTAACAATGCTTCCATGTATTTAATTACCATATACATATAAAATAAAAATCAATTACTATTATTTTTTATTTATCTCGTCCACACGGTCACACGGCCAGTAAGTATATGGGTTTCTTTTTATCCCATATTGAAAAGGAAGAGTTTTTAAATATTATATATAATAGCCAACTAAAAGAAAAATGCAGTCTAACACATCAACTACATCACATGACATGAGAATAATACATATATTAAAATAGATCTTGAAATGGCACTTAGGCACTTAGGCGTGCTTGGGCGAGAGTAGTACTAGGATGGGTGACCTCCTGGGAAGTCCTCGTGTTGCACCCCTCTTTTTGAGACGTGTAGTGTTTTTTTTTTTTATAAAAAAAATTCTGTTAGGACCGTATTTAATTATTTCTTAAAACCTCGGGAACGGAGCGATGAAAAACGAGGAACGGGTGTTTTAATTCCATCAATAAAGAAAACGCGGAGCCTTTTAATAAGTTGAATGCGCAGAAAGTGACGGGTGCGATCATACCAGCACTAATGCACCGGATCCCATCAGAACTCCGCAGTGAAGCGTGCTTGGGCGAGAGTAGTACTAGGATGGGTGACCTCCTGGGAAGTCCTCGTGTTGCACCCCTCTTTTTGAGACGTGTAGTGTTTTTTTTTTTTTATAAAAAAAATTCTGTTAGGACCGTATTTAATTATTTCTTAAAACCTCGGGAACGGAGCGATGAAAAACGAGGAACGGGTGTTTTAATTCCATCAATAAAGAAAACGCGGAGCCTTTTAATAAGTTGAATGCGCAGAAAGTGACGGGTGCGATCATACCAGCACTAATGCACCGGATCCCATCAGAACTCCGCAGTGAAGCGTGCTTGGGCGAGAGTAGTACTAGGATGGGTGACCTCCTGGGAAGTCCTCGTGTTGCACCCCTCTTTTTGAGACGTGTAGTGTTTTTTTTTTTTATAAAAAAAATTCTGTTAGGACCGTATTTAATTATTTCTTAAAACCTCGGGAACGGAGCGATGAAAAACGAGGAACGGGTGTTTTAATTCCATCAATAAAGAAAACGCGGAGCCTTTTAATAAGTTGAATGCGCAGAAAGTGACGGGTGCGATCATACCAGCACTAATGCACCGGATCCCATCAGAACTCCGCAGTGAAGCGTGCTTGGGCGAGAGTAGTACTAGGATGGGTGACCTCCTGGGAAGTCCTCGTGTTGCACCCCTCTTTTTGAGACGTGTAGTGTTTTTTTTTTTTTATAAAAAAAATTCTGTTAGGACCGTATTTAATTATTTCTTAAAACCTCGGGAACGGAGCGATGAAAAACGAGGAACGGGTGTTTTAATTCCATCAATAAAGAAAACGCGGAGCCTTTTAATAAGTTGAATGCGCAGAAAGTGACGGGTGCGATCATACCAGCACTAATGCACCGGATCCCATCAGAACTCCGCAGTGAAGCGTGCTTGGGCGAGAGTAGTACTAGGATGGGTGACCTCCTGGGAAGTCCTCGTGTTGCACCCCTCTTTTTGAGACGTGTAGTGTTTTTTTTTTTTATAAAAAAAATTCTGTTAGGACCGTATTTAATTATTTCTTAAAACCTCGGGAACGGAGCGATGAAAAACGAGGAACGGGTGTTTTAATTCCATCAATAAAGAAAACGCGGAGCCTTTTAATAAGTTGAATGCGCAGAAAGTGACGGGTGCGATCATACCAGCACTAATGCACCGGATCCCATCAGAACTCCGCAGTGAAGCGTGCTTGGGCGAGAGTAGTACTAGGATGGGTGACCTCCTGGGAAGTCCTCGTGTTGCACCCCTCTTTTTGAGACGTGTAGTGTTTTTTTTTTTTATAAAAAAAATTCTGTTAGGACCGTATTTAATTATTTCTTAAAACCTCGGGAACGGAGCGATGAAAAACGAGGAACGGGTGTTTTAATTCCATCAATAAAGAAAACGCGGAGCCTTTTAATAAGTTGAATGCGCAGAAAGTGACGGGTGCGATCATACCAGCACTAATGCACCGGATCCCATCAGAACTCCGCAGTGAAGCGTGCTTGGGCGAGAGTAGTACTAGGATGGGTGACCTCCTGGGAAGTCCTCGTGTTGCACCCCTCTTTTTGAGACGTGTAGTGTTTTTTTTTTTTATAAAAAAAATTCTGTTAGGACCGTATTTAATTATTTCTTAAAACCTCGGGAACGGAGCGATGAAAAACGAGGAACGGGTGTTTTAATTCCATCAATAAAGAAAACGCGGAGCCTTTTAATAAGTTGAATGCGCAGAAAGTGACGGGTGCGATCATACCAGCACTAATGCACCGGATCCCATCAGAACTCCGCAGTGAAGCGTGCTTGGGCGAGAGTAGTACTAGGATGGGTGACCTCCTGGGAAGTCCTCGTGTTGCACCCCTCTTTTTGAGACGTGTAGTGTTTTTTTTTTTTATAAAAAAAATTCTGTTAGGACCGTATTTAATTATTTCTTAAAACCTCGGGAACGGAGCGATGAAAAACGAGGAACGGGTGTTTTAATTCCATCAATAAAGAAAACGCGGAGCCTTTTAATAAGTTGAATGCGCAGAAAGTGACGGGTGCGATCATACCAGCACTAATGCACCGGATCCCATCAGAACTCCGCAGTGAAGCGTGCTTGGGCGAGAGTAGTACTAGGATGGGTGACCTCCTGGGAAGTCCTCGTGTTGCACCCCTCTTTTTGAGACGTGTAGTGTTTTTTTTTTTTATAAAAAAAATTCTGTTAGGACCGTATTTAATTATTTCTTAAAACCTCGGGAACGGAGCGATGAAAAACGAGGAACGGGTGTTTTAATTCCATCAATAAAGAAAACGCGGAGCCTTTTAATAAGTTGAATGCGCAGAAAGTGACGGGTGCGATCATACCAGCACTAATGCACCGGATCCCATCAGAACTCCGCAGTGAAGCGTGCTTGGGCGAGAGTAGTACTAGGATGGGTGACCTCCTGGGAAGTCCTCGTGTTGCACCCCTCTTTTTGAGACGTGTAGTGTTTTTTTTTTTTATAAAAAAAATTCTGTTAGGACCGTATTTAATTATTTCTTAAAACCTCGGGAACGGAGCGATGAAAAACGAGGAACGGGTGTTTTAATTCCATCAATAAAGAAAACGCGGAGCCTTTTAATAAGTTGAATGCGCAGAAAGTGACGGGTGCGATCATACCAGCACTAATGCACCGGATCCCATCAGAACTCCGCAGTGAAGCGTGCTTGGGCGAGAGTAGTACTAGGATGGGTGACCTCCTGGGAAGTCCTCGTGTTGCACCCCTCTTTTTGAGACGTGTAGTGTTTTTTTTTTTTATAAAAAAAATTCTGTTAGGACCGTATTTAATTATTTCTTAAAACCTCGGGAACGGAGCGATGAAAAACGAGGAACGGGTGTTTTAATTCCATCAATAAAGAAAACGCGGAGCCTTTTAATAAGTTGAATGCGCAGAAAGTGACGGGTGCGATCATACCAGCACTAATGCACCGGATCCCATCAGAACTCCGCAGTGAAGCGTGCTTGGGCGAGAGTAGTACTAGGATGGGTGACCTCCTGGGAAGTCCTCGTGTTGCACCCCTCTTTTTGAGACGTGTAGTGTTTTTTTTTTTTATAAAAAAAATTCTGTTAGGACCGTATTTAATTATTTCTTAAAACCTCGGGAACGGAGCGATGAAAAACGAGGAACGGGTGTTTTAATTCCATCAATAAAGAAAACGCGGAGCCTTTTAATAAGTTGAATGCGCAGAAAGTGACGGGTGCGATCATACCAGCACTAATGCACCGGATCCCATCAGAACTCCGCAGTGAAGCGTGCTTGGGCGAGAGTAGTACTAGGATGGGTGACCTCCTGGGAAGTCCTCGTGTTGCACCCCTCTTTTTGAGACGTGTAGTGTTTTTTTTTTTTATAAAAAAAATTCTGTTAGGACCGTATTTAATTATTTCTTAAAACCTCGGGAACGGAGCGATGAAAAACGAGGAACGGGTGTTTTAATTCCATCAATAAAGAAAACGCGGAGCCTTTTAATAAGTTGAATGCGCAGAAAGTGACGGGTGCGATCATACCAGCACTAATGCACCGGATCCCATCAGAACTCCGCAGTGAAGCGTGCTTGGGCGAGAGTAGTACTAGGATGGGTGACCTCCTGGGAAGTCCTCGTGTTGCACCCCTCTTTTTGAGACGTGTAGTGTTTTTTTTTTTTATAAAAAAAATTCTGTTAGGACCGTATTTAATTATTTCTTAAAACCTCGGGAACGGAGCGATGAAAAACGAGGAACGGGTGTTTTAATTCCATCAATAAAGAAAACGCGGAGCCTTTTAATAAGTTGAATGCGCAGAAAGTGACGGGTGCGATCATACCAGCACTAATGCACCGGATCCCATCAGAACTCCGCAGTGAAGCGTGCTTGGGCGAGAGTAGTACTAGGATGGGTGACCTCCTGGGAAGTCCTCGTGTTGCACCCCTCTTTTTGAGACGTGTAGTGTTTTTTTTTTTTATAAAAAAAATTCTGTTAGGACCGTATTTAATTATTTCTTAAAACCTCGGGAACGGAGCGATGAAAAACGAGGAACGGGTGTTTTAATTCCATCAATAAAGAAAACGCGGAGCCTTTTAATAAGTTGAATGCGCAGAAAGTGACGGGTGCGATCATACCAGCACTAATGCACCGGATCCCATCAGAACTCCGCAGTGAAGCGTGCTTGGGCGAGAGTAGTACTAGGATGGGTGACCTCCTGGGAAGTCCTCGTGTTGCACCCCTCTTTTTGAGACGTGTAGTGTTTTTTTTTTTTATAAAAAAAATTCTGTTAGGACCGTATTTAATTATTTCTTAAAACCTCGGGAACGGAGCGATGAAAAACGAGGAACGGGTGTTTTAATTCCATCAATAAAGAAAACGCGGAGCCTTTTAATAAGTTGAATGCGCAGAAAGTGACGGGTGCGATCATACCAGCACTAATGCACCGGATCCCATCAGAACTCCGCAGTGAAGCGTGCTTGGGCGAGAGTAGTACTAGGATGGGTGACCTCCTGGGAAGTCCTCGTGTTGCACCCCTCTTTTTGAGACGTGTAGTGTTTTTTTTTTTTATAAAAAAAATTCTGTTAGGACCGTATTTAATTATTTCTTAAAACCTCGGGAACGGAGCGATGAAAAACGAGGAACGGGTGTTTTAATTCCATCAATAAAGAAAACGCGGAGCCTTTTAATAAGTTGAATGCGCAGAAAGTGACGGGTGCGATCATACCAGCACTAATGCACCGGATCCCATCAGAACTCCGCAGTGAAGCGTGCTTGGGCGAGAGTAGTACTAGGATGGGTGACCTCCTGGGAAGTCCTCGTGTTGCACCCCTCTTTTTGAGACGTGTAGTGTTTTTTTTTTTTATAAAAAAAATTCTGTTAGGACCGTATTTAATTATTTCTTAAAACCTCGGGAACGGAGCGATGAAAAACGAGGAACGGGTGTTTTAATTCCATCAATAAAGAAAACGCGGAGCCTTTTAATAAGTTGAATGCGCAGAAAGTGACGGGTGCGATCATACCAGCACTAATGCACCGGATCCCATCAGAACTCCGCAGTGAAGCGTGCTTGGGCGAGAGTAGTACTAGGATGGGTGACCTCCTGGGAAGTCCTCGTGTTGCACCCCTCTTTTTGAGACGTGTAGTGTTTTTTTTTTTTATAAAAAAAATTCTGTTAGGACCGTATTTAATTATTTCTTAAAACCTCGGGAACGGAGCGATGAAAAACGAGGAACGGGTGTTTTAATTCCATCAATAAAGAAAACGCGGAGCCTTTTAATAAGTTGAATGCGCAGAAAGTGACGGGTGCGATCATACCAGCACTAATGCACCGGATCCCATCAGAACTCCGCAGTGAAGCGTGCTTGGGCGAGAGTAGTACTAGGATGGGTGACCTCCTGGGAAGTCCTCGTGTTGCACCCCTCTTTTTGAGACGTGTAGTGTTTTTTTTTTTTATAAAAAAAATTCTGTTAGGACCGTATTTAATTATTTCTTAAAACCTCGGGAACGGAGCGATGAAAAACGAGGAACGGGTGTTTTAATTCCATCAATAAAGAAAACGCGGAGCCTTTTAATAAGTTGAATGCGCAGAAAGTGACGGGTGCGATCATACCAGCACTAATGCACCGGATCCCATCAGAACTCCGCAGTGAAGCGTGCTTGGGCGAGAGTAGTACTAGGATGGGTGACCTCCTGGGAAGTCCTCGTGTTGC
This sequence comes from Hibiscus tridactylites, assembly GCA_958450335.1. Taxonomy (NCBI): domain Eukaryota; kingdom Viridiplantae; phylum Streptophyta; class Magnoliopsida; order Malvales; family Malvaceae; genus Hibiscus; species Hibiscus tridactylites. Next base: position 9,383,485 of record OY288275.1, read on the forward strand.
ACCCCTCTTTTTGAGACGTGTAGTGTTTTTTTTTTTTATAAAAAAAATTCTGTTAGGACCGTATTTAATTATTTCTTAAAACCTCGGGAACGGAGCGATGAAAAACGAGGAACGGGTGTTTTAATTCCATCAATAAAGAAAACGCGGAGCCTTTTAATAAGTTGAATGCGCAGAAAGTGACGGGTGCGATCATACCAGCACTAATGCACCGGATCCCATCAGAACTCCGCAGTGAAGCGTGCTTGGGCGAGAGTAGTACTAGGATGGGTGACCTCCTGGGAAGTCCTCGTGTTGCACCCCTCTTTTTGAGACGTGTAGTGTTTTTTTTTTTTATAAAAAAAATTCTGTTAGGACCGTATTTAATTATTTCTTAAAACCTCGGGAACGGAGCGATGAATGAAAAACGAGGAACGGGTGTTTTAATTCCATCAATAAAGAAAACGCGGAGCCTTTTAATAAGTTGAATGCGCAGAAAGTGACGGGTGCGATCATACCAGCACTAATGCACCGGATCCCATCAGAACTCCGCAGTGAAGCGTGCTTGGGCGAGAGTAGTACTAGGATGGGTGACCTCCTGGGAAGTCCTCGTGTTGCACCCCTCTTTTTGAGACGTGTAGTGTTTTTTTTTTTTTATAAAAAAAATTCTGTTAGGACCGTATTTAATTATTTCTTAAAACCTCGGGAACGGAGCGATGAAAAACGAGGAACGGGTGTTTTAATTCCATCAATAAAGAAAACGCGGAGCCTTTTAATAAGTTGAATGCGCAGAAAGTGACGGGTGCGATCATACCAGCACTAATGCACCGGATCCCATCAGAACTCCGCAGTGAAGCGTGCTTGGGCGAGAGTAGTACTAGGATGGGTGACCTCCTGGGAAGTCCTCGTGTTGCACCCCTCTTTTTGAGACGTGTAGTGTTTTTTTTTTTTATAAAAAAAATTCTGTTAGGACCGTATTTAATTATTTCTTAAAACCTCGGGAACGGAGCGATGAAAAACGAGGAACGGGTGTTTTAATTCCATCAATAAAGAAAACGCGGAGCCTTTTAATAAGTTGAATGCGCAGAAAGTGACGGGTGCGATCATACCAGCACTAATGCACCGGATCCCATCAGAACTCCGCAGTGAAGCGTGCTTGGGCGAGAGTAGTACTAGGATGGGTGACCTCCTGGGAAGTCCTCGTGTTGCACCCCTCTTTTTGAGACGTGTAGTGTTTTTTTTTTTTATAAAAAAAATTCTGTTAGGACCGTATTTAATTATTTCTTAAAACCTCGGGAACGGAGCGATGAAAAACGAGGAACGGGTGTTTTAATTCCATCAATAAAGAAAACGCGGAGCCTTTTAATAAGTTGAATGCGCAGAAAGTGACGGGTGCGATCATACCAGCACTAATGCACCGGATCCCATCAGAACTCCGCAGTGAAGCGTGCTTGGGCGAGAGTAGTACTAGGATGGGTGACCTCCTGGGAAGTCCTCGTGTTGCACCCCTCTTTTTGAGACGTGTAGTGTTTTTTTTTTTTATAAAAAAAATTCTGTTAGGACCGTATTTAATTATTTCTTAAAACCTCGGGAACGGAGCGATGAAAAACGAGGAACGGGTGTTTTAATTCCATCAATAAAGAAAACGCGGAGCCTTTTAATAAGTTGAATGCGCAGAAAGTGACGGGTGCGATCATACCAGCACTAATGCACCGGATCCCATCAGAACTCCGCAGTGAAGCGTGCTTGGGCGAGAGTAGTACTAGGATGGGTGACCTCCTGGGAAGTCCTCGTGTTGCACCCCTCTTTTTGAGACGTGTAGTGTTTTTTTTTTTTATAAAAAAAATTCTGTTAGGACCGTATTTAATTATTTCTTAAAACCTCGGGAACGGAGCGATGAAAAACGAGGAACGGGTGTTTTAATTCCATCAATAAAGAAAACGCGGAGCCTTTTAATAAGTTGAATGCGCAGAAAGTGACGGGTGCGATCATACCAGCACTAATGCACCGGATCCCATCAGAACTCCGCAGTGAAGCGTGCTTGGGCGAGAGTAGTACTAGGATGGGTGACCTCCTGGGAAGTCCTCGTGTTGCACCCCTCTTTTTGAGACGTGTAGTGTTTTTTTTTTTTATAAAAAAAATTCTGTTAGGACCGTATTTAATTATTTCTTAAAACCTCGGGAACGGAGCGATGAAAAACGAGGAACGGGTGTTTTAATTCCATCAATAAAGAAAACGCGGAGCCTTTTAATAAGTTGAATGCGCAGAAAGTGACGGGTGCGATCATACCAGCACTAATGCACCGGATCCCATCAGAACTCCGCAGTGAAGCGTGCTTGGGCGAGAGTAGTACTAGGATGGGTGACCTCCTGGGAAGTCCTCGTGTTGCACCCCTCTTTTTGAGACGTGTAGTGTTTTTTTTTTTTATAAAAAAAATTCTGTTAGGACCGTATTTAATTATTTCTTAAAACCTCGGGAACGGAGCGATGAAAAACGAGGAACGGGTGTTTTAATTCCATCAATAAAGAAAACGCGGAGCCTTTTAATAAGTTGAATGCGCAGAAAGTGACGGGTGCGATCATACCAGCACTAATGCACCGGATCCCATCAGAACTCCGCAGTGAAGCGTGCTTGGGCGAGAGTAGTACTAGGATGGGTGACCTCCTGGGAAGTCCTCGTGTTGCACCCCTCTTTTTGAGACGTGTAGTGTTTTTTTTTTTTTATAAAAAAAATTCTGTTAGGACCGTATTTAATTATTTCTTAAAACCTCGGGAACGGAGCGATGAAAAACGAGGAACGGGTGTTTTAATTCCATCAATAAAGAAAACGCGGAGCCTTTTAATAAGTTGAATGCGCAGAAAGTGACGGGTGCGATCATACCAGCACTAATGCACCGGATCCCATCAGAACTCCGCAGTGAAGCGTGCTTGGGCGAGAGTAGTACTAGGATGGGTGACCTCCTGGGAAGTCCTCGTGTTGCACCCCTCTTTTTGAGACGTGTAGTGTTTTTTTTTTTTATAAAAAAAATTCTGTTAGGACCGTATTTAATTATTTCTTAAAACCTCGGGAACGGAGCGATGAAAAACGAGGAACGGGTGTTTTAATTCCATCAATAAAGAAAACGCGGAGCCTTTTAATAAGTTGAATGCGCAGAAAGTGACGGGTGCGATCATACCAGCACTAATGCACCGGATCCCATCAGAACTCCGCAGTGAAGCGTGCTTGGGCGAGAGTAGTACTAGGATGGGTGACCTCCTGGGAAGTCCTCGTGTTGCACCCCTCTTTTTGAGACGTGTAGTGTTTTTTTTTTTTATAAAAAAAATTCTGTTAGGACCGTATTTAATTATTTCTTAAAACCTCGGGAACGGAGCGATGAAAAACGAGGAACGGGTGTTTTAATTCCATCAATAAAGAAAACGCGGAGCCTTTTAATAAGTTGAATGCGCAGAAAGTGACGGGTGCGATCATACCAGCACTAATGCACCGGATCCCATCAGAACTCCGCAGTGAAGCGTGCTTGGGCGAGAGTAGTACTAGGATGGGTGACCTCCTGGGAAGTCCTCGTGTTGCACCCCTCTTTTTGAGACGTGTAGTGTTTTTTTTTTTTTATAAAAAAAATTCTGTTAGGACCGTATTTAATTATTTCTTAAAACCTCGGGAACGGAGCGATGAAAAACGAGGAACGGGTGTTTTAATTCCATCAATAAAGAAAACGCGGAGCCTTTTAATAAGTTGAATGCGCAGAAAGTGACGGGTGCGATCATACCAGCACTAATGCACCGGATCCCATCAGAACTCCGCAGTGAAGCGTGCTTGGGCGAGAGTAGTACTAGGATGGGTGACCTCCTGGGAAGTCCTCGTGTTGCACCCCTCTTTTTGAGACGTGTAGTGTTTTTTTTTTTTTATAAAAAAAATTCTGTTAGGACCGTATTTAATTATTTCTTAAAACCTCGGGAACGGAGCGATGAAAAACGAGGAACGGGTGTTTTAATTCCATCAATAAAGAAAACGCGGAGCCTTTTAATAAGTTGAATGCGCAGAAAGTGACGGGTGCGATCATACCAGCACTAATGCACCGGATCCCATCAGAACTCCGCAGTGAAGCGTGCTTGGGCGAGAGTAGTACTAGGATGGGTGACCTCCTGGGAAGTCCTCGTGTTGCACCCCTCTTTTTGAGACGTGTAGTGTTTTTTTTTTTTATAAAAAAAATTCTGTTAGGACCGTATTTAATTATTTCTTAAAACCTCGGGAACGGAGCGATGAAAAACGAGGAACGGGTGTTTTAATTCCATCAATAAAGAAAACGCGGAGCCTTTTAATAAGTTGAATGCGCAGAAAGTGACGGGTGCGATCATACCAGCACTAATGCACCGGATCCCATCAGAACTCCGCAGTGAAGCGTGCTTGGGCGAGAGTAGTACTAGGATGGGTGACCTCCTGGGAAGTCCTCGTGTTGCACCCCTCTTTTTGAGACGTGTAGTGTTTTTTTTTTTTATAAAAAAAATTCTGTTAGGACCGTATTTAATTATTTCTTAAAACCTCGGGAACGGAGCGATGAAAAACGAGGAACGGGTGTTTTAATTCCATCAATAAAGAAAACGCGGAGCCTTTTAATAAGTTGAATGCGCAGAAAGTGACGGGTGCGATCATACCAGCACTAATGCACCGGATCCCATCAGAACTCCGCAGTGAAGCGTGCTTGGGCGAGAGTAGTACTAGGATGGGTGACCTCCTGGGAAGTCCTCGTGTTGCACCCCTCTTTTTGAGACGTGTAGTGTTTTTTTTTTTTATAAAAAAAATTCTGTTAGGACCGTATTTAATTATTTCTTAAAACCTCGGGAACGGAGCGATGAAAAACGAGGAACGGGTGTTTTAATTCCATCAATAAAGAAAACGCGGAGCCTTTTAATAAGTTGAATGCGCAGAAAGTGACGGGTGCGATCATACCAGCACTAATGCACCGGATCCCATCAGAACTCCGCAGTGAAGCGTGCTTGGGCGAGAGTAGTACTAGGATGGGTGACCTCCTGGGAAGTCCTCGTGTTGCACCCCTCTTTTTGAGACGTGTAGTGTTTTTTTTTTTTATAAAAAAAATTCTGTTAGGACCGTATTTAATTATTTCTTAAAACCTCGGGAACGGAGCGATGAAAAACGAGGAACGGGTGTTTTAATTCCATCAATAAAGAAAACGCGGAGCCTTTTAATAAGTTGAATGCGCAGAAAGTGACGGGTGCGATCATACCAGCACTAATGCACCGGATCCCATCAGAACTCCGCAGTGAAGCGTGCTTGGGCGAGAGTAGTACTAGGATGGGTGACCTCCTGGGAAGTCCTCGTGTTGCACCCCTCTTTTTGAGACGTGTAGTGTTTTTTTTTTTTATAAAAAAAATTCTGTTAGGACCGTATTTAATTATTTCTTAAAACCTCGGGAACGGAGCGATGAAAAACGAGGAACGGGTGTTTTAATTCCATCAATAAAGAAAACGCGGAGCCTTTTAATAAGTTGAATGCGCAGAAAGTGACGGGTGCGATCATACCAGCACTAATGCACCGGATCCCATCAGAACTCCGCAGTGAAGCGTGCTTGGGCGAGAGTAGTACTAGGATGGGTGACCTCCTGGGAAGTCCTCGTGTTGCACCCCTCTTTTTGAGACGTGTAGTGTTTTTTTTTTTTATAAAAAAAATTCTGTTAGGACCGTATTTAATTATTTCTTAAAACCTCGGGAACGGAGCGATGAAAAACGAGGAACGGGTGTTTTAATTCCATCAATAAAGAAAACGCGGAGCCTTTTAATAAGTTGAATGCGCAGAAAGTGACGGGTGCGATCATACCAGCACTAATGCACCGGATCCCATCAGAACTCCGCAGTGAAGCGTGCTTGGGCGAGAGTAGTACTAGGATGGGTGACCTCCTGGGAAGTCCTCGTGTTGCACCCCTCTTTTTGAGACGTGTAGTGTTTTTTTTTTTTATAAAAAAAATTCTGTTAGGACCGTATTTAATTATTTCTTAAAACCTCGGGAACGGAGCGATGAAAAACGAGGAACGGGTGTTTTAATTCCATCAATAAAGAAAACGCGGAGCCTTTTAATAAGTTGAATGCGCAGAAAGTGACGGGTGCGATCATACCAGCACTAATGCACCGGATCCCATCAGAACTCCGCAGTGAAGCGTGCTTGGGCGAGAGTAGTACTAGGATGGGTGACCTCCTGGGAAGTCCTCGTGTTGCACCCCTCTTTTTGAGACGTGTAGTGTTTTTTTTTTTTATAAAAAAAATTCTGTTAGGACCGTATTTAATTATTTCTTAAAACCTCGGGAACGGAGCGATGAAAAACGAGGAACGGGTGTTTTAATTCCATCAATAAAGAAAACGCGGAGCCTTTTAATAAGTTGAATGCGCAGAAAGTGACGGGTGCGATCATACCAGCACTAATGCACCGGATCCCATCAGAACTCCGCAGTGAAGCGTGCTTGGGCGAGAGTAGTACTAGGATGGGTGACCTCCTGGGAAGTCCTCGTGTTGCACCCCTCTTTTTGAGACGTGTAGTGTTTTTTTTTTTTATAAAAAAAATTCTGTTAGGACCGTATTTAATTATTTCTTAAAACCTCGGGAACGGAGCGATGAAAAACGAGGAACGGGTGTTTTAATTCCATCAATAAAGAAAACGCGGAGCCTTTTAATAAGTTGAATGCGCAGAAAGTGACGGGTGCGATCATACCAGCACTAATGCACCGGATCCCATCAGAACTCCGCAGTGAAGCGTGCTTGGGCGAGAGTAGTACTAGGATGGGTGACCTCCTGGGAAGTCCTCGTGTTGCACCCCTCTTTTTGAGACGTGTAGTGTTTTTTTTTTTTATAAAAAAAATTCTGTTAGGACCGTATTTAATTATTTCTTAAAACCTCGGGAACGGAGCGATGAAAAACGAGGAACGGGTGTTTTAATTCCATCAATAAAGAAAACGCGGAGCCTTTTAATAAGTTGAATGCGCAGAAAGTGACGGGTGCGATCATACCAGCACTAATGCACCGGATCCCATCAGAACTCCGCAGTGAAGCGTGCTTGGGCGAGAGTAGTACTAGGATGGGTGACCTCCTGGGAAGTCCTCGTGTTGCACCCCTCTTTTTGAGACGTGTAGTGTTTTTTTTTTTTATAAAAAAAATTCTGTTAGGACCGTATTTAATTATTTCTTAAAACCTCGGGAACGGAGCGATGAAAAACGAGGAACGGGTGTTTTAATTCCATCAATAAAGAAAACGCGGAGCCTTTTAATAAGTTGAATGCGCAGAAAGTGACGGGTGCGATCATACCAGCACTAATGCACCGGATCCCATCAGAACTCCGCAGTGAAGCGTGCTTGGGCGAGAGTAGTACTAGGATGGGTGACCTCCTGGGAAGTCCTCGTGTTGCACCCCTCTTTTTGAGACGTGTAGTGTTTTTTTTTTTTATAAAAAAAATTCTGTTAGGACCGTATTTAATTATTTCTTAAAACCTCGGGAACGGAGCGATGAAAAACGAGGAACGGGTGTTTTAATTCCATCAATAAAGAAAACGCGGAGCCTTTTAATAAGTTGAATGCGCAGAAAGTGACGGGTGCGATCATACCAGCACTAATGCACCGGATCCCATCAGAACTCCGCAGTGAAGCGTGCTTGGGCGAGAGTAGTACTAGGATGGGTGACCTCCTGGGAAGTCCTCGTGTTGCACCCCTCTTTTTGAGACGTGTAGTGTTTTTTTTTTTTATAAAAAAAATTCTGTTAGGACCGTATTTAATTATTTCTTAAAACCTCGGGAACGGAGCGATGAAAAACGAGGAACGGGTGTTTTAATTCCATCAATAAAGAAAACGCGGAGCCTTTTAATAAGTTGAATGCGCAGAAAGTGACGGGTGCGATCATACCAGCACTAATGCACCGGATCCCATCAGAACTCCGCAGTGAAGCGTGCTTGGGCGAGAGTAGTACTAGGATGGGTGACCTCCTGGGAAGTCCTCGTGTTGCACCCCTCTTTTTGAGACGTGTAGTGTTTTTTTTTTTTATAAAAAAAATTCTGTTAGGACCGTATTTAATTATTTCTTAAAACCTCGGGAACGGAGCGATGAAAAACGAGGAACGGGTGTTTTAATTCCATCAATAAAGAAAACGCGGAGCCTTTTAATAAGTTGAATGCGCAGAAAGTGACGGGTGCGATCATACCAGCACTAATGCACCGGATCCCATCAGAACTCCGCAGTGAAGCGTGCTTGGGCGAGAGTAGTACTAGGATGGGTGACCTCCTGGGAAGTCCTCGTGTTGCACCCCTCTTTTTGAGACGTGTAGTGTTTTTTTTTTTTATAAAAAAAATTCTGTTAGGACCGTATTTAATTATTTCTTAAAACCTCGGGAACGGAGCGATGAAAAACGAGGAACGGGTGTTTTAATTCCATCAATAAAGAAAACGCGGAGCCTTTTAATAAGTTGAATGCGCAGAAAGTGACGGGTGCGATCATACCAGCACTAATGCACCGGATCCCATCAGAACTCCGCAGTGAAGCGTGCTTGGGCGAGAGTAGTACTAGGATGGGTGACCTCCTGGGAAGTCCTCGTGTTGCACCCCTCTTTTTGAGACGTGTAGTGTTTTTTTTTTTTATAAAAAAAATTCTGTTAGGACCGTATTTAATTATTTCTTAAAACCTCGGGAACGGAGCGATGAAAAACGAGGAACGGGTGTTTTAATTCCATCAATAAAGAAAACGCGGAGCCTTTTAATAAGTTGAATGCGCAGAAAGTGACGGGTGCGATCATACCAGCACTAATGCACCGGATCCCATCAGAACTCCGCAGTGAAGCGTGCTTGGGCGAGAGTAGTACTAGGATGGGTGACCTCCTGGGAAGTCCTCGTGTTGCACCCCTCTTTTTGAGACGTGTAGTGTTTTTTTTTTTTATAAAAAAAATTCTGTTAGGACCGTATTTAATTATTTCTTAAAACCTCGGGAACGGAGCGATGAAAAACGAGGAACGGGTGTTTTAATTCCATCAATAAAGAAAACGCGGAGCCTTTTAATAAGTTGAATGCGCAGAAAGTGACGGGTGCGATCATACCAGCACTAATGCACCGGATCCCATCAGAACTCCGCAGTGAAGCGTGCTTGGGCGAGAGTAGTACTAGGATGGGTGACCTCCTGGGAAGTCCTCGTGTTGCACCCCTCTTTTTGAGACGTGTAGTGTTTTTTTTTTTTTATAAAAAAAATTCTGTTAGGACCGTATTTAATTATTTCTTAAAACCTCGGGAACGGAGCGATGAAAAACGAGGAACGGGTGTTTTAATTCCATCAATAAAGAAAACGCGGAGCCTTTTAATAAGTTGAATGCGCAGAAAGTGACGGGTGCGATCATACCAGCACTAATGCACCGGATCCCATCAGAACTCCGCAGTGAAGCGTGCTTGGGCGAGAGTAGTACTAGGATGGGTGACCTCCTGGGAAGTCCTCGTGTTGCACCCCTCTTTTTGAGACGTGTAGTGTTTTTTTTTTTTATAAAAAAAATTCTGTTAGGACCGTATTTAATTATTTCTTAAAACCTCGGGAACGGAGCGATGAAAAACGAGGAACGGGTGTTTTAATTCCATCAATAAAGAAAACGCGGAGCCTTTTAATAAGTTGAATGCGCAGAAAGTGACGGGTGCGATCATACCAGCACTAATGCACCGGATCCCATCAGAACTCCGCAGTGAAGCGTGCTTGGGCGAGAGTAGTACTAGGATGGGTGACCTCCTGGGAAGTCCTCGTGTTGCACCCCTCTTTTTGAGACGTGTAGTGTTTTTTTTTTTTTATAAAAAAAATTCTGTTAGGACCGTATTTAATTATTTCTTAAAACCTCGGGAACGGAGCGATGAAAAACGAGGAACGGGTGTTTTAATTCCATCAATAAAGAAAACGCGGAGCCTTTTAATAAGTTGAATGCGCAGAAAGTGACGGGTGCGATCATACCAGCACTAATGCACCGGATCCCATCAGAACTCCGCAGTGAAGCGTGCTTGGGCGAGAGTAGTACTAGGATGGGTGACCTCCTGGGAAGTCCTCGTGTTGCACCCCTCTTTTTGAGACGTGTAGTGTTTTTTTTTTTTATAAAAAAAATTCTGTTAGGACCGTATTTAATTATTTCTTAAAACCTCGGGAACGGAGCGATGAAAAACGAGGAACGGGTGTTTTAATTCCATCAATAAAGAAAACGCGGAGCCTTTTAATAAGTTGAATGCGCAGAAAGTGACGGGTGCGATCATACCAGCACTAATGCACCGGATCCCATCAGAACTCCGCAGTGAAGCGTGCTTGGGCGAGAGTAGTACTAGGATGGGTGACCTCCTGGGAAGTCCTCGTGTTGCACCCCTCTTTTTGAGACGTGTAGTGTTTTTTTTTTTTTATAAAAAAAATTCTGTTAGGACCGTATTTAATTATTTCTTAAAACCTCGGGAACGGAGCGATGAAAAACGAGGAACGGGTGTTTTAATTCCATCAATAAAGAAAACGCGGAGCCTTTTAATAAGTTGAATGCGCAGAAAGTGACGGGTGCGATCATACCAGCACTAATGCACCGGATCCCATCAGAACTCCGCAGTGAAGCGTGCTTGGGCGAGAGTAGTACTAGGATGGGTGACCTCCTGGGAAGTCCTCGTGTTGCACCCCTCTTTTTGAGACGTGTAGTGTTTTTTTTTTTTTATAAAAAAAATTCTGTTAGGACCGTATTTAATTATTTCTTAAAACCTCGGGAACGGAGCGATGAAAAACGAGGAACGGGTGTTTTAATTCCATCAATAAAGAAAACGCGGAGCCTTTTAATAAGTTGAATGCGCAGAAAGTGACGGGTGCGATCATACCAGCACTAATGCACCGGATCCCATCAGAACTCCGCAGTGAAGCGTGCTTGGGCGAGAGTAGTACTAGGATGGGTGACCTCCTGGGAAGTCCTCGTGTTGCACCCCTCTTTTTGAGACGTGTAGTGTTTTTTTTTTTTTATAAAAAAAATTCTGTTAGGACCGTATTTAATTATTTCTTAAAACCTCGGGAACGGAGCGATGAAAAACGAGGAACGGGTGTTTTAATTCCATCAATAAAGAAAACGCGGAGCCTTTTAATAAGTTGAATGCGCAGAAAGTGACGGGTGCGATCATACCAGCACTAATGCACCGGATCCCATCAGAACTCCGCAGTGAAGCGTGCTTGGGCGAGAGTAGTACTAGGATGGGTGACCTCCTGGGAAGTCCTCGTGTTGCACCCCTCTTTTTGAGACGTGTAGTGTTTTTTTTTTTTAACCTCGGGAACGGAGCGATGAAAAACGAGGAACGGGTGTTTTAATTCCATTAATAAAGAAAACGCGGAGCCTTTTAATAAGTTGAATGCGCAGAAAGTGACGGGTGCGATCATACCAGCACTAATGCACCGGATCCCATCAGAACTCCGCAGTCAAGCGTGCTTGGGCGAGAGTAGTACTAGGATGGGTGACCTCCTGGGAAGTCCTCGTGTTGCACCCCTCTTTTTGAGACGTGTAGTGTTTTTTTTTTTATAAAAAAAATTCTGTTAGGACCGTATTTAATTATTTCTTAAAACCTCGGGAACGGAGCGATGAAAAACGAGGAACGGGTGTTTTAATTCCATTAATAAAGAAAACGCGGAGCCTTTTAATAAGTTGAATGCGCAGAAAGTGACGGGTGCGATCATACCAGCACTAATGCACCGGATCCCATCAGAACTCCGCAGTTAAGCGTGCTTGGGCGAGAGTAGTACTAGGATGGGTGACCTCCTGGGAAGTCCTCGTGTTGCACCCCTCTTTTTGAGACGTGTAGTGTTTTTTTTTTTTTTATAAAAAAAATTCTGTTAGGACCGTATTTAATTATTTCTTAAAACCTCGGGAACGGAGCGATGAAAAACGAGGAACGGGTGTTTTAATTCCATTAATAAAGAAAACGCGGAGCCTTTTAATAAGTTGAATGCGCAGAAAGTGACGGGTGCGATCATACCAGCACTAATGCACCGGATCCCATCAGAACTCCGCAGTTAAGCGTGCTTGGGCGAGAGTAGTACTAGGATGGGTGACCTCCTGGGAAGTCCTCGTGTTGCACCCCTCTTTTTGAGACGTGTAGTGTTTTTTTTTTTTTATAAAAAAAATTCTGTTAGGACCGTATTTAATTATTTCTTAAAACCTCGGGAACGGAGCGATGAAAAACGAGGAACGGGTGTTTTAATTCCATTAATAAAGAAAACGCGGAGCCTTTTAATAAGTTGAATGCGCAGAAAGTGACGGGTGCGATCATACCAGCACTAATGCACCGGATCCCATCAGAACTCCGCAGTTAAGCGTGCTTGGGCGAGAGTAGTACTAGGATGGGTGACCTCCTGGGAAGTCCTCGTGTTGCACCCCTCTTTTTGAGACGTGTAGTGTTTTTTTTTTTAACCTCGGGAACGGAGCGATGAAAAACGAGGAACGGGTGTTTTAATTCCATTAATAAAGAAAACGCGGAGCCTTTTAATAAGTTGAATGCGCAGAAAGTGACGGGTGCGATCATACCAGCACTAATGCACCGGATCCCATCAGAACTCCGCAGTCAAGCGTGCTTGGGCGAGAGTAGTACTAGGATGGGTGACCTCCTGGGAAGTCCTCGTGTTGCACCCCTCTTTTTGAGACGTGTAGTGTTTTTTTTTTTTTTATAAAAAAAATTCTGTTAGGACCGTATTTAATTATTTCTTAAAACCTCGGGAACGGAGCGATGAAAAACGAGGAACGGGTGTTTTAATTCCATTAATAAAGAAAACGCGGAGCCTTTTAATAAGTTGAATGCGCAGAAAGTGACGGGTGCGATCATACCAGCACTAATGCACCGGATCCCATCAGAACTCCGCAGTGAAGCGTGCTTGGGCGAGAGTAGTACTAGGATGGGTGACCTCCTGGGAAGTCCTCGTGTTGCACCCCTCTTTTTGAGACGTGTAGTGTTTTTTTTTTTTTATAAAAAAAATTCTGTTAGGACCGTATTTAATTATTTCTTAAAACCTCGGGAACGGAGCGATGAAAAACGAGGAACGGGTGTTTTAATTCCATTAATAAAGAAAACGCGGAGCCTTTTAATAAGTTGAATGCGCAGAAAGTGACGGGTGCGATCATACCAGCACTAATGCACCGGATCCCATCAGAACTCCGCAGTTAAGCGTGCTTTGGCGAGAGTAGTACTAGGATGGGTGACCTCCTGGGAAGTCCTCGTGTTGCACCCCTCTTTTTGAGACGTGTAGTGTTTTTTTTTTTAACCTCGGGAACGGAGCGATGAAAAACGAGGAACGGGTGTTTTAATTCCATTAATAAAGAAAACGCGGAGCCTTTTAATAAGTTGAATGCGCAGAAAGTGACGGGTGCGATCATACCAGCACTAATGCACCGGATCCCATCAGAACTCCGCAGTCAAGCGTGCTTGGGCGAGAGTAGTACTAGGATGGGTGACCTCCTGGGAAGTCCTCGTGTTGCACCCCTCTTTTTGAGACGTGTAGTGTTTTTTTTTTTTATAAAAAAAATTCTGTTAGGACCGTATTTAATTATTTCTTAAAACCTCGGGAACGGAGCGATGAAAAACGAGGAACGGGTGTTTTAATTCCATTAATAAAGAAAACGCGGAGCCTTTTAATAAGTTGAATGCGCAGAAAGTGACGGGTGCGATCATACCAGCACTAATGCACCGGATCCCATCAGAACTCCGCAGTTAAGCGTGCTTGGGCGAGAGTAGTACTAGGATGGGTGACCTCCTGGGAAGTCCTCGTGTTGCACCCCTCTTTTTGAGACGTGTAGTGTTTTTTTTTTTTTATAAAAAAAATTCTGTTAGGACCGTATTTAATTATTTCTTAAAACCTCGGGAACGGAGCGATGAAAAACGAGGAACGGGTGTTTTAATTCCATTAATAAAGAAAACGCGGAGCCTTTTAATAAGTTGAATGCGCAGAAAGTGACGGGTGCGATCATACCAGCACTAATGCACCGGATCCCATCAGAACTCCGCAGTTAAGCGTGCTTGGGCGAGAGTAGTACTAGGATGGGTGACCTCCTGGGAAGTCCTCGTGTTGCACCCCTCTTTTTGAGACGTGTAGTGTTTTTTTTTTTTAACCTCGGGAACGGAGCGATGAAAAACGAGGAACGGGTGTTTTAATTCCATTAATAAAGAAAACGCGGAGCCTTTTAATAAGTTGAATGCGCAGAAAGTGACGGGTGCGATCATACCAGCACTAATGCACCGGATCCCATCAGAACTCCGCAGTCAAGCGTGCTTGGGCGAGAGTAGTACTAGGATGGGTGACCTCCTGGGAAGTCCTCGTGTTGCACCCCTCTTTTTGAGACGTGTAGTGTTTTTTTTTTTTATAAAAAAAATTCTGTTAGGACCGTATTTAATTATTTCTTAAAACCTCGGGAACGGAGCGATGAAAAACGAGGAACGGGTGTTTTAATTCCATTAATAAAGAAAACGCGGAGCCTTTTAATAAGTTGAATGCGCAGAAAGTGACGGGTGCGATCATACCAGCACTAATGCACCGGATCCCATCAGAACTCCGCAGTTAAGCGTGCTTGGGCGAGAGTAGTACTAGGATGGGTGACCTCCTGGGAAGTCCTCGTGTTGCACCCCTCTTTTTGAGACGTGTAGTGTTTTTTTTTTTTAACCTCGGGAACGGAGCGATGAAAAACGAGGAACGGGTGTTTTAATTCCATTAATAAAGAAAACGCGGAGCCTTTTAATAAGTTGAATGCGCAGAAAGTGACGGGTGCGATCATACCAGCACTAATGCACCGGATCCCATCAGAACTCCGCAGTCAAGCGTGCTTGGGCGAGAGTAGTACTAGGATGGGTGACCTCCTGGGAAGTCCTCGTGTTGCACCCCTCTTTTTGAGACGTGTAGTATTTTTTTTTTTTTATAAAAAAAATTCTGTTAGGACCGTATTTAATTATTTCTTAAAACCTCGGGAACGGAGCGATGAAAAACGAGGAACGGGTGTTTTAATTCCATTAATAAAGAAAACGCGGAGCCTTTTAATAAGTTGAATGCGCAGAAAGTGACGGGTGCGATCATACCAGCACTAATGCACCGGATCCCATCAGAACTCCGCAGTTAAGCGTGCTTGGGCGAGAGTAGTACTAGGATGGGTGACCTCCTGGGAAGTCCTCGTGTTGCACCCCTCTTTTTGAGACGTGTAGTGTTTTTTTTTTTTAACCTCGGGAACGGAGCGATGAAAAACGAGGAACGGGTGTTTTAATTCCATTAATAAAGAAAACGCGGAGCCTTTTAATAAGTTGAATGCGCAGAAAGTGACGGGTGCGATCATACCAGCACTAATGCACCGGATCCCATCAGAACTCCGCAGTCAAGCGTGCTTGGGCGAGAGTAGTACTAGGATGGGTGACCTCCTGGGAAGTCCTCGTGTTGCACCCCTCTTTTTGAGACGTGTAGTATTTTTTTTTTTTATAAAAAAAATTCTGTTAGGACCGTATTTAATTATTTCTTAAAACCTCGGGAACGGAGCGATGAAAAACGAGGAACGGGTGTTTTAATTCCATTAATAAAGAAAACGCGGAGCCTTTTAATAAGTTGAATGCGCAGAAAGTGACGGGTGCGATCATACCAGCACTAATGCACCGGATCCCATCAGAACTCCGCAGTGAAGCGTGCTTGGGCGAGAGTAGTACTAGGATGGGTGACCTCCTGGGAAGTCCTCGTGTTGCACCCCTCTTTTTGAGACGTGTAGTGTTTTTTTTTTTTTATAAAAAAAATTCTGTTAGGACCGTATTTAATTATTTCTTAAAACCTCGGGAACGGAGCGATGAAAAACGAGGAACGGGTGTTTTAATTCCATCAATAAAGAAAACGCGGAGCCTTTTAATAAGTTGAATGCGCAGAAAGTGACGGGTGCGATCATACCAGCACTAATGCACCGGATCCCATCAGAACTCCGCAGTGAAGCGTGCTTGGGCGAGAGTAGTACTAGGATGGGTGACCTCCTGGGAAGTCCTCGTGTTGCACCCCTCTTTTTGAGACGTGTAGTGTTTTTTTTTTTTAACCTCGGGAACGGAGCGATGAAAAACGAGGAACGGGTGTTTTAATTCCATTAATAAAGAAAACGCGGAGCCTTTTAATAAGTTGAATGCGCAGAAAGTGACGGGTGCGATCATACCAGCACTAATGCACCGGATCCCATCAGAACTCCGCAGTCAAGCGTGCTTGGGCGAGAGTAGTACTAGGATGGGTGACCTCCTGGGAAGTCCTCGTGTTGCACCCCTCTTTTTGAGACGTGTAGTGTTTTTTTTTTTTTATAAAAAAAATTCTGTTAGGACCGTATTTAATTATTTCTTAAAACCTCGGGAACGGAGCGATGAAAAACGAGGAACGGGTGTTTTAATTCCATTAATAAAGAAAACGCGGAGCCTTTTAATAAGTTGAATGCGCAGAAAGTGACGGGTGCGATCATACCAGCACTAATGCACCGGATCCCATCAGAACTCCGCAGTTAAGCGTGCTTGGGCGAGAGTAGTACTAGGATGGGTGACCTCCTGGGAAGTCCTCGTGTTGCACCCCTCTTTTTGAGACGTGTAGTGTTTTTTTTTTTTAACCTCGGGAACGGAGCGATGAAAAACGAGGAACGGGTGTTTTAATTCCATTAATAAAGAAAACGCGGAGCCTTTTAATAAGTTGAATGCGCAGAAAGTGACGGGTGCGATCATACCAGCACTAATGCACCGGATCCCATCAGAACTCCGCAGTCAAGCGTGCTTGGGCGAGAGTAGTACTAGGATGGGTGACCTCCTGGGAAGTCCTCGTGTTGCACCCCTCTTTTTGAGACGTGTAGTATTTTTTTTTTTTTATAAAAAAAATTCTGTTAGGACCGTATTTAATTATTTCTTAAAACCTCGGGAACGGAGCGATGAAAAACGAGGAACGGGTGTTTTAATTCCATTAATAAAGAAAACGCGGAGCCTTTTAATAAGTTGAATGCGCAGAAAGTGACGGGTGCGATCATACCAGCACTAATGCACCGGATCCCATCAGAACTCCGCAGTTAAGCGTGCTTGGGCGAGAGTAGTACTAGGATGGGTGACCTCCTGGGAAGTCCTCGTGTTGCACCCCTCTTTTTGAGACGTGTAGTGTTTTTTTTTTTTAACCTCGGGAACGGAGCGATGAAAAACGAGGAACGGGTGTTTTAATTCCATTAATAAAGAAAACGCGGAGCCTTTTAATAAGTTGAATGCGCAGAAAGTGACGGGTGCGATCATACCAGCACTAATGCACCGGATCCCATCAGAACTCCGCAGTCAAGCGTGCTTGGGCGAGAGTAGTACTAGGATGGGTGACCTCCTGGGAAGTCCTCGTGTTGCACCCCTCTTTTTGAGACGTGTAGTATTTTTTTTTTTTTATAAAAAAAATTCTGTTAGGACCGTATTTAATTATTTCTTAAAACCTCGGGAACGGAGCGATGAAAAACGAGGAACGGGTGTTTTAATTCCATTAATAAAGAAAACGCGGAGCCTTTTAATAAGTTGAATGCGCAGAAAGTGACGGGTGCGATCATACCAGCACTAATGCACCGGATCCCATCAGAACTTCGCAGTTAAGCGTGCTTGGGCGAGAGTAGTACTAGGATGGGTGACCTCCTGGGAAGTCCTCGTGTTGCACCCCTCTTTTTGAGACGTGTAGTGTTTTTTTTTTTTTATAAAAAAAATTCTGTTAGGACCGTATTTAATTATTTCTTAAAACCTCGGGAACGGAGCGATGAAAAACGAGGAACGGGTGTTTTAATTCCATTAATAAAGAAAACGCGGAGCCTTTTAATAAGTTGAATGCGCAGAAAGTGACGGGTGCGATCATACCAGCACTAATGCACCGGATCCCATCAGAACTCCGCAGTTAAGCGTGCTTGGGCGAGAGTAGTACTAGGATGGGTGACCTCCTGGGAAGTCCTCGTGTTGCACCCCTCTTTTTGAGACGTGTAGTGTTTTTTTTTTTTAACCTCGGGAACGGAGCGATGAAAAACGAGGAACGGGTGTTTTAATTCCATTAATAAAGAAAACGCGGAGCCTTTTAATAAGTTGAATGCGCAGAAAGTGACGGGTGCGATCATACCAGCACTAATGCACCGGATCCCATCAGAACTCCGCAGTCAAGCGTGCTTGGGCGAGAGTAGTACTAGGATGGGTGACCTCCTGGGAAGTCCTCGTGTTGCACCCCTCTTTTTGAGACGTGTAGTGTTTTTTTTTTTTATAAAAAAAATTCTGTTAGGACCGTATTTAATTATTTCTTAAAACCTCGGGAACGGAGCGATGAAAAACGAGGAACGGGTGTTTTAATTCCATTAATAAAGAAAACGCGGAGCCTTTTAATAAGTTGAATGCGCAGAAAGTGACGGGTGCGATCATACCAGCACTAATGCACCGGATCCCATCAGAACTCCGCAGTTAAGCGCGCTTGGGCGAGAGTAGTACTAGGATGGGTGACCTCCTGGGAAGTCCTCGTGTTGCACCCCTCTTTTTGAGACGTGTAGTGTTTTTTTTTTTTTATAAAAAAAATTCTGTTAGGACCGTATTTAATTATTTCTTAAAACCTCGGGAACGGAGCGATGAAAAACGAGGAACGGGTGTTTTAATTTCATTAATAAAGAAAACGCGGAGCCTTTTAATAAGTTGAATGCGCAGAAAGTGACGGGTGCGATCATACCAGCACTAATGCACCGGATCCCATCAGAACTCCGCAGTTAAGCGTGCTTGGGCGAGAGTAGTACTAGGATGGGTGACCTCCTGGGAAGTCCTCGTGTTGCACCCCTCTTTTTGAGACGTGTAGTGTTTTTTTTTTTTATAAAAAAATTCTGTTAGGACCGTATTTAATTATTTCTTAAAACCTCGGGAACGGAGCGATGAAAAACGAGGAACGGGTGTTTTAATTCCATTAATAAAGAAAACGCGGAGCCTTTTAATAAGTTGAATGCGCAGAAAGTGACGGGTGCGATCATACCAGCACTAATGCACCGGATCCCATCAGAACTCCGCAGTCAAGCGTGCTTGGGCGAGAGTAGTACTAGGATGGGTGACCTCCTGGGAAGTCCTCGTGTTGCACCCCTCTTTTTGAGACGTGTAGTGTTTTTTTTTTTTTATAAAAAAAATTCTGTTAGGACCGTATTTAATTATTTCTTAAAACCTCGGGAACGGAGCGATGAAAAACGAGGAACGGGTGTTTTAATTCCATTAATAAAGAAAACGCGGAGCCTTTTAATAAGTTGAATGCGCAGAAAGTGACGGGTGCGATCATACCAGCACTAATGCACCGGATCCCATCAGAACTCCGCAGTTAAGCGTGCTTGGGCGAGAGTAGTACTAGGATGGGTGACCTCCTGGGAAGTCCTCGTGTTGCACCCCTCTTTTTGAGACGTGTAGTGTTTTTTTTTTTTATAAAAAAAATTCTGTTAGGACCGTATTTAATTATTTCTTAAAACCTCGGGAACGGAGCGATGAAAAACGAGGAACGGGTGTTTTAATTCCATTAATAAAGAAAACGCGGAGCCTTTTAATAAGTTGAATGCGCAGAAAGTGACGGGTGCGATCATACCAGCACTAATGCACCGGATCCCATCAGAACTCCGCAGTTAAGCGTGCTTGGGCGAGAGTAGTACTAGGATGGGTGACCTCCTGGGAAGTCCTCGTGTTGCACCCCTCTTTTTGAGACGTGTAGTGTTTTTTTTTTTTAACCTCGGGAACGGAGCGATGAAAAACGAGGAACGGGTGTTTTAATTCCATTAATAAAGAAAACGCGGAGCCTTTTAATAAGTTGAATGCGCAGAAAGTGACGGGTGCGATCATACCAGCACTAATGCACCGGATCCCATCAGAACTCCGCAGTTAAGTGTGCTTGGGCGAGAGTAGTACTAGGATGGGTGACCTCCTGGGAAGTCCTCGTGTTGCACCCCTCTTTTTGAGACGTGTAGTGTTTTTTTTTTTTTAACCTCGGGAACGGAGCGATGAAAAACGAGGAACGGGTGTTTTAATTCCATTAATAAAGAAAACGCGGAGCCTTTTAATAAGTTGAATGCGCAGAAAGTGACGGGTGCGATCATACCAGCACTAATGCACCGGATCCCATCAGAACTCCGCAGTCAAGCGTGCTTGGGCGAGAGTAGTACTAGGATGGGTGACCTCCTGGGAAGTCCTCGTGTTGCACCCCTCTTTTTGAGACGTGTAGTGTTTTTTTTTTTTATAAAAAAAATTCTGTTAGGACCGTATTTAATTATTTCTTAAAACCTCGGGAACGGAGCGATGAAAAACGAGGAACGGGTGTTTTAATTCCATTAATAAAGAAAACGCGGAGCCTTTTAATAAGTTGAATGCGCAGAAAGTGACGGGTGCGATCATACCAGCACTAATGCACCGGATCCCATCAGAACTCCGCAGTGAAGCGTGCTTGGGCGAGAGTAGTACTAGGATGGGTGACCTCCTGGGAAGTCCTCGTGTTGCACCCCTCTTTTTGAGACGTGTAGTGTTTTTTTTTTTAACCTCGGGAACGGAGCGATGAAAAACGAGGAACGGGTGTTTTAATTCCATTAATAAAGAAAACGCGGAGCCTTTTAATAAGTTGAATGCGCAGAAAGTGACGGGTGCGATCATACCAGCACTAATGCACCGGATCCCATCAGAACTCCGCAGTCAAGCGTGCTTGGGCGAGAGTAGTACTAGGATGGGTGACCTCCTGGGAAGTCCTCGTGTTGCACCCCTCTTTTTGAGACGTGTAGTGTTTTTTTTTTTTTTATAAAAAAAATTCTGTTAGGACCGTATTTAATTATTTCTTAAAACCTCGGGAACGGAGCGATGAAAAACGAGGAACGGGTGTTTTAATTCCATTAATAAAGAAAACGCGGAGCCTTTTAATAAGTTGAATGCGCAGAAAGTGACGGGTGCGATCATACCAGCACTAATGCACCGGATCCCATCAGAACTCCGCAGTTAAGCGTGCTTGGGTGAGAGTAGTACTAGGATGGGTGACCTCCTGGGAAGTCCTCGTGTTGCACCCCTCTTTTTGAGACGTGTAGTGTTTTTTTTTTTTTATAAAAAAAATTCTGTTAGGACCGTATTTAATTATTTCTTAAAACCTCGGGAACGGAGCGATGAAAAACGAGGAACGGGTGTTTTAATTCCATTAATAAAGAAAACGCGGAGCCTTTTAATAAGTTGAATGCGCAGAAAGTGACGGGTGCGATCATACCAGCACTAATGCACCGGATCCCATCAGAACTCCGCAGTTAAGCGTGCTTGGGCGAGAGTAGTACTAGGATGGGTGACCTCCTGGGAAGTCCTCGTGTTGCACCCCTCTTTTTGAGACGTGTAGTGTTTTTTTTTTTTAACCTCGGGAACGGAGCGATGAAAAACGAGGAACGGGTGTTTTAATTCCATTAATAAAGAAAACGCGGAGCCTTTTAATAAGTTGAATGCGCAGAAAGTGACGGGTGCGATCATACCAGCACTAATGCACCGGATCCCATCAGAACTCCGCAGTCAAGCGTGCTTGGGCGAGAGTAGTACTAGGATGGGTGACCTCCTGGGAAGTCCTCGTGTTTCACCCCTCTTTTTGAGACGTGTAGTGTTTTTTTTTTTTTATAAAAAAAATTCTGTTAGGACCGTATTTAATTATTTCTTAAAACCTCGGGAACGGAGCGATGAAAAACGAGGAACGGGTGTTTTAATTCCATTAATAAAGAAAACGCGGAGCCTTTTAATAAGTTGAATGCGCAGAAAGTGACGGGTGCGATCATACCAGCACTAATGCACCGGATCCCATCAGAACTCCGCAGTTAAGCGTGCTTGGGCGAGAGTAGTACTAGGATGGGTGACCTCCTGGGAAGTCCTCGTGTTGCACCCCTCTTTTTGAGACGTGTAGTGTTTTTTTTTTTATAAAAAAAATTCTGTTAGGACCGTATTTAATTATTTCTTAAAACCTCGGGAACGGAGCGATGAAAAACGAGGAACGGGTGTTTTAATTCCATTAATAAAGAAAACGCGGAGCCTTTTAATAAGTTGAATGCGCAGAAAGTGACGGGTGCGATCATACCAGCACTAATGCACCGGATCCCATCAGAACTCCGCAGTTAAGCGTGCTTGGGCGAGAGTAGTACTAGGATGGGTGACCTCCTGGGAAGTCCTCGTGTTGCACCCCTCTTTTTGAGACGTGTAGTGTTTTTTTTTTTTAACCTCGGGAACGGAGCGATGAAAAACGAGGAACGGGTGTTTTAATTCCATTAATAAAGAAAACGCGGAGCCTTTTAATAAGTTGAATGCGCAGAAAGTGACGGGTGCGATCATACCAGCACTAATGCACCGGATCCCATCAGAACTCCGCAGTTAAGCGTGCTTGGGCGAGAGTAGTACTAGGATGGGTGACCTCCTGGGAAGTCCTCGTGTTGCACCCCTCTTTTTGAGACGTGTAGTGTTTTTTTTTTTTATAAAAAAAATTCTGTTAGGACCGTATTTAATTATTTCTTAAAACCTCGGGAACGGAGCGATGAAAAACGAGGAACGGGTGTTTTAATTCCATTAATAAAGAAAACGCGGAGCCTTTTAATAAGTTGAATGCGCAGAAAGTGACGGGTGCGATCATACCAGCACTAATGCACCGGATCCCATCAGAACTCCGCAGTTAAGCGTGCTTGGGCGAGAGTAGTACTAGGATGGGTGACCTCCTGGGAAGTCCTCGTGTTGCACCCCTCTTTTTGAGACGTGTAGTGTTTTTTTTTTTTTATAAAAAAAATTCTGTTAGGACCGTATTTAATTATTTCTTAAAACCTCGGGAACTGAGCGATGAAAAACGAGGAACGGGTGTTTTAATTCCATTAATAAAGAAAACGCGGAGCCTTTTAATAAGTTGAATGCGCAGAAAGTGACGGGTGCGATCATACCAGCACTAATGCACCGGATCCCATCAGAACTCCGCAGTTAAGCGTGCCTGGGCGAGAGTAGTACTAGGATGGGAGACCTCCTGGGAAGTCCTCGTGTTGCACCCCTCTTTTTGAGACGTGTAGTGTTTTTTTTTTTTAACCTCGGGAACGGAGCGATGAAAAACGAGGAACGGGTGTTTTAATTCCATTAATAAAGAAAACGCGGAGCCTTTTAATAAGTTGAATGCGCAGAAAGTGACGGGTGCGATCATACCAGCACTAATGCACCGGATCCCATCAGAACTCCGCAGTCAAGCGTGCTTGGGCGAGAGTAGTACTAGGATGGGTGACCTCCTGGGAAGTCCTCGTGTTGCACCCCTCTTTTTGAGACGTGTAGTGTTTTTTTTTTTTTTATAAAAAAAATTCTGTTAGGACCGTATTTAATTATTTCTTAAAACCTCGGGAACGGAGCGATGAAAAACGAGGAACGGGTGTTTTAATTCCATTAATAAAGAAAACGCGGAGCCTTTTAATAAGTTGAATGCGCAGAAAGTGACGGGTGCGATCATACCAGCACTAATGCACCGGATCCCATCAGAACTCCGCAGTTAAGCGTGCTTGGGCGAGAGTAGTACTAGGATGGGTGACCTCCTGGGAAGTCCTCGTGTTGCACCCCTCTTTTTGAGACGTGTAGTGTTTTTTTTTTTTTATAAAAAAAATTCTGTTAGGACCGTATTTAATTATTTCTTAAAACCTCGGGAACGGAGCGATGAAAAACGAGGAACGGGTGTTTTAATTCCATTAATAAAGAAAACGCGGAGCCTTTTAATAAGTTGAATGCGCAGAAAGTGACGGGTGCGATCATACCAGCACTAATGCACCGGATCCCATCAGAACTCCGCAGTTAAGTGTGCTTGGGCGAGAGTAGTACTAGGATGGGTGACCTCCTGGGAAGTCCTCGTGTTGCACCCCTCTTTTTGAGACGTGTAGTGTTTTTTTTTTTTTATAAAAAAAATTCTGTTAGGACCGTATTTAATTATTTCTTAAAACCTCGGGAACGGAGCGATGAAAAACGAGGAACGGGTGTTTTAATTCCATTAATAAAGAAAACGCGGAGCCTTTTAATAAGTTGAATGCGCAGAAAGTGACGGGTGCGATCATACCAGCACTAATGCACCGGATCCCATCAGAACTCCGCAGTCAAGCGTGCTTGGGCGAGAGTAGTACTAGGATGGGTGACCTCCTGGGAAGTCCTCGTGTTGCACCCCTCTTTTTGAGACGTGTAGTGTTTTTTTTTTTTATAAAAAAAATTCTGTTAGGACCGTATTTAATTATTTCTTAAAACCTCGGGAACGGAGCGATGAAAAACGAGGAACGGGTGTTTTAATTCCATTAATAAAGAAAACGCGGAGCCTTTTAATAAGTTGAATGCGCAGAAAGTGACGGGTGCGATCATACCAGCACTAATGCACCGGATCCCATCAGAACTCCGCAGTCAAGCGTGCTTGGGCGAGAGTAGTACTAGGATGGGTGACCTCCTGGGAAGTCCTCGTGTTGCACCCCTCTTTTTGAGACGTGTAGTGTTTTTTTTTTTTAACCTCGGGAACAGAGCGATGAAAAACGAGGAACGGGTGTTTTAATTCCATTAATAAAGAAAACGCGGAGCCTTTTAATAAGTTGAATGCGCAGAAAGTGACGGGTGCGATCATACCAGCACTAATGCACCGGATCCCATCAGAACTCCGCAGTCAAGCGTGCTTGGGCGAGAGTAGTACTAGGATGGGTGACCTCCTGGGAAGTCCTCGTGTTGCACCCCTCTTTTTGAGACGTGTAGTGTTTTTTTTTTTTTATAAAAAAAATTCTGTTAGGACCGTATTTAATTATTTCTTAAAACCTCGGGAACGGAGCGATGAAAAACGAGGAACGGGTGTTTTAATTCCATTAATAAAGAAAACGCGGAGCCTTTTAATAAGTTGAATGCGCAGAAAGTGACGGGTGCGATCATACCAGCACTAATGCACCGGATCCCATCAGAACTCCGCAGTCAAGCGTGCTTGGGCGAGAGTAGTACTAGGATGGGTGACCTCCTGGGAAGTCCTCGTGTTGCACCCCTCTTTTTGAGACGTGTAGTGTTTTTTTTTTTTTTATAAAAAAAATTCTGTTAGGACCGTATTTAATTATTTCTTAAAACCTCGGGAACGGAGCGATGAAAAACGAGGAACGGGTGTTTTAATTCCATTAATAAAGAAAACGCGGAGCCTTTTAATAAGTTGAATGCGCAGAAAGTGACGGGTGCGATCATACCAGCACTAATGCACCGGATCCCATCAGAACTCCGCAGTTAAGCGTGCTTGGGCGAGAGTAGTACTAGGATGGGTGACCTCCTGGGAAGTCCTCGTGTTGCACCCCTCTTTTTGAGACGTGTAGTGTTTTTTTTTTTTTATAAAAAAAATTCTGTTAGGACCGTATTTAATTATTTCTTAAAACCTCGGGAACGGAGCGATGAAAAACGAGGAACGGGTGTTTTAATTCCATTAATAAAGAAAACGCGGAGCCTTTTAATAAGTTGAATGCGCAGAAAGTGACGGGTGCGATCATACCAGCACTAATGCACCGGATCCCATCAGAACTCCGCAGTTAAGTGTGCTTGGGCGAGAGTAGTACTAGGATGGGTGACCTCCTGGGAAGTCCTCGTGTTGCACCCCTCTTTTTGAGACGTGTAGTGTTTTTTTTTTTTAACCTCGGGAACGGAGCGATGAAAAACGAGGAACGGGTGTTTTAATTCCATTAATAAAGAAAACGCGGAGCCTTTTAATAAGTTGAATGCGCAGAAAGTGACGGGTGCGATCATACCAGCACTAATGCACCGGATCCCATCAGAACTCCGCAGTCAAGCGTGCTTGGGCGAGAGTAGTACTAGGATGGGTGACCTCCTGGGAAGTCCTCGTGTTGCACCCCTCTTTTTGAGACGTGTAGTGTTTTTTTTTTTTATAAAAAAAATTCTGTTAGGACCGTATTTAATTATTTCTTAAAACCTCGGGAACGGAGCGATGAAAAACGAGGAACGGGTGTTTTAATTCCATTAATAAAGAAAACGCGGAGCCTTTTAATAAGTTGAATGCGCAGAAAGTGACGGGTGCGATCATACCAGCACTAATGCACCGGATCCCATCAGAACTCCGCAGTTAAGCGTGCTTGGGCGAGAGTAGTACTAGGATGGGTGACCTCCTGGGAAGTCCTCGTGTTGCACCCCTCTTTTTGAGACGTGTAGTGTTTTTTTTTTTTAACCTCGGGAACGGAGCGATGAAAAACGAGGAACGGGTGTTTTAATTCCATTAATAAAGAAAACGCGGAGCCTTTTAATAAGTTGAATGCGCAGAAAGTGACGGGTGCGATCATACCAGCACTAATGCACCGGATCCCATCAGAACTCCGCAGTCAAGCGTGCTTGGGCGAGAGTAGTACTAGGATGGGTGACCTCCTGGGAAGTCCTCGTGTTGCACCCCTCTTTTTGAGACGTGTAGTGTTTTTTTTTTTTTTATAAAAAAAATTCTGTTAGGACCGTATTTAATTATTTCTTAAAACCTCGGGAACGGAGCGATGAAAAACGAGGAACGGGTGTTTTAATTCCATTAATAAAGAAAACGCGGAGCCTTTTAATAAGTTGAATGCGCAGAAAGTGACGGGTGCGATCATACCAGCACTAATGCACCGGATCCCATCAGAACTCCGCAGTTAAGCGTGCTTGGGCGAGAGTAGTACTAGGATGGGTGACCTCCTGGGAAGTCCTCGTGTTGCACCCCTCTTTTTGAGACGTGTAGTGTTTTTTTTTTTTAACCTCGGGAACGGAGCGATGAAAAACGAGGAACGGGTGTTTTAATTCCATTAATAAAGAAAACGCGGAGCCTTTTAATAAGTTGAATGCGCAGAAAGTGACGGGTGCGATCATACCAGCACTAATGCACCGGATCCCATCAGAACTCCGCAGTTAAGCGTGCTTGGGCGAGAGTAGTACTAGGATGGGTGACCTCCTGGGAAGTCCTCGTGTTGCACCCCTCTTTTTGAGACGTGTAGTGTTTTTTTTTTTTTTATAAAAAAAATTCTGTTAGGACCGTATTTAATTATTTCTTAAAACCTCGGGAACGGAGCGATGAAAAACGAGGAACGGGTGTTTTAATTCCATTAATAAAGAAAACGCGGAGCCTTTTAATAAGTTGAATGCGCAGAAAGTGACGGGTGCGATCATACCAGCACTAATGCACCGGATCCCATCAGAACTCCGCAGTTAAGCGTGCTTGGGCGAGAGTAGTACTAGGATGGGTGACCTCCTGGGAAGTCCTCGTGTTGCACCCCTCTTTTTGAGACGTGTAGTGTTTTTTTTTTTTTATAAAAAAAATTCTGTTAGGACCGTATTTAATTATTTCTTAAAACCTCGGGAACGGAGCGATGAAAAACGAGGAACGGGTGTTTTAATTCCATTAATAAAGAAAACGCGGAGCCTTTTAATAAGTTGAATGCGCAGAAAGTGACGGGTGCGATCATACCAGCACTAATGCACCGGATCCCATCAGAACTCCGCAGTCAAGCGTGCTTGGGCGAGAGTAGTACTAGGATGGGTGACCTCCTGGGAAGTCCTCGTGTTGCACCCCTCTTTTTGAGACGTGTAGTGTTTTTTTTTTTTTATAAAAAAAATTCTGTTAGGACCGTATTTAATTATTTCTTAAAACCTCGGGAACGGAGCGATGAAAAACGAGGAACGGGTGTTTTAATTCCATTAATAAAGAAAACGCGGAGCCTTTTAATAAGTTGAATGCGCAGAAAGTGACGGGTGCGATCATACCAGCACTAATGCACCGGATCCCATCAGAACTCCGCAGTCAAGCGTGCTTGGGCGAGAGTAGTACTAGGATGGGTGACCTCCTGGGAAGTCCTCGTGTTGCACCCCTCTTTTTGAGACGTGTAGTGTTTTTTTTTTTTTTTATAAAAAAAATTCTGTTAGGACCGTATTTAATTATTTCTTAAAACCTCGGGAACGGAGCGATGAAAAACGAGGAACGGGTGTTTTAATTCCATTAATAAAGAAAACGCGGAGCCTTTTAATAAGTTGAATGCGCAAAAAGTGACGGGTGCGATCATACCAGCACTAATGCACCGGATCCCATCAGAACTCCGCAGTTAAGCGTGCTTGGGCGAGAGTAGTACTAGGATGGGTGACCTCCTGGGAAGTCCTCGTGTTGCACCCCTCTTTTTGAGACGTGTAGTGTTTTTTTTTTTTTTATAAAAAAAATTCTGTTAGGACCGTATTTAATTATTTCTTAAAACTTCAGGAACGGAGCGATGAAAAACGAGGAACGGGTGTTTTAATTCCATTAATAAAGAAAACGCGGAGCCTTTTAATAAGTTGAATGCGCAGAAAGTGACGGGTGCGATCATACCAGCACTAATGCACCGGATCCCATCAGAACTCCGCAGTTAAGCGTGCTTGGGCGAGAGTAGTACTAGGATGGGTGACCTCCTGGGAAGTCCTCGTGTTGCACCCCTCTTTTTGAGACGTGTAGTGTTTTTTTTTTTTTATAAAAAAAATTCTGTTAGGACCGTATTTAATTATTTCTTAAAACCTCGGGAACGGAGCGATGAAAAACGAGGAACGGGTGTTTTAATTCCATTAATAAAGAAAACGCGGAGCCTTTTAATAAGTTGAATGCGCAGAAAGTGACGGGTGCGATCATACCAGCACTAATGCACCGGATCCCATCAGAACTCCGCAGTTAAGCGTGCTTGGGCGAGAGTAGTACTAGGATGGGTGACCTCCTGGGAAGTCCTCGTGTTGCACCCCTCTTTTTGAGACGTGTAGTGTTTTTTTTTTTTTATAAAAAAAATTCTGTTAGGACCGTATTTAATTATTTCTTAAAACCTCGGGAACGGAGCGATGAAAAACGAGGAACGGGTGTTTTAATTCCATTAATAAAGAAAACGCGGAGCCTTTTAATAAGTTGAATGCGCAGAAAGTGACGGGTGCGATCATACCAGCACTAATGCACCGGATCCCATCAGAACTCCGCAGTCAAGCGTGCTTGGGCGAGAGTAGTACTAGGATGGGTGACCTCCTGGGAAGTCCTCGTGTTGCACCCCTCTTTTTGAGACGTGTAGTGTTTTTTTTTTTTTATAAAAAAAATTCTGTTAGGACCGTATTTAATTATTTCTTAAAACCTCGGGAACGGAGCGATGAAAAACGAGGAACGGGTGTTTTAATTCCATTAATAAAGAAAACGCGGAGCCTTTTAATAAGTTGAATGCGCAGAAAGTGACGGGTGCGATCATACCAGCACTAATGCACCGGATCCCATCAGAACTCCGCAGTTAAGCGTGCTTGGGCGAGAGTAGTACTAGGATGGGTGACCTCCTGGGAAGTCCTCGTGTTGCACCCCTCTTTTTGAGACGTGTAGTGTTTTTTTTTTTTTTTATAAAAAAAATTCTGTTAGGACCGTATTTAATTATTTCTTAAAACCTCGGGAACGGAGCGATGAAAAACGAGGAACGGGTGTTTTAATTCCATTAATAAAGAAAACGCGGAGCCTTTTAATAAGTTGAATGCGCAAAAAGTGACGGGTGCGATCATACCAGCACTAATGCACCGGATCCCATCAGAACTCCGCAGTTAAGCGTGCTTGGGCGAGAGTAGTACTAGGATGGGTGACCTCCTGGGAAGTCCTCGTGTTGCACCCCTCTTTTTGAGACGTGTAGTGTTTTTTTTTTTTATAAAAAAAATTCTGTTAGGACCGTATTTAATTATTTCTTAAAACCTCGGGAACGGAGCGATGAAAAACGAGGAACGAGTGTTTTAATTCCATTAATAAAGAAAACGCGGAGCCTTTTAATAAGTTGAATGCGCAGAAAGTGACGGGTGCGATCATACCAGCACTAATGCACCGGATCCCATCAGAACTCCGCAGTTAAGCGTGCTTGGGCGAGAGTAGTACTAGGATGGGTGACCTCCTGGGAAGTCCTCGTGTTGCACCCCTCTTTTTGAGACGTGTAGTGTTTTTTTTTTTTAACCTCGGGAACGGAGCGATGAAAAACGAGGAACGGGTGTTTTAATTCCATTAATAAAGAAAACGCGGAGCCTTTTAATAAGTTGAATGCGCAGAAAGTGACGGGTGCGATCATACCAGCACTAATGCACCGGATCCCATCAGAACTCCGCAGTTAAGCGTGCTTGGGCGAGAGTAGTACTAGGATGGGTGACCTCCTGGGAAGTCCTCGTGTTGCACCCTTCTTTTTGAGACGTGTAGTGTTTTTTTTTTTTTTATAAAAAAAATTCTGTTAGGACCGTATTTAATTATTTCTTAAAACCTCGGGAACGGAGCGATGAAAAACGAGGAACGGGTGTTTTAATTCCATTAATAAAGAAAACGCGGAGCCTTTTAATAAGTTGAATGCGCAGAAAGTGACGGGTGCGATCATACCAGCACTAATGCACCGGATCCCATCAGAACTCCGCAGTTAAGCGTGCTTGGGCGAGAGTAGTACTAGGATGGGTGACCTCCTGGGAAGTCCTCGTGTTGCACCCCTCTTTTTGAGACGTGTAGTGTTTTTTTTTTTTTATAAAAAAAATTCTGTTAGGATCGTATTTAATTATTTCTTAAAACCTCGGGAACGGAGCGATGAAAAACGAGGAACGGGTGTTTTAATTCCATTAATAAAGAAAACGCGGAGCCTTTTAATAAGTTGAATGCGCAGAAAGTGACGGGTGCGATCATACCAGCACTAATGCACCGGATCCCATCAGAACTCCGCAGTTAAGCGTGCCTGGGCGAGAGTAGTACTAGGATGGGAGACCTCCTGGGAAGTCCTCGTGTTGCACCCCTCTTTTTGAGACGTGTAGTGTTTTTTTTTTTAACCTCGGGAACGGAGCGATGAAAAACGAGGAACGGGTGTTTTAATTCCATTAATAAAGAAAACGCGGAGCCTTTTAATAAGTTGAATGCGCAGAAAGTGACGGGTGCGATCATACCAGCACTAATGCACCGGATCCCATCAGAACTCCGCAGTCAAGCGTGCTTGGGCGAGAGTAGTACTAGGATGGGTGACCTCCTGGGAAGTCCTCGTGTTGCACCCCTCTTTTTGAGACGTGTAGTGTTTTTTTTTTTTATAAAAAAAATTCTGTTAGGACCGTATTTAATTATTTCTTAAAACCTCGGGAACGGAGCGATGAAAAACGAGGAACGGGTGTTTTAATTCCATTAATAAAGAAAACGCGGAGCCTTTTAATAAGTTGAATGCGCAGAAAGTGACGGGTGCGATCATACCAGCACTAATGCACCGGATCCCATCAGAACTCCGCAGTTAAGCGTGCTTGGGCGAGAGTAGTACTAGGATGGGTGACCTCCTGGGAAGTCCTCGTGTTGCACCCCTCTTTTTGAGACGTGTAGTGTTTTTTTTTTTTTATAAAAAAAATTCTGTTAGGACCGTATTTAATTATTTCTTAAAACCTCGGGAACGGAGCGATGAAAAACGAGGAACGGGTGTTTTAATTCCATTAATAAAGAAAACGCGGAGCCTTTTAATAAGTTGAATGCGCAGAAAGTGACGGGTGCGATCATACCAGCACTAATGCACCGGATCCCATCAGAACTCCGCAGTTAAGCGTGCTTGGGCGAGAGTAGTACTAGGATGGGTGACCTCCTGGGAAGTCCTCGTGTTGCACCCCTCTTTTTGAGACGTGTAGTGTTTTTTTTTTTTAACCACGGGAACGGAGCGATGAAAAACGAGGAACGGGTGTTTTAATTCCATTAATAAAGAAAACGCGGAGCCTTTTAATAAGTTGAATGCGCAGAAAGTGACGGGTGCGATAATACCAGCACTAATGCACCGGATCCCATCAGAACTCCGCAGTCAAGCGTGCTTGGGCGAGAGTAGTACTAGGATGGGTGACCTCCTGGGAAGTCCTTGTGTTGCACCCCTCTTTTTGAGACGTGTAGTGTTTTTTTTTTTTTTATAAAAAAAATTCTGTTAGGACCGTATTTAATTATTTCTTAAAACCTCGGGAACGGAGCGATGAAAAACGAGGAACGGGTGTTTTAATTCCATTAATAAAGAAAACGCGGAGCCTTTTAATAAGTTGAATGCGCAGAAAGTGACGGGTGCGATCATACCAGCACTAATGCACCGGATCCCATCAGAACTCCGCAGTTAAGCGTGCTTGGGCGAGAGTAGTACTAGGATGGGTGACCTCCTGGGAAGTCCTCGTGTTGCACCCCTCTTTTTGAGACGTGTAGTGTTTTTTTTTTTTAACCTCGGGAACGGAGCGATGAAAAACGAGGAACGGGTGTTTTAATTCCATTAATAAAGAAAACGCGGAGCCTTTTAATAAGTTGAATGCGCAGAAAGTGACGGGTGCGATCATACCAGCACTAATGCACCGGATCCCATCAGAACTCCGCAGTTAAGCGTGCTTGGGCGAGAGTAGTACTAGGATGGGTGACCTCCTGGGAAGTCCTCGTGTTGCACCCCTCTTTTTGAGACGTGTAGTGTTTTTTTTTTTTTATAAAAAAAATTCTGTTAGGACCGTATTTAATTATTTCTTAAAACCTCGGGAACGGAGCGATGAAAAACGAGGAACGGGTGTTTTAATTCCATTAATAAAGAAAACGCGGAGCCTTTTAATAAGTTGAATGCGCAGAAAGTGACGGGTGCGATCATACCAGCACTAATGCACCGGATCCCATCAGAACTCCGCAGTTAAGCGTGCTTGGGCGAGAGTAGTACTAGGATGGGTGACCTCCTGGGAAGTCCTCGTGTTGCACCCCTCTTTTTGAGACGTGTAGTGTTTTTTTTTTTTATAAAAAAAATTCTGTTAGGACCGTATTTAATTATTTCTTAAAACCTCGGGAACGGAGCGATGAAAAACGAGGAACGGGTGTTTTAATTCCATTAATAAAGAAAACGCGGAGCCTTTTAATAAGTTGAATGCGCAGAAAGTGACGGGTGCGATCATACCAGCACTAATGCACCGGATCCCATCAGAACTCCGCAGTTAAGCGTGCCTGGGCGAGAGTAGTACTAGGATGGGAGACCTCCTGGGAAGTCCTCGTGTTGCACCCCTCTTTTTGAGACGTGTAGTGTTTTTTTTTTTTAACCTCGGGAACGGAGCGATGAAAAACGAGGAACGGGTGTTTTAATTCCATTAATAAAGAAAACGCGGAGCCTTTTAATAAGTTGAATGCGCAGAAAGTGACGGGTGCGATCATACCAGCACTAATGCACCGGATCCCATCAGAACTCCGCAGTCAAGCGTGCTTGGGCGAGAGTAGTACTAGGATGGGTGACCTCCTGGGAAGTCCTCGTGTTGCACCCCTCTTTTTGAGACGTGTAGTGTTTTTTTTTTTTTTATAAAAAAAATTCTGTTAGGACCGTATTTAATTATTTCTTAAAACCTCGGGAACGGAGCGATGAAAAACGAGGAACGGGTGTTTTAATTCCATTAATAAAGAAAACGCGGAGCCTTTTAATAAGTTGAATGCGCAGAAAGTGACGAGTGCGATCATACCAGCACTAATGCACCGGATCCCATCAGAACTCCGCAGTCAAGCGTGCTTGGGCGAGAGTAGTACTAGGATGGGTGACCTCCTGGGAAGTCCTCGTGTTGCACCCCTCTTTTTGAGACGTGTAGTGTTTTTTTTTTTTTTATAAAAAAAATTCTGTTAGGACCGTATTTAATTATTTCTTAAAACCTCGGGAACGGAGCGATGAAAAACGAGGAACGGGTGTTTTAATTCCATTAATAAAGAAAACGCGGAGCCTTTTAATAAGTTGAATGCGCAGAAAGTGACGGGTGCGATCATACCAGCACTAATGCACCGGATCCCATCAGAACTCCGCAGTTAAGCGTGCTTGGGCGAGAGTAGTACTAGGATGGGTGACCTCCTGGGAAGTCCTCGTGTTGCACCCCTCTTTTTGAGACGTGTAGTGTTTTTTTTTTTTAACCTCAGGAACGGAGCGATGAAAAACGAGGAACGGGTGTTTTAATTCCATTAATAAAGAAAACGCGGAGCCTTTTAATAAGTTGAATGCGCAGAAAGTGACGGGTGCGATCATACCAGCACTAATGCACCGGATCCCATCAGAACTCCGCAGTTAAGCGTGCTTGGGCGAGAGTAGTACTAGGATGGGTGACCTCCTGGGAAGTCCTCGTGTTGCACCCCTCTTTTTGAGACGTGTAGTGTTTTTTTTTTTTTTATAAAAAAAATTCTGTTAGGACCGTATTTAATTATTTCTTAAAACCTCGGGAACGGAGCGATGAAAAACGAGGAACGGGTGTTTTAATTCCATTAATAAAGAAAACGCGGAGCCTTTTAATAAGTTGAATGCGCAGAAAGTGACGGGTGCGATAATACCAGCACTAATGCACCGGATCCCATCAGAACTCCGCAGTCAAGCGTGCTTGGGCGAGAGTAGTACTAGGATGGGTGACCTCCTGGGAAGTCCTTGTGTTGCACCCCTCTTTTTGAGACGTGTAGTGTTTTTTTTTTTTTATAAAAAAAATTCTGTTAGGACCGTATTTAATTATTTCTTAAAACCTCGGGAACGGAGCGATGAAAAACGAGGAACGGGTGTTTTAATTCCATTAATAAAGAAAACGCGGAGCCTTTTAATAAGTTGAATGCGCAGAAAGTGACGGGTGCGATCATACCAGCACTAATGCACCGGATCCCATCAGAACTCCGCAGTTAAGCGTGCTTGGGCGAGAGTAGTACTAGGATGGGTGACCTCCTGGGAAGTCCTCGTGTTGCACCCCTCTTTTTGAGACGTGTAGTGTTTTTTTTTTTTAACCTCGGGAACGGAGCGATGAAAAACGAGGAACGGGTGTTTTAATTCCATTAATAAAGAAAACGCGGAGCCTTTTAATAAGTTGAATGCGCAGAAAGTGACGGGTGCGATCATACCAGCACTAATGCACCGGATCCCATCAGAACTCCGCAGTTAAGCGTGCTTGGGCGAGAGTAGTACTAGGATGGGTGACCTCCTGGGAAGTCCTCGTGTTGCACCCCTCTTTTTGAGACGTGTAGTGTTTTTTTTTTTTTATAAAAAAAATTCTGTTAGGACCGTATTTAATTATTTCTTAAAACCTCGGGAACGGAGCGATGAAAAACGAGGAACGGGTGTTTTAATTCCATTAATAAAGAAAACGCGGAGCCTTTTAATAAGTTGAATGCGCAGAAAGTGACGGGTGCGATCATACCAGCACTAATGCACCGGATCCCATCAGAACTCCGCAGTTAAGCGTGCTTGGGCGAGAGTAGTACTAGGATGGGTGACCTCCTGGGAAGTCCTCGTGTTGCACCCCTCTTTTTGAGACGTGTAGTGTTTTTTTTTTTTATAAAAAAAATTCTGTTAGGACCGTATTTAATTATTTCTTAAAACCTCGGGAACGGAGCGATGAAAAACGAGGAACGGGTGTTTTAATTCCATTAATAAAGAAAACGCGGAGCCTTTTAATAAGTTGAATGCGCAGAAAGTGACGGGTGCGATCATACCAGCACTAATGCACCGGATCCCATCAGAACTCCGCAGTTAAGCGTGCCTGGGCGAGAGTAGTACTAGGATGGGAGACCTCCTGGGAAGTCCTCGTGTTGCACCCCTCTTTTTGAGACGTGTAGTGTTTTTTTTTTTTAACCTCGGGAACGGAGCGATGAAAAACGAGGAACGGGTGTTTTAATTCCATTAATAAAGAAAACGCGGAGCCTTTTAATAAGTTGAATGCGCAGAAAGTGACGGGTGCGATCATACCAGCACTAATGCACCGGATCCCATCAGAACTCCGCAGTCAAGCGTGCTTGGGCGAGAGTAGTACTAGGATGGGTGACCTCCTGGGAAGTCCTCGTGTTGCACCCCTCTTTTTGAGACGTGTAGTGTTTTTTTTTTTTTTATAAAAAAAATTCTGTTAGGACCGTATTTAATTATTTCTTAAAACCTCGGGAACGGAGCGATGAAAAACGAGGAACGGGTGTTTTAATTCCATTAATAAAGAAAACGCGGAGCCTTTTAATAAGTTGAATGCGCAGAAAGTGACGAGTGCGATCATACCAGCACTAATGCACCGGATCCCATCAGAACTCCGCAGTCAAGCGTGCTTGGGCGAGAGTAGTACTAGGATGGGTGACCTCCTGGGAAGTCCTCGTGTTGCACCCCTCTTTTTGAGACGTGTAGTGTTTTTTTTTTTTTTATAAAAAAAATTCTGTTAGGACCGTATTTAATTATTTCTTAAAACCTCGGGAACGGAGCGATGAAAAACGAGGAACGGGTGTTTTAATTCCATTAATAAAGAAAACGCGGAGCCTTTTAATAAGTTGAATGCGCAGAAAGTGACGGGTGCGATCATACCAGCACTAATGCACCGGATCCCATCAGAACTCCGCAGTTAAGCGTGCTTGGGCGAGAGTAGTACTAGGATGGGTGACCTCCTGGGAAGTCCTCGTGTTGCACCCCTCTTTTTGAGACGTGTAGTGTTTTTTTTTTTTATAAAAAAAATTCTGTTAGGACCGTATTTAATTATTTCTTAAAACCTCGGGAATGGAGCGATGAAAAACGAGGAACGGGTGTTTTAATTCCATTAATAAAGAAAACGCGGAGCCTTTTAATAAGTTGAATGCGCAGAAAGTGACGGGTGCGATCATACCAGCACTAATGCACCGGATCCCATCAGAACTCCGCAGTTAAGCGTGCTTGGGCGAGAGTAGTACTAGGATGGGTGACCTCCTGGGAAGTCCTCGTGTTGCACCCCTCTTTTTGAGACGTGTAGTGTTTTTTTTTTTTTATAAAAAAAATTCTGTTAGGACCGTATTTAATTATTTCTTAAAACCTCGGGAACGGAGCGATGAAAAACGAGGAACGGGTGTTTTAATTCCATTAATAAAGAAAACGCGGAGCCTTTTAATAAGTTGAATGCGCAGAAAGTGACGAGTGCGATCATACCAGCACTAATGCACCGGATCCCATCAGAACTCCGCAGTTAAGCGTGCTTGGGCGAGAGTAGTACTAGGATGGGTGACCTCCTGGGAAGTCCTCGTGTTGCACCCCTCTTTTTGAGACGTGTAGTGTTTTTTTTTTAACCTCGGGAACGGAGCGATGAAAAACGAGGAACGGGTGTTTTAATTCCATTAATAAAGAAAACGCGGAGCCTTTTAATAAGTTGAATGCGCAGAAAGTGACGGGTGCGATCATACCAGCACTAATGCACCGGATCCCATCAGAACTCCGCAGTTAAGCGTGCTTGGGCGAGAGTAGTACTAGGATGGGTGACCTCCTGGGAAGTCCTCGTGTTGCACCCCTCTTTTTGAGACGTGTAGTGTTTTTTTTTTTTTTATAAAAAAAATTCTGTTAGGACCGTATTTAATTATTTCTTAAAACCTCGGGAACGGAGCGATGAAAAACGAGGAACGGGTGTTTTAATTCCATTAATAAAGAAAACGCGGAGCCTTTTAATAAGTTGAATGCGCAGAAAGTGACGGGTGCGATCATACCAGCACTAATGCACCGGATCCCATCAGAACTCCGCAGTCAAGCGTGCTTGGGCGAGAGTAGTACTAGGATGGGTGACCTCCTGGGAAGTCCTCGTGTTGCACCCCTCTTTTTGAGACGTGTAGTATTTTTTTTTTTTTATAAAAAAAATTCTGTTAGGACCGTATTTAATTATTTCTTAAAACCTCGGGAACGGAGCGATGAAAAACGAGGAACGGGTGTTTTAATTCCATTAATAAAGAAAACGCGGAGCCTTTTAATAAGTTGAATGCGCAGAAAGTGACGGGTGCGATCATACCAGCACTAATGCACCGGATCCCATCAGAACTCCGCAGTTAAGCGTGCTTGGGCGAGAGTAGTACTAGGATGGGTGACCTCCTGGGAAGTCCTCGTGTTGCACCCCTCTTTTTGAGACGTGTAGTGTTTTTTTTTTTTTTTATAAAAAAAATTCTGTTAGGACCGTATTTAATTATTTCTTAAAACCTCGGGAACGGAGCGATGAAAAACGAGGAACGGGTGTTTTAATTCCATTAATAAAGAAAACGCGGAGCCTTTTAATAAGTTGAATGCGCAGAAAGTGACGGGTGCGATCATACCAGCACTAATGCACCGGATCCCATCAGAACTCCGCAGTTAAGCGTGCTTGGGCGAGAGTAGTACTAGGATGGGTGACCTCCTGGGAAGTCCTCGTGTTGCACCCCTCTTTTTGAGACGTGTAGTGTTTTTTTTTTTTTTATAAAAAAAATTCTGTTAGGACCGTATTTAATTATTTCTTAAAACCTCGGGAACGGAGCGATGAAAAACGAGGAACGGGTGTTTTAATTCCATTAATAAAGAAAACGCGGAGCCTTTTAATAAGTTGAATGCGCAGAAAGTGACGGGTGCGATCATACCAGCACTAATGCACCGGATCCCATCAGAACTCCGCAGTTAAGCGTGCTTGGGCGAGAGTAGTACTAGGATGGGTGACCTCCTGGGAAGTCCTCGTGTTGCACCCCTCTTTTTGAGACGTGTAGTGTTTTTTTTTTTTTTATAAAAAAAATTCTGTTAGGACCGTATTTAATTATTTCTTAAAACCTCGGGAATGGAGCGATGAAAAACGAGGAACGGGTGTTTTAATTCCATTAATAAAGAAAACGCGGAGCCTTTTAATAAGTTGAATGCGCAGAAAGTGACGGGTGCGATCATACCAGCACTAATGCACCGGATCCCATCAGAACTCCGCAGTTAAGCGTGCTTGGGCGAGAGTAGTACTAGGATGGGTGACCTCCTGGGAAGTCCTCGTGTTGCACCCCTCTTTTTGAGACGTGTAGTGTTTTTTTTTTTTTATAAAAAAAATTCTGTTAGGACCGTATTTAATTATTTCTTAAAACCTCGGGAACGGAGCGATGAAAAACGAGGAACGGGTGTTTTAATTCCATTAATAAAGAAAACGCGGAGCCTTTTAATAAGTTGAATGCGCAGAAAGTGACGAGTGCGATCATACCAGCACTAATGCACCGGATCCCATCAGAACTCCGCAGTTAAGCGTGCTTGGGCGAGAGTAGTACTAGGATGGGTGACCTCCTGGGAAGTCCTCGTGTTGCACCCCTCTTTTTGAGACGTGTAGTGTTTTTTTTTTAACCTCGGGAACGGAGCGATGAAAAACGAGGAACGGGTGTTTTAATTCCATTAATAAAGAAAACGCGGAGCCTTTTAATAAGTTGAATGCGCAGAAAGTGACGGGTGCGATCATACCAGCACTAATGCACCGGATCCCATCAGAACTCCGCAGTTAAGCGTGCTTGGGCGAGAGTAGTACTAGGATGGGTGACCTCCTGGGAAGTCCTCGTGTTGCACCCCTCTTTTTGAGACGTGTAGTGTTTTTTTTTTTTTTATAAAAAAAATTCTGTTAGGACCGTATTTAATTATTTCTTAAAACCTCGGGAACGGAGCGATGAAAAACGAGGAACGGGTGTTTTAATTCCATTAATAAAGAAAACGCGGAGCCTTTTAATAAGTTGAATGCGCAGAAAGTGACGGGTGCGATCATACCAGCACTAATGCACCGGATCCCATCAGAACTCCGCAGTCAAGCGTGCTTGGGCGAGAGTAGTACTAGGATGGGTGACCTCCTGGGAAGTCCTCGTGTTGCACCCCTCTTTTTGAGACGTGTAGTATTTTTTTTTTTTTATAAAAAAAATTCTGTTAGGACCGTATTTAATTATTTCTTAAAACCTCGGGAACGGAGCGATGAAAAACGAGGAACGGGTGTTTTAATTCCATTAATAAAGAAAACGCGGAGCCTTTTAATAAGTTGAATGCGCAGAAAGTGACGGGTGCGATCATACCAGCACTAATGCACCGGATCCCATCAGAACTCCGCAGTGAAGCGTGCTTGGGCGAGAGTAGTACTAGGATGGGTGACCTCCTGGGAAGTCCTCGTGTTGCACCCCTCTTTTTGAGACGTGTAGTGTTTTTTTTTTTTTTATAAAAAAAATTCTGTTAGGACCGTATTTAATTATTTCTTAAAACCTCGGGAACGGAGCGATGAAAAACGAGGAACGGGTGTTTTAATTCCATTAATAAAGAAAACGCGGAGCCTTTTAATAAGTTGAATGCGCAGAAAGTGACGGGTGCGATCATACCAGCACTAATGCACCGGATCCCATCAGAACTCCGCAGTTAAGCGTGCTTGGGCGAGAGTAGTACTAGGATGGGTGACCTCCTGGGAAGTCCTCGTGTTGCACCCCTCTTTTTGAGACGTGTAGTGTTTTTTTTTTTTTTATAAAAAAAATTCTGTTAGGACCGTATTTAATTATTTCTTAAAACCTCGGGAACGGAGCGATGAAAAACGAGGAACGGGTGTTTTAATTCCATTAATAAAGAAAACGCGGAGCCTTTTAATAAGTTGAATGCGCAGAAAGTGACGGGTGCGATCATACCAGCACTAATGCACCGGATCCCATCAGAACTCCGCAGTTAAGCGTGCTTGGGCGAGAGTAGTACTAGGATGGGTGACCTCCTGGGAAGTCCTCGTGTTGCACCCCTCTTTTTGAGACGTGTAGTGTTTTTTTTTTTTAACCTCAGGAACGGAGCGATGAAAAACGAGGAACGAGTGTTTTAATTCCATTAATAAAGAAAACGCGGAGCCTTTTAATAAGTTGAATGCGCAGAAAGTGACGGGTGCGATCATACCAGCACTAATGCACCGGATCCCATCAGAACTCCGCAGTTAAGCGTGCTTGGGCGAGAGTAGTACTAGGATGGGTGACCTCCTGGGAAGTCCTCGTGTTGCACCCCTCTTTTTGAGACGTGTAGTGTTTTTTTTTTTTTTATAAAAAAAATTCTGTTAGGACCGTATTTAATTATTTCTTAAAACCTCGGGAACGGAGCGATGAAAAACGAGGAACGGGTGTTTTAATTCCATTAATAAAGAAAACGCGGAGCCTTTTAATAAGTTGAATGCGCAGAAAGTGACGGGTGCGATCATACCAGCACTAATGCACCGGATCCCATCAGAACTCCGCAGTTAAGCGTGCTTGGGCGAGAGTAGTACTAGGATGGGTGACCTCCTGGGAAGTCCTCGTGTTGCACCCCTCTTTTTGAGACGTGTAGTGTTTTTTTTTTTTTTATAAAAAAAATTCTGTTAGGACCGTATTTAATTATTTCTTAAAACCTCGGGAACGGAGCGATGAAAAACGAGGAACGGGTGTTTTAATTCCATTAATAAAGAAAACGCGGAGCCTTTTAATAAGTTGAATGCGCAGAAAGTGACGGGTGCGATCATACCAGCACTAATGCACCGGATCCCATCAGAACTCTGCAGTTAAGCGTGCTTGGGCGAGAGTAGTACTAGGATGGGTGACCTCCTGGGAAGTCCTCGTGTTGCACCCCTCTTTTTGAGACGTGTAGTGTTTTTTTTTTTTAACCTCAGGAACGGAGCGATGAAAAACGAGGAACGGGTGTTTTAATTCCATTAATAAAGAAAACGCGGAGCCTTTTAATAAGTTGAATGCGCAGAAAGTGACGGGTGCGATCATACCAGCACTAATGCACCGGATCCCATCAGAACTCCGCAGTTAAGCGTGCTTGGGCGAGAGTAGTACTAGGATGGGTGACCTCCTGGGAAGTCCTCGTGTTGCACCCCTCTTTTTGAGACGTGTAGTGTTTTTTTTTTTTTTATAAAAAAAATTCTGTTAGGACCGTATTTAATTATTTCTTAAAACCTCGGGAACGGAGCGATGAAAAACGAGGAACGGGTGTTTTAATTCCATTAATAAAGAAAACGCGGAGCCTTTTAATAAGTTGAATGCGCAGAAAGTGACGGGTGCGATCATACCAGCACTAATGCACCGGATCCCATCAGAACTCCGCAGTTAAGCGTGCTTGGGCGAGAGTAGTACTAGGATGGGTGACCTCCTGGGAAGTCCTCGTGTTGCACCCCTCTTTTTGAGACGTGTAGTGTTTTTTTTTTTTATAAAAAAAATTCTGTTAGGACCGTATTTAATTATTTCTTAAAACCTCGGGAACGGAGCGATGAAAAACGAGGAACGGGTGTTTTAATTCCATTAATAAAGAAAACGCGGAGCCTTTTAATAAGTTGAATGCGCAGAAAGTGACGGGTGCGATCATACCAGCACTAATGCACCGGATCCCATCAGAACTCCGCAGTTAAGCGTGCCTGGGCGAGAGTAGTACTAGGATGGGAGACCTCTTGGGAAGTCCTCGTGTTGCACCCCTCTTTTTGAGACGTGTAGTGTTTTTTTTTTTAACCTCGGGAACGGAGCGATGAAAAACGAGGAACGGGTGTTTTAATTCCATTAATAAAGAAAACGCGGAGCCTTTTAATAAGTTGAATGCGCAGAAAGTGACGGGTGCGATCATACCAGCACTAATGCACCGGATCCCATCAGAACTCCGCAGTCAAGCGTGCTTGGGCGAGAGTAGTACTAGGATGGGTGACCTCCTGGGAAGTCCTCGTGTTGCACCCCTCTTTTTGAGACGTGTAGTGTTTTTTTTTTTTTATAAAAAAAATTCTGTTAGGACCGTATTTAATTATTTCTTAAAATCTCGGGAACGGAGCGATGAAAAACGAGGAACGGGTGTTTTAATTCCATTAATAAAGAAAACGCGGAGCCTTTTAATAAGTTGAATGCGCAGAAAGTGACGGGTGCGATCATACCAGCACTAATGCACCGGATCCCATCAGAACTCCGCAGTTAAGCGTGCTTGGGCGAGAGTAGTACTAGGATGGGTGACCTCCTGGGAAGTCCTCGTGTTGCACCCCTCTTTTTGAGACGTGTAGTGTTTTTTTTTTTTTTATAAAAAAAATTCTGTTAGGACCGTATTTAATTATTTCTTAAAACCTCGGGAACGGAGCGATGAAAAACGAGGAACGGGTGTTTTAATTCCATTAATAAAGAAAACGCGGAGCCTTTTAATAAGTTGAATGCGCAGAAAGTGACGGGTGCGATCATACCAGCACTAATGCACCGGATCCCATCAGAACTCCGCAGTTAAGCGTGCTTGGGCGAGAGTAGTACTAGGATGGGTGACCTCCTGGGAAGTCCTCGTGTTGCACCCCTCTTTTTGAGACGTGTAGTGTTTTTTTTTTTTATAAAAAAAATTCTGTTAGGACCGTATTTAATTATTTCTTAAAACCTCGGGAACGGAGCGATGAAAAACGAGGAACGGGTGTTTTAATTCCATTAATAAAGAAAACGCGGAGCCTTTTAATAAGTTGAATGCGCAGAAAGTGACGGGTGCGATCATACCAGCACTAATGCACCGGATCCCATCAGAACTCCGCAGTCAAGCGTGCTTGGGCGAGAGTAGTACTAGGATGGGTGACCTCCTGGGAAGTCCTCGTGTTGCACCCCTCTTTTTGAGACGTGTAGTGTTTTTTTTTTTTTATAAAAAAAATTCTGTTAGGACCGTATTTAATTATTTCTTAAAACCTCGGGAACGGAGCGATGAAAAACGAGGAACGGGTGTTTTAATTCCATTAATAAAGAAAACGCGGAGCCTTTTAATAAGTTGAATGCGCAAAAAGTGACGGGTGCGATCATACCAGCACTAATGCACCGGATCCCATCAGAACTCCGCAGTCAAGCGTGCTTGGGCGAGAGTAGTACTAGGATGGGTGACCTCCTGGGAAGTCCTCGTGTTGCACCCCTCTTTTTGAGACGTGTAGTGTTTTTTTTTTTTTATAAAAAAAATTCTGTTAGGACCGTATTTAATTATTTCTTAAAACCTCGGGAACGGAGCGATGAAAAACGAGGAACGGGTGTTTTAATTCCATTAATAAAGAAAACGCGGAGCCTTTTAATAAGTTGAATGCGCAGAAAGTGACGGGTGCGATCATACCAGCACTAATGCACCGGATCCCATCAGAACTCCGCAGTTAAGCGTGCTTGGGCGAGAGTAGTACTAGGATGGGTGACCTCCTGGGAAGTCCTCGTGTTGCACCCCTCTTTTTGAGACGTGTAGTGTTTTTTTTTTTATAAAAAAAATTCTGTTAGGACCGTATTTAATTATTTCTTAAAACCTCGGGAACGGAGCGATGAAAAACGAGGAACGGGTGTTTTAATTCCATTAATAAAGAAAACGCGGAGCCTTTTAATAAGTTGAATGCGCAGAAAGTGACGGGTGCGATCATACCAGCACTAATGCACCGGATCCCATCAGAACTCCGCAGTTAAGCGTGCTTGGACGAGAGTAGTACTAGGATGGGTGACCTCCTGGGAAGTCCTCGTGTTGCACCCCTCTTTTTGAGACGTGTAGTGTTTTTTTTTTTTTTAACCTCGGGAACGGAGCGATGAAAA
Organism: Hibiscus tridactylites; assembly: GCA_958450335.1. Lineage (NCBI taxonomy): Eukaryota > Viridiplantae > Streptophyta > Magnoliopsida > Malvales > Malvaceae > Hibiscus > Hibiscus tridactylites. The sequence goes on from OY288275.1 coordinate 9,427,688, forward strand.
ACGAGGAACGGGTGTTTTAATTCCATTAATAAAGAAAACGCGGAGCCTTTTAATAAGTTGAATGCGCAGAAAGTGACGGGTGCGATCATACCAGCACTAATGCACCGGATCCCATCAGAACTCCGCAGTCAAGCGTGCTTGGGCGAGAGTAGTACTAGGATGGGTGACCTCCTGGGAAGTCCTCGTGTTGCACCCCTCTTTTTGAGACGTGTAGTGTTTTTTTTTTTTATAAAAAAAATTCTGTTAGGACCGTATTTAATTATTTCTTAAAACCTCGGGAACGGAGCGATGAAAAACGAGGAACGGGTGTTTTAATTCCATTAATAAAGAAAACGCGGAGCCTTTTAATAAGTTGAATGCGCAGAAAGTGACGGGTGCGATCATACCAGCACTAATGCACCGGATCCCATCAGAACTCCGCAGTTAAGCGTGCTTGGGCGAGAGTAGTACTAGGATGGGTGACCTCCTGGGAAGTCCTCGTGTTGCACCCCTCTTTTTGAGACGTGTAGTGTTTTTTTTTTTATAAAAAAAATTCTGTTAGGACCGTATTTAATTATTTCTTAAAACCTCGGGAACGGAGCGATGAAAAACGAGGAACGGGTGTTTTAATTCCATTAATAAAGAAAACGCGGAGCCTTTTAATAAGTTGAATGCGCAGAAAGTGACGGGTGCGATCATACCAGCACTAATGCACCGGATCCCATCAGAACTCCGCAGTTAAGCGTGCTTGGACGAGAGTAGTACTAGGATGGGTGACCTCCTGGGAAGTCCTCGTGTTGCACCCCTCTTTTTGAGACGTGTAGTGTTTTTTTTTTTTAACCTCGGGAACGGAGCGATGAAAAACGAGGAACGGGTGTTTTAATTCCATTAATAAAGAAAACGCGGAGCCTTTTAATAAGTTGAATGCGCAGAAAGTGACGGGTGCGATCATACCAGCACTAATGCACCGGATCCCATCAGAACTCCGCAGTCAAGCGTGCTTGGGCGAGAGTAGTACTAGGATGGGTGACCTCCTGGGAAGTCCTCGTGTTGCACCCCTCTTTTTGAGACGTGTAGTGTTTTTTTTTTTTTTATAAAAAAAATTCTGTTAGGACCGTATTTAATTATTTCTTAAAACCTCGGGAACGGAGCGATGAAAAACGAGGAACGGGTGTTTTAATTCCATTAATAAAGAAAACGCGGAGCCTTTTAATAAGTTGAATGCGCAGAAAGTGACGGGTGCGATCATACCAGCACTAATGCACCGGATCCCATCAGAACTCCGCAGTTAAGCGTGCTTGGGCGAGAGTAGTACTAGGATGGGTGACCTCCTGGGAAGTCCTCGTGTTGCACCCCTCTTTTTGAGACGTGTAGTGTTTTTTTTTTTTTATAAAAAAAATTCTGTTAGGACCGTATTTAATTATTTCTTAAAACCTCGGGAACGGAGCGATGAAAAACGAGGAACGGGTGTTTTAATTCCATTAATAAAGAAAACGCGGAGCCTTTTAATAAGTTGAATGCGCAAAAAGTGACGGGTGCGATCATACCAGCACTAATGCACCGGATCCCATCAGAACTCCGCAGTTAAGCGTGCTTGGGCGAGAGTAGTACTAGGATGGGTGACCTCCTGGGAAGTCCTCGTGTTGCACCCCTCTTTTTGAGACGTGTAGTGTTTTTTTTTTTAACCTCGGGAACGGAGCGATGAAAAACGAGGAACGGGTGTTTTAATTCCATTAATAAAGAAAACGCGGAGCCTTTTAATAAGTTGAATGCGCAGAAAGTGACGGGTGCGATCATACCAGCACTAATGCACCGGATCCCATCAGAACTCCGCAGTTAAGCGTGCTTGGGCGAGAGTAGTACTAGGATGGGTGACCTCCTGGGAAGTCCTCGTGTTGCACCTCTCTTTTTGAGACGTGTAGTGTTTTTTTTTTTTTATAAAAAAAATTCTGTTAGGACCGTATTTAATTATTTCTTAAAACCTCGGGAACGGAGCGATGAAAAACGAGGAACGGGTGTTTTAATTCCATTAATAAAGAAAACGCGGAGCCTTTTAATAAGTTGAATGCGCAAAAAGTGACGGGTGCGATCATACCAGCACTAATGCACCGGATCCCATCAGAACTCCGCAGTTAAGCGTGCTTGGGCGAGAGTAGTACTAGGATGGGTGACCTCTTGGGAAGTCCTCGTGTTGCACCCCTCTTTTTGAGACGTGTAGTGTTTTTTTTTTTTATATAAAAAAAATTCTGTTAGGACCGTATTTAATTATTTCTTAAAACCTCGGGAACGGAGCGATGAAAAACGAGGAACGGGTGTTTTAATTCCATTAATAAAGAAAACGCGGAGCCTTTTAATAAGTTGAATGCGCAGAAAGTGACGGGTGCGATCATACCAGCACTAATGCACCGGATCCCATCAGAACTCCGCAGTTAAGCGTGCTTGGGCGAGAGTAGTACTAGGATGGGTGACCTCCTGGGAAGTCCTCGTGTTGCACCCCTCTTTTTGAGACGTGTAGTGTTTTTTTTTTTTAACCTCGGGAACGGAGCGATGAAAAACGAGGAACGGGTGTTTTAATTCCATTAATAAAGAAAACGCGGAGCCTTTTAATAAGTTGAATGCGCAGAAAGTGACGGGTGCGATCATACCAGCACTAATGCACCGGATCCCATCAGAACTCCGCAGTCAAGCGTGCTTGGGCGAGAGTAGTACTAGGATGGGTGACCTCCTGGGAAGTCCTCGTGTTGCACCCCTCTTTTTGAGACGTGTAGTGTTTTTTTTTTTTTATAAAAAAAATTCTGTTAGGACCGTATTTAATTATTTCTTAAAACCTCGGGAACGGAGCGATGAAAAACGAGGAACGGGTGTTTTAATTCCATTAATAAAGAAAACGCGGAGCCTTTTAATAAGTTGAATGCGCAGAAAGTGACGGGTGCGATCATACCAGCACTAATGCACCGGATCCCATCAGAACTCCGCAGTTAAGCGTGCTTGGGCGAGAGTAGTACTAGGATGGGTGACCTCCTAGGAAGTCCTCGTGTTGCACCCCTCTTTTTGAGACGTGTAGTGTTTTTTTTTTTTTTATAAAAAAAATTCTGTTAGGACCGTATTTAATTATTTCTTAAAACCTCGGGAACGGAGCGATGAAAAACGAGGAACGGGTGTTTTAATTCCATTAATAAAGAAAACGCGGAGCCTTTTAATAAGTTGAATGCGCAGAAAGTGACGGGTGCGATCATACCAGCACTAATGCACCGGATCCCATCAGAACTCCGCAGTTAAGCGTGCTTGGGCGAGAGTAGTACTAGGATGGGTGACCTCCTGGGAAGTCCTCGTGTTGCACCCCTCTTTTTGAGACATGTAGTGTTTTTTTTTTTTATAAAAAAAATTCTGTTAGGACCGTATTTAATTATTTCTTAAAACCTCGGGAACGGAGCGATGAAAAACGAGGAACGGGTGTTTTAATTCCATTAATAAAGAAAACGCGGAGCCTTTTAATAAGTTGAATGCGCAGAAAGTGACGGGTGCGATCATACCAGCACTAATGCACCGGATCCCATCAGAACTCCGCAGTTAAGCGTGCTTGGGCGAGAGTAGTACTAGGATGGGTGACCTCCTGGGAAGTCCTCGTGTTGCACCCCTCTTTTTGAGACGTGTAGTGTTTTTTTTTTTTTTATAAAAAAAATTCTGTTAGGACCGTATTTAATTATTTCTTAAAACCTCGGGAACGGAGCGATGAAAAACGAGGAACGGGTGTTTTAATTCCATTAATAAAGAAAACGCGGAGCCTTTTAATAAGTTGAATGCGCAGAAAGTGACGGGTGCGATCATACCAGCACTAATGCACCGGATCCCATCAGAACTCCGCAGTCAAGCGTGCTTGGGCGAGAGTAGTACTAGGATGGGTGACCTCCTGGGAAGTCCTCGTGTTGCACCCCTCTTTTTGAGACGTGTAGTGTTTTTTTTTTTTTTATAAAAAAAATTCTGTTAGGACCGTATTTAATTATTTCTTAAAACCTCGGGAACGGAGCGATGAAAAACGAGGAACGGGTGTTTTAATTCCATTAATAAAGAAAACGCGGAGCCTTTTAATAAGTTGAATGCGCAGAAAGTGACGGGTGCGATCATACCAGCACTAATGCACCGGATCCCATCAGAACTCCGCAGTCAAGCGTGCTTGGGCGAGAGTAGTACTAGGATGGGTGACCTCCTGGGAAGTCCTCGTGTTGCACCCCTCTTTTTGAGACGTGTAGTGTTTTTTTTTTTTTTATAAAAAAAATTCTGTTAGGACCGTATTTAATTATTTCTTAAAACCTCGGGAACGGAGCGATGAAAAACGAGGAACGGGTGTTTTAATTCCATTAATAAAGAAAACGCGGAGCCTTTTAATAAGTTGAATGCGCAGAAAGTGACGGGTGCGATCATACCAGCACTAATGCACCGGATCCCATCAGAACTCCGCAGTTAAGCGTGCTTGGGCGAGAGTAGTACTAGGATGGGTGACCTCCTGGGAAGTCCTCGTGTTGCACCCCTCTTTTTGAGACGTGTAGTGTTTTTTTTTTTTATAAAAAAAATTCTGTTAGGACCGTATTTAATTATTTCTTAAAACCTCGGGAACGGAGCGATGAAAAACGAGGAACGGGTGTTTTAATTCCATTAATAAAGAAAACGCGGAGCCTTTTAATAAGTTGAATGCGCAGAAAGTGACGGGTGCGATCATACCAGCACTAATGCACCGGATCCCATCAGAACTCCGCAGTTAAGCGTGCTTGGACGAGAGTAGTACTAGGATGGGTGACCTCCTGGGAAGTCCTCGTGTTGCACCCCTCTTTTTGAGACGTGTAGTGTTTTTTTTTTTAACCTCGGGAACGGAGCGATGAAAAACGAGGAACGGGTGTTTTAATTCCATTAATAAAGAAAACGCGGAGCCTTTTAATAAGTTGAATGCGCAGAAAGTGACGGGTGCGATCATACCAGCACTAATGCACCGGATCCCATCAGAACTCCGCAGTCAAGCGTGCTTGGGCGAGAGTAGTACTAGGATGGGTGACCTCCTGGGAAGTCCTCGTGTTGCACCCCTCTTTTTGAGACGTGTAGTGTTTTTTTTTTTTTTATAAAAAAAATTCTGTTAGGACCGTATTTAATTATTTCTTAAAACCTCGGGAACGGAGCGATGAAAAACGAGGAACGGGTGTTTTAATTCCATTAATAAAGAAAACGCGGAGCCTTTTAATAAGTTGAATGCGCAGAAAGTGACGGGTGCGATCATACCAGCACTAATGCACCGGATCCCATCAGAACTCCGCAGTGAAGCGTGCTTGGGCGAGAGTAGTACTAGGATGGGTGACCTCCTGGGAAGTCCTCGTGTTGCACCCCTCTTTTTGAGACGTGTAGTGTTTTTTTTTTTTTTATAAAAAAAATTCTGTTAGGACCGTATTTAATTATTTCTTAAAACCTCGGGAACGGAGCGATGAAAAACGAGGAACGGGTGTTTTAATTCCATTAATAAAGAAAACGCGGAGCCTTTTAATAAGTTGAATGCGCAGAAAGTGACGGGTGCGATCATACCAGCACTAATGCACCGGATCCCATCAGAACTCCGCAGTTAAGCATGCTTGGGCGAGAGTAGTACTAGGATGGGTGACCTCCTGGGAAGTCCTCGTGTTGCACCCCTCTTTTTGAGACGTGTAGTGTTTTTTTTTTTTATAAAAAAAATTCTGTTAGGACCGTATTTAATTATTTCTTAAAACCTCGGGAACGGAGCGATGAAAAACGAGGAACGGGTGTTTTAATTCCATTAATAAAGAAAACGCGGAGCCTTTTAATAAGTTGAATGCGCAGAAAGTGACGGGTGCGATCATACCAGCACTAATGCACCGGATCCCATCAGAACTCCGCAGTTAAGCGTGCTTGGGCGAGAGTAGTACTAGGATGGGTGACCTCCTGGGAAGTCCTCGTGTTGCACCCCTCTTTTTGAGACGTGTAGTGTTTTTTTTTTTTTATAAAAAAAATTCTGTTAGGACCGTATTTAATTATTTCTTAAAACCTCGGGAACGGAGCGATGAAAAACGTGGAACGGGTGTTTTAATTCCATTAATAAAGAAAACGCGGAGCCTTTTAATAAGTTGAATGCGCAGAAAGTGACGGGTGCGATCATACCAGCACTAATGCACCGGATCCCATCAGAACTCCGCAGTCAAGCGTGCTTGGGCGAGAGTAGTACTAGGATGGGTGACCTCCTGGGAAGTCCTCGTGTTGCACCCCTCTTTTTGAGACGTGTAGTGTTTTTTTTTTTTTTATAAAAAAAATTCTGTTAGGACCGTATTTAATTATTTCTTAAAACCTCGGGAACGGAGCGATGAAAAACGAGGAACGGGTGTTTTAATTCCATTAATAAAGAAAACGCGGAGCCTTTTAATAAGTTGAATGCGCAGAAAGTGACGGGTGCGATCATACCAGCACTAATGCACCGGATCCCATCAGAACTCCGCAGTCAAGCGTGCTTGGGCGAGAGTAGTACTAGGATGGGTGACCTCCTGGGAAGTCCTCGTGTTGCACCCCTCTTTTTGAGACGTGTAGTGTTTTTTTTTTTTTATAAAAAAAATTCTGTTAGGACCGTATTTAATTATTTCTTAAAACCTCGGGAACGGAGCGATGAAAAACGAGGAACGGGTGTTTTAATTCCATTAATAAAGAAAACGCGGAGCCTTTTAATAAGTTGAATGCGCAGAAAGTGACGGGTGCGATCATACCAGCACTAATGCACCGGATCCCATCAGAACTCCGCAGTTAAGCGTGCTTGGGCGAGAGTAGTACTAGGATGGGTGACCTCCTGGGAAGTCCTCGTGTTGCACCCCTCTTTTTGAGACGTGTAGTGTTTTTTTTTTTTTATAAAAAAAATTCTGTTAGGACCGTATTTAATTATTTCTTAAAACCTCGGGAACGGAGCGATGAAAAACGAGGAACGGGTGTTTTAATTCCATTAATAAAGAAAACGCGGAGCCTTTTAATAAGTTGAATGCGCAGAAAGTGACGGGTGCGATCATACCAGCACTAATGCACCGGATCCCATCAGAACTCCGCAGTTAAGCGTGCTTGGGCGAGAGTAGTACTAGGATGGGTGACCTCCTGGGAAGTCCTCGTGTTGCACCCCTCTTTTTGAGACGTGTAGTGTTTTTTTTTTTTTTATAAAAAAAATTCTGTTAGGACCGTATTTAATTATTTCTTAAAACCTCGGGAACGGAGCGATGAAAAACGAGGAACGGGTGTTTTAATTCCATTAATAAAGAAAACGCGGAGCCTTTTAATAAGTTGAATGCGCAGAAAGTGACGGGTGCGATCATACCAGCACTAATGCACCGGATCCCATCAGAACTCCGCAGTTAAGCGTGCTTGGGCGAGAGTAGTACTAGGATGGGTGACCTCCTGGGAAGTCCTCGTGTTGCACCCCTCTTTTTGAGACGTGTAGTGTTTTTTTTTTTTAACCTCGGGAACGGAGCGATGAAAAACGAGGAACGGGTGTTTTAATTCCATTAATAAAGAAAACGCGGAGCCTTTTAATAAGTTGAATGCGCAGAAAGTGACGGGTGCGATCATACCAGCACTAATGCACCGGATCCCATCAGAACTCCGCAGTCAAGCGTGCTTGGGCGAGAGTAGTACTAGGATGGGTGACCTCCTGGGAAGTCCTCGTGTTGCACCCCTCTTTTTGAGACGTGTAGTGTTTTTTTTTTTTTTATAAAAAAAATTCTGTTAGGACCGTATTTAATTATTTCTTAAAACCTCGGGAACGGAGCGATGAAAAACGAGGAACGGGTGTTTTAATTCCATTAATAAAGAAAACGCGGAGCCTTTTAATAAGTTGAATGCGCAGAAAGTGACGGGTGCGATCATACCAGCACTAATGCACCGGATCCCATCAAAACTCCGCAGTTAAGCGTGCTTGGGCGAGAGTAGTACTAGGATGGGTGACCTCCTGGGAAGTCCTCGTGTTGCACCCCTCTTTTTGAGACGTGTAGTGTTTTTTTTTTTTATAAAAAAAATTCTGTTAGGACCGTATTTAATTATTTCTTAAAACCTCGGGAATGGAGCGATGAAAAACGAGGAACGGGTGTTTTAATTCCATTAATAAAGAAAACGCGGAGCCTTTTAATAAGTTGAATGCGCAGAAAGTGACGGGTGCGATCATACCAGCACTAATGCACCGGATCCCATCAGAACTCCGCAGTTAAGCGTGCTTGGGCGAGAGTAGTACTAGGATGGGTGACCTCCTGGGAAGTCCTCGTGTTGCACCCCTCTTTTTGAGACGTGTAGTGTTTTTTTTTTTTTATAAAAAAAATTCTGTTAGGACCGTATTTAATTATTTCTTAAAACCTCGGGAACGGAGCGATGAAAAACGAGGAACGGGTGTTTTAATTCCATTAATAAAGAAAACGCGGAGCCTTTTAATAAGTTGAATGCGCAGAAAGTGACGGGTGCGATCATACCAGCACTAATGCACCGGATCCCATCAGAACTCCGCAGTTAAGCGTGCTTGGGCGAGAGTAGTACTAGGATGGGTGACCTCCTGGGAAGTCCTCGTGTTGCACCCCTCTTTTTGAGACGTGTAGTGTTTTTTTTTTAACCTCGGGAACGGAGCGATGAAAAACGAGGAACGGGTGTTTTAATTCCATTAATAAAGAAAACGCGGAGCCTTTTAATAAGTTGAATGCGCAGAAAGTGACGGGTGCGATCATACCAGCACTAATGCACCGGATCCCATCAGAACTCCGCAGTCAAGCGTGCTTGGGCGAGAGTAGTACTAGGATGGGTGACCTCCTGGGAAGTCCTCGTGTTGCACCCCTCTTTTTGAGACGTGTAGTGTTTTTTTTTTTTTTTATAAAAAAAATTCTGTTAGGACCGTATTTAATTATTTCTTAAAACCTCGGGAACGGAGCGATGAAAAACGAGGAACGGGTGTTTTAATTCCATTAATAAAGAAAACGCGGAGCCTTTTAATAAGTTGAATGCGCAGAAAGTGACGGGTGCGATCATACCAGCACTAATGCACCGGATCCCATCAGAACTCCGCAGTTAAGCGTGCTTGGGCGAGAGTAGTACTAGGATGGGTGACCTCCTGGGAAGTCCTCGTGTTGCACCCCTCTTTTTGAGACGTGTAGTGTTTTTTTTTTTTTATAAAAAAAATTCTGTTAGGACCGTATTTAATTATTTCTTAAAACCTCGGGAACGGAGCGATGAAAAACGAGGAACGGGTGTTTTAATTCCATTAATAAAGAAAACGCGGAGCCTTTTAATAAGTTGAATGCGCAGAAAGTGACGGGTGCGATCAAACCAGCACTAATGCACCGGATCCCATCAGAACTCCGCAGTTAAGCGTGCTTGGGCGAGAGTAGTACTAGGATGGGTGACCTCCTGGGAAGTCCTCGTGTTGCACCCCTCTTTTTGAGACGTGTAGTGTTTTTTTTTTTTAACCTCGGGAACGGAGCGATGAAAAACGAGGAACGGGTGTTTTAATTCCATTAATAAAGAAAACGCGGAGCCTTTTAATAAGTTGAATGCGCAGAAAGTGACGGGTGCGATCATACCAGCACTAATGCACCGGATCCCATCAGAACTCCGCAGTCAAGCGTGCTTGGGCGAGAGTAGTACTAGGATGGGTGACCTCCTGGGAAGTCCTCGTGTTGCACCCCTCTTTTTGAGACGTGTAGTGTTTTTTTTTTTTTATAAAAAAAATTCTGTTAGGACCGTATTTAATTATTTCTTAAAACCTCGGGAACGGAGCGATGAAAAACGAGGAACGGGTGTTTTAATTCCATTAATAAAGAAAACGCGGAGCCTTTTAATAAGTTGAATGCGCAGAAAGTGACGGGTGCGATCATACCAGCACTAATGCACCGGATCCCATCAGAACTCCGCAGTTAAGCGTGCTTGGGCGAGAGTAGTACTAGGATGGGTGACCTCCTGGGAAGTCCTCGTGTTGCACCCCTCTTTTTGAGACGTGTAGTGTTTTTTTTTTTTTATAAAAAAAATTCTGTTAGGACCGTATTTAATTATTTCTTAAAACCTCGGGAATGGAGCGATGAAAAACGAGGAACGGGTGTTTTAATTCCATTAATAAAGAAAACGCGGAGCCTTTTAATAAGTTGAATGCGCAGAAAGTGACGGGTGCGATCATACCAGCACTAATGCACCGGATCCCATCAGAACTCCGCAGTCAAGCGTGCTTGGGCGAGAGTAGTACTAGGATGGGTGACCTCCTGGGAAGTCCTCGTGTTGCACCCCTCTTTTTGAGACGTGTAGTGTTTTTTTTTTTTTATAAAAAAAATTCTGTTAGGACCGTATTTAATTATTTCTTAAAACCTCGGGAACGGAGCGATGAAAAACGAGGAACGGGTGTTTTAATTCCATTAATAAAGAAAACGCGGAGCCTTTTAATAAGTTGAATGCGCAGAAAGTGACGGGTGCGATCATACCAGCACTAATGCACCGGATCCCATCAGAACTCCGCAGTTAAGCGTGCTTGGGCGAGAGTAGTACTAGGATGGGTGACCTCCTGGGAAGTCCTCGTGTTGCACCCCTCTTTTTGAGACGTGTAGTGTTTTTTTTTTTTATAAAAAAAATTCTGTTAGGACCGTATTTAATTATTTCTTAAAACCTCGGGAACGGAGCGATGAAAAACGAGGAACGGGTGTTTTAATTCCATTAATAAAGAAAACGCGGAGCCTTTTAATAAGTTGAATGCGCAGAAAGTGATGGGTGCGATCATACCAGCACTAATGCACCGGATCCCATCAGAACTCCGCAGTTAAGCGTGCTTGGGCGAGAGTAGTACTAGGATGGGTGACCTCCTGGGAAGTCCTCGTGTTGCACCCCTCTTTTTGAGACGTGTAGTGTTTTTTTTTTTATAAAAAAAATTCTGTTAGGACCGTATTTAATTATTTCTTAAAACCTCGGGAACGGAGCGATGAAAAACGAGGAACGGGTGTTTTAATTCCATTAATAAAGAAAACGCGGAGCCTTTTAATAAGTTGAATGCGCAGAAAGTGACGGGTGCGATCATACCAGCACTAATGCACCGGATCCCATCAGAACTCCGCAGTTAAGCGTGCTTGGGCGAGAGTAGTACTAGGATGGGTGACCTCCTGGGAAGTCCTCGTGTTGCACCCCTCTTTTTGAGACGTGTAGTGTTTTTTTTTTTTTTATAAAAAAAATTCTGTTAGGACCGTATTTAATTATTTCTTAAAACCTCGGGAACGGAGCGATGAAAAACGAGGAACGGGTGTTTTAATTCCATTAATAAAGAAAACGCGGAGCCTTTTAATAAGTTGAATGCGCAGAAAGTGACGGGTGCGATCATACCAGCACTAATGCACCGGATCCCATCAGAACTCCGCAGTTAAGCGTGCTTGGGCGAGAGTAGTACTAGGATGGGTGACCTCCTGGGAAGTCCTCGTGTTGCACCCCTCTTTTTGAGACGTGTAGTGTTTTTTTTTTTTAACCTCGGGAACGGAGCGATGAAAAACGAGGAACGGGTGTTTTAATTCCATTAATAAAGAAAACGCGGAGCCTTTTAATAAGTTGAATGCGCAGAAAGTGACGGGTGCGATCATACCAGCACTAATGCACCGGATCCCATCAGAACTCCGCAGTCAAGCGTGCTTGGGCGAGAGTAGTACTAGGATGGGTGACCTCCTGGGAAGTCCTCGTGTTGCACCCCTCTTTTTGAGACGTGTAGTGTTTTTTTTTTTTTTATAAAAAAAATTCTGTTAGGACCGTATTTAATTATTTCTTAAAACCTCGGGAACGGAGCGATGAAAAACGAGGAACGGGTGTTTTAATTCCATTAATAAAGAAAACGCGGAGCCTTTTAATAAGTTGAATGCGCAGAAAGTGACGGGTGCGATCATACCAGCACTAATGCACCGGATCCCATCAGAACTCCGCAGTTAAGCGTGCTTGGGCGAGAGTAGTACTAGGATGGGTGACCTCCTGGGAAGTCCTCGTGTTGCACCCCTCTTTTTGAGACGTGTAGTGTTTTTTTTTTTTTTATAAAAAAAATTCTGTTAGGACCGTATTTAATTATTTCTTAAAACCTCGGGAACGGAGCGATGAAAAACGAGGAACGGGTGTTTTAATTCCATTAATAAAGAAAACGCGGAGCCTTTTAATAAGTTGAATGCGCAGAAAGTGACGGGTGCGATCATACCAGCACTAATGCACCGGATCCCATCAGAACTCCGCAGTTAAGCGTGCTTGGGCGAGAGTAGTACTAGGATGGGTGACCTCCTGGGAAGTCCTCGTGTTGCACCCCTCTTTTTGAGACGTGTAGTGTTTTTTTTGTTTAACCTCGGGAACGGAGCGATGAAAAACGAGGAACGGGTGTTTTAATTCCATTAATAAAGAAAACGCGGAGCCTTTTAATAAGTTGAATGCGCAGAAAGTGACGGGTGCGATCATACCAGCACTAATGCACCGGATCCCATCAGAACTCCGCAGTCAAGCGTGCTTGGGCGAGAGTGGTACTAGGATGGGTGACCTCCTGGGAAGTCCTCGTGTTGCACCCCTCTTTTTGAGACGTGTAGTGTTTTTTTTTTTTTATAAAAAAAATTCTGTTAGGACCGTATTTAATTATTTCTTAAAACCTCGGGAACGGAGCGATGAAAAACGAGGAACGGGTGTTTTAATTCCATTAATAAAGAAAACGCGGAGCCTTTTAATAAGTTGAATGCGCAGAAAGTGACGGGTGCGATCATACCAGCACTAATGCACCGGATCCCATCAGAACTCCGCAGTGAAGCGTGCTTGGGCGAGAGTAGTACTAGGATGGGTGACCTCCTGGGAAGTCCTCGTGTTGCACCCCTCTTTTTGAGACGTGTAGTGTTTTTTTTTTTTTATAAAAAAAATTCTGTTAGGACCGTATTTAATTATTTCTTAAAACCTCGGGAACGGAGCGATGAAAAACGAGGAACGGGTGTTTTAATTCCATCAATAAAGAAAACGCGGAGCCTTTTAATAAGTTGAATGCGCAGAAAGTGACGGGTGCGATCATACCAGCACTAATGCACCGGATCCCATCAGAACTCCGCAGTGAAGCGTGCTTGGGCGAGAGTAGTACTAGGATGGGTGACCTCCTGGGAAGTCCTCGTGTTGCACCCCTCTTTTTGAGACGTGTAGTGTTTTTTTTTTTTATAAAAAAAATTCTGTTAGGACCGTATTTAATTATTTCTTAAAACCTCGGGAACGGAGCGATGAAAAACGAGGAACGGGTGTTTTAATTCCATCAATAAAGAAAACGCGGAGCCTTTTAATAAGTTGAATGCGCAGAAAGTGACGGGTGCGATCATACCAGCACTAATGCACCGGATCCCATCAGAACTCCGCAGTGAAGCGTGCTTGGGCGAGAGTAGTACTAGGATGGGTGACCTCCTGGGAAGTCCTCGTGTTGCACCCCTCTTTTTGAGACGTGTAGTGTTTTTTTTTTTTTATAAAAAAAATTCTGTTAGGACCGTATTTAATTATTTCTTAAAACCTCGGGAACGGAGCGATGAAAAACGAGGAACGGGTGTTTTAATTCCATTAATAAAGAAAACGCGGAGCCTTTTAATAAGTTGAATGCGCAGAAAGTGACGGGTGCGATCATACCAGCACTAATGCACCGGATCCCATCAGAACTCCGCAGTGAAGCGTGCTTGGGCGAGAGTAGTACTAGGATGGGTGACCTCCTGGGAAGTCCTCGTGTTGCACCCCTCTTTTTGAGACGTGTAGTGTTTTTTTTTTTTTATAAAAAAAATTCTGTTAGGACCGTATTTAATTATTTCTTAAAACCTCGGGAACGGAGCGATGAAAAACGAGGAACGGGTGTTTTAATTCCATTAATAAAGAAAACGCGGAGCCTTTTAATAAGTTGAATGCGCAGAAAGTGACGGGTGCGATCATACCAGCACTAATGCACCGGATCCCATCAGAACTCCGCAGTGAAGCGTGCTTGGGCGAGAGTAGTACTAGGATGGGTGACCTCCTGGGAAGTCCTCGTGTTGCACCCCTCTTTTTGAGACGTGTAGTGTTTTTTTTTTTTAACCTCGGGAACGGAGCGATGAAAAACGAGGAACGGGTGTTTTAATTCCATTAATAAAGAAAACGCGGAGCCTTTTAATAAGTTGAATGCGCAGAAAGTGACGGGTGCGATCATACCAGCACTAATGCACCGGATCCCATCAGAACTCCGCAGTCAAGCGTGCTTGGGCGAGAGTAGTACTAGGATGGGTGACCTCCTGGGAAGTCCTCGTGTTGCACCCCTCTTTTTGAGACGTGTAGTGTTTTTTTTTTTTTATAAAAAAAATTCTGTTAGGACCGTATTTAATTATTTCTTAAAACCTCGGGAACGGAGCGATGAAAAACGAGGAACGGGTGTTTTAATTCCATTAATAAAGAAAACGCGGAGCCTTTTAATAAGTTGAATGCGCAGAAAGTGACGGGTGCGATCATACCAGCACTAATGCACCGGATCCCATCAGAACTCCGCAGTTAAGCGTGCTTGGGCGAGAGTAGTACTAGGATGGGTGACCTCCTGGGAAGTCCTCGTGTTGCACCCCTCTTTTTGAGACGTGTAGTGTTTTTTTTTTTTAACCTCGGGAACGGAGCGATGAAAAACGAGGAACGGGTGTTTTAATTCCATTAATAAAGAAAACGCGGAGCCTTTTAATAAGTTGAATGCGCAGAAAGTGACGGGTGCGATCATACCAGCACTAATGCACCGGATCCCATCAGAACTCCGCAGTCAAGCGTGCTTGGGCGAGAGTAGTACTAGGATGGGTGACCTCCTGGGAAGTCCTCGTGTTGCACCCCTCTTTTTGAGACGTGTAGTATTTTTTTTTTTTTATAAAAAAAATTCTGTTAGGACCGTATTTAATTATTTCTTAAAACCTCGGGAACGGAGCGATGAAAAACGAGGAACGGGTGTTTTAATTCCATTAATAAAGAAAACGCGGAGCCTTTTAATAAGTTGAATGCGCAGAAAGTGACGGGTGCGATCATACCAGCACTAATGCACCGGATCCCATCAGAACTCCGCAGTTAAGCGTGCTTGGGCGAGAGTAGTACTAGGATGGGTGACCTCCTGGGAAGTCCTCGTGTTGCACCCCTCTTTTTGAGACGTGTAGTGTTTTTTTTTTTTAACCTCGGGAACGGAGCGATGAAAAACGAGGAACGGGTGTTTTAATTCCATTAATAAAGAAAACGCGGAGCCTTTTAATAAGTTGAATGCGCAGAAAGTGACGGGTGCGATCATACCAGCACTAATGCACCGGATCCCATCAGAACTCCGCAGTCAAGCGTGCTTGGGCGAGAGTAGTACTAGGATGGGTGACCTCCTGGGAAGTCCTCGTGTTGCACCCCTCTTTTTGAGACGTGTAGTATTTTTTTTTTTTTATAAAAAAAATTCTGTTAGGACCGTATTTAATTATTTCTTAAAACCTCGGGAACGGAGCGATGAAAAACGAGGAACGGGTGTTTTAATTCCATTAATAAAGAAAACGCGGAGCCTTTTAATAAGTTGAATGCGCAGAAAGTGACGGGTGCGATCATACCAGCACTAATGCACCGGATCCCATCAGAACTCCGCAGTGAAGCGTGCTTGGGCGAGAGTAGTACTAGGATGGGTGACCTCCTGGGAAGTCCTCGTGTTGCACCCCTCTTTTTGAGACGTGTAGTGTTTTTTTTTTTTTATAAAAAAAATTCTGTTAGGACCGTATTTAATTATTTCTTAAAACCTCGGGAACGGAGCGATGAAAAACGAGGAACGGGTGTTTTAATTCCATCAATAAAGAAAACGCGGAGCCTTTTAATAAGTTGAATGCGCAGAAAGTGACGGGTGCGATCATACCAGCACTAATGCACCGGATCCCATCAGAACTCCGCAGTGAAGCGTGCTTGGGCGAGAGTAGTACTAGGATGGGTGACCTCCTGGGAAGTCCTCGTGTTGCACCCCTCTTTTTGAGACGTGTAGTGTTTTTTTTTTTTAACCTCGGGAACGGAGCGATGAAAAACGAGGAACGGGTGTTTTAATTCCATTAATAAAGAAAACGCGGAGCCTTTTAATAAGTTGAATGCGCAGAAAGTGACGGGTGCGATCATACCAGCACTAATGCACCGGATCCCATCAGAACTCCGCAGTCAAGCGTGCTTGGGCGAGAGTAGTACTAGGATGGGTGACCTCCTGGGAAGTCCTCGTGTTGCACCCCTCTTTTTGAGACGTGTAGTGTTTTTTTTTTTTTATAAAAAAAATTCTGTTAGGACCGTATTTAATTATTTCTTAAAACCTCGGGAACGGAGCGATGAAAAACGAGGAACGGGTGTTTTAATTCCATTAATAAAGAAAACGCGGAGCCTTTTAATAAGTTGAATGCGCAGAAAGTGACGGGTGCGATCATACCAGCACTAATGCACCGGATCCCATCAGAACTCCGCAGTTAAGCGTGCTTGGGCGAGAGTAGTACTAGGATGGGTGACCTCCTGGGAAGTCCTCGTGTTGCACCCCTCTTTTTGAGACGTGTAGTGTTTTTTTTTTTTAACCTCGGGAACGGAGCGATGAAAAACGAGGAACGGGTGTTTTAATTCCATTAATAAAGAAAACGCGGAGCCTTTTAATAAGTTGAATGCGCAGAAAGTGACGGGTGCGATCATACCAGCACTAATGCACCGGATCCCATCAGAACTCCGCAGTCAAGCGTGCTTGGGCGAGAGTAGTACTAGGATGGGTGACCTCCTGGGAAGTCCTCGTGTTGCACCCCTCTTTTTGAGACGTGTAGTATTTTTTTTTTTTATAAAAAAAATTCTGTTAGGACCGTATTTAATTATTTCTTAAAACCTCGGGAACGGAGCGATGAAAAACGAGGAACGGGTGTTTTAATTCCATTAATAAAGAAAACGCGGAGCCTTTTAATAAGTTGAATGCGCAGAAAGTGACGGGTGCGATCATACCAGCACTAATGCACCGGATCCCATCAGAACTCCGCAGTTAAGCGTGCTTGGGCGAGAGTAGTACTAGGATGGGTGACCTCCTGGGAAGTCCTCGTGTTGCACCCCTCTTTTTGAGACGTGTAGTGTTTTTTTTTTTTAACCTCGGGAACGGAGCGATGAAAAACGAGGAACGGGTGTTTTAATTCCATTAATAAAGAAAACGCGGAGCCTTTTAATAAGTTGAATGCGCAGAAAGTGACGGGTGCGATCATACCAGCACTAATGCACCGGATCCCATCAGAACTCCGCAGTCAAGCGTGCTTGGGCGAGAGTAGTACTAGGATGGGTGACCTCCTGGGAAGTCCTCGTGTTGCACCCCTCTTTTTGAGACGTGTAGTATTTTTTTTTTTTTATAAAAAAAATTCTGTTAGGACCGTATTTAATTATTTCTTAAAACCTCGGGAACGGAGCGATGAAAAACGAGGAACGGGTGTTTTAATTCCATTAATAAAGAAAACGCGGAGCCTTTTAATAAGTTGAATGCGCAGAAAGTGACGGGTGCGATCATACCAGCACTAATGCACCGGATCCCATCAGAACTCCGCAGTTAAGCGTGCTTGGGCGAGAGTAGTACTAGGATGGGTGACCTCCTGGGAAGTCCTCGTGTTGCACCCCTCTTTTTGAGACGTGTAGTGTTTTTTTTTTTTATAAAAAAAATTCTGTTAGGACCGTATTTAATTATTTCTTAAAACCTCGGGAACGGAGCGATGAAAAACGAGGAACGGGTGTTTTAATTCCATTAATAAAGAAAACGCGGAGCCTTTTAATAAGTTGAATGCGCAGAAAGTGACGGGTGCGATCATACCAGCACTAATGCACCGGATCCCATCAGAACTCCGCAGTTAAGCGTGCTTGGGCGAGAGTAGTACTAGGATGGGTGACCTCCTGGGAAGTCCTCGTGTTGCACCCCTCTTTTTGAGACGTGTAGTGTTTTTTTTTTTTAACCTCGGGAACGGAGCGATGAAAAACGAGGAACGGGTGTTTTAATTCCATTAATAAAGAAAACGCGGAGCCTTTTAATAAGTTGAATGCGCAGAAAGTGACGGGTGCGATCATACCAGCACTAATGCACCGGATCCCATCAGAACTCCGCAGTCAAGCGTGCTTGGGCGAGAGTAGTACTAGGATGGGTGACCTCCTGGGAAGTCCTCGTGTTGCACCCCTCTTTTTGAGACGTGTAGTGTTTTTTTTTTTTATAAAAAAAATTCTGTTAGGACCGTATTTAATTATTTCTTAAAACCTCGGGAACGGAGCGATGAAAAACGAGGAACGGGTGTTTTAATTCCATTAATAAAGAAAACGCGGAGCCTTTTAATAAGTTGAATGCGCAGAAAGTGACGGGTGCGATCATACCAGCACTAATGCACCGGATCCCATCAGAACTCCGCAGTTAAGCGCGCTTGGGCGAGAGTAGTACTAGGATGGGTGACCTCCTGGGAAGTCCTCGTGTTGCACCCCTCTTTTTGAGACGTGTAGTGTTTTTTTTTTTTATAAAAAAAATTCTGTTAGGACCGTATTTAATTATTTCTTAAAACCTCGGGAACGGAGCGATGAAAAACGAGGAACGGGTGTTTTAATTTCATTAATAAAGAAAACGCGGAGCCTTTTAATAAGTTGAATGCGCAGAAAGTGACGGGTGCGATCATACCAGCACTAATGCACCGGATCCCATCAGAACTCCGCAGTTAAGCGTGCTTGGGCGAGAGTAGTACTAGGATGGGTGACCTCCTGGGAAGTCCTCGTGTTGCACCCCTCTTTTTGAGACGTGTAGTGTTTTTTTTTTTTATAAAAAAAATTCTGTTAGGACCGTATTTAATTATTTCTTAAAACCTCGGGAACGGAGCGATGAAAAACGAGGAACGGGTGTTTTAATTCTATTAATAAAGAAAACGCGGAGCCTTTTAATAAGTTGAATGCGCAGAAAGTGACGGGTGCGATCATACCAGCACTAATGCACCGGATCCCATCAGAACTCCGCAGTCAAGCGTGCTTGGGCGAGAGTAGTACTAGGATGGGTGACCTCCTGGGAAGTCCTCGTGTTGCACCCCTCTTTTTGAGACGTGTAGTGTTTTTTTTTTTTTTATAAAAAAAATTCTGTTAGGACCGTATTTAATTATTTCTTAAAACCTCGGGAACGGAGCGATGAAAAACGAGGAACGGGTGTTTTAATTCCATTAATAAAGAAAACGCGGAGCCTTTTAATAAGTTGAATGCGCAGAAAGTGACGGGTGCGATCATACCAGCACTAATGCACCGGATCCCATCAGAACTCCGCAGTTAAGCGTGCTTGGGCGAGAGTAGTACTAGGATGGGTGACCTCCTGGGAAGTCCTCGTGTTGCACCCCTCTTTTTGAGACGTGTAGTGTTTTTTTTTTTTATAAAAAAAATTCTGTTAGGACCGTATTTAATTATTTCTTAAAACCTCGGGAACGGAGCGATGAAAAACGAGGAACGGGTGTTTTAATTCCATTAATAAAGAAAACGCGGAGCCTTTTAATAAGTTGAATGCGCAGAAAGTGACGGGTGCGATCATACCAGCACTAATGCACCGGATCCCATCAGAACTCCGCAGTTAAGCGTGCTTGGGCGAGAGTAGTACTAGGATGGGTGACCTCCTGGGAAGTCCTCGTGTTGCACCCCTCTTTTTGAGACGTGTAGTGTTTTTTTTTTTTAACCTCGGGAACGGAGCGATGAAAAACGAGGAACGGGTGTTTTAATTCCATTAATAAAGAAAACGCGGAGCCTTTTAATAAGTTGAATGCGCAGAAAGTGACGGGTGCGATCATACCAGCACTAATGCACCGGATCCCATCAGAACTCCGCAGTTAAGTGTGCTTGGGCGAGAGTAGTACTAGGATGGTGACCTCCTGGGAAGTCCTCGTGTTGCACCCCTCTTTTTGAGACGTGTAGTGTTTTTTTTTTTAACCTCGGGAACGGAGCGATGAAAAACGAGGAACGGGTGTTTTAATTCCATTAATAAAGAAAACGCGGAGCCTTTTAATAAGTTGAATGCGCAGAAAGTGACGGGTGCGATCATACCAGCACTAATGCACCGGATCCCATCAGAACTCCGCAGTCAAGCGTGCTTGGGCGAGAGTAGTACTAGGATGGGTGACCTCCTGGGAAGTCCTCGTGTTGCACCCCTCTTTTTGAGACGTGTAGTGTTTTTTTTTTTTATAAAAAAAATTCTGTTAGGACCGTATTTAATTATTTCTTAAAACCTCGGGAACGGAGCGATGAAAAACGAGGAACGGGTGTTTTAATTCCATTAATAAAGAAAACGCGGAGCCTTTTAATAAGTTGAATGCGCAGAAAGTGACGGGTGCGATCATACCAGCACTAATGCACCGGATCCCATCAGAACTCCGCAGTTAAGCGTGCTTGGGCGAGAGTAGTACTAGGATGGGTGACCTCCTGGGAAGTCCTCGTGTTGCACCCCTCTTTTTGAGACGTGTAGTGTTTTTTTTTTTAACCTCGGGAACGGAGCGATGAAAAACGAGGAACGGGTGTTTTAATTCCATTAATAAAGAAAACGCGGAGCCTTTTAATAAGTTGAATGCGCAGAAAGTGACGGGTGCGATCATACCAGCACTAATGCACCGGATCCCATCAGAACTCCGCAGTCAAGCGTGCTTGGGCGAGAGTAGTACTAGGATGGGTGACCTCCTGGGAAGTCCTCGTGTTGCACCCCTCTTTTTGAGACGTGTAGTGTTTTTTTTTTTTTTATAAAAAAAATTCTGTTAGGACCGTATTTAATTATTTCTTAAAACCTCGGGAACGGAGCGATGAAAAACGAGGAACGGGTGTTTTAATTCCATTAATAAAGAAAACGCGGAGCCTTTTAATAAGTTGAATGCGCAGAAAGTGACGGGTGCGATCATACCAGCACTAATGCACCGGATCCCATCAGAACTCCGCAGTTAAGCGTGCTTGGGCGAGAGTAGTACTAGGATGGGTGACCTCCTGGGAAGTCCTCGTGTTGCACCCCTCTTTTTGAGACGTGTAGTGTTTTTTTTTTTTTTATAAAAAAAATTCTGTTAGGACCGTATTTAATTATTTCTTAAAACCTCGGGAACGGAGCGATGAAAAACGAGGAACGGGTGTTTTAATTCCATTAATAAAGAAAACGCGGAGCCTTTTAATAAGTTGAATGCGCAGAAAGTGACGGGTGCGATCATACCAGCACTAATGCACCGGATCCCATCAGAACTCCGCAGTTAAGCGTGCTTGGGCGAGAGTAGTACTAGGATGGGTGACCTCCTGGGAAGTCCTCGTGTTGCACCCCTCTTTTTGAGACGTGTAGTGTTTTTTTTTTTTAACCTCGGGAACGGAGCGATGAAAAACGAGGAACGGGTGTTTTAATTCCATTAATAAAGAAAACGCGGAGCCTTTTAATAAGTTGAATGCGCAGAAAGTGACGGGTGCGATCATACCAGCACTAATGCACCGGATCCCATCAGAACTCCGCAGTCAAGCGTGCTTGGGCGAGAGTAGTACTAGGATGGGTGACCTCCTGGGAAGTCCTCGTGTTGCACCCCTCTTTTTGAGACGTGTAGTGTTTTTTTTTTTTTATAAAAAAAATTCTGTTAGGACCGTATTTAATTATTTCTTAAAACCTCGGGAACGGAGCGATGAAAAACGAGGAACGGGTGTTTTAATTCCATTAATAAAGAAAACGCGGAGCCTTTTAATAAGTTGAATGCGCAGAAAGTGACGGGTGCGATCATACCAGCACTAATGCACCGGATCCCATCAGAACTCCGCAGTTAAGCGTGCTTGGGCGAGAGTAGTACTAGGATGGGTGACCTCCTGGGAAGTCCTCGTGTTGCACCCCTCTTTTTGAGACGTGTAGTGTTTTTTTTTTTATAAAAAAAATTCTGTTAGGACCGTATTTAATTATTTCTTAAAACCTCGGGAACGGAGCGATGAAAAACGAGGAACGGGTGTTTTAATTCCATTAATAAAGAAAACGCGGAGCCTTTTAATAAGTTGAATGCGCAGAAAGTGACGGGTGCGATCATACCAGCACTAATGCACCGGATCCCATCAGAACTCCGCAGTTAAGCGTGCTTGGGCGAGAGTAGTACTAGGATGGGTGACCTCCTGGGAAGTCCTCGTGTTGCACCCCTCTTTTTGAGACGTGTAGTGTTTTTTTTTTTTAACCTCGGGAACGGAGCGATGAAAAACGAGGAACGGGTGTTTTAATTCCATTAATAAAGAAAACGCGGAGCCTTTTAATAAGTTGAATGCGCAGAAAGTGACGGGTGCGATCATACCAGCACTAATGCACCGGATCCCATCAGAACTCCGCAGTTAAGCGTGCTTGGGCGAGAGTAGTACTAGGATGGGTGACCTCCTGGGAAGTCCTCGTGTTGCACCCCTCTTTTTGAGACGTGTAGTGTTTTTTTTTTTTATAAAAAAAATTCTGTTAGGACCGTATTTAATTATTTCTTAAAACCTCGGGAACGGAGCGATGAAAAACGAGGAACGGGTGTTTTAATTCCATTAATAAAGAAAACGCGGAGCCTTTTAATAAGTTGAATGCGCAGAAAGTGACGGGTGCGATCATACCAGCACTAATGCACCGGATCCCATCAGAACTCCGCAGTTAAGCGTGCTTGGGCGAGAGTAGTACTAGGATGGGTGACCTCCTGGGAAGTCCTCGTGTTGCACCCCTCTTTTTGAGACGTGTAGTGTTTTTTTTTTTTATAAAAAAAATTCTGTTAGGACCGTATTTAATTATTTCTTAAAACCTCGGGAACTGAGCGATGAAAAACGAGGAACGGGTGTTTTAATTCCATTAATAAAGAAAACGCGGAGCCTTTTAATAAGTTGAATGCGCAGAAAGTGACGGGTGCGATCATACCAGCACTAATGCACCGGATCCCATCAGAACTCCGCAGTTAAGCGTGCCTGGGCGAGAGTAGTACTAGGATGGGAGACCTCCTGGGAAGTCCTCGTGTTGCACCCCTCTTTTTGAGACGTGTAGTGTTTTTTTTTTTTAACCTCGGGAACGGAGCGATGAAAAACGAGGAACGGGTGTTTTAATTCCATTAATAAAGAAAACGCGGAGCCTTTTAATAAGTTGAATGCGCAGAAAGTGACGGGTGCGATCATACCAGCACTAATGCACCGGATCCCATCAGAACTCCGCAGTCAAGCGTGCTTGGGCGAGAGTAGTACTAGGATGGGTGACCTCCTGGGAAGTCCTCGTGTTGCACCCCTCTTTTTGAGACGTGTAGTGTTTTTTTTTTTTTTATAAAAAAAATTCTGTTAGGACCGTATTTAATTATTTCTTAAAACCTCGGGAACGGAGCGATGAAAAACGAGGAACGGGTGTTTTAATTCCATTAATAAAGAAAACGCGGAGCCTTTTAATAAGTTGAATGCGCAGAAAGTGACGGGTGCGATCATACCAGCACTAATGCACCGGATCCCATCAGAACTCCGCAGTTAAGCGTGCTTGGGCGAGAGTAGTACTAGGATGGGTGACCTCCTGGGAAGTCCTCGTGTTGCACCCCTCTTTTTGAGACGTGTAGTGTTTTTTTTTTTTTATAAAAAAAATTCTGTTAGGACCGTATTTAATTATTTCTTAAAACCTCGGGAACGGAGCGATGAAAAACGAGGAACGGGTGTTTTAATTCCATTAATAAAGAAAACGCGGAGCCTTTTAATAAGTTGAATGCGCAGAAAGTGACGGGTGCGATCATACCAGCACTAATGCACCGGATCCCATCAGAACTCCGCAGTTAAGCGTGCTTGGGCGAGAGTAGTACTAGGATGGGTGACCTCCTGGGAAGTCCTCGTGTTGCACCCCTCTTTTTGAGACGTGTAGTGTTTTTTTTTTTTTATAAAAAAAATTCTGTTAGGACCGTATTTAATTATTTCTTAAAACCTCGGGAACGGAGCGATGAAAAACGAGGAACGGGTGTTTTAATTCCATTAATAAAGAAAACGCGGAGCCTTTTAATAAGTTGAATGCGCAGAAAGTGACGGGTGCGATCATACCAGCACTAATGCACCGGATCCCATCAGAACTCCGCAGTCAAGCGTGCTTGGGCGAGAGTAGTACTAGGATGGGTGACCTCCTGGGAAGTCCTCGTGTTGCACCCCTCTTTTTGAGACGTGTAGTGTTTTTTTTTTTTATAAAAAAAATTCTGTTAGGACCGTATTTAATTATTTCTTAAAACCTCGGGAACGGAGCGATGAAAAACGAGGAACGGGTGTTTTAATTCCATTAATAAAGAAAACGCGGAGCCTTTTAATAAGTTGAATGCGCAGAAAGTGACGGGTGCGATCATACCAGCACTAATGCACCGGATCCCATCAGAACTCCGCAGTCAAGCGTGCTTGGGCGAGAGTAGTACTAGGATGGGTGACCTCCTGGGAAGTCCTCGTGTTGCACCCCTCTTTTTGAGACGTGTAGTGTTTTTTTTTTTTAACCTCGGGAACAGAGCGATGAAAAACGAGGAACGGGTGTTTTAATTCCATTAATAAAGAAAACGCGGAGCCTTTTAATAAGTTGAATGCGCAGAAAGTGACGGGTGCGATCATACCAGCACTAATGCACCGGATCCCATCAGAACTCCGCAGTCAAGCGTGCTTGGGCGAGAGTAGTACTAGGATGGGTGACCTCCTGGGAAGTCCTCGTGTTGCACCCCTCTTTTTGAGACGTGTAGTGTTTTTTTTTTTTTTATAAAAAAAATTCTGTTAGGACCGTATTTAATTATTTCTTAAAACCTCGGGAACGGAGCGATGAAAAACGAGGAACGGGTGTTTTAATTCCATTAATAAAGAAAACGCGGAGCCTTTTAATAAGTTGAATGCGCAGAAAGTGACGGGTGCGATCATACCAGCACTAATGCACCGGATCCCATCAGAACTCCGCAGTCAAGCGTGCTTGGGCGAGAGTAGTACTAGGATGGGTGACCTCCTGGGAAGTCCTCGTGTTGCACCCCTCTTTTTGAGACGTGTAGTGTTTTTTTTTTTTTATAAAAAAAATTCTGTTAGGACCGTATTTAATTATTTCTTAAAACCTCGGGAACGGAGCGATGAAAAACGAGGAACGGGTGTTTTAATTCCATTAATAAAGAAAACGCGGAGCCTTTTAATAAGTTGAATGCGCAGAAAGTGACGGGTGCGATCATACCAGCACTAATGCACCGGATCCCATCAGAACTCCGCAGTTAAGCGTGCTTGGGCGAGAGTAGTACTAGGATGGGTGACCTCCTGGGAAGTCCTCGTGTTGCACCCCTCTTTTTGAGACGTGTAGTGTTTTTTTTTTTTTATAAAAAAAATTCTGTTAGGACCGTATTTAATTATTTCTTAAAACCTCGGGAACGGAGCGATGAAAAACGAGGAACGGGTGTTTTAATTCCATTAATAAAGAAAACGCGGAGCCTTTTAATAAGTTGAATGCGCAGAAAGTGACGGGTGCGATCATACCAGCACTAATGCACCGGATCCCATCAGAACTCCGCAGTTAAGTGTGCTTGGGCGAGAGTAGTACTAGGATGGGTGACCTCCTGGGAAGTCCTCGTGTTGCACCCCTCTTTTTGAGACGTGTAGTGTTTTTTTTTTTTTAACCTCGGGAACGGAGCGATGAAAAACGAGGAACGGGTGTTTTAATTCCATTAATAAAGAAAACGCGGAGCCTTTTAATAAGTTGAATGCGCAGAAAGTGACGGGTGCGATCATACCAGCACTAATGCACCGGATCCCATCAGAACTCCGCAGTCAAGCGTGCTTGGGCGAGAGTAGTACTAGGATGGGTGACCTCCTGGGAAGTCCTCGTGTTGCACCCCTCTTTTTGAGACGTGTAGTGTTTTTTTTTTTTATAAAAAAAATTCTGTTAGGACCGTATTTAATTATTTCTTAAAACCTCGGGAACGGAGCGATGAAAAACGAGGAACGGGTGTTTTAATTCCATTAATAAAGAAAACGCGGAGCCTTTTAATAAGTTGAATGCGCAGAAAGTGACGGGTGCGATCATACCAGCACTAATGCACCGGATCCCATCAGAACTCCGCAGTTAAGCGTGCTTGGGCGAGAGTAGTACTAGGATGGGTGACCTCCTGGGAAGTCCTCGTGTTGCACCCCTCTTTTTGAGACGTGTAGTGTTTTTTTTTTTAACCTCGGGAACGGAGCGATGAAAAACGAGGAACGGGTGTTTTAATTCCATTAATAAAGAAAACGCGGAGCCTTTTAATAAGTTGAATGCGCAGAAAGTGACGGGTGCGATCATACCAGCACTAATGCACCGGATCCCATCAGAACTCCGCAGTCAAGCGTGCTTGGGCGAGAGTAGTACTAGGATGGGTGACCTCCTGGGAAGTCCTCGTGTTGCACCCCTCTTTTTGAGACGTGTAGTGTTTTTTTTTTTTTATAAAAAAAATTCTGTTAGGACCGTATTTAATTATTTCTTAAAACCTCGGGAACGGAGCGATGAAAAACGAGGAACGGGTGTTTTAATTCCATTAATAAAGAAAACGCGGAGCCTTTTAATAAGTTGAATGCGCAGAAAGTGACGGGTGCGATCATACCAGCACTAATGCACCGGATCCCATCAGAACTCCGCAGTTAAGCGTGCTTGGGCGAGAGTAGTACTAGGATGGGTGACCTCCTGGGAAGTCCTCGTGTTGCACCCCTCTTTTTGAGACGTGTAGTGTTTTTTTTTTTTAACCTCGGGAACGGAGCGATGAAAAACGAGGAACGGGTGTTTTAATTCCATTAATAAAGAAAACGCGGAGCCTTTTAATAAGTTGAATGCGCAGAAAGTGACGGGTGCGATCATACCAGCACTAATGCACCGGATCCCATCAGAACTCCGCAGTTAAGCGTGCTTGGGCGAGAGTAGTACTAGGATGGGTGACCTCCTGGGAAGTCCTCGTGTTGCACCCCTCTTTTTGAGACGTGTAGTGTTTTTTTTTTTTTTATAAAAAAAATTCTGTTAGGACCGTATTTAATTATTTCTTAAAACCTCGGGAACGGAGCGATGAAAAACGAGGAACGGGTGTTTTAATTCCATTAATAAAGAAAACGCGGAGCCTTTTAATAAGTTGAATGCGCAGAAAGTGACGGGTGCGATCATACCAGCACTAATGCACCGGATCCCATCAGAACTCCGCAGTTAAGCGTGCTTGGGCGAGAGTAGTACTAGGATGGGTGACCTCCTGGGAAGTCCTCGTGTTGCACCCCTCTTTTTGAGACGTGTAGTGTTTTTTTTTTTTTATAAAAAAAATTCTGTTAGGACCGTATTTAATTATTTCTTAAAACCTCGGGAACGGAGCGATGAAAAACGAGGAACGGGTGTTTTAATTCCATTAATAAAGAAAACGCGGAGCCTTTTAATAAGTTGAATGCGCAGAAAGTGACGGGTGCGATCATACCAGCACTAATGCACCGGATCCCATCAGAACTCCGCAGTTAAGCGTGCTTGGGCGAGAGTAGTACTAGGATGGGTGACCTCCTGGGAAGTCCTCGTGTTGCACCCCTCTTTTTGAGACGTGTAGTGTTTTTTTTTTTTAACCTCGGGAACGGAGCGATGAAAAACGAGGAACGGGTGTTTTAATTCCATTAATAAAGAAAACGCGGAGCCTTTTAATAAGTTGAATGCGCAGAAAGTGACGGGTGCGATCATACCAGCACTAATGCACCGGATCCCATCAGAACTCCGCAGTTAAGTGTGCTTGGGCGAGAGTAGTACTAGGATGGGTGACCTCCTGGGAAGTCCTCGTGTTGCACCCCTCTTTTTGAGACGTGTAGTGTTTTTTTTTTTTAACCTCGGGAACGGAGCGATGAAAAACGAGGAACGGGTGTTTTAATTCCATTAATAAAGAAAACGCGGAGCCTTTTAATAAGTTGAATGCGCAGAAAGTGACGGGTGCGATCATACCAGCACTAATGCACCGGATCCCATCAGAACTCCGCAGTTAAGTGTGCTTGGGCGAGAGTAGTACTAGGATGGGTGACCTCCTGGGAAGTCCTCGTGTTGCACCCCTCTTTTTGAGACGTGTAGTGTTTTTTTTTTTTTAACCTCGGGAACGGAGCGATGAAAAACGAGGAACGGGTGTTTTAATTCCATTAATAAAGAAAACGCGGAGCCTTTTAATAAGTTGAATGCGCAGAAAGTGACGGGTGCGATCATACCAGCACTAATGCACCGGATCCCATCAGAACTCCGCAGTCAAGCGTGCTTGGGCGAGAGTAGTACTAGGATGGGTGACCTCCTGGGAAGTCCTCGTGTTGCACCCCTCTTTTTGAGACGTGTAGTGTTTTTTTTTTTTATAAAAAAAATTCTGTTAGGACCGTATTTAATTATTTCTTAAAACCTCGGGAACGGAGCGATGAAAAACGAGGAACGGGTGTTTTAATTCCATTAATAAAGAAAACGCGGAGCCTTTTAATAAGTTGAATGCGCAGAAAGTGACGGGTGCGATCATACCAGCACTAATGCACCGGATCCCATCAGAACTCCGCAGTTAAGCGTGCTTGGGCGAGAGTAGTACTAGGATGGGTGACCTCCTGGGAAGTCCTCGTGTTGCACCCCTCTTTTTGAGACGTGTAGTGTTTTTTTTTTTAACCTCGGGAACGGAGCGATGAAAAACGAGGAACGGGTGTTTTAATTCCATTAATAAAGAAAACGCGGAGCCTTTTAATAAGTTGAATGCGCAGAAAGTGACGGGTGCGATCATACCAGCACTAATGCACCGGATCCCATCAGAACTCCGCAGTCAAGCGTGCTTGGGCGAGAGTAGTACTAGGATGGGTGACCTCCTGGGAAGTCCTCGTGTTGCACCCCTCTTTTTGAGACGTGTAGTGTTTTTTTTTTTTTTATAAAAAAAATTCTGTTAGGACCGTATTTAATTATTTCTTAAAACCTCGGGAACGGAGCGATGAAAAACGAGGAACGGGTGTTTTAATTCCATTAATAAAGAAAACGCGGAGCCTTTTAATAAGTTGAATGCGCAGAAAGTGACGGGTGCGATCATACCAGCACTAATGCACCGGATCCCATCAGAACTCCGCAGTTAAGCGTGCTTGGGCGAGAGTAGTACTAGGATGGGTGACCTCCTGGGAAGTCCTCGTGTTGCACCCCTCTTTTTGAGACGTGTAGTGTTTTTTTTTTTTTTATAAAAAAAATTCTGTTAGGACCGTATTTAATTATTTCTTAAAACCTCGGGAACGGAGCGATGAAAAACGAGGAACGGGTGTTTTAATTCCATTAATAAAGAAAACGCGGAGCCTTTTAATAAGTTGAATGCGCAGAAAGTGACGGGTGCGATCATACCAGCACTAATGCACCGGATCCCATCAGAACTCCGCAGTTAAGCGTGCTTGGGCGAGAGTAGTACTAGGATGGGTGACCTCCTGGGAAGTCCTCGTGTTGCACCCCTCTTTTTGAGACGTGTAGTGTTTTTTTTTTTTAACCTCGGGAACGGAGCGATGAAAAACGAGGAACGGGTGTTTTAATTCCATTAATAAAGAAAACGCGGAGCCTTTTAATAAGTTGAATGCGCAGAAAGTGACGGGTGCGATCATACCAGCACTAATGCACCGGATCCCATCAGAACTCCGCAGTCAAGCGTGCTTGGGCGAGAGTAGTACTAGGATGGGTGACCTCCTGGGAAGTCCTCGTGTTGCACCCCTCTTTTTGAGACGTGTAGTGTTTTTTTTTTTTTATAAAAAAAATTCTGTTAGGACCGTATTTAATTATTTCTTAAAACCTCGGGAACGGAGCGATGAAAAACGAGGAACGGGTGTTTTAATTCCATTAATAAAGAAAACGCGGAGCCTTTTAATAAGTTGAATGCGCAGAAAGTGACGGGTGCGATCATACCAGCACTAATGCACCGGATCCCATCAGAACTCCGCAGTTAAGCGTGCTTGGGCGAGAGTAGTACTAGGATGGGTGACCTCCTGGGAAGTCCTCGTGTTGCACCCCTCTTTTTGAGACGTGTAGTGTTTTTTTTTTTATAAAAAAAATTCTGTTAGGACCGTATTTAATTATTTCTTAAAACCTCGGGAACGGAGCGATGAAAAACGAGGAACGGGTGTTTTAATTCCATTAATAAAGAAAACGCGGAGCCTTTTAATAAGTTGAATGCGCAGAAAGTGACGGGTGCGATCATACCAGCACTAATGCACCGGATCCCATCAGAACTCCGCAGTTAAGCGTGCTTGGGCGAGAGTAGTACTAGGATGGGTGACCTCCTGGGAAGTCCTCGTGTTGCACCCCTCTTTTTGAGACGTGTAGTGTTTTTTTTTTTTAACCTCGGGAACGGAGCGATGAAAAACGAGGAACGGGTGTTTTAATTCCATTAATAAAGAAAACGCGGAGCCTTTTAATAAGTTGAATGCGCAGAAAGTGACGGGTGCGATCATACCAGCACTAATGCACCGGATCCCATCAGAACTCCGCAGTTAAGCGTGCTTGGGCGAGAGTAGTACTAGGATGGGTGACCTCCTGGGAAGTCCTCGTGTTGCACCCCTCTTTTTGAGACGTGTAGTGTTTTTTTTTTTTATAAAAAAAATTCTGTTAGGACCGTATTTAATTATTTCTTAAAACCTCGGGAACGGAGCGATGAAAAACGAGGAACGGGTGTTTTAATTCCATTAATAAAGAAAACGCGGAGCCTTTTAATAAGTTGAATGCGCAGAAAGTGACGGGTGCGATCATACCAGCACTAATGCACCGGATCCCATCAGAACTCCGCAGTTAAGCGTGCTTGGGCGAGAGTAGTACTAGGATGGGTGACCTCCTGGGAAGTCCTCGTGTTGCACCCCTCTTTTTGAGACGTGTAGTGTTTTTTTTTTTTTATAAAAAAAATTCTGTTAGGACCGTATTTAATTATTTCTTAAAACCTCGGGAACTGAGCGATGAAAAACGAGGAACGGGTGTTTTAATTCCATTAATAAAGAAAACGCGGAGCCTTTTAATAAGTTGAATGCGCAGAAAGTGACGGGTGCGATCATACCAGCACTAATGCACCGGATCCCATCAGAACTCCGCAGTTAAGCGTGCCTGGGCGAGAGTAGTACTAGGATGGGAGACCTCCTGGGAAGTCCTCGTGTTGCACCCCTCTTTTTGAGACGTGTAGTGTTTTTTTTTTTTAACCTCGGGAACGGAGCGATGAAAAACGAGGAACGGGTGTTTTAATTCCATTAATAAAGAAAACGCGGAGCCTTTTAATAAGTTGAATGCGCAGAAAGTGACGGGTGCGATCATACCAGCACTAATGCACCGGATCCCATCAGAACTCCGCAGTCAAGCGTGCTTGGGCGAGAGTAGTACTAGGATGGGTGACCTCCTGGGAAGTCCTCGTGTTGCACCCCTCTTTTTGAGACGTGTAGTGTTTTTTTTTTTTTATAAAAAAAATTCTGTTAGGACCGTATTTAATTATTTCTTAAAACCTCGGGAACGGAGCGATGAAAAACGAGGAACGGGTGTTTTAATTCCATTAATAAAGAAAACGCGGAGCCTTTTAATAAGTTGAATGCGCAGAAAGTGACGGGTGCGATCATACCAGCACTAATGCACCGGATCCCATCAGAACTCCGCAGTTAAGCGTGCTTGGGCGAGAGTAGTACTAGGATGGGTGACCTCCTGGGAAGTCCTCGTGTTGCACCCCTCTTTTTGAGACGTGTAGTGTTTTTTTTTTTTATAAAAAAAATTCTGTTAGGACCGTATTTAATTATTTCTTAAAACCTCGGGAACGGAGCGATGAAAAACGAGGAACGGGTGTTTTAATTCCATTAATAAAGAAAACGCGGAGCCTTTTAATAAGTTGAATGCGCAGAAAGTGACGGGTGCGATCATACCAGCACTAATGCACCGGATCCCATCAGAACTCCGCAGTTAAGCGTGCCTGGGCGAGAGTAGTACTAGGATGGGAGACCTCCTGGGAAGTCCTCGTGTTGCACCCCTCTTTTTGAGACGTGTAGTGTTTTTTTTTTTTTAACCTCGGGAACGGAGCGATGAAAAACGAGGAACGGGTGTTTTAATTCCATTAATAAAGAAAACGCGGAGCCTTTTAATAAGTTGAATGCGCAGAAAGTGACGGGTGCGATCATACCAGCACTAATGCACCGGATCCCATCAGAACTCCGCAGTCAAGCGTGCTTGGGCGAGAGTAGTACTAGGATGGGTGACCTCCTGGGAAGTCCTCGTGTTGCACCCCTCTTTTTGAGACGTGTAGTGTTTTTTTTTTTTTTATAAAAAAAATTCTGTTAGGACCGTATTTAATTATTTCTTAAAACCTCGGGAACGGAGCGATGAAAAACGAGGAACGGGTGTTTTAATTCCATTAATAAAGAAAACGCGGAGCCTTTTAATAAGTTGAATGCGCAGAAAGTGACGGGTGCGATCATACCAGCACTAATGCACCGGATCCCATCAGAACTCCGCAGTCAAGCGTGCTTGGGCGAGAGTAGTACTAGGATGGGTGACCTCCTGGGAAGTCCTCGTGTTGCACCCCTCTTTTTGAGACGTGTAGTGTTTTTTTTTTTTTTATAAAAAAAATTCTGTTAGGACCGTATTTAATTATTTCTTAAAACCTCGGGAACGGAGCGATGAAAAACGAGGAACGGGTGTTTTAATTCCATTAATAAAGAAAACGCGGAGCCTTTTAATAAGTTGAATGCGCAGAAAGTGACGGGTGCGATCATACCAGCACTAATGCACCGGATCCCATCAGAACTCCGCAGTTAAGCGTGCTTGGGCGAGAGTAGTACTAGGATGGGTGACCTCCTGGGAAGTCCTCGTGTTGCACCCCTCTTTTTGAGACGTGTAGTGTTTTTTTTTTTTATAAAAAAAATTCTGTTAGGACCGTATTTAATTATTTCTTAAAACCTCGGGAATGGAGCGATGAAAAACGAGGAACGGGTGTTTTAATTCCATTAATAAAGAAAACGCGGAGCCTTTTAATAAGTTGAATGCGCAGAAAGTGACGGGTGCGATCATACCAGCACTAATGCACCGGATCCCATCAGAACTCCGCAGTTAAGCGTGCTTGGGCGAGAGTAGTACTAAGATGGGTGACCTCCTGGGAAGTACTCGTGTTGCACCCCTCTTTTTGAGACGTGTAGTGTTTTTTTTTTTTATAAAAAAAATTCTGTTAGGACCGTATTTAATTATTTCTTAAAACCTCGGGAACGGAGCGATGAAAAACGAGGAACGGGTGTTTTAATTCCATTAATAAAGAAAACGCGGAGCCTTTTAATAAGTTGAATGCGCAGAAAGTGACGAGTGCGATCATACCAGCACTAATGCACCGGATCCCATCAGAACTCCGCAGTTAAGCGTGCTTGGGCGAGAGTAGTACTAGGATGGGTGACCTCCTGGGAAGTCCTCGTGTTGCACCCCTCTTTTTGAGACGTGTAGTGTTTTTTTTTTAACCTCGGGAACGGAGCGATGAAAAACGAGGAACGGGTGTTTTAATTCCATTAATAAAGAAAACGCGGAGCCTTTTAATAAGTTGAATGCGCAGAAAGTGACGGGTGCGATCATACCAGCACTAATGCACCGGATCCCATCAAAACTCCGCAGTTAAGCGTGCTTGGGCGAGAGTAGTACTAGGATGGGTGACCTCCTGGGAAGTCCTCGTGTTGCACCCCTCTTTTTGAGACGTGTAGTGTTTTTTTTTTTTTTATAAAAAAAATTCTGTTAGGACCGTATTTAATTATTTCTTAAAACCTCGGGAACGGAGCGATGAAAAACGAGGAACGGGTGTTTTAATTCCATTAATAAAGAAAACGCGGAGCCTTTTAATAAGTTGAATGCGCAGAAAGTGACGGGTGCGATCATACCAGCACTAATGCACCGGATCCCATCAGAACTCCGCAGTCAAGCGTGCTTGGGCGAGAGTAGTACTAGGATGGGTGACCTCCTGGGAAGTCCTCGTGTTGCACCCCTCTTTTTGAGACGTGTAGTATTTTTTTTTTTATATAAAAAAAATTCTGTTAGGACCGTATTTAATTATTTCTTAAAACCTCGGGAACGGAGCGATGAAAAACGAGGAACGGGTGTTTTAATTCCATTAATAAAGAAAACGCGGAGCCTTTTAATAAGTTGAATGCGCAGAAAGTGACGGGTGCGATCATACCAGCACTAATGCACCGGATCCCATCAGAACTCCGCAGTTAAGCGTGCTTGGGCGAGAGTAGTACTAGGATGGGTGACCTCCTGGGAAGTCCTCGTGTTGCACCCCTCTTTTTGAGACGTGTAGTGTTTTTTTTTTTTTTTATAAAAAAAATTCTGTTAGGACCGTATTTAATTATTTCTTAAAACCTCGGGAACGGAGCGATGAAAAACGAGGAACGGGTGTTTTAATTCCATTAATAAAGAAAACGCGGAGCCTTTTAATAAGTTGAATGCGCAGAAAGTGACGGGTGCGATCATACCAGCACTAATGCACCGGATCCCATCAGAACTCCGCAGTTAAGCGTGCTTGGGCGAGAGTAGTACTAGGATGGGTGACCTCCTGGGAAGTCCTCGTGTTGCACCCCTCTTTTTGAGACGTGTAGTGTTTTTTTTTTTTTTATAAAAAAAATTCTGTTAGGACCGTATTTAATTATTTCTTAAAACCTCGGGAACGGAGCGATGAAAAACGAGGAACGGGTGTTTTAATTCCATTAATAAAGAAAACGCGGAGCCTTTTAATAAGTTGAATGCGCAGAAAGTGACGGGTGCGATCATACCAGCACTAATGCACCGGATCCCATCAGAACTCCGCAGTTAAGCGTGCTTGGGCGAGAGTAGTACTAGGATGGGTGACCTCCTGGGAAGTCCTCGTGTTGCACCCCTCTTTTTGAGACGTGTAGTGTTTTTTTTTTTTTTTATAAAAAAAATTCTGTTAGGACCGTATTTAATTATTTCTTAAAACCTCGGGAATGGAGCGATGAAAAACGAGGAACGGGTGTTTTAATTCCATTAATAAAGAAAACGCGGAGCCTTTTAATAAGTTGAATGCGCAAAAAGTGACGGGTGCGATCATACCAGCACTAATGCACCGGATCCCATCAAAACTCCGCAGTTAAGCGTGCTTGGGCGAGAGTAGTACTAGGATGGGTGACCTCCTGGGAAGTCCTCGTGTTGCACCCCTCTTTTTGAGACGTGTAGTGTTTTTTTTTTTTATAAAAAAAATTCTGTTAGGACCGTATTTAATTATTTCTTAAAACCTCGGGAACGGAGCGATGAAAAACGAGGAACGGGTGTTTTAATTCCATTAATAAAGAAAACGCGGAGCCTTTTAATAAGTTGAATGCGCAGAAAGTGACGAGTGCGATCATACCAGCACTAATGCACCGGATCCCATCAGAACTCCGCAGTTAAGCGTGCTTGGGCGAGAGTAGTACTAGGATGGGTGACCTCCTGGGAAGTCCTCGTGTTGCACCCCTCTTTTTGAGACGTGTAGTGTTTTTTTTTTAACCTCGGGAACGGAGCGATGAAAAACGAGGAACGGGTGTTTTAATTCCATTAATAAAGAAAACGCGGAGCCTTTTAATAAGTTGAATGCGCAGAAAGTGACGGGTGCGATCATACCAGCACTAATGCACCGGATCCCATCAGAACTCCGCAGTTAAGCGTGCTTGGGCGAGAGTAGTACTAGGATGGGTGACCTCCTGGGAAGTCCTCGTGTTGCACCCCTCTTTTTGAGACGTGTAGTGTTTTTTTTTTTTTTATAAAAAAAATTCTGTTAGGACCGTATTTAATTATTTCTTAAAACCTCGGGAACGGAGCGATGAAAAACGAGGAACGGGTGTTTTAATTCCATTAATAAAGAAAACGCGGAGCCTTTTAATAAGTTGAATGCGCAGAAAGTGACGGGTGCGATCATACCAGCACTAATGCACCGGATCCCATCAGAACTCCGCAGTCAAGCGTGCTTGGGCGAGAGTAGTACTAGGATGGGTGACCTCCTGGGAAGTCCTCGTGTTGCACCCCTCTTTTTGAGACGTGTAGTATTTTTTTTTTTTTATAAAAAAAATTCTGTTAGGACCGTATTTAATTATTTCTTAAAACCTCGGGAACGGAGCGATGAAAAACGAGGAACGGGTGTTTTAATTCCATTAATAAAGAAAACGCGGAGCCTTTTAATAAGTTGAATGCGCAGAAAGTGACGGGTGCGATCATACCAGCACTAATGCACCGGATCCCATCAGAACTTCGCAGTTAAGCGTGCTTGGGCGAGAGTAGTACTAGGATGGGTGACCTCCTGGGAAGTCCTCGTGTTGCACCCCTCTTTTTGAGACGTGTAGTGTTTTTTTTTTTTTTTATAAAAAAAATTCTGTTAGGACCGTATTTAATTATTTCTTAAAACCTCGGGAACGGAGCGATGAAAAACGAGGAACGGGTGTTTTAATTCCATTAATAAAGAAAACGCGGAGCCTTTTAATAAGTTGAATGCGCAGAAAGTGACGGGTGCGATCATACCAGCACTAATGCACCGGATCCCATCAGAACTCCGCAGTTAAGCGTGCTTGGGCGAGAGTAGTACTAGGATGGGTGACCTCCTGGGAAGTCCTCGTGTTGCACCCCTCTTTTTGAGACGTGTAGTGTTTTTTTTTTTTTTATAAAAAAAATTCTGTTAGGACCGTATTTAATTATTTCTTAAAACCTCGGGAACGGAGCGATGAAAAACGAGGAACGGGTGTTTTAATTCCATTAATAAAGAAAACGCGGAGCCTTTTAATAAGTTGAATGCGCAGAAAGTGACGGGTGCGATCATACCAGCACTAATGCACCGGATCCCATCAGAACTCCGCAGTTAAGCGTGCTTGGGCGAGAGTAGTACTAGGATGGGTGACCTCCTGGGAAGTCCTCGTGTTGCACCCCTCTTTTTGAGACGTGTAGTGTTTTTTTTTTTTAACCTCAGGAACGGAGCGATGAAAAACGAGGAACGGGTGTTTTAATTCCATTAATAAAGAAAACGCGGAGCCTTTTAATAAGTTGAATGCGCAGAAAGTGACGGGTGCGATCATACCAGCACTAATGCACCGGATCCCATCAGAACTCCGCAGTTAAGCGTGCTTGGGCGAGAGTAGTACTAGGATGGGTGACCTCCTGGGAAGTCCTCGTGTTGCACCCCTCTTTTTGAGACGTGTAGTGTTTTTTTTTTTTTTTATAAAAAAAATTCTGTTAGGACCGTATTTAATTATTTCTTAAAACCTCGGGAACGGAGCGATGAAAAACGAGGAACGGGTGTTTTAATTCCATTAATAAAGAAAACGCGGAGCCTTTTAATAAGTTGAATGCGCAGAAAGTGACGGGTGCGATCATACCAGCACTAATGCACCGGATCCCATCAGAACTCCGCAGTTAAGCGTGCTTGGGCGAGAGTAGTACTAGGATGGGTGACCTCCTGGGAAGTCCTCGTGTTGCACCCCTCTTTTTGAGACGTGTAGTGTTTTTTTTTTTTTTATAAAAAAAATTCTGTTAGGACCGTATTTAATTATTTCTTAAAACCTCGGGAACGGAGCGATGAAAAACGAGGAACGGGTGTTTTAATTCCATTAATAAAGAAAACGCGGAGCCTTTTAATAAGTTGAATGCGCAGAAAGTGACGGGTGCGATCATACCAGCACTAATGCACCGGATCCCATCAGAACTCTGCAGTTAAGCGTGCTTGGGCGAGAGTAGTACTAGGATGGGTGACCTCCTGGGAAGTCCTCGTGTTGCACCCCTCTTTTTGAGACGTGTAGTGTTTTTTTTTTTTAACCTCAGGAACGGAGCGATGAAAAACGAGGAACGGGTGTTTTAATTCCATTAATAAAGAAAACGCGGAGCCTTTTAATAAGTTGAATGCGCAGAAAGTGACGGGTGCGATCATACCAGCACTAATGCACCGGATCCCATCAGAACTCCGCAGTTAAGCGTGCTTGGGCGAGAGTAGTACTAGGATGGGTGACCTCCTGGGAAGTCCTCGTGTTGCACCCCTCTTTTTGAGACGTGTAGTGTTTTTTTTTTTTTTATAAAAAAAATTCTGTTAGGACCGTATTTAATTATTTCTTAAAACCTCGGGAACGGAGCGATGAAAAACGAGGAACGGGTGTTTTAATTCCATTAATAAAGAAAACGCGGAGCCTTTTAATAAGTTGAATGCGCAGAAAGTGACGGGTGCGATCATACCAGCACTAATGCACCGGATCCCATCAGAACTCCGCAGTTAAGCGTGCTTGGGCGAGAGTAGTACTAGGATGGGTGACCTCCTGGGAAGTCCTCGTGTTGCACCCCTCTTTTTGAGACGTGTAGTGTTTTTTTTTTTTATAAAAAAAATTCTGTTAGGACCGTATTTAATTATTTCTTAAAACCTCGGGAACGGAGCGATGAAAAACGAGGAACGGGTGTTTTAATTCCATTAATAAAGAAAACGCGGAGCCTTTTAATAAGTTGAATGCGCAGAAAGTGACGGGTGCGATCATACCAGCACTAATGCACCGGATCCCATCAGAACTCCGCAGTTAAGCGTGCCTGGGCGAGAGTAGTACTAGGATGGGAGACCTCTTGGGAAGTCCTCGTGTTGCACCCCTCTTTTTGAGACGTGTAGTGTTTTTTTTTTTTAACCTCGGGAACGGAGCGATGAAAAACGAGGAACGGGTGTTTTAATTCCATTAATAAAGAAAACGCGGAGCCTTTTAATAAGTTGAATGCGCAGAAAGTGACGGGTGCGATCATACCAGCACTAATGCACCGGATCCCATCAGAACTCCGCAGTCAAGCGTGCTTGGGCGAGAGTAGTACTAGGATGGGTGACCTCCTGGGAAGTCCTCGTGTTGCACCCCTCTTTTTGAGACGTGTAGTGTTTTT
Organism: Hibiscus tridactylites; assembly: GCA_958450335.1. NCBI lineage: Eukaryota > Viridiplantae > Streptophyta > Magnoliopsida > Malvales > Malvaceae > Hibiscus > Hibiscus tridactylites. Next base: position 9,466,485 of record OY288275.1, read on the forward strand.
TTTTTTTTATAAAAAAAATTCTGTTAGGACCGTATTTAATTATTTCTTAAAATCTCGGGAACGGAGCGATGAAAAACGAGGAACGGGTGTTTTAATTCCATTAATAAAGAAAACGCGGAGCCTTTTAATAAGTTGAATGCGCAGAAAGTGACGGGTGCGATCATACCAGCACTAATGCACCGGATCCCATCAGAACTCCGCAGTTAAGCGTGCTTGGGCGAGAGTAGTACTAGGATGGGTGACCTCCTGGGAAGTCCTCGTGTTGCACCCCTCTTTTTGAGACGTGTAGTGTTTTTTTTTTTTTATAAAAAAAATTCTGTTAGGACCGTATTTAATTATTTCTTAAAACCTCGGGAACGGAGCGATGAAAAACGAGGAACGGGTGTTTTAATTCCATTAATAAAGAAAACGCGGAGCCTTTTAATAAGTTGAATGCGCAGAAAGTGACGGGTGCGATCATACCAGCACTAATGCACCGGATCCCATCAGAACTCCGCAGTTAAGCGTGCTTGGGCGAGAGTAGTACTAGGATGGGTGACCTCCTGGGAAGTCCTCGTGTTGCACCCCTCTTTTTGAGACGTGTAGTGTTTTTTTTTTTTTATAAAAAAAATTCTGTTAGGACCGTATTTAATTATTTCTTAAAACCTCGGGAACGGAGCGATGAAAAACGAGGAACGGGTGTTTTAATTCCATTAATAAAGAAAACGCGGAGCCTTTTAATAAGTTGAATGCGCAGAAAGTGACGGGTGCGATCATACCAGCACTAATGCACCGGATCCCATCAGAACTCCGCAGTCAAGCGTGCTTGGGCGAGAGTAGTACTAGGATGGGTGACCTCCTGGGAAGTCCTCGTGTTGCACCCCTCTTTTTGAGACGTGTAGTGTTTTTTTTTTTTTATAAAAAAAATTCTGTTAGGACCGTATTTAATTATTTCTTAAAACCTCGGGAACGGAGCGATGAAAAACGAGGAACGGGTGTTTTAATTCCATTAATAAAGAAAACGCGGAGCCTTTTAATAAGTTGAATGCGCAAAAAGTGACGGGTGCGATCATACCAGCACTAATGCACCGGATCCCATCAAAACTCCGCAGTCAAGCGTGCTTGGGCGAGAGTAGTACTAGGATGGGTGACCTCCTGGGAAGTCCTCGTGTTGCACCCCTCTTTTTGAGACGTGTAGTGTTTTTTTTTTTTTATAAAAAAAATTCTGTTAGGACCGTATTTAATTATTTCTTAAAACCTCGGGAACGGAGCGATGAAAAACGAGGAACGGGTGTTTTAATTCCATTAATAAAGAAAACGCGGAGCCTTTTAATAAGTTGAATGCGCAGAAAGTGACGGGTGCGATCATACCAGCACTAATGCACCGGATCCCATCAGAACTCCGCAGTTAAGCGTGCTTGGGCGAGAGTAGTACTAGGATGGGTGACCTCCTGGGAAGTCCTCGTGTTGCACCCCTCTTTTTGAGACGTGTAGTGTTTTTTTTTTTATAAAAAAAATTCTGTTAGGACCGTATTTAATTATTTCTTAAAACCTCGGGAACGGAGCGATGAAAAACGAGGAACGGGTGTTTTAATTCCATTAATAAAGAAAACGCGGAGCCTTTTAATAAGTTGAATGCGCAGAAAGTGACGGGTGCGATCATACCAGCACTAATGCACCGGATCCCATCAGAACTCCGCAGTTAAGCGTGCTTGGACGAGAGTAGTACTAGGATGGGTGACCTCCTGGGAAGTCCTCGTGTTGCACCCCTCTTTTTGAGACGTGTAGTGTTTTTTTTTTTTTAACCTCGGGAACGGAGCGATGAAAAACGAGGAACGGGTGTTTTAATTCCATTAATAAAGAAAACGCGGAGCCTTTTAATAAGTTGAATGCGCAGAAAGTGACGGGTGCGATCATACCAGCACTAATGCACCGGATCCCATCAGAACTCCGCAGTCAAGCGTGCTTGGGCGAGAGTAGTACTAGGATGGGTGACCTCCTGGGAAGTCCTCGTGTTGCACCCCTCTTTTTGAGACGTGTAGTGTTTTTTTTTTTTTATAAAAAAAATTCTGTTAGGACCGTATTTAATTATTTCTTAAAACCTCGGGAACGGAGCGATGAAAAACGAGGAACGGGTGTTTTAATTCCATTAATAAAGAAAACGCGGAGCCTTTTAATAAGTTGAATGCGCAGAAAGTGACGGGTGCGATCATACCAGCACTAATGCACCGGATCCCATCAGAACTCCGCAGTTAAGCGTGCTTGGGCGAGAGTAGTACTAGGATGGGTGACCTCCTGGGAAGTCCTCGTGTTGCACCCCTCTTTTTGAGACGTGTAGTGTTTTTTTTTTTATAAAAAAAATTCTGTTAGGACCGTATTTAATTATTTCTTAAAACCTCGGGAACGGAGCGATGAAAAACGAGGAACGGGTGTTTTAATTCCATTAATAAAGAAAACGCGGAGCCTTTTAATAAGTTCAATGCGCAGAAAGTGACGGGTGCGATCATACCAGCACTAATGCACCGGATCCCATCAGAACTCCGCAGTTAAGCGTGCTTGGACGAGAGTAGTACTAGGATGGGTGACCTCCTGGGAAGTCCTCGTGTTGCACCCCTCTTTTTGAGACGTGTAGTGTTTTTTTTTTTTAACCTCGGGAACGGAGCGATGAAAAACGAGGAACGGGTGTTTTAATTCCATTAATAAAGAAAACGCGGAGCCTTTTAATAAGTTGAATGCGCAGAAAGTGACGGGTGCGATCATACCAGCACTAATGCACCGGATCCCATCAGAACTCCGCAGTCAAGCGTGCTTGGGCGAGAGTAGTACTAGGATGGGTGACCTCCTGGGAAGTCCTCGTGTTGCACCCCTCTTTTTGAGACGTGTAGTGTTTTTTTTTTTTTTATAAAAAAAATTCTGTTAGGACCGTATTTAATTATTTCTTAAAACCTCGGGAACGGAGCGATGAAAAACGAGGAACGGGTGTTTTAATTCCATTAATAAAGAAAACGCGGAGCCTTTTAATAAGTTGAATGCGCAGAAAGTGACGGGTGCGATCATACCAGCACTAATGCACCGGATCCCATCAGAACTCCGCAGTTAAGCGTGCTTGGGCGAGAGTAGTACTAGGATGGGTGACCTCCTGGGAAGTCCTCGTGTTGCACCCCTCTTTTTGAGACGTGTAGTGTTTTTTTTTTTTTATAAAAAAAATTCTGTTAGGACCGTATTTAATTATTTCTTAAAACCTCGGGAACGGAGCGATGAAAAACGAGGAACGGGTGTTTTAATTCCATTAATAAAGAAAACGCGGAGCCTTTTAATAAGTTGAATGCGCAAAAAGTGACGGGTGCGATCATACCAGCACTAATGCACCGGATCCCATCAGAACTCCGCAGTTAAGCGTGCTTGGGCGAGAGTAGTACTAGGATGGGTGACCTCCTGGGAAGTCCTCGTGTTGCACCCCTCTTTTTGAGACGTGTAGTGTTTTTTTTTTTAACCTCGGGAACGGAGCGATGAAAAACGAGGAACGGGTGTTTTAATTCCATTAATAAAGAAAACGCGGAGCCTTTTAATAAGTTGAATGCGCAGAAAGTGACGGGTGCGATCATACCAGCACTAATGCACCGGATCCCATCAGAACTCCGCAGTTAAGCGTGCTTGGGCGAGAGTAGTACTAGGATGGGTGACCTCCTGGGAAGTCCTCGTGTTGCACCTCTCTTTTTGAGACGTGTAGTGTTTTTTTTTTTTTTATAAAAAAAATTCTGTTAGGACCGTATTTAATTATTTCTTAAAACCTCGGGAACGGAGCGATGAAAAACGAGGAACGGGTGTTTTAATTCCATTAATAAAGAAAACGCGGAGCCTTTTAATAAGTTGAATGCGCAAAAAGTGACGGGTGCGATCATACCAGCACTAATGCACCGGATCCCATCAGAACTCCGCAGTTAAGCGTGCTTGGGCGAGAGTAGTACTAGGATGGGTGACCTCCTGGGAAGTCCTCGTGTTGCACCCCTCTTTTTGAGACGTGTAGTGTTTTTTTTTTTTTATATAAAAAAAATTCTGTTAGGACCGTATTTAATTATTTCTTAAAACCTCGGGAACGGAGCGATGAAAAACGAGGAACGGGTGTTTTAATTCCATTAATAAAGAAAACGCGGAGCCTTTTAATAAGTTGAATGCGCAGAAAGTGACGGGTGCGATCATACCAGCACTAATGCACCGGATCCCATCAGAACTCCGCAGTTAAGCGTGCTTGGGCGAGAGTAGTACTAGGATGGGTGACCTCCTGGGAAGTCCTCGTGTTGCACCCCTCTTTTTGAGACGTGTAGTGTTTTTTTTTTTTAACCTCGGGAACGGAGCGATGAAAAACGAGGAACGGGTGTTTTAATTCCATTAATAAAGAAAACGCGGAGCCTTTTAATAAGTTGAATGCGCAGAAAGTGACGGGTGCGATCATACCAGCACTAATGCACCGGATCCCATCAGAACTCCGCAGTCAAGCGTGCTTGGGCGAGAGTAGTACTAGGATGGGTGACCTCCTGGGAAGTCCTCGTGTTGCACCCCTCTTTTTGAGACGTGTAGTGTTTTTTTTTTTTTATAAAAAAAATTCTGTTAGGACCGTATTTAATTATTTCTTAAAACCTCGGGAACGGAGCGATGAAAAACGAGGAACGGGTGTTTTAATTCCATTAATAAAGAAAACGCGGAGCCTTTTAATAAGTTGAATGCGCAGAAAGTGACGGGTGCGATCATACCAGCACTAATGCACCGGATCCCATCAGAACTCCGCAGTTAAGCGTGCTTGGGCGAGAGTAGTACTAGGATGGGTGACCTCCTAGGAAGTCCTCGTGTTGCACCCCTCTTTTTGAGACGTGTAGTGTTTTTTTTTTTTATAAAAAAAATTCTGTTAGGACCGTATTTAATTATTTCTTAAAACCTCGGGAACGGAGCGATGAAAAACGAGGAACGGGTGTTTTAATTCCATTAATAAAGAAAACGCGGAGCCTTTTAATAAGTTGAATGCGCAGAAAGTGACGGGTGCGATCATACCAGCACTAATGCACCGGATCCCATCAGAACTCCGCAGTTAAGCGTGCTTGGGCGAGAGTAGTACTAGGATGGGTGACCTCCTGGGAAGTCCTCGTGTTGCACCCCTCTTTTTGAGACATGTAGTGTTTTTTTTTTTTATAAAAAAAATTCTGTTAGGACCGTATTTAATTATTTCTTAAAACCTCGGGAACGGAGCGATGAAAAACGAGGAACGGGTGTTTTAATTCCATTAATAAAGAAAACGCGGAGCCTTTTAATAAGTTGAATGCGCAGAAAGTGACGGGTGCGATCATACCAGCACTAATGCACCGGATCCCATCAGAACTCCGCAGTTAAGCGTGCTTGGGCGAGAGTAGTACTAGGATGGGTGACCTCCTGGGAAGTCCTCGTGTTGCACCCCTCTTTTTGAGACGTGTAGTGTTTTTTTTTTTTTTATAAAAAAAATTCTGTTAGGACCGTATTTAATTATTTCTTAAAACCTCGGGAACGGAGCGATGAAAAACGAGGAACGGGTGTTTTAATTCCATTAATAAAGAAAACGCGGAGCCTTTTAATAAGTTGAATGCGCAGAAAGTGACGGGTGCGATCATACCAGCACTAATGCACCGGATCCCATCAGAACTCCGCAGTCAAGCGTGCTTGGGCGAGAGTAGTACTAGGATGGGTGACCTCCTGGGAAGTCCTCGTGTTGCACCCCTCTTTTTGAGACGTGTAGTGTTTTTTTTTTTTTTATAAAAAAAATTCTGTTAGGACCGTATTTAATTATTTCTTAAAACCTCGGGAACGGAGCGATGAAAAACGAGGAACGGGTGTTTTAATTCCATTAATAAAGAAAACGCGGAGCCTTTTAATAAGTTGAATGCGCAGAAAGTGACGGGTGCGATCATACCAGCACTAATGCACCGGATCCCATCAGAACTCCGCAGTCAAGCGTGCTTGGGCGAGAGTAGTACTAGGATGGGTGACCTCCTGGGAAGTCCTCGTGTTGCACCCCTCTTTTTGAGACGTGTAGTGTTTTTTTTTTTTTTATAAAAAAAATTCTGTTAGGACCGTATTTAATTATTTCTTAAAACCTCGGGAACGGAGCGATGAAAAACGAGGAACGGGTGTTTTAATTCCATTAATAAAGAAAACGCGGAGCCTTTTAATAAGTTGAATGCGCAGAAAGTGACGGGTGCGATCATACCAGCACTAATGCACCGGATCCCATCAGAACTCCGCAGTTAAGCGTGCTTGGGCGAGAGTAGTACTAGGATGGGTGACCTCCTGGGAAGTCCTCGTGTTGCACCCCTCTTTTTGAGACGTGTAGTGTTTTTTTTTTTTATAAAAAAAATTCTGTTAGGACCGTATTTAATTATTTCTTAAAACCTCGGGAACGGAGCGATGAAAAACGAGGAACGGGTGTTTTAATTCCATTAATAAAGAAAACGCGGAGCCTTTTAATAAGTTGAATGCGCAGAAAGTGACGGGTGCGATCATACCAGCACTAATGCACCGGATCCCATCAGAACTCCGCAGTTAAGCGTGCTTGGACGAGAGTAGTACTAGGATGGGTGACCTCCTGGGAAGTCCTCGTGTTGCACCCCTCTTTTTGAGACGTGTAGTGTTTTTTTTTTTAACCTCGGGAACGGAGCGATGAAAAACGAGGAACGGGTGTTTTAATTCCATTAATAAAGAAAACGCGGAGCCTTTTAATAAGTTGAATGCGCAGAAAGTGACGGGTGCGATCATACCAGCACTAATGCACCGGATCCCATCAGAACTCCGCAGTCAAGCGTGCTTGGGCGAGAGTAGTACTAGGATGGGTGACCTCCTGGGAAGTCCTCGTGTTGCACCCCTCTTTTTGAGACGTGTAGTGTTTTTTTTTTTTTATAAAAAAAATTCTGTTAGGACCGTATTTAATTATTTCTTAAAACCTCGGGAACGGAGCGATGAAAAACGAGGAACGGGTGTTTTAATTCCATTAATAAAGAAAACGCGGAGCCTTTTAATAAGTTGAATGCGCAGAAAGTGACGGGTGCGATCATACCAGCACTAATGCACCGGATCCCATCAGAACTCCGCAGTGAAGCGTGCTTGGGCGAGAGTAGTACTAGGATGGGTGACCTCCTGGGAAGTCCTCGTGTTGCACCCCTCTTTTTGAGACGTGTAGTGTTTTTTTTTTTTTTATAAAAAAAATTCTGTTAGGACCGTATTTAATTATTTCTTAAAACCTCGGGAACGGAGCGATGAAAAACGAGGAACGGGTGTTTTAATTCCATTAATAAAGAAAACGCGGAGCCTTTTAATAAGTTGAATGCGCAGAAAGTGACGGGTGCGATCATACCAGCACTAATGCACCGGATCCCATCAGAACTCCGCAGTTAAGCATGCTTGGGCGAGAGTAGTACTAGGATGGGTGACCTCCTGGGAAGTCCTCGTGTTGCACCCCTCTTTTTGAGACGTGTAGTGTTTTTTTTTTTTATAAAAAAAATTCTGTTAGGACCGTATTTAATTATTTCTTAAAACCTCGGGAACGGAGCGATGAAAAACGAGGAACGGGTGTTTTAATTCCATTAATAAAGAAAACGCGGAGCCTTTTAATAAGTTGAATGCGCAGAAAGTGACGGGTGCGATCATACCAGCACTAATGCACCGGATCCCATCAGAACTCCGCAGTTAAGCGTGCTTGGGCGAGAGTAGTACTAGGATGGGTGACCTCCTGGGAAGTCCTCGTGTTGCACCCCTCTTTTTGAGACGTGTAGTGTTTTTTTTTTTTTATAAAAAAAATTCTGTTAGGACCGTATTTAATTATTTCTTAAAACCTCGGGAACGGAGCGATGAAAAACGTGGAACGGGTGTTTTAATTCCATTAATAAAGAAAACGCGGAGCCTTTTAATAAGTTGAATGCGCAGAAAGTGACGGGTGCGATCATACCAGCACTAATGCACCGGATCCCATCAGAACTCCGCAGTCAAGCGTGCTTGGGCGAGAGTAGTACTAGGATGGGTGACCTCCTGGGAAGTCCTCGTGTTGCACCCCTCTTTTTGAGACGTGTAGTGTTTTTTTTTTTTTTATAAAAAAAATTCTGTTAGGACCGTATTTAATTATTTCTTAAAACCTCGGGAACGGAGCGATGAAAAACGAGGAACGGGTGTTTTAATTCCATTAATAAAGAAAACGCGGAGCCTTTTAATAAGTTGAATGCGCAGAAAGTGACGGGTGCGATCATACCAGCACTAATGCACCGGATCCCATCAGAACTCCGCAGTCAAGCGTGCTTGGGCGAGAGTAGTACTAGGATGGGTGACCTCCTGGGAAGTCCTCGTGTTGCACCCCTCTTTTTGAGACGTGTAGTGTTTTTTTTTTTTTTATAAAAAAAATTCTGTTAGGACCGTATTTAATTATTTCTTAAAACCTCGGGAACGGAGCGATGAAAAACGAGGAACGGGTGTTTTAATTCCATTAATAAAGAAAACGCGGAGCCTTTTAATAAGTTGAATGCGCAGAAAGTGACGGGTGCGATCATACCAGCACTAATGCACCGGATCCCATCAGAACTCCGCAGTTAAGCGTGCTTGGGCGAGAGTAGTACTAGGATGGGTGACCTCCTGGGAAGTCCTCGTGTTGCACCCCTCTTTTTGAGACGTGTAGTGTTTTTTTTTTTTTATAAAAAAAATTCTGTTAGGACCGTATTTAATTATTTCTTAAAACCTCGGGAACGGAGCGATGAAAAACGAGGAACGGGTGTTTTAATTCCATTAATAAAGAAAACGCGGAGCCTTTTAATAAGTTGAATGCGCAGAAAGTGACGGGTGCGATCATACCAGCACTAATGCACCGGATCCCATCAGAACTCCGCAGTTAAGCGTGCTTGGGCGAGAGTAGTACTAGGATGGGTGACCTCCTGGGAAGTCCTCGTGTTGCACCCCTCTTTTTGAGACGTGTAGTGTTTTTTTTTTTTTTATAAAAAAAATTCTGTTAGGACCGTATTTAATTATTTCTTAAAACCTCGGGAACGGAGCGATGAAAAACGAGGAACGGGTGTTTTAATTCCATTAATAAAGAAAACGCGGAGCCTTTTAATAAGTTGAATGCGCAGAAAGTGACGGGTGCGATCATACCAGCACTAATGCACCGGATCCCATCAGAACTCCGCAGTTAAGCGTGCTTGGGCGAGAGTAGTACTAGGATGGGTGACCTCCTGGGAAGTCCTCGTGTTGCACCCCTCTTTTTGAGACGTGTAGTGTTTTTTTTTTTTAACCTCGGGAACGGAGCGATGAAAAACGAGGAACGGGTGTTTTAATTCCATTAATAAAGAAAACGCGGAGCCTTTTAATAAGTTGAATGCGCAGAAAGTGACGGGTGCGATCATACCAGCACTAATGCACCGGATCCCATCAGAACTCCGCAGTCAAGCGTGCTTGGGCGAGAGTAGTACTAGGATGGGTGACCTCCTGGGAAGTCCTCGTGTTGCACCCCTCTTTTTGAGACGTGTAGTGTTTTTTTTTTTTTTATAAAAAAAATTCTGTTAGGACCGTATTTAATTATTTCTTAAAACCTCGGGAACGGAGCGATGAAAAACGAGGAACGGGTGTTTTAATTCCATTAATAAAGAAAACGCGGAGCCTTTTAATAAGTTGAATGCGCAGAAAGTGACGGGTGCGATCATACCAGCACTAATGCACCGGATCCCATCAAAACTCCGCAGTTAAGCGTGCTTGGGCGAGAGTAGTACTAGGATGGGTGACCTCCTGGGAAGTCCTCGTGTTGCACCCCTCTTTTTGAGACGTGTAGTGTTTTTTTTTTTTATAAAAAAAATTCTGTTAGGACCGTATTTAATTATTTCTTAAAACCTCGGGAATGGAGCGATGAAAAACGAGGAACGGGTGTTTTAATTCCATTAATAAAGAAAACGCGGAGCCTTTTAATAAGTTGAATGCGCAGAAAGTGACGGGTGCGATCATACCAGCACTAATGCACCGGATCCCATCAGAACTCCGCAGTTAAGCGTGCTTGGGCGAGAGTAGTACTAGGATGGGTGACCTCCTGGGAAGTCCTCGTGTTGCACCCCTCTTTTTGAGACGTGTAGTGTTTTTTTTTTTTTATAAAAAAAATTCTGTTAGGACCGTATTTAATTATTTCTTAAAACCTCGGGAACGGAGCGATGAAAAACGAGGAACGGGTGTTTTAATTCCATTAATAAAGAAAACGCGGAGCCTTTTAATAAGTTGAATGCGCAGAAAGTGACGGGTGCGATCATACCAGCACTAATGCACCGGATCCCATCAGAACTCCGCAGTTAAGCGTGCTTGGGCGAGAGTAGTACTAGGATGGGTGACCTCCTGGGAAGTCCTCGTGTTGCACCCCTCTTTTTGAGACGTGTAGTGTTTTTTTTTTAACCTCGGGAACGGAGCGATGAAAAACGAGGAACGGGTGTTTTAATTCCATTAATAAAGAAAACGCGGAGCCTTTTAATAAGTTGAATGCGCAGAAAGTGACGGGTGCGATCATACCAGCACTAATGCACCGGATCCCATCAGAACTCCGCAGTCAAGCGTGCTTGGGCGAGAGTAGTACTAGGATGGGTGACCTCCTGGGAAGTCCTCGTGTTGCACCCCTCTTTTTGAGACGTGTAGTGTTTTTTTTTTTTTTTATAAAAAAAATTCTGTTAGGACCGTATTTAATTATTTCTTAAAACCTCGGGAACGGAGCGATGAAAAACGAGGAACGGGTGTTTTAATTCCATTAATAAAGAAAACGCGGAGCCTTTTAATAAGTTGAATGCGCAGAAAGTGACGGGTGCGATCATACCAGCACTAATGCACCGGATCCCATCAGAACTCCGCAGTTAAGCGTGCTTGGGCGAGAGTAGTACTAGGATGGGTGACCTCCTGGGAAGTCCTCGTGTTGCACCCCTCTTTTTGAGACGTGTAGTGTTTTTTTTTTTTTATAAAAAAAATTCTGTTAGGACCGTATTTAATTATTTCTTAAAACCTCGGGAACGGAGCGATGAAAAACGAGGAACGGGTGTTTTAATTCCATTAATAAAGAAAACGCGGAGCCTTTTAATAAGTTGAATGCGCAGAAAGTGACGGGTGCGATCAAACCAGCACTAATGCACCGGATCCCATCAGAACTCCGCAGTTAAGCGTGCTTGGGCGAGAGTAGTACTAGGATGGGTGACCTCCTGGGAAGTCCTCGTGTTGCACCCCTCTTTTTGAGACGTGTAGTGTTTTTTTTTTTTAACCTCGGGAACGGAGCGATGAAAAACGAGGAACGGGTGTTTTAATTCCATTAATAAAGAAAACGCGGAGCCTTTTAATAAGTTGAATGCGCAGAAAGTGACGGGTGCGATCATACCAGCACTAATGCACCGGATCCCATCAGAACTCCGCAGTCAAGCGTGCTTGGGCGAGAGTAGTACTAGGATGGGTGACCTCCTGGGAAGTCCTCGTGTTGCACCCCTCTTTTTGAGACGTGTAGTGTTTTTTTTTTTTTATAAAAAAAATTCTGTTAGGACCGTATTTAATTATTTCTTAAAACCTCGGGAACGGAGCGATGAAAAACGAGGAACGGGTGTTTTAATTCCATTAATAAAGAAAACGCGGAGCCTTTTAATAAGTTGAATGCGCAGAAAGTGACGGGTGCGATCATACCAGCACTAATGCACCGGATCCCATCAGAACTCCGCAGTTAAGCGTGCTTGGGCGAGAGTAGTACTAGGATGGGTGACCTCCTGGGAAGTCCTCGTGTTGCACCCCTCTTTTTGAGACGTGTAGTGTTTTTTTTTTTTTATAAAAAAAATTCTGTTAGGACCGTATTTAATTATTTCTTAAAACCTCGGGAATGGAGCGATGAAAAACGAGGAACGGGTGTTTTAATTCCATTAATAAAGAAAACGCGGAGCCTTTTAATAAGTTGAATGCGCAGAAAGTGACGGGTGCGATCATACCAGCACTAATGCACCGGATCCCATCAGAACTCCGCAGTCAAGCGTGCTTGGGCGAGAGTAGTACTAGGATGGGTGACCTCCTGGGAAGTCCTCGTGTTGCACCCCTCTTTTTGAGACGTGTAGTGTTTTTTTTTTTTTATAAAAAAAATTCTGTTAGGACCGTATTTAATTATTTCTTAAAACCTCGGGAACGGAGCGATGAAAAACGAGGAACGGGTGTTTTAATTCCATTAATAAAGAAAACGCGGAGCCTTTTAATAAGTTGAATGCGCAGAAAGTGACGGGTGCGATCATACCAGCACTAATGCACCGGATCCCATCAGAACTCCGCAGTTAAGCGTGCTTGGGCAAGAGTAGTACTAGGATGGGTGACCTCCTGGGAAGTCCTCGTGTTGCACCCCTCTTTTTGAGACGTGTAGTGTTTTTTTTTTTTATAAAAAAAATTCTGTTAGGACCGTATTTAATTATTTCTTAAAACCTCGGGAACGGAGCGATGAAAAACGAGGAACGGGTGTTTTAATTCCATTAATAAAGAAAACGCGGAGCCTTTTAATAAGTTGAATGCGCAGAAAGTGATGGGTGCGATCATACCAGCACTAATGCACCGGATCCCATCAGAACTCCGCAGTTAAGCGTGCTTGGGCGAGAGTAGTACTAGGATGGGTGACCTCCTGGGAAGTCCTCGTGTTGCACCCCTCTTTTTGAGACGTGTAGTGTTTTTTTTTTTATAAAAAAAATTCTGTTAGGACCGTATTTAATTATTTCTTAAAACCTCGGGAACGGAGCGATGAAAAACGAGGAACGGGTGTTTTAATTCCATTAATAAAGAAAACGCGGAGCCTTTTAATAAGTTGAATGCGCAGAAAGTGACGGGTGCGATCATACCAGCACTAATGCACCGGATCCCATCAGAACTCCGCAGTTAAGCGTGCTTGGGCGAGAGTAGTACTAGGATGGGTGACCTCCTGGGAAGTCCTCGTGTTGCACCCCTCTTTTTGAGACGTGTAGTGTTTTTTTTTTTTTATAAAAAAAATTCTGTTAGGACCGTATTTAATTATTTCTTAAAACCTCGGGAACGGAGCGATGAAAAACGAGGAACGGGTGTTTTAATTCCATTAATAAAGAAAACGCGGAGCCTTTTAATAAGTTGAATGCGCAGAAAGTGACGGGTGCGATCATACCAGCACTAATGCACCGGATCCCATCAGAACTCCGCAGTTAAGCGTGCTTGGGCGAGAGTAGTACTAGGATGGGTGACCTCCTGGGAAGTCCTCGTGTTGCACCCCTCTTTTTGAGACGTGTAGTGTTTTTTTTTTTTTTATAAAAAAAATTCTGTTAGGACCGTATTTAATTATTTCTTAAAACCTCGGGAACGGAGCGATGAAAAACGAGGAACGGGTGTTTTAATTCCATTAATAAAGAAAACGCGGAGCCTTTTAATAAGTTGAATGCGCAGAAAGTGACGGGTGCGATCATACCAGCACTAATGCACCGGATCCCATCAGAACTCCGCAGTTAAGCGTGCTTGGGCGAGAGTAGTACTAGGATGGGTGACCTCCTGGGAAGTCCTCGTGTTGCACCCCTCTTTTTGAGACGTGTAGTGTTTTTTTTTTTTAACCTCGGGAACGGAGCGATGAAAAACGAGGAACGGGTGTTTTAATTCCATTAATAAAGAAAACGCGGAGCCTTTTAATAAGTTGAATGCGCAGAAAGTGACGGGTGCGATCATACCAGCACTAATGCACCGGATCCCATCAGAACTCCGCAGTCAAGCGTGCTTGGGCGAGAGTAGTACTAGGATGGGTGACCTCCTGGGAAGTCCTCGTGTTGCACCCCTCTTTTTGAGACGTGTAGTGTTTTTTTTTTTTTATAAAAAAAATTCTGTTAGGACCGTATTTAATTATTTCTTAAAACCTCGGGAACGGAGCGATGAAAAACGAGGAACGGGTGTTTTAATTCCATTAATAAAGAAAACGCGGAGCCTTTTAATAAGTTGAATGCGCAGAAAGTGACGGGTGCGATCATACCAGCACTAATGCACCGGATCCCATCAGAACTCCGCAGTTAAGCGTGCTTGGGCGAGAGTAGTACTAGGATGGGTGACCTCCTGGGAAGTCCTCGTGTTGCACCCCTCTTTTTGAGACGTGTAGTGTTTTTTTTTTTTTTATAAAAAAAATTCTGTTAGGACCGTATTTAATTATTTCTTAAAACCTCGGGAACGGAGCGATGAAAAACGAGGAACGGGTGTTTTAATTCCATTAATAAAGAAAACGCGGAGCCTTTTAATAAGTTGAATGCGCAGAAAGTGACGGGTGCGATCATACCAGCACTAATGCACCGGATCCCATCAGAACTCCGCAGTTAAGCGTGCTTGGGCGAGAGTAGTACTAGGATGGGTGACCTCCTGGGAAGTCCTCGTGTTGCACCCCTCTTTTTGAGACGTGTAGTGTTTTTTTTGTTTAACCTCGGGAACGGAGCGATGAAAAACGAGGAACGGGTGTTTTAATTCCATTAATAAAGAAAACGCGGAGCCTTTTAATAAGTTGAATGCGCAGAAAGTGACGGGTGCGATCATACCAGCACTAATGCACCGGATCCCATCAGAACTCCGCAGTCAAGCGTGCTTGGGCGAGAGTGGTACTAGGATGGGTGACCTCCTGGGAAGTCCTCGTGTTGCACCCCTCTTTTTGAGACGTGTAGTGTTTTTTTTTTTTTATAAAAAAAATTCTGTTAGGACCGTATTTAATTATTTCTTAAAACCTCGGGAACGGAGCGATGAAAAACGAGGAACGGGTGTTTTAATTCCATTAATAAAGAAAACGCGGAGCCTTTTAATAAGTTGAATGCGCAGAAAGTGACGGGTGCGATCATACCAGCACTAATGCACCGGATCCCATCAGAACTCCGCAGTTAAGCGTGCTTGGGCGAGAGTAGTACTAGGATGGGTGACCTCCTGGGAAGTCCTCGTGTTGCACCCCTCTTTTTGAGACGTGTAGTGTTTTTTTTTTTTATAAAAAAAATTCTGTTAGGACCGTATTTAATTATTTCTTAAAACCTCGGGAACGGAGCGATGAAAAACGAGGAACGGGTGTTTTAATTCCATTAATAAAGAAAACGCGGAGCCTTTTAATAAGTTGAATGCGCAGAAAGTGACGGGTGCGATCATACCAGCACTAATGCACCGGATCCCATCAGAACTCCGCAGTTAAGCGTGCTTGGGCGAGAGTAGTACTAGGATGGGTGACCTCCTGGGAAGTCCTCGTGTTGCACCCCTCTTTTTGAGACGTGTAGTGTTTTTTTTTTTTAACCTCGGGAACGGAGCGATGAAAAACGAGGAACGGGTGTTTTAATTCCATTAATAAAGAAAACGCGGAGCCTTTTAATAAGTTGAATGCGCAGAAAGTGACGGGTGCGATCATACCAGCACTAATGCACCGGATCCCATCAGAACTCCGCAGTCAAGCGTGCTTGGGCGAGAGTAGTACTAGGATGGGTGACCTCCTGGGAAGTCCTCGTGTTGCACCCCTCTTTTTGAGACGTGTAGTGTTTTTTTTTTTTTATAAAAAAAATTCTGTTAGGACCGTATTTAATTATTTCTTAAAACCTCGGGAACGGAGCGATGAAAAACGAGGAACGGGTGTTTTAATTCCATTAATAAAGAAAACGCGGAGCCTTTTAATAAGTTGAATGCGCACAAAGTGACGGGTGCGATCATACCAGCACTAATGCACCGGATCCCATCAGAACTCCGCAGTGAAGCGTGCTTGGGCGAGAGTAGTACTAGGATGGGTGACCTCCTGGGAAGTCCTCGTGTTGCACCCCTCTTTTTGAGACGTGTAGTGTTTTTTTTTTTTAACCTCGGGAACGGAGCGATGAAAAACGAGGAACGGGTGTTTTAATTCCATTAATAAAGAAAACGCGGAGCCTTTTAATAAGTTGAATGCGCAGAAAGTGACGGGTGCGATCATACCAGCACTAATGCACCGGATCCCATCAGAACTCCGCAGTCAAGCGTGCTTGGGCGAGAGTAGTACTAGGATGGGTGACCTCCTGGGAAGTCCTCGTGTTGCACCCCTCTTTTTGAGACGTGTAGTGTTTTTTTTTTTTATAAAAAAAATTCTGTTAGGACCGTATTTAATTATTTCTTAAAACCTCGGGAACGGAGCGATGAAAAACGAGGAACGGGTGTTTTAATTCCATTAATAAAGAAAACGCGGAGCCTTTTAATAAGTTGAATGCGCAGAAAGTGACGGGTGCGATCATACCAGCACTAATGCACCGGATCCCATCAGAACTCCGCAGTCAAGCGTGCTTGGGCGAGAGTAGTACTAGGATGGGTGACCTCCTGGGAAGTCCTCGTGTTGCACCCCTCTTTTTGAGACGTGTAGTGTTTTTTTTTTTTTTATAAAAAAAATTCTGTTAGGACCGTATTTAATTATTTCTTAAAACCTCGGGAACGGAGCGATGAAAAACGAGGAACGGGTGTTTTAATTCCATTAATAAAGAAAACGCGGAGCCTTTTAATAAGTTGAATGCGCAGAAAGTGACGGGTGCGATCATACCAGCACTAATGCACCGGATCCCATCAGAACTCCGCAGTTAAGCGTGCTTGGGCGAGAGTAGTACTAGGATGGGTGACCTCCTGGGAAGTCCTCGTGTTGCACCCCTCTTTTTGAGACGTGTAGTGTTTTTTTTGTTTAACCTCGGGAACGGAGCGATGAAAAACGAGGAACGGGTGTTTTAATTCCATTAATAAAGAAAACGCGGAGCCTTTTAATAAGTTGAATGCGCAGAAAGTGACGGGTGCGATCATACCAGCACTAATGCAACGGATCCCATCAGAACTCCGCAGTCAAGCGTGCTTGGGCGAGAGTGGTACTAGGATGGGTGACCTCCTGGGAAGTCCTCGTGTTGCACCCCTCTTTTTGAGACGTGTAGTGTTTTTTTTTTTTTATAAAAAAAATTCTGTTAGGACCGTATTTAATTATTTCTTAAAACCTCGGGAACGGAGCGATGAAAAACGAGGAACGGGTGTTTTAATTCCATTAATAAAGAAAACGCGGAGCCTTTTAATAAGTTGAATGCGCAGAAAGTGACGGGTGCGATCATACCAGCACTAATGCACCGGATCCCATCAGAACTCCGCAGTTAAGCGTGCTTGGGCGAGAGTAGTACTAGGATGGGTGACCTCCTGGGAAGTCCTCGTGTTGCACCCCTCTTTTTGAGACGTGTAGTGTTTTTTTTTTTTATAAAAAAAATTCTGTTAGGACCGTATTTAATTATTTCTTAAAACCTCGGGAACGGAGCGATGAAAAACGAGGAACGGGTGTTTTAATTCCATTAATAAAGAAAACGCGGAGCCTTTTAATAAGTTGAATGCGCAGAAAGTGACGGGTGCGATCATACCAGCACTAATGCACCGGATCCCATCAGAACTCCGCAGTTAAGCGTGCTTGGGCGAGAGTAGTACTAGGATGGGTGACCTCCTGGGAAGTCCTCGTGTTGCACCCCTCTTTTTGAGACGTGTAGTGTTTTTTTTTTTTAACCTCGGGAACGGAGCGATGAAAAACGAGGAACGGGTGTTTTAATTCCATTAATAAAGAAAACGCGGAGCCTTTTAATAAGTTGAATGCGCAGAAAGTGACGGGTGCGATCATACCAGCACTAATGCACCGGATCCCATCAGAACTCCGCAGTCAAGCGTGCTTGGGCGAGAGTAGTACTAGGATGGGTGACCTCCTGGGAAGTCCTCGTGTTGCACCCCTCTTTTTGAGACGTGTAGTGTTTTTTTTTTTTTATAAAAAAAATTCTGTTAGGACCGTATTTAATTATTTCTTAAAACCTCGGGAACGGAGCGATGAAAAACGAGGAACGGGTGTTTTAATTCCATTAATAAAGAAAACGCGGAGCCTTTTAATAAGTTGAATGCGCACAAAGTGACGGGTGCGATCATACCAGCACTAATGCATCGGATCCCATCAGAACTCCGCAGTGAAGCGTGCTTGGGCGAGAGTAGTACTAGGATGGGTGACCTCCTGGGAAGTCCTCGTGTTGCACCCCTCTTTTTGAGACGTGTAGTGTTTTTTTTTTTAACCTCGGGAACGGAGCGATGAAAAACGAGGAACGGGTGTTTTAATTCCATTAATAAAGAAAACGCGGAGCCTTTTAATAAGTTGAATGCGCAGAAAGTGACGGGTGCGATCATACCAGCACTAATGCACCGGATCCCATCAGAACTCCGCAGTCAAGCGTGCTTGGGCGAGAGTAGTACTAGGATGGGTGACCTCCTGGGAAGTCCTCGTGTTGCACCCCTCTTTTTGAGACGTGTAGTGTTTTTTTTTTTTATAAAAAAAATTCTGTTAGGACCGTATTTAATTATTTCTTAAAACCTCGGGAACGGAGCGATGAAAAACGAGGAACGGGTGTTTTAATTCCATTAATAAAGAAAACGCGGAGCCTTTTAATAAGTTGAATGCGCACAAAGTGACGGGTGCGATCATACCAGCACTAATGCACCGGATCCCATCAGAACTCCGCAGTGAAGCGTGCTTGGGCGAGAGTAGTACTAGGATGGGTGACCTCCTGGGAAGTCCTCGTGTTGCACCCCTCTTTTTGAGACGTGTAGTGTTTTTTTTTTTTATAAAAAAAATTCTGTTAGGACCGTATTTAATTATTTCTTAAAACCTCGGGAACGGAGCGATGAAAAACGAGGAACGGGTGTTTTAATTCCATTAATAAAGAAAACGCGGAGCCTTTTAATAAGTTGAATGCGCAGAAAGTGACGGGTGCGATCATACCAGCACTAATGCACCGGATCCCATCAGAACTCCGCAGTTAAGCGTGCTTGGGCGAGAGTAGTACTAGGATGGGTGACCTCCTGGGAAGTCCTCGTGTTGCACCCCTCTTTTTGAGACGTGTAGTGTTTTTTTTTTTTAACCTCGGGAACGGAGCGATGAAAAACGAGGAACGGGTGTTTTAATTCCATTAATAAAGAAAACGCGGAGCTTTTAATAAGTTGAATGCGCAGAAAGTGACGGGTGCGATCATACCAGCACTAATGCACCGGATCCCATCAGAACTCCGCAGTCAAGCGTGCTTGGGCGAGAGTAGTACTAGGATGGGTGACCTCCTGGGAAGTCCTCGTGTTGCACCCCTCTTTTTGAGACGTGTAGTGTTTTTTTTTTTTTATAAAAAAAATTCTGTTAGGACCGTATTTAATTATTTCTTAAAACCTCGGGAACGGAGCGATGAAAAACGAGGAACGGGTGTTTTAATTCCATTAATAAAGAAAACGCGGAGCCTTTTAATAAGTTGAATGCGCAGAAAGTGACGGGTGCGATCATACCAGCACTAATGCACCGGATCCCATCAAAACTCCGCAGTTAAGCGTGCTTGGGCGAGAGTAGTACTAGGATGGGTGACCTCCTGGGAAGTCCTCGTGTTGCACCCCTCTTTTTGAGACGTGTAGTGTTTTTTTTTTTTATAAAAAAAATTCTGTTAGGACCGTATTTAATTATTTCTTAAAACCTCGGGAATGGAGCGATGAAAAACGAGGAACGGGTGTTTTAATTCCATTAATAAAGAAAACGCGGAGCCTTTTAATAAGTTGAATGCGCAGAAAGTGACGGGTGCGATCATACCAGCACTAATGCACCGGATCCCATCAGAACTCCGCAGTTAAGCGTGCTTGGGCGAGAGTAGTACTAGGATGGGTGACCTCCTGGGAAGTCCTCGTGTTGCACCCCTCTTTTTGAGACGTGTAGTGTTTTTTTTTTTTTTTATAAAAAAAATTCTGTTAGGACCGTATTTAATTATTTCTTAAAACCTCGGGAACGGAGCGATGAAAAACGAGGAACGGGTGTTTTAATTCCATTAATAAAGAAAACGCGGAGCCTTTTAATAAGTTGAATGCGCAGAAAGTGACGGGTGCGATCATACCAGCACTAATGCACCGGATCCCATCAGAACTCCGCAGTTAAGCGTGCTTGGGCGAGAGTAGTACTAGGATGGGTGACCTCCTGGGAAGTCCTCGTGTTGCACCCCTCTTTTTGAGACGTGTAGTGTTTTTTTTTTTTTTATAAAAAAAATTCTGTTAGGACCGTATTTAATTATTTCTTAAAACCTCGGGAACGGAGCGATGAAAAACGAGGAACGGGTGTTTTAATTCCATTAATAAAGAAAACGCGGAGCCTTTTAATAAGTTGAATGCGCAGAAAGTGACGGGTGCGATCATACCAGCACTAATGCACCGGATCCCATCAGAACTCCGCAGTTAAGCGTGCTTGGGCGAGAGTAGTACTAGGATGGGTGACCTCCTGGGAAGTCCTCGTGTTGCACCCCTCTTTTTGAGACGTGTAGTGTTTTTTTTTTTAACCTCGGGAACGGAGCGATGAAAAACGAGGAACGGGTGTTTTAATTCCATTAATAAAGAAAACGCGGAGCCTTTTAATAAGTTGAATGCGCAGAAAGTGACGGGTGCGATCATACCAGCACTAATGCACCGGATCCCATCAGAACTCCGCAGTCAAGCGTGCTTGGGCGAGAGTAGTACTAGGATGGGTGACCTCCTGGGAAGTCCTCGTGTTGCACCCCTCTTTTTGAGACGTGTAGTGTTTTTTTTTTTTTATAAAAAAAATTCTGTTAGGACCGTATTTAATTATTTCTTAAAACCTCGGGAACGGAGCGATGAAAAACGAGGAACGGGTGTTTTAATTCCATTAATAAAGAAAACGCGGAGCCTTTTAATAAGTTGAATGCGCAGAAAGTGACGGGTGCGATCATACCAGCACTAATGCACCGGATCCCATCAGAACTCCGCAGTTAAGCGTGTTTGGGCGAGAGTAGTACTAGGATGGGTGACCTCCTGGGAAATCCTCGTGTTGCACCCCTCTTTTTGAGACGTGTAGTGTTTTTTTTTTTTAACCTCGGGAACGGAGCGATGAAAAACGAGGAACGGGTGTTTTAATTCCATTAATAAAGAAAACGCGGAGCCTTTTAATAAGTTGAATGCGCAGAAAGTGACGGGTGCGATCATACCAGCACTAATGCACCGGATCCCATCAGAACTCCGCAGTCAAGCGTGCTTGGGCGAGAGTAGTACTAGGATGGGTGACCTCCTGGGAAGTCCTCGTGTTGCACCCCTCTTTTTGAGACGTGTAGTGTTTTTTTTTTTTTATAAAAAAAATTCTGTTAGGACCGTATTTAATTATTTCTTAAAACCTCGGGAACGGAGCGATGAAAAACGAGGAACGGGTGTTTTAATTCCATTAATAAAGAAAACGCGGAGCCTTTTAATAAGTTGAATGCGCAGAAAGTGACGGGTGCGATCATACCAGCACTAATGCACCGGATCCCATCAGAACTCCGCAGTTAAGCGTGCTTGGGCGAGAGTAGTACTAGGATGGGTGACCTCCTGGGAAGTCCTCGTGTTGCACCCCTCTTTTTGAGACGTGTAGTGTTTTTTTTTTTTTTTATAAAAAAAATTCTGTTAGGACCGTATTTAATTATTTCTTAAAACCTCGGGAACGGAGCGATGAAAAACGAGGAACGGGTGTTTTAATTCCATTAATAAAGAAAACGCGGAGCCTTTTAATAAGTTGAATGCGCAGAAAGTGACGGGTGCGATCATACCAGCACTAATGCACCGGATCCCATCAGAACTCCGCAGTTAAGCGTGCTTGTGCGAGAGTAGTACTAGGATGGGTGACCTCCTGGGGAGTCCTCGTGTTGCACCCCTCTTTTTGAGACGTGTAGTGTTTTTTTTTTTAACCTCGGGAACGGAGCGATGAAAAACGAGGAACGGGTGTTTTAATTCCATTAATAAAGAAAACGCGGAGCCTTTTAATAAGTTGAATGCGCAGAAAGTGACGGGTGCGATCATACCAGCACTAATGCACCGGATCCCATCAGAACTCCGCAGTCAAGCGTGCTTGGGCGAGAGTAGTACTAGGATGGGTGACCTCCTGGGAAGTCCTCGTGTTGCACCCCTCTTTTTGAGACGTGTAGTGTTTTTTTTTTTTTTATAAAAAAAATTCTGTTAGGACCGTATTTAATTATTTCTTAAAACCTCGGGAACGGAGCGATGAAAAACGAGGAACGGGTGTTTTAATTCCATTAATAAAGAAAACGCGGAGCCTTTTAATAAGTTGAATGCGCAGAAAGTGACGGGTGCGATCATACCAGCACTAATGCACCGGATCCCATCAGAACTCCGCAGTTAAGCGTGCTTGGGCGAGAGTAGTACTAGGATGGGTGACCTCCTGGAAAGTCCTCGTGTTGCACCCCTCTTTTTGAGACGTGTAGTGTTTTTTTTTTTTTATAAAAAAAATTCTGTTAGGACCGTATTTAATTATTTCATAAAACCTCGGGAACGGAGCGATGAAAAACGAGGAACGGGTGTTTTAATTCCATTAATAAAGAAAACGCGGAGCCTTTTAATAAGTTGAATGCGCAGAAAGTGACGGGTGCGATCATACCAGCACTAATGCACCGGATCCCATCAGAACTCCGCAGTTAAGCGTGCTTGGGCGAGAGTAGTACTAGGATGGGTGACCTCTTGGGAAGTCCTCGTGTTGCACCCCTCTTTTTGAGACGTGTAGTGTTTTTTTTTTTTTTATAAAAAAAATTCTGTTAGGACCGTATTTAATTATTTCTTAAAACCTCGGGAACGGAGCGATGAAAAACGAGGAACGGGTGTTTTAATTCCATTAATAAAGAAAACGCGGAGCCTTTTAATAAGTTGAATGCGCAGAAAGTGACGGGTGCGATCATACCAGCACTAATGCACCGGATCCTATCAGAACTCCGCAGTTAAGCGTGCTTGGGCGAGAGTAGTACTAGGATGGGTGACCTCCTGGGAAGTCCTCGTGTTGCACCCCTCTTTTTGAGACGTGTAGTGTTTTTTTTTTTTAACCTCGGGAACGGAGCGATGAAAAACGAGGAACGGGTGTTTTAATTCCATTAATAAAGAAAACGCGGAGCCTTTTAATAAGTTGAATGCGCAGAAAGTGACGGGTGCGATCATACCAGCACTAATGCACCGGATCCCATCAGAACTCCGCAGTCAAGCGTGCTTGGGCGAGAGTAGTACTAGGATGGGTGACCTCCTGGGAAGTCCTTGTGTTGCACCCCTCTTTTTGAGACGTGTAGTGTTTTTTTTTTTTTTATAAAAAAAATTCTGTTAGGACCGTATTTAATTATTTCTTAAAACCTCGGGAACGGAGCGATGAAAAACGAGGAACGGGTGTTTTAATTCCATTAATAAAGAAAACGCGGAGCCTTTTAATAAGTTGAATGCGCAGAAAGTGACGGGTGCGATCATACCAGCACTAATGCACCGGATCCCATCAGAACTCCGCAGTTAAGCGTGCTTGGGCGAGAGTAGTACTAGGATGGGTGACCTCCTGGGAAGTCCTCGTGTTGCACCCCTCTTTTTGAGACGTGTAGTGTTTTTTTTTTTTTATAAAAAAAATTCTGTTAGGACCGTATTTAATTATTTCTTAAAACCTCGGGAACGGAGCGATGAAAAACGAGGAACGGGTGTTTTAATAAGTTGAATGCGCAGAAAGTGACGGGTGCGATCATACCAGCACTAATGCACCGGATCCCATCAGAACTCCGCAGTTAAGCGTGCTTGGGCGAGAGTAGTACTAGGATGGGTGACCTCCTGGGAAGTCCTCGTGTTGCACCCCTCTTTTTGAGACGTGTAGTGTTTTTTTTTTTTTATAAAAAAAATTCTGTTAGGACCGTATTTAATTATTTCTTAAAACCTCGGGAACGGAGCGATGAAAAACGAGGAACGGGTGTTTTAATTCCATTAATAAAGAAAACGCGGAGCCTTTTAATAAGTTGAATGCGCAGAAAGTGACGGGTGCGATCATACCAGCACTAATGCACCGGATCCCATCAGAACTCCGCAGTTAAGCGTGCTTGGGCGAGAGTAGTACTAGGATGGGTGACCTCCTGGGAAGTCCTCGTGTTGCACCCCTCTTTTTGAGACGTGTAGTGTTTTTTTTTTTAACCTCGGGAACGGAGCGATGAAAAACGAGGAACGGGTGTTTTAATTCCATTAATAAAGAAAACGCGGAGCCTTTTAATAAGTTGAATGCGCAGAAAGTGACGGGTGCGATCATACCAGCACTAATGCACCGGATCCCATCAGAACTCCGCAGTTAAGCGTGCTTGGGCGAGAGTAGTACTAGGATGGGTGACCTCCTGGGAAGTCCTCGTGTTGCACCCCTCTTTTTGAGACGTGTAGTGTTTTTTTTTTTTTATAAAAAAAAATTCTCTTAGGACCGTATTTAATTATTTCTTAAAACCTCGGGAACGGAGCGATGAAAAACGAGGAACGGGTGTTTTAATTCCATTAATAAAGAAAACGCGGAGCCTTTTAATAAGTTAAATGCGCAGAAAGTGACGGGTGCGATCATACCAGCACTAATGCACCGGATCCCATCAGAACTCCGCAGTTAAGCGTGCTTGGGCGAGAGTAGTACTAGGATGGGTGACCTCCTGGGAAGTCCTCGTGTTGCACCCCTCTTTTTGAGACGTGTAGTGTTTTTTTTTTTTTTATAAAAAAAATTCTGTTAGGACCGTATTTAATTATTTCTTAAAACCTCGGGAACGGAGCGATGAAAAACGAGGAACGGGTGTTTTAATTCCATTAATAAAGAAAACGCGGAGCCTTTTAATAAGTTGAATGCGCAGAAAGTGACGGGTGCGATCATACCAGCACTAATGCACCGGATCCCATCAGAACTCCGCAGTTAAGCGTGCTTGGGCGAGAGTAGTACTAGGATGGGTGACCTCCTGGGAAGTCCTCGTGTTGCACCCCTCTTTTTGAGACGTGTAGTGTTTTTTTTTTTTTTTATAAAAAAAATTCTGTTAGGACCGTATTTAATTATTTCTTAAAACCTCGGGAACGGAGCGATGAAAAACGAGGAACGGGTGTTTTAATTCCATTAATAAAGAAAACGCGGAGCCTTTTAATAAGTTGAATGCGCAGAAAGTGACGGGTGCGATCATACCAGCACTAATGCACCGGATCCCATCAGAACTCCGCAGTTAAGCGTGCTTGGGCGAGAGTAGTACTAGGATGGGTGACCTCCTGGGAAGTCCTCGTGTTGCACCCCTCTTTTTGAGACGTGTAGTGTTTTTTTTTTTAACCTCGGGAACGGAGCGATGAAAAACGAGGAACGGGTGTTTTAATTCCATTAATAAAGAAAACGCGGAGCCTTTTAATAAGTTGAATGCGCAGAAAGTGACGGGTGCGATCATACCAGCACTAATGCACCGAATCCCATCAGAACTCCGCAGTCAAGCGTGCTTGGGCGAGAGTAGTACTAGGATGGGTGACCTCCTGGGAAGTCCTCGTGTTGCACCCCTCTTTTTGAGACGTGTAGTGTTTTTTTTTTTAACCTCGGGAACGGAGCGATGAAAAACGAGGAACGGGTGTTTTAATTCCATTAATAAAGAAAACGCGGAGCCTTTTAATAAGTTGAATGCGCAGAAAGTGACGGGTGCGATCATACCAGCACTAATGCACCGGATCCCATCAGAACTCCGCAGTTAAGCGTGCTTGGGCGAGAGTAGTACTAGGATGGGTGACCTCCTGGGAAGTCCTCGTGTTGCACCCCTCTTTTTGAGACGTGTAGTGTTTTTTTTTTTTAACCTCGGGAACGGAGCGATGAAAAACGAGGAACGGGTGTTTTAATTCCATTAATAAAGAAAACGCGGAGCTTTTAATAAGTTGAATGCGCAGAAAGTGACGGGTGCGATCATACCAGCACTAATGCACCGGATCCCATCAGAACTCCGCAGTCAAGCGTGCTTGGGCGAGAGTAGTACTAGGATGGGTGACCTCCTGGGAAGTCCTCGTGTTGCACCCCTCTTTTTGAGACGTGTAGTGTTTTTTTTTTTTATAAAAAAAATTCTGTTAGGACCGTATTTAATTATTTCTTAAAACCTCGGGAACGGAGCGATGAAAAACGAGGAACGAGTGTTTTAATTCCATTAATAAAGAAAACGCGGAGCCTTTTAATAAGTTGAATGCGCAGAAAGTGACGGGTGCGATCATACCAGCACTAATGCACCGGATCCCATCAGAACTCCGCAGTCAAGCGTGCTTGGGCGAGAGTAGTACTAGGATGGGTGACCTCCTGGGAAGTCCTCGTGTTGCACCCCTCTTTTTGAGACGTGTAGTGTTTTTTTTTTTAACCTCGGGAACGGAGCGATGAAAAACGAGGAACGGGTGTTTTAATTCCATTAATAAAGAAAACGCGGAGCCTTTTAATAAGTTGAATGCGCAGAAAGTGACGGGTGCGATCATACCAGCACTAATGCACCGGATCCCATCAGAACTCCGCAGTTAAGCGTGCTTGGGCGAGAGTAGTACTAGGATGGGTGACCTCCTGGGAAGTCCTCGTGTTGCACCCTTCTTTTTGAGACGTGTAGTGTTTTTTTTTTTTTATAAAAAAAATTCTGTTAGGACCGTATTTAATTATTTCTTAAAACCTCGGGAACGGAGCGATGAAAAACGAGGAACGGGTGTTTTAATTCCATTAATAAAGAAAACGCGGAGCCTTTTAATAAGTTGAATGCGCAGAAAGTGACGGGTGCGATCATACCAGCACTAATGCACCGGATCCCATCAGAACTCCGCAGTTAAGCGTGCTTGGGCGAGAGTAGTACTAGGATGGGTGACCTCCTGGGAAGTCCTCGTGTTGCACCCCTCTTTTTGAGACGTGTAGTGTTTTTTTTTTTAACCTCGGGAACGGAGCGATGAAAAACGAGGAACGGGTGTTTTAATTCCATTAATAAAGAAAACGCGGAGCCTTTTAATAAGTTGAATGCGCAAAAAGTGACGGGTGCGATCATACCAGCACTAATGCACCGGATCCCATCAGAACTCCGCAGTTAAGCGTGCTTGGGCGAGAGTAGTACTAGGATGGGTGACCTCCTGGGAAGTCCTCGTGTTGCACCCCTCTTTTTGAGACGTGTAGTGTTTTTTTTTTTAACCTCGGGAACGGAGCGATGAAAAACGAGGAACGGGTGTTTTAATTCCATTAATAAAGAAAACGCGGAGCCTTTTAATAAGTTGAATGCGCAGAAAGTGACGGGTGCGATCATACCAGCACTAATGCACCGGATCCCATCAGAACTCCGCAGTCAAGCGTGCTTGGGCGAGAGTAGTACTAGGATGGGTGACCTCCTGGGAAGTCCTCGTGTTGCACCCCTCTTTTTGAGACGTGTAGTGTTTTTTTTTTTTTATAAAAAAAATTCTGTTAGGACCGTATTTAATTATTTCTTAAAACCTCGGGAACGGAGCGATGAAAAACGAGGAACGGGTGTTTTAATTCCATTAATAAAGAAAACGCGGAGCCTTTTAATAAGTTGAATGCGCAGAAAGTGACGGGTGCGATCATACCAGCACTAATGCACCGGATCCCATCAGAACTCCGCAGTTAAGCGTGCTTGGGCGAGAGTAGTACTAGGATGGGTGACCTCCTGGGAAGTCCTCGTGTTGCACCCCTCTTTTTGAGACGTGTAGTGTTTTTTTTTTTTTATAAAAAAAATTCTGTTAGGACCGTATTTAATTATTTCTTAAAACCTCGGGAACGGAGCGATGAAAAACGAGGAACGGGTGTTTTAATTCCATTAATAAAGAAAACGCGGAGCCTTTTAATAAGTTGAATGCGCAGAAAGTGACGGGTGCGATCATACCAGCACTAATGCACCGGATCCCATCAGAACTCCGCAGTTAAGCGTGCTTGGGCGAGAGTAGTACTAGGATGGGTGACCTCCTGGGAAGTCCTCGTGTTGCACCCCTCTTTTTGAGACGTGTAGTGTTTTTTTTTTTTAACCTCGGGAACGGAGCGATGAAAAACGAGGAACGGGTGTTTTAATTCCATTAATAAAGAAAACGCGGAGCCTTTTAATAAGTTGAATGCGTAGAAAGTGACGGGTGCGATCATACCAGCACTAATGCACCGGATCCCATCAGAACTCCGCAGTCAAGCGTGCTTGGGCGAGAGTAGTACTAGGATGGGTGACCTCCTGGGAAGTCCTCGTGTTGCACCCCTCTTTTTGAGACGTGTAGTGTTTTTTTTTTTTATAAAAAAAATTCTGTTAGGACCGTATTTAATTATTTCTTAAAACCTCGGGAACGGAGCGATGAAAAACGAGGAACGGGTGTTTTAATTCCATTAATAAAGAAAACGCGGAGCCTTTTAATAAGTTGAATGCGCAGAAAGTGACGGGTGCGATCATACCAGCACTAATGCACCGGATCCCATCAGAACTCCGCAGTTAAGCGTGCTTGGGCGAGAGTAGTACTAGGATGGGTGACCTCCTGGGAAGTCCTCGTGTTGCACCCCTCTTTTTGAGACGTGTAGTGTTTTTTTTTTTTTTATAAAAAAAATTCTGTTAGGACCGTATTTAATTATTTCTTAAAACCTCGGGAACGGAGCGATGAAAAACGAGGAACGGGTGTTTTAATTCCATTAATAAAGAAAACGCAAAGCCTTTTAATAAGTTGAATGCGCAGAAAGTGACGGGTGCGATCATACCAGCACTAATGCACCGGATCCCATCAGAACTCCGCAGCTAAGCGTGCTTGGGCGAGAGTAGTACTAGGATGGGTGACCTCCTGGGAAGTCCTCGTGTTGCACCCCTCTTTTTGAGACGTGTAGTCTTTTTTTTTAAAAAAAAATTCTTTTAGGACCGGATTTAATTATTTCTTAAAACCTCGGGAACGGAGCGATGAAAAACGAGGAACGGGTGTTTTAATTCCATTAATAAAGAAAACGCGAAGCCTTTTAATAAGTTGAATGCGCAGAAAGTGATGGGTGCGATCATACCAGCACTAATGCACCGGATCCCATCAGAACTCCGCAGTTAAGCGTGCTTGGGCGAGAGTAGTACTAGGATGGGTGACCTCCTGGGAAGTCCTCGTGTTGCACCCCTCTTTTTGAGACGTGTAGTGTTTTTTTTTTTTATAAAAAAAATTCTGTTAGGACCGTATTTAATTATTTCTTAAAACCTCGGGAACGGAGCGATGAAAAACGAGGAACGGGTGTTTTAATTCCATTAATAAAGAAAACGCGGAGCCTTTTAATAAGTTGAATGCGCACAAAGTGACGGGTGCGATCATACCAGCACTAATGCACCGGATCCCATCAGAACTCCGCAGTTAAGCGTGCTTGGGCGAGAGTAGTACTAGGATGGGTGACCTCCTGGGAAGTCCTCGTGTTGCACCCCTCTTTTTGAGACGTGTAGTGTTTTTTTTTTTAACCTCGGGAACGGAGCGATGAAAAACGAGGAACGGGTGTTTTAATTCCATTAATAAAGAAAACGCGGAGCCTTTTAATAAGTTGAATGCGCAGAAAGTGACGGGTGCGATCATACCAGCACTAATGCACCGGATCCCATCAGAACTCCGCAGTCAAGCGTGCTTGGGCGAGAGTAGTACTAGGATGGGTGACCTCCTGGGAAGTCCTCGTGTTGCACCCCTCTTTTTGAGACGTGTAGTGTTTTTTTTTTTTTATAAAAAAAATTCTGTTAGGACCGTATTTAATTATTTCTTAAAACCTCGGGAACGGAGCGATGAAAAACGAGGAACGGGTGTTTTAATTCCATTAATAAAGAAAACGCGGAGCCTTTTAATAAGTTGAATGCGCAGAAAGTGACGGGTGCGATCATACCAGCACTAATGCACCGGATCCCATCAGAACTCCGCAGTGAAGCGTGCTTGGGCGAGAGTAGTACTAGGATGGGTGACCTCCTGGGAAGTCCTCGTGTTGCACCCCTCTTTTTGAGACGTGTAGTGTTTTTTTTTTTTTTTATAAAAAAAATTCTGTTAGGACCGTATTTAATTATTTCTTAAAACCTCGGGAACGGAGCGATGAAAAACGAGGAACGGGTGTTTTAATTCCATCAATAAAGAAAACGCGGAGCCTTTTAATAAGTTGAATGCGCAGAAAGTGACGGGTGCGATCATACCAGCACTAATGCACCGGATCCCATCAGAACTCCGCAGTTAAGCGTGCTTGGGCGAGAGTAGTACTAGGATGGGTGACCTCCTGGGAAGTCCTCGTGTTGCACCCCTCTTTTTGAGACGTGTAGTGTTTTTTTTTTTTAACCTCGGGAACGGAGCGATGAAAAACGAGGAACGGGTGTTTTAATTCCATTAATAAAGAAAACGCGGAGCCTTTTAATAAGTTGAATGCGTAGAAAGTGACGGGTGCGATCATACCAGCACTAATGCACCGGATCCCATCAGAACTCCGTAGTCAAGCGTGCTTGGGCGAGAGTAGTACTAGGATGGGTGACCTCCTGGGAAGTCCTCGTGTTGCACCCCTCTTTTTGAGACGTGTAGTGTTTTTTTTTTTTTATAAAAAAAATTCTGTTAGGACCGTATTTAATTATTTCTTAAAACCTCGGGAACGGAGCGATGAAAAACGAGGAACGGGTGTTTTAATTCCATTAATAAAGAAAACGCGGAGCCTTTTAATAAATTGAATGCGCAGAAAGTGACGGGTGCGATCATACCAGCACTAATGCACCGGATCCCATCAGAACTCCGCAGTTAAGCGTGCTTGGGCGAGAGTAGTACTAGGATGGGTGACCTCCTGGGAAGTCCTCGTGTTGCACCCCTCTTTTTGAGACGTGTAGTGTTTTTTTTTTTTTATAAAAAAAATTCTGTTAGGACCGTATTTAATTATTTCTTAAAACCTCGGGAACGGAGCGATGAAAAACGAGGAACGGGTGTTTTAATTCCATTAATAAAGAAAACGCGGAGCCTTTTAATAAGTTGAATGCGCAGAAAGTGACGGGTGCGATCATACCAGCACTAATGCACCGGATCCCATCAGAACTCCGCAGTTAAGCGTGCTTGGGCGAGAGTAGTACTAGGATGGGTGACCTCCTGGGAAGTCCTCGTGTTGCACCCCTCTTTTTGAGACGTGTAGTGTTTTTTTTTTTAACCTCGGGAACGGAGCGATGAAAAACGAGGAACGGGTGTTTTAATTCCATTAATAAAGAAAACGCGGAGCCTTTTAATAAGTTGAATGCGCAGAAAGTGACGGGTGCGATCATACCAGCACTAATGCACCGGATCCCATCAGAACTCCGCAGTCAAGCGTGCTTGGGCGAGAGTAGTACTAGGATGGGTGACCTCCTGGGAAGTCCTCGTGTTGCACCCCTCTTTTTGAGACGTGTAGTGTTTTTTTTTTTTTATAAAAAAAATTCTGTTAGGACCGTATTTAATTATTTCTTAAAACCTCGGGAACGGAGCGATGAAAAACGAGGAACGGGTGTTTTAATTCCATTAATAAAGAAAACGCGGAGCCTTTTAATAAGTTGAATGCGCAGAAAGTGACGGGTGCGATCATACCAGCACTAATGCACCGGATCTCATCAGAACTCCGCAGTTAAGCGTGCTTGGGCGAGAGTAGTACTAGGATGGGTGACCTCCTGGGAAGTCCTCGTGTTGCACCCCTCTTTTTGAGACGTGTAGTGTTTTTTTTTTTTTTATAAAAAAAATTCTGTTAGGACCGTATTTAATTATTTCTTAAAACCTCGGGAACGGAGCGATGAAAAACGAGGAACGGGTGTTTTAATTCCATTAATAAAGAAAACGCGGAGCCTTTTAATAAGTTGAATGCGCAGAAAGTGACGGGTGCGATCATACCAGCACTAATGCACCGGATCCCATCAGAACTCCGCAGTTAAGCGTGCTTGGGCGAGAGTAGTACTAGGATGGGTGACCTCCTGGGAAGTCCTCGTGTTGCACCCCTCTTTTTGAGACGTGTAGTGTTTTTTTTTTTTAACCTCGGGAACGGAGCGATGAAAAACGAGGAACGGGTGTTTTAATTCCATTAATAAAGAAAACGCGGAGCCTTTTAATAAGTTGAATGCGCAGAAAGTGACGGGTGCGATCATACCAGCACTAATGCACCGGATCCCATCAGAACTCCGCAGTCAAGCGTGCTTGGGCGAGAGTAGTACTAGGATGGGTGACCTCCTGGGAAGTCCTCGTGTTGCACCCCTCTTTTTGAGACGTGTAGTGTTTTTTTTTTTTTATAAAAAAAATTCTGTTAGGACCGTATTTAATTATTTCTTAAAACCTCGGGAACGGAGCGATGAAAAACGAGGAACGGGTGTTTTAATTCCATTAATAAAGAAAACGCGGAGCCTTTTAATAAGTTGAATGCGCAGAAAGTGACGGGTGCGATCATACCAGCACTAATGCACCGGATCCCATCAGAACTCCGCAGTTAAGCGTGCTTGGGCGAGAGTAGTACTAGGATGGGTGACCTCCTGGGAAGTCCTCGTGTTGCACCCCTCTTTTTGAGACGTGTAGTGTTTTTTTTTTTTTTATAAAAAAAATTCTGTTAGGACCGTATTTAATTATTTCTTAAAACCTCGGGAACGGAGCGATGAAAAACGAGGAACGGGTGTTTTAATTCCATTAATAAAGAAAACGCGGAGCCTTTTAATAAGTTGAATGCGCAGAAAGTGACGGGTGCGATCATACCAGCACTAATGCACCGGATCCCATCAGAACTCCGCAGTTAAGCGTGCTTGGGCGAGAGTAGTACTAGGATGGGTGACCTCCTGGGAAGTCCTCGTGTTGCACCCCTCTTTTTGAGACGTGTAGTGTTTTTTTTTTTAACCTCGGGAACGGAGCGATGAAAAACGAGGAACGGGTGTTTTAATTCCATTAATAAAGAAAACGCGGAGCCTTTTAATAAGTTGAATGCGCAGAAAGTGACGGGTGCGATCATACCAGCACTAATGCACCGGATCCCATCAGAACTCCGCAGTCAAGCGTGCTTGGGCGAGAGTAGTACTAGGATGGGTGACCTCCTGGGAAGTCCTCGTGTTGCACCCCTCTTTTTGAGACGTGTAGTGTTTTTTTTTTATATAAAAAAAATTCTGTTAGGACCGTATTTAATTATTTCTTAAAACCTCGGGAACGGAGCGATGAAAAACGAGGAACGGGTGTTTTAATTCCATTAATAAAGAAAACGCGGAGCCTTTTAATAAGTTGAATGCGCAGAAAGTGACGGGTGCGATCATACCAGCACTAATGCACCGGATCCCATCAGAACTCCGCAGTTAAGCGTGCTTGGGCGAGAGTAGTACTAGGATGGGTGACCTCCTGGGAAGTCCTCGTGTTGCACCCCTCTTTTTGAGACGTGTAGTGTTTTTTTTTTTTATAAAAAAAATTCTGTTAGGACCGTATTTAATTATTTCTTAAAACCTCGGGAACGGAGCGATGAAAAACGAGGAACGGGTGTTTTAATTCCATTAATAAAGAAAACGCGGAGCCTTTTAATAAGTTGAATGCGCAGAAAGTGACGGGTGCGATCATACCAGCACTAATGCACCGGATCCCATCAGAACTCCGCAGTTAAGCGTGCTTGGGCGAGAGTAGTACTAGGATGGGTGACCTCCTGGGAAGTCCTCGTGTTGCACCCCTCTTTTTGAGACGTGTAGTGTTTTTTTTTTTTTATAAAAAAAATTCTGTTAGGACCGTATTTAATTATTTCTTAAAACCTCGGGAACGGAGCGATGAAAAACGAGGAACGGGTGTTTTAATTCCATTAATAAAGAAAACGCGGAGCCTTTTAATAAGTTGAATGCGCAGAAAGTGACGGGTGCGATCATACCAGCACTAATGCACCGGATCCCATCAGAACTCCGCAGTTAAGCGTGCTTGAGCGAGAGTAGTACTAGGATGGGTGACCTCCTGGGAAGTCCTCGTGTTGCACCCCTTTTTTTGAGACGTGTAGTGTTTTTTTTTTTTAACCTCGGGAACGGAGCGATGAAAAACGAGGAACGGGTGTTTTAATTCCATTAATAAAGAAAACGCGGAGCCTTTTAATAAGTTGAATGCGCAGAAAGTGACGGGTGCGATCATACCAGCACTAATGCACCGGATCCCATCAGAACTCCGCAGTCAAGCGTGCTTGGGCGAGAGTAGTACTAGGATGGGTGACCTCCTGGGAAGTCCTCGTGTTGCACCCCTCTTTTTGAGACGTGTAGTGTTTTTTTTTTTTTATAAAAAAAATTCTGTTAGGAACGTATTTAATTATTTCTTAAAACCTCGGGAACGGAGCGATGAAAAACGAGGAACGGGTGTTTTAATTCCATTAATAAAGAAAACGCGGAGCCTTTTAATAAGTTGAATGCGCAGAAAGTGACGGGTGCGATCATACCAGCACTAATGCACCGGATCCCATCAGAACTCCGCAGTTAAGCGTGCTTGGGCGAGAGTAGTACTAGGATGGGTGACCTCCTGGGAAGTCCTCGTGTTGCACCCCTCTTTTTGAGACGTGTAGTGTTTTTTTTTTTTTTATAAAAAAAATTCTGTTAGGACCGTATTTAATTATTTCTTAAAACCTCGGGAACGGAGCGATGAAAAACGAGGAACGGGTGTTTTAATTCCATTAATAAAGAAAACGCGGAGCCTTTTAATAAGTTGAATGCGCAGAAAGTGACGGGTGCGATCATACCAGCACTAATGCACCGGATCCCATCAGAACTCCGCAGTTAAGCGTGCTTGGGCGAGAGTAGTACTAGGATGGGTGACCTCCTGGGAAGTCCTCGTGTTGCACCCCTCTTTTTGAGACGTGTAGTGTTTTTTTTTTTTAACCTCGGGAACGGAGCGATGAAAAACGAGGAACGGGTGTTTTAATTCCATTAATAAAGAAAACGCGGAGCCTTTTAATAAGTTGAATGCGCAGAAAGTGACGGGTGCGATCATACCAGCACTAATGCACCGGATCCCATCAGAACTCCGCAGTCAAGCGTGCTTGGGCGAGAGTAGTACTAGGATGGGTGACCTCCTGGGAAGTCCTCGTGTTGCACCCCTCTTTTTGAGACGTGTAGTGTTTTTTTTTTTATAAAAAAAATTCTGTTAGGACCGTATTTAATTATTTCTTAAAACCTCGGGAACGGAGCGATGAAAAACGAGGAACGGGTGTTTTAATTCCATTAATAAAGAAAACGCGGAGCCTTTTAATAAGTTGAATGCGCAGAAAGTGACGGGTGCGATCATACCAGCACTAATGCACCGGATCCCATCAGAACTCCGCAGTTAAGCGTGCTTGGGCGAGAGTAGTACTAGGATGGGTGACCTCCTGGGAAGTCCTCGTGTTGCACCCCTCTTTTTGAGACGTGTAGTGTTTTTTTTTTTTTTTATAAAAAAAATTCTGTTAGGACCGTATTTAATTATTTCTTAAAACCTCGGGAACGGAGCGATGAAAAACGAGGAACGGGTGTTTTAATTCCATTAATAAAGAAAACGCGGAGCCTTTTAATAAGTTGAATGCGCAGAAAGTGACGGGTGCGATCATACCAGCACTAATGCACCGGATCCCATCAGAACTCCGCAGTTAAGCGTGCTTGGGCGAGAGTAGTACTAGGATGGGTGACCTCCTGGGAAGTCCTCGTGTTGCACCCCTCTTTTTGAGACGTGTAGTTTTTTTTTTTTTTTAACCTCGGGAACGGAGCGATGAAAAACGAGGAACGGGTGTTTTAATTCCATTAATAAAGAAAACGCGGAGCCTTTTAATAAGTTGAATGCGCAGAAAGTGACGGGTGCGATCATACCAGCACTAATGCACCGGATCCCATCAGAACTCCGCAGTCAAGCGTGCTTGGGCGAGAGTAGTACTAGGATGGGTGACCTCCTGGGAAGTCCTTGTGTTGCACCCCTCTTTTTGAGACGTGTAGTGTTTTTTTTTTTATAAAAAAAATTCTGTTAGGACCGTATTTAATTATTTCTTAAAACCTCGGGAACGGAGCGATGAAAAACGAGGAACGGGTGTTTTAATTCCATTAATAAAGAAAACGCGGAGCCTTTTAATAAGTTGAATGCGCAGAAAGTGACGGGTGCGATCATACCAGCACTAATGCACCAGATCCCATCAGAACTCCGCAGTTAAGCGTGCTTGGGCGAGAGTAGTACTAGGATGGGTGACCTCCTGGGAAGTCCTCGTGTTGCACCCCTCTTTTTGAGACGTGTAGTGTTTTTTTTTTTTTTATAAAAAAAATTCTGTTAGGACCGTATTTAATTATTTCTTAAAACCTCGGGAACGGAGCGATGAAAAACGAGGAACGGGTGTTTTAATTCCATTAATAAAGAAAACGCGGAGCCTTTTAATAAGTTGAATGCGCAGAAAGTGACGGGTGCGATCATACCAGCACTAATGCACCGGATCCCATCAGAACTTCGCAGTTAAGCGTGCTTGGGCGAGAGTAGTACTAGGATGGGTGACCTCCTGGGAAGTCCTCGTGTTGCACCCCTCTTTTTGAGACGTGTAGTGTTTTTTTTTTTTAACCTCGGGAACGGAGCGATGAAAAACGAGGAACGGGTGTTTTAATTCCATTAATAAAGAAAACGCGGAGCCTTTTAATAAGTTGAATGCGCAGAAAGTGACGGGTGCGATCATACCAGCACTAATGCACCGGATCCCATCAGAACTCCGCAGTCAAGCGTGTTTGGGCGAGAGTAGTACTAGGATGGGTGACCTCCTGGGAAGTCCTCGTGTTGCACCCCTCTTTTTGAGACGTGTAGTGTTTTTTTTTTTTTATAAAAAAAATTCTGTTAGGACCGTATTTAATTATTTCTTAAAACCTCGGGAACGGAGCGATGAAAAACGAGGAACGGGTGTTTTAATTCCATTAATAAAGAAAACGCGTAGCCTTTTAATAAGTTGAATGCGTAAAAAATGACGGGTGCGATCATACCAGCACTAATGCACCGGATCCCATTAGAACTCCGCAGTTAAGCGTGCTTGGGCGAGAGTAGTACTAGGATGGGTGACCTCCTGGGAAGTCCTCGTGTTGCACCCCTCTTTTTGAGACGTGTAGTGTTTTTTTTTTTTTATAAAAAAAATTCTGTTAGGACCGTATTTAATTATTTCTTAAAACCTCGGGAACGGAGCGATGAAAAACGAGGAACGGGTGTTTTAATTCCATTAATAAAGAAAACGCGGAGCCTTTTAATAAGTTGAATGCGCAGAAAGTGACGGGTGCGATCATACCAGCACTAATGCACCGGATCCCATCAGAACTTCGCAGTTAAGCGTGCTTGGGCGAGAGTAGTACTAGGATGGGTGACCTCCTGGGAAGTCCTCGTGTTGCACCCCTCTTTTTGAGACGTGTAGTGTTTTTTTTTTTTAACCTCGGGAACGGAGCGATGAAAAACGAGGAACGGGTGTTTTAATTCCATTAATAAAGAAAACGCGGAGCCTTTTAATAAGTTGAATGCGCAGAAAGTGACGGGTGCGATCATACCAGCACTAATGCACCGGATCCCATCAGAACTCCGCAGTCAAGCGTGCTTGGGCGAGAGTAGTACTAGGATGGGTGACCTCCTGGGAAGTCCTCGTGTTGCACCCCTCTTTTTGAGACGTGTAGTGTTTTTTTTTTTTATAAAAAAAATTCTGTTAGGACCGTATTTAATTATTTTTTTAAAACCTCGGGAACGGAGCGATGAAAAACGAGGAACGGGTGTTTTAATTCCATTAATAAAGAAAACGCGTAGCCTTTTAATAAGTTGAATGCGCAGAAAGTGACGGGTGCGATCATACCAGCACTAATGCACCGGATCCCATCAGAACTCCGCAGTTAAGCGTGCTTGGGCGAGAGTAGTACTAGGATGGGTGACCTCCTGGGAAGTCCTCGTGTTGCACCCCTCTTTTTGAGACGTGTAGTGTTTTTTTTTTTTTATAAAAAAAATTCTGTTAGGACCGTATTTAATTATTTCTTAAAACCTCGGGAACGGAGCGATGAAAAACGAGGAACGGGTGTTTTAATTCCATTAATAAAGAAAACGCGGAGCCTTTTAATAAGTTGAATGCGCAGAAAGTGACGGGTGCGATCATACCAGCACTAATGCACCGGATCCCATCAAAACTCCGCAGTTAAGCGTGCTTGGGCGAGAGTAGTACTAGGATGGGTGACCTCCTGGGAAGTCCTCGTGTTGCACCCCTCTTTTTGAGACGTGTAGTGTTTTTTTTTTTTAACCTCGGGAACGGAGCGATGAAAAACGAGGAACGGGTGTTTTAATTCCATTAATAAAGAAAACGCGGAGCCTTTTAATAAGTTGAATGCGCAGAAAGTGACGGGTGCGATCATACCAGCACTAATGCACCGGATCCCATCAGAACTCCGCAGTCAAGCGTGCTTGGGCGAGAGTAGTACTAGGATGGGTGACCTCCTGGGAAGTCCTCGTGTTGCACCCCTCTTTTTGAGACGTGTAGTGTTTTTTTTTTTTATAAAAAAAATTCTGTTAGGACCGTATTTAATTATTTTTTTAAAACCTCGGGAACGGAGCGATGAAAAACGAGGAACGGGTGTTTTAATTCCATTAATAAAGAAAACGCGGAGCCTTTTAATAAGTTGAATGCGCAGAAAGTGACGGGTGCGATCATACCAGCACTAATGCACCGGATCCCATCAGAACTCCGCAGTTAAGCGTGCTTGGGCGAGAGTAGTACTAGGATGGGTGACCTCCTGGGAAGTCCTCGTGTTGCACCCCTCTTTTTGAGACGTGTAGTGTTTTTTTTTTTTTATAAAAAAAATTCTGTTAGGACCGTATTTAATTATTTCTTAAAACCTCGGGAACGGAGCGATGAAAAACGAGGAACGGGTGTTTTAATTCCATTAATAAAGAAAACGCGGAGCCTTTTAATAAGTTGAATGCGCAGAAAGTGACGGGTGCGATCATACCAGCACTAATGCACCGGATCCCATCAGAACTCCGCAGTTAAGCGTGCTTGGGCGAGAGTAGTACTAGGATGGGTGACCTCCTGGGAAGTCCTCGTGTTGCACCCCTCTTTTTGAGACGTGTAGTGTTTTTTTTTTTTAACCTCGGGAACGGAGCGATGAAAAACGAGGAACGGGTGTTTTAATTCCATTAATAAAGAAAACGCGGAGCCTTTTAATAAGTTGAATGCGCAGAAAGTGACGGGTGCGATCATACCAGCACTAATGCACCGGATCCCATCAGAACTCCGCAGTCAAGCGTGCTTGGGCGAGAGTAGTACTAGGATGGGTGACCTCCTGGGAAGTCCTCGTGTTGCACCCCTCTTTTTGAGACGTGTAGTGTTTTTTTTTTTTATAAAAAAAATTCTGTTAGGACCGTATTTAATTATTTCTTAAAACCTCGGGAACGGAGCGATGAAAAACGAGGAACGGGTGTTTTAATTCCATTAATAAAGAAAACGCGTAGCCTTTTAATAAGTTGAATGCGTAAAAAATGACGGGTGCGATCATACCAGCACTAATGCACCGGATCCCATTAGAACTCCGCAGTTAAGCGTGCTTGGGCGAGAGTAGTACTAGGATGGGTGACCTCCTGGGAAGTCCTCGTGTTGCACCCCTCTTTTTGAGACGTGTAGTGTTTTTTTTTTTTTATAAAAAAAATTCTGTTAGGACCGTATTTAATTATTTCTTAAAACCTCGGGAACGGAGCGATGAAAAACGAGGAACGGGTGTTTTAATTCCATTAATAAAGAAAACGCGGAGCCTTTTAATAAGTTGAATGCGCAGAAAGTGACGGGTGCGATCATACCAGCACTAATGCACCGGATCCCATCAGAACTCCGCAGTTAAGCGTGCTTGGGCGAGAGTAGTACTAGGATGGGTGACCTCCTGGGAAGTCCTCGTGTTGCACCCCTCTTTTTGAGACGTGTAGTGTTTTTTTTTTTTAACCTCGGGAACGGAGCGATGAAAAACGAGGAACGGGTGTTTTAATTCCATTAATAAAGAAAACGCGGAGCCTTTTAATAAGTTGAATGCGCAGAAAGTGACGGGTGCGATCATACCAGCACTAATGCACCGGATCCCATCAGAACTCCGCAGTCAAGCGTGCTTGGGCGAGAGTAGTACTAGGATGGGTGACCTCCTGGGAAGTCCTCGTGTTGCACCCCTCTTTTTGAGACGTGTAGTGTTTTTTTTTTTTATAAAAAAAATTCTGTTAGGACCGTATTTAATTATTTTTTTAAAACCTCGGGAACGGAGCGATGAAAAACGAGGAACGGGTGTTTTAATTCCATTAATAAAGAAAACGCGGAGCCTTTTAATAAGTTGAATGCGCAGAAAGTGACGGGTGCGATCATACCAGCACTAATGCACCGGATCCCATCAGAACTCCGCAGTTAAGCGTGCTTGGGCGAGAGTAGTACTAGGATGGGTGACCTCCTGGGAAGTCCTCGTGTTGCACCCCTCTTTTTGAGACGTGTAGTGTTTTTTTTTTTATAAAAAAAATTCTGTTAGGACCGTATTTAATTATTTCTTAAAACCTCGGGAACGGAGCGATGAAAAACGAGGAACGGGTGTTTTAATTCCATTAATAAAGAAAACGCGGAGCCTTTTAATAAGTTGAATGCGCAGAAAGTGACGGGTGCGATCATACCAGCACTAATGCACCGGA
Source organism: Hibiscus tridactylites (assembly GCA_958450335.1). NCBI lineage: Eukaryota > Viridiplantae > Streptophyta > Magnoliopsida > Malvales > Malvaceae > Hibiscus > Hibiscus tridactylites. The sequence goes on from OY288275.1 coordinate 9,506,892, forward strand.
TCCCATCAGAACTCCGCAGTTAAGCGTGCTTGGGCGAGAGTAGTACTAGGATGGGTGACCTCCTGGGAAGTCCTCGTGTTGCACCCCTCTTTTTGAGACGTGTAGTGTTTTTTTTTTTTAACCTCGGGAACGGAGCGATGAAAAACGAGGAACGGGTGTTTTAATTCCATTAATAAAGAAAACGCGGAGCCTTTTAATAAGTTGAATGCGCAGAAAGTGACGGGTGCGATCATACCAGCACTAATGCACCGGATCCCATCAGAACTCCGCAGTCAAGCGTGCTTGGGCGAGAGTAGTACTAGGATGGGTGACCTCCTGGGAAGTCCTCGTGTTGCACCCCTCTTTTTGAGACGTGTAGTGTTTTTTTTTTTTTATAAAAAAAATTCTGTTAGGACCGTATTTAATTATTTCTTAAAACCTCGGGAACGGAGCGATGAAAAACGAGGAACGGGTGTTTTAATTCCATTAATAAAGAAAACGCGGAGCCTTTTAATAAGTTGAATGCGCAGAAAGTGACGGGTGTGATCATACCAGCACTAATGCACCGGATCCCATCAGAACTCCGCAGTTAAGCGTGCTTGGGCGAGAGTAGTACTAGGATGGGTGACCTCCTGGGAAGTCCTCGTGTTGCACCCCTCTTTTTGAGACGTGTAGTGTTTTTTTTTTTAACCTCGGGAACGGAGCGATGAAAAACGAGGAACGGGTGTTTTAATTCCATTAATAAAGAAAACGCGTAGCCTTTTAATAAGTTGAATGCGCAAAAAGTGACGGGTGCGATCATACCAGCACTAATGCACCGGATCCCATCAGAACTCCGCAGTCAAGCGTGCTTGGGCGAGAGTAGTACTAGGATGGGTGACCTCCTGGGAAGTCCTCGTGTTGCACCCCTCTTTTTGAGACGTGTAGTGTTTTTTTTTTTTATAAAAAAAATTCTGTTAGGACCGTATTTAATTATTTCTTAAAACCTCGGGAACGAAGCGATGAAAAACGAGGAACGGGTGTTTTAATTCCATTAATAAAGAAAACGCGGAGCCTTTTAATAAGTTGAATGCGCAGAAAGTGACGGGTGCGATCATACCAGCACTAATGCACCGGATCCCATCAGAACTCCGCAGTTAAGCGTGCTTGGGCGAGAGTAGTACTAGGATGGGTGACCTCCTGGGAAGTCCTCGTGTTGCACCCCTCTTTTTGAGACGTGTAGTGTTTTTTTTTTTTTATAAAAAAAATTCTGTTAGGACCGTATTTAATTATTTCTTAAAACCTCGGGAACGGAGCGATGAAAAACGAGGAACGGGTGTTTTAATTCCATTAATAAAGAAAACGCGGAGCCTTTTAATAAGTTGAATGCGCAGAAAGTGACGGGTGCGATCATACCAGCACTAATGCACCGGATCCCATCAGAACTCCGCAGTTAAGCGTGCTTGGGCGAGAGTAGTACTAGGATGGGTGACCTCCTGGGAAGTCCTCGTGTTGCACCCCTCTTTTTGAGACGTGTAGTGTTTTTTTTTTTTTTATAAAAAAAATTCTGTTAGGACCGTATTTAATTATTTCTTAAAACCTCGGGAACGGAGCGATGAAAAACGAAGAACGGGTGTTTTAATTCCATTAATAAAGAAAACGCGGAGCCTTTTAATAAGTTGAATGCGCAGAAAGTGACGGGTGCGATCATACCAGCACTAATGCACCGGATCCCATCAGAACTCCGCAGTTAAGCGTGCTTGGGCGAGAGTAGTACTAGGATGGGTGACCTCCTGGGAAGTCCTCGTGTTGCACCCCTTTTTTTGAGACGTGTAGTGTGTTTTTTTTTAACCTCGGGAACGGAGCGATGAAAAACGAGGAACGGGTGTTTTAATTCCATTAATAAAGAAAACGCGGAGCCTTTTAATAAGTTGAATGCGCAGAAAGTGACGGGTGCGATCATACCAGCACTAATGCACCGGATCCCATCAGAACTCCGCAGCTAAGCGTGCTTGGGCGAGAGTAGTACTAGGATGGGTGACCTCCTGGGAAGTCCTCGTGTTGCACCCCTCTTTTTGAGACGTGTAGTGTTTTTTTTTTTTTTATAAAAAAAATTCTGTTAGGACCGTATTTAATTATTTCTTAAAACCTCGGGAACGGAGCGATGAAAAACGAGGAACGGGTGTTTTAATTCCATTAATAAAGAAAACGCGGAGCCTTTTAATAAGTTGAATGCGCAGAAAGTGACGAGTGCGATCATACCAGCACTAATGCACCGGATCCCATCAGAACTCCGCAGTGAAGCGTGCTTGGGCGAGAGTAGTACTAGGATGGGTGACCTCCTTGGAAGTCCTCGTGTTGCACCCCTCTTTTTGAGACGTGTAGTGTTTTTTTTTTTTATAAAAAAAATTCTGTTAGGACCGTATTTAATTATTTCTTAAAACCTCGGGAACGGAGCGATGAAAAACGAGGAACGGGTGTTTTAATTCCATTAATAAAGAAAACGCGGAGCCTTTTAATAAGTTGAATGCGCAGAAAGTGACGGGTGCGATCATACCAGCACTAATGCACCGGATCCCATCAGAACTCCGCAGTTAAGCGTGCTTGGGCGAGAGTAGTACTAGGATGGGTGACCTCCTGGGAAGTCCTCGTGTTGCACCCCTCTTTTTGAGACGTGTAGTGTTTTTTTTTTAACCTCGGGAACGGAGCGATGAAAAACGAGGAACGGGTGTTTTAATTCCATTAATAAAGAAAACGCGGAGCCTTTTAATAAGTTGAATGCGCAGAAAGTGACGGGTGCGATCATACCAGCACTAATGCACCGGATCCCATCAGAACTCCGCAGTCAAGCGTGCTTGGGCGAGAGTAGTACTAGGATGGGTGACCTCCTGGGAAGTCCTCGTGTTGCACCCCTCTTTTTGAGACGTGTAGTGTTTTTTTTTTTTTTATAAAAAAAATTCTGTTAGGACCGTATTTAATTATTTCTTAAAACCTCGGGAACGGAGCGATGAAAAACGAGGAACGGGTGTTTTAATTCCATTAATAAAGAAAACGCGGAGCCTTTTAATAAGTTGAATGCGCAGAAAGTGACGGGTGCGATCATACCAGCACTAATGCACCGGATCCCATCAGAACTCCGCAGTTAAGCGTGCTTGGGTGAGAGTAGTACTAGGATGGGTGACCTCCTGGGAAGTCCTCGTGTTGCACCCCTCTTTTTGAGACTTGTAGTGTTTTTTTTTTTTTTATAAAAAAAATTCTGTTAGGACCGTATTTAATTATTTCTTAAAACCTCGGGAACGGAGCGATGAAAAACGAGGAACGGGTGTTTTAATTCCATTAATAAAGAAAACGCGGAGCCTTTTAATAAGTTGAATGCGCAGAAAGTGACGGGTGCGATCATACCAGCACTAATGCACCGGATCCCATCAGAACTCCGCAGTTAAGCGTGCTTGGGCGAGAGTAGTACTAGGATGGGTGACCTCCTGGGAAGTCCTCGTGTTGCACCCCTCTTTTTGAGACGTGTAGTGTTTTTTTTTTTTTATAAAAAAAATTCTGTTAGGACCGTATTTAATTATTTCTTAAAACCTCGGGAACGGAGCGATGAAAAACGAAGAACGGGTGTTTTAATTCCATTAATAAAGAAAACGCGGAGCCTTTTAATAAGTTGAATGCGCAGAAAGTGACAGGTGCGATCATACCAGCACTAATGCACCGGATCCCATCAGAACTCCGCAGTTAAGCGTGCTTGGGCGAGAGTAGTACTAGGATGGGTGACCTCCTGGGAAGTCCTCGTGTTGCACCCCTTTTTTTGAGACGTGTAGTGTTTTTTTTTTAACCTCGGGAACGGAGCGATGAAAAACGAGGAACGGGTGTTTTAATTCCATTAATAAAGAAAACGCGGAGCCTTTTAATAAGTTGAATGCGCAGAAAGTGACGGGTGCGATCATACCAGCACTAATGCACCGGATCCCATCAGAACTCCGCAGTGAAGCGTGCTTGGGCGAGAGTAGTACTAGGATGGGTGACCTCCTGGGAAGTCCTCGTGTTGCACCCCTCTTTTTGAGACGTGTAGTGTTTTTTTTTTTTTATAAAAAAAATTCTGTTAGGACCGTATTTAATTATTTCTTAAAACCTCGGGAACGGAGCGATGAAAAACGAGGAACGGGTGTTTTAATTCCATTAATAAAGAAAACGCGGAGCCTTTTAATAAGTTGAATGCGCAGAAAGTGACGGGTGCGATCATACCAGCACTAATGCACCGGATCCCATCAGAACTCCGCAGTTAAGCGTGCTTGGGCGAGAGTAGTACTAGGATGGGTGACCTCCTGGGAAGTCCTCGTGTTGCACCCCTCTTTTTGAGACGTGTAGTGTTTTTTTTTTTTTATAAAAAAAATTCTGTTAGGACCGTATTTAATTATTTCTTAAAACCTCGGGAACGGAGCGATGAAAAACGAGGAACGAGTGTTTTAATTCCATTAATAAAGAAAACGCGGAGCCTTTTAATAAGTTGAATGCGCAGAAAGTGACGAGTGCGATCATACCAGCACTAATGCACCGGATCCCATCAGAACTCCGCAGTGAAGCGTGCTTGGGCGAGAGTAGTACTAGGATGGGTGACCTCCTGGGAAGTCCTCGTGTTGCACCCCTCTTTTTGAGACGTGTAGTGTTTTTTTTTTTTTATAAAAAAAATTCTGTTAGGACCGTATTTAATTATTTCTTAAAACCTCGGGAACGGAGCGATGAAAAACGAGGAACGGGTGTTTTAATTCCATTAATAAAGAAAACGCGGAGCCTTTTAATAAGTTGAATGCGCAGAAAGTGACGGGTGCGATCATACCAGCACTAATGCACCGGATCCCATCAGAACTCCGCAGTTAAGCGTGCTTGGGCGAGAGTAGTACTAGGATGGGTGACCTCCTGGGAAGTCCTCGTGTTGCACCCCTCTTTTTGAGACGTGTAGTGTTTTTTTTTTTAACCTCGGGAACGGAGCGATGAAAAACGAGGAACGGGTGTTTTAATTCCATTAATAAAGAAAACGCGGAGCCTTTTAATAAGTTGAATGCGCAGAAAGTGACGGGTGCGATCATACCAGCACTAATGCACCGGATCCCATCAGAACTCCGCAGTCAAGCGTGCTTGGGCGAGAGTAGTACTAGGATGGGTGACCTCCTGGGAAGTCCTCGTGTTGCACCCCTCTTTTTGAGACGTGTAGTGTTTTTTTTTTTTTTATAAAAAAAATTCTGTTAGGACCGTATTTAATTATTTCTTAAAACCTCGGGAACGGAGCGATGAAAAACGAGGAACGGGTGTTTTAATTCCATTAATAAAGAAAACGCGGAGCCTTTTAATAAGTTGAATGCGCAGAAAGTGACGGGTGCGATCATACCAGCACTAATGCACCGGATCCCATCAGAACTCCGCAGTTAAGCGTGCTTGGGCGAGAGTAGTACTAGGATGGGTGACCTCCTGGGAAGTCCTCGTGTTGCACCCCTATTTTTGAGACGTGTAGTGTTTTTTTTTTTTAACCTCGGGAACGGAGCGATGAAAAACGAGGAACGGGTGTTTTAATTCCATTAATAAAGAAAACGCGGAGCCTTTTAATAAGTTGAATGCGCAGAAAGTGACGGGTGCGATCATACCAGCACTAATGTACCGGATCCCATCAGAACTCCGCAGTTAAGCGTGCTTGGGCGAGAGTAGTACTAGGATGGGTGACCTCCTGGAAAGTCCTCGTGTTGCACCCCTCTTTTTGAGACGTGTAGTGTTTTTTTTTTTTTTATAAAAAAAATTCTGTTAGGACCGTATTTAATTATTTCTTAAAACCTCGGGAACGGAGCGATGAAAAACGAGGAACGGGTGTTTTAATTCCATTAATAAAGAAAACGCGGAGCCTTTTAATAAGTTGAATGCGCAGAAAGTGACGGGTGCGATCATACCAGCACTAATGCACCGGATCCCATCAGAACTCCGCAGTTAAGCGTGGTTGGGCGAGAGTAGTACTAGGATGGGTGACCTCCTGGGAAGTCCTCGTGTTGCACCCCTCTTTTTGAGACGTGTAGTGTTTTTTTTTTTTTATAAAAAAAATTCTGTTAGGACCGTATTTAATTATTTCTTAAAACCTCGGGAACGGAGCGATGAAAAACGAGGAACGGGTGTTTTAATTCCATTAATAAAGAAAACGCGGAGCCTTTTAATAAGTTGAATGCGCAGAAAGTGACGGGTGCGATCATACCAGCACTAATGCACCGGATCCCATCAGAACTCCGCAGTTAAGCGTGCTTGGGCGAGAGTAGTACTAGGATGGGTGACCTCCTGGGAAGTCCTCGTGTTGCACCCCTATTTTTGAGACGTGTAGTGTTTTTTTTTTTTAACCTCGGGAACGGAGCGATGAAAAACGAGGAACGGGTGTTTTAATTCCATTAATAAAGAAAACGCGGAGCCTTTTAATAAGTTGAATGCGCAGAAAGTGACGGGTGCGATCATACCAGCACTAATGCATCGGATCCCATCAGAACTCCGCAGTCAAGCGTGCTTGGGCGAGAGTAGTACTAGGATGGGTGACCTCCTGGGAAGTCCTCGTGTTGCACCCCTCTTTTTGAGACGTGTAGTGTTTTTTTTTTTTTTTATAAAAAAAATTCTGTTAGGACCGTATTTAATTATTTCTTAAAACCTCGGGAACGGAGCGATGAAAAACGAGGAACGGGTGTTTTAATTCCATTAATAAAGAAAACGCGGAGCCTTTTAATAAGTTGAATGCGCAGAAAGTGACGGGTGCGATCATACCAGCACTAATGCACCGGATCCCATCAGAACTCCGCAGTTAAGCGTGCTTGGGCGAGAGTAGTACTAGGATGGGTGACCTCCTGGGAAGTCCTCGTGTTGCACCCCTCTTTTTGAGACGTGTAGTGTTTTTTTTTTTTTTATAAAAAAAATTCTGTTAGGACCGTATTTAATTATTTCTTAAAACCTCGGGAACGGAGCGATGAAAAACGAGGAACGGGTGTTTTAATTCCATTAATAAAGAAAACGCGGAGCCTTTTAATAAGTTGAATGCGCAGAAAGTGACGGGTGCGATCATACCAGCACTAATGCACCGGATCCCATCAGAACTCCGCAGTTAAGCGTGCTTGGGCGAGAGTAGTACTAGGATGGGTGACCTCCTGGGAAGTCCTCGTGTTGCACCCCTCTTTTTGAGACGTGTAGTGTTTTTTTTTTTTAACCTCGGGAACGGAGCGATGAAAAACGAGGAACGGGTGTTTTAATTCCATTAATAAAGAAAACGCGGAGCCTTTTAATAAGTTGAATGCGCAGAAAGTGACGGGTGCGATCATACCAGCACTAATGCACCGGATCCCATCAGAACTCCGCAGTCAAGCGTGCTTGGGCGAGAGTAGTACTAGGATGGGTGACCTCCTGGGAAGTCCTCGTGTTGCACCCCTCTTTTTGAGACGTGTAGTGTTTTTTTTTTTTTATAAAAAAAATTCTGTTAGGACCGTATTTAATTATTTCTTAAAACCTCGGGAACGGAGCGATGAAAAACGAGGAACGGGTGTTTTAATTCCATTAATAAAGAAAACGCGGAGCCTTTTAATAAGTTGAATGCGCAGAAAGTGACGGGTGCGATCATACCAGCACTAATGCACCGGATCCCATCAGAACTCCGCAGTTAAGCGTGCTTGGGCGAGAGTAGTACTAGGATGGGTGACCTCCTGGGAAGTCCTCGTGTTGCACCCCTCTTTTTGAGACGTGTAGTGTTTTTTTTTTTTTAACCTCGGGAACGGAGCGATGAAAAACGAGGAACGGGTGTTTTAATTCCATTAATAAAGAAAACGCGGAGCCTTTTAATAAGTTGAATGCGCAGAAAGTGACGGGTGCGATCATACCAGCACTAATGCACCGGATCCCATCAGAACTCCGCAGTCAAGCGTGCTTGGGCGAGAGTAGTACTAGGATGGGTGACCTCCTGGGAAGTCCTCGTGTTGCACCCCTCTTTTTGAGACGTGTAGTGTTTTTTTTTTTTTATAAAAAAAATTCTGTTAGGACCGTATTTAATTATTTCTTAAAACCTCGGGAACGGAGCGATGAAAAACGAGGAACGGGTGTTTTAATTCCATTAATAAAGAAAACGCGGAGCCTTTTAATAAGTTGAATGCGCAGAAAGTGACGGGTGCGATCATACCAGCACTAATGCACCGGATCCCATCAGAACTCCGCAGTTAAGCGTGCTTGGGCGAGAGTAGTACTAGGATGGGTGACCTCCTGGGAAGTCCTCGTGTTGCACCCCTCTTTTTGAGACGTGTAGTGTTTTTTTTTTTTTTATAAAAAAAATTCTGTTAGGACCGTATTTAATTATTTCTTAAAACCTCGGGAACGGAGCGATGAAAAACGAGGAACGGGTGTTTTAATTCCATTAATAAAGAAAACGCGGAGCCTTTTAATAAGTTGAATGCGCAGAAAGTGACGGGTGCGATCATACCAGCACTAATGCACCGGATCCCATCAGAACTCCGCAGTTAAGCGTGCTTGGGCGAGAGTAGTACTAGGATGGGTGACCTCCTGGGAAGTCCTCGTGTTGCACCCCTCTTTTTGAGACGTGTAGTGTTTTTTTTTTTTAACCTCGGGAACGGAGCGATGAAAAACGAGGAACGGGTGTTTTAATTCCATTAATAAAGAAAACGCGGAGCCTTTTAATAAGTTGAATGCGCAGAAAGTGACGGGTGCGATCATACCAGCACTAATGCACCGGATCCCATCAGAACTCCGCAGTCAAGCGTGCTTGGGCGAGAGTAGTACTAGGATGGGTGACCTCCTGGGAAGTCCTCGTGTTGCACCCCTCTTTTTGAGACGTGTAGTGTTTTTTTTTTTTTTATAAAAAAAATTCTGTTAGGACCGTATTTAATTATTTCTTAAAACCTCGGGAACGGAGCGATGAAAAACGAGGAACGGGTGTTTTAATTCCATTAATAAAGAAAACGCGGAGCCTTTTAATAAGTTGAATGCGCAGAAAGTGACGGGTGCGATCATACCAGCACTAATGCACCGGATCCCATCAGAACTCCGCAGTTAAGCGTGCTTGGGCGAGAGTAGTACTAGGATGGGTGACCTCCTGGAAAGTCCTCGTGTTGCACCCCTCTTTTTGAGACGTGTAGTGTTTTTTTTTTTTTATAAAAAAAATTCTGTTAGGACCGTATTTAATTATTTCTTAAAACCTCGGGAACGGAGCGATGAAAAACGAGGAACGGGTGTTTTAATTCCATTAATAAAGAAAACGCGGAGCCTTTTAATAAGTTGAATGCGCAGAAAGTGACGGGTGCGATCATACCAGCACTAATGCACCGGATCCCATCAGAACTCCGCAGTTAAGCGTGGTTGGGCGAGAGTAGTACTAGGATGGGTGACCTCCTGGGAAGTTCTCGTGTTGCACCCCTCTTTTTGAGACGTGTAGTGTTTTTTTTTTTTTATAAAAAAATTCTGTTAGGACCGTATTTAATTATTTCTTAAAACCTCGGGAACGGAGCGATGAAAAACGAGGAACGGGTGTTTTAATTCCATTAATAAAGAAAACGCGGAGCCTTTTAATAAGTTGAATGCGCAGAAAGTGACGGGTGCGATCATACCAGCACTAATGCACCGGATCCATCAGAACTCCGCAGTTAAGCGTGCTTGGGCGAGAGTAGTACTAGGATGGGTGACCTCCTGGGAAGTCCTCGTGTTGCACCCCTATTTTTGAGACGTGTAGTGTTTTTTTTTTTTAACCTCGGGAACGGAGCGATGAAAAAACGAGGAACGGGTGTTTTAATTCCATTAATAAAGAAAACGCGGAGCCTTTTAATAAGTTGAATGCGCAGAAAGTGACGGGTGCGATCATACCAGCACTAATGCACCGGATCCCATCAGAACTCCGCAGTCAAGCGTGCTTGGGCGAGAGTAGTACTAGGATGGGTGACCTCCTGGGAAGTCCTCGTGTTGCACCCCTCTTTTTGAGACGTGTAGTGTTTTTTTTTTTTATAAAAAAAATTCTGTTAGGACCGTATTTAATTATTTCTTAAAACCTCGGGAACGGAGCGATGAAAAACGAGGAACGGGTGTTTTAATTCCATTAATAAAGAAAACGCGGAGCCTTTTAATAAGTTGAATGCGCAGAAAGTGACGGGTGCGATCATACCAGCACTAATGCACCGGATCCCATCAGAACTCCGCAGTTAAGCGTGCTTGGGCGAGAGTAGTACTAGGATGGGTGACCTCCTGGGAAGTCCTCGTGTTGCACCCCTCTTTTTGAGACGTGTAGTGTTTTTTTTTTTTTATAAAAAAAATTCTGTTAGGACCGTATTTAATTATTTCTTAAAACCTCGGGAACGGAGCGATGAAAAACGAGGAACGGGTGTTTTAATTCCATTAATAAAGAAAACGCGAGCCTTTTAATAAGTTGAATGCGCAGAAAGTGACGGGTGCGATCATACCAGCACTAATGCACCGGATCCCATCAGAACTCCGCAGTTAAGCGTGCTTGGGCGAGAGTAGTACTAGGATGGGTGACCTCCTGGGAAGTCCTCGTGTTGCACCCCTCTTTTTGAGACGTGTAGTGTTTTTTTTTTTTTAACCTCGGGAACGGAGCGATGAAAAACGAGAAACGGGTGTTTTAATTCCATTAATAAAGAAAACGCGGAGCCTTTTAATAAGTTGAATGCGCAGAAAGTGACGGGTGCGATCATACCAGCACTAATGCACCGGATCCCATCAGAACTCCGCAGTCAAGCGTGCTTGGGCGAGAGTAGTACTAGGATGGGTGACCTCCTGGGAAGTCCTCGTGTTGCACCCCTCTTTTTGAGACGTGTAGTGTTTTTTTTTTTTTATAAAAAAATTCTGTTAGGACCGTATTTAATTATTTCTTAAAACCTCGGGAACGGAGCGATGAAAAACGAGGAACGGGTGTTTTAATTCCATTAATAAAGAAAACGCGGAGCCTTTTAATAAGTTGAATGCGCAGAAAGTGACGGGTGCGATCATACCAGCACTAATGCACCGGATCCCATCAGAACTCCGCAGTTAAGCGTGCTTGGGCGAGAGTAGTACTAGGATGGGTGACCTCCTGGAAGTCCTCGTGTTGCACCCCTCTTTTTGAGACGTGTAGTGTTTTTTTTTTTAACCTCGGGAACGGAGCGATGAAAAACGAGGAACGGGTGTTTTAATTCCATTAATAAAGAAAACGCGGAGCCTTTTAATAAGTTGAATGCGCAGAAAGTGACGGGTGCGATCATACCAGCACTAATGCACCGGATCCCATCAGAACTCCGCAGTCAAGCGTGCTTGGGCGAGAGTAGTACTAGGATGGGTGACCTCCTGGGAAGTCCTCGTGTTGCACCCCTCTTTTTGAGACGTGTAGTGTTTTTTTTTTTTTATAAAAAAATTCTGTTAGGACCGTATTTAATTATTTCTTAAACCTCGGGAACGGAGCGATGAAAAACGAGGAACGGGTGTTTTAATTCCATTAATAAAGAAAACGCGGAGCCTTTTAATAAGTTGAATGCGCAGAAAGTGACGGGTGCGATCATACCAGCACTAATGCACCGGATCCCATCAGAACTCCGCAGTTAAGCGTGCTTGGGCGAGAGTAGTACTAGGATGGGTGACCTCCTGGGAAGTCCTCGTGTTGCACCCCTCTTTTTGAGACGTGTAGTGTTTTTTTTTTTTTTTATAAAAAAAAATTCTGTTAGGACCGTATTTAATTATTTCTTAAAACCTCGGGAACGGAGCGATGAAAAACGAGGAACGGGTGTTTTAATTCCATTAATAAAGAAAACGCGGAGCCTTTTAATAAGTTGAATGCGCAGAAAGTGACGGGTGCGATCATACCAGCACTAATGCACCGGATCCCATCAGAACTCCGCAGTTAAGCGTGCTTGGGCGAGAGTAGTACTAGGATGGGTGACCTCCTGGGAAGTCCTCGTGTTGCACCCCTCTTTTTGAGACGTGTAGTGTTTTTTTTTTTTAACCTCGGGAACGGAGCGATGAAAAACGAGGAACGGGTGTTTTAATTCCATTAATAAAGAAAACGCGGAGCCTTTTAATAAGTTGAATGCGCAGAAAGTGACGGGTGCGATCATACCAGCACTAATGCACCGGATCCCATCAGAACTCCGCAGTCAAGCGTGCTTGGGCGAGAGTAGTACTAGGATGGGTGACCTCCTGGGAAGTCCTCGTGTTGCACCCCTCTTTTTGAGACGTGTAGTGTTTTTTTTTTTTTATAAAAAAAATTCTGTTAGGACCGTATTTAATTATTTCTTAAAACCTCGGGAACGGAGCGATGAAAAACGAGGAACGGGTGTTTTAATTCCATTAATAAAGAAAACGCGGAGCCTTTTAATAAGTTGAATGCGCAGAAAGTGACGGGTGCGATCATACCAGCACTAATGCACCGGATCCCATCAGAACTCCGCAGTTAAGCGTGCTTGGGCGAGAGTAGTACTAGGATGGGTGACCTCCTGGGAAGTCCTCGTGTTGCACCCCTCTTTTTGAGACGTGTAGTGTTTTTTTTTTTTAACCTCGGGAACGGAGCGATGAAAAACGAGGAACGGGTGTTTTAATTCCATTAATAAAGAAAACGCGGAGCCTTTTAATAAGTTGAATGCGCAGAAAGTGACGGGTGCGATCATACCAGCACTAATGCACCGGATCCCATCAGAACTCCGCAGTCAAGCGTGCTTGGGCGAGAGTAGTACTAGGATGGGTGACCTCCTGGGAAGTCCTCGTGTTGCACCCCTCTTTTTGAGACGTGTAGTGTTTTTTTTTTTTTATAAAAAAAATTCTGTTAGGACCGTATTTAATTATTTCTTAAACCTCGGGAACAGAGCGATGAAAAACGAGGAACGGGTGTTTTAATTCCATTAATAAAGAAAACGCGGAGCCTTTTAATAAGTTGAATGCGCAGAAAGTGACGAGTGCGATCATACCAGCACTAATGCACCGGATCCCATCAGAACTTCGCAGTTAAGCGTGCTTGGGCGAGAGTAGTACTAGGATGGGTGACCTCCTGGGAAGTCCTCGTGTTGCACCCCTCTTTTTGAGACGTGTAGTGTTTTTTTTTTTTTTATAAAAAAAATTCTGTTAGGACCGTATTTAATTATTTCTTAAAACCTCGGGAACGGAGCGATGAAAAACGAGGAACGGGTGTTTAATTCCATTAATAAAGAAAACGCGGAGCCTTTTAATAAGTTGAATGCGCAGAAAGTGACGGGTGCGATCATACCAGCACTAATGCACCGGATCCCATCAGAACTCCGCAGTTAAGCGTGCTTGGGCGAGAGTAGTACTAGGATGGGTGACCTCCTGGGAAGTCCTCGTGTTGCACCCCTCTTTTTGAGACGTGTAGTGTTTTTTTTTTTTTATAAAAGAAATTCTGTTAGGACCGTATTTAATTATTTCTTAAAACCTCGGGAACGAGCGATGAAAAACGAGGAACGGGTGTTTTAATTCCATTAATAAAGAAAACGCGGAGCCTTTTAATAAGTTGAATGCGCAGAAAGTGACGGGTGCGATCATACCAGCACTAATGCACCGGATCCCATCAGAACTCCGCAGTAAGCGTGCTTGGGCGAGAGTAGTACTAGGATGGGTGACCTCCTGGGAAGTCCTCGTGTTGCCACCCCTCTTTTTGAGACGTGTAGTGTTTTTTTTTTTTTATAAAAAGAATTCTGTTAGGACCGTATTTAATTATTTCTTAAAACCTCGGGAACGGAGCGATGAAAAACGAGGAACGGGTGTTTTAATTCCATTAATAAAGAAAACGCGGAGCCTTTTAATAAGTTGAATGCGCAGAAAGTGACGGGTGCGATCATACCAGCACTAATGCACCGGATCCCATCAGAACTCCGCAGTTAAGCGTGCTTGGGCGAGAGTAGTACTAGGATGGGTGACCTCCTGGGAAGTCCTCGTGTTGCACCCCTCTTTTTGAGACGTGTAGTGTTTTTTTTTTTTTAACCTCGGGAACGGAGCGATGAAAAACGAGGAACGGGTGTTTTAATTCCATTAATAAAGAAAACGCGGAGCCTTTTAATAAGTTGAATGCGCAGAAAGTGACGGGTGCGATCATACCAGCACTAATGCACCGGATCCCATCAGAACTCCGCAGTCAAGCGTGCTTGGGCGAGAGTAGTACTAGGATGGGTGACCTCCTGGGAAGTCCTCGTGTTGCACCCCTCTTTTTGAGACGTGTAGTATTTTTTTTTTTTTATAAAAAAAATTCTGTTAGGACCGTATTTAATTATTTCTTAAAACCTCGGGAACGGAGCGATGAAAAACGAGGAACGGGTGTTTTAATTCCATTAATAAAGAAAACGCGGAGCCTTTTAATAAGTTGAATGCGCAGAAAGTGACGGGTGCGATCATACCAGCACTAATGCACCGGATCCCATCAGAACTCCGCAGTTAAGCGTGCTTGGGCGAGAGTAGTACTAGGATGGGTGACCTCCTGGGAAGTCCTCGTGTTGCACCCCTCTTTTTGAGACGTGTAGTGTTTTTTTTTTTTTTATAAAAAAAATTCTGTTAGGACCGTATTTAATTATTTCTTAAAACCTCGGGAACGGAGCGATGAAAAACGAGGAACGGGTGTTTTAATTCCATTAATAAAGAAAACGCGGAGCCTTTTAATAAGTTGAATGCGCAGAAAGTGACAGGTGCGATCATACCAGCACTAATGCACCGGATCCCATCAGAACTCCGCAGTTAAGCGTGCTTGGGCGAGAGTAGTACTAGGATGGGTGACCTCCTGGGAAGTCCTCGTGTTGCACCCCTCTTTTTGAGACGTGTAGTGTTTTTTTTTTTTTATAAAAAAAATTCTGTTAGGACCGTATTTAATTATTTCTTAAAACCTCGGGAACGGAGCGATGAAAAACGAGGAACGGGTGTTTTAATTCCATTAATAAAGAAAACGCGGAGCCTTTTAATAAGTTGAATGCGCAGAAAGTGACAGGTGCGATCATACCAGCACTAATGCACCGGATCCCATCAGAACTTCGCAGTTAAGCGTGCTTGGGCGAGAGTAGTACTAGGATGGGTGACCTCCTGGGAAGTCCTCGTGTTGCACCCCTCTTTTTGAGACGTGTAGTGTTTTTTTTTTTTTATAAAAAAAATTCTGTTAGGACCGTATTTAATTATTTCTTAAAACCTCGGGAACGGAGCGATGAAAAACGAGGAACGGGTGTTTTAATTCCATTAATAAAGAAAACGCGGAGCCTTTTAATAAGTTGAATGCGCAGAAAGTGACGGGTGCGATCATACCAGCACTAATGCACCGGATCCCATCAGAACTCCGCAGTCAAGCGTGCTTGGGCGAGAGTAGTACTAGGATGGGTGACCTCCTGGGAAGTCCTCGTGTTGCACCCCTCTTTTTGAGACGTGTAGTGTTTTTTTTTTTTTTTATAAAAAAAATTCTGTTAGGACCGTATTTAATTATTTCTTAAAACCTCGGGAACGGAGCGATGAAAAACGAGGAACGGGTGTTTTAATTCCATTAATAAAGAAAACGCGGAGCCTTTTAATAAGTTGAATGCGCAAAAAGTGACGGGTGCGATCATACCAGCACTAATGCACCGGATCCCATCAGAACTCCGCAGTCAAGCGTGCTTGGGCGAGAGTAGTACTAGGATGGGTGACCTCCTGGGAAGTCCTCGTGTTGCACCCCTCTTTTTGAGACGTGTAGTGTTTTTTTTTTTAACCTCGGGAACGGAGCGATGAAAAACGAGGAACGGGTGTTTTAATTACATTAATAAAGAAAACGCGGAGCCTTTTAATAAGTTGAATGCGCAGAAAGTGACGGGTGCGATCATACCAGCACTAATGCACCGGATCCCATCAGAACTCCGCAGTCAAGCGTGCTTGGGCGAGAGTAGTACTAGGATGGGTGACCTCCTGGGAAGTCCTCGTGTTGCACCCCTCTTTTTGAGACGTGTAGTGTTTTTTTTTTTTTTATAAAAAAAATTCTGTTAGGACCGTATTTAATTATTTCTTAAAACCTCGGGAACAGAGCGATGAAAAACGAGGAACGGGTGTTTTAATTCCATTAATAAAGAAAACGCGGAGCCTTTTAATAAGTTGAATGCGCAGAAAGTGACGAGTGCGATCATACCAGCACTAATGCACCGGATCCCATCAGAACTTCGCAGTTAAGCGTGCTTGGGCGAGAGTAGTACTAGGATGGGTGACCTCCTGGGAAGTCCTCGTGTTGCACCCCTCTTTTTGAGACGTGTAGTGTTTTTTTTTTTTTTATAAAAAAAATTCTGTTAGGACCGTATTTAATTATTTCTTAAAACCTCGGGAACGGAGCGATGAAAAACGAGGAACGGGTGTTTTAATTCCATTAATAAAGAAAACGCGGAGCCTTTTAATAAGTTGAATGCGCAGAAAGTGACGGGTGCGATCATACCAGCACTAATGCACCGGATCCCATCAGAACTCCGCAGTTAAGCGTGCTTGGGCGAGAGTAGTACTAGGATGGGTGACCTCCTGGGAAGTCCTCGTGTTGCACCCCTCTTTTTGAGACGTGTAGTGTTTTTTTTTTTTAACCTCGGGAACGGAGCGATGAAAAACGAGGAACGGGTGTTTTAATTCCATTAATAAAGAAAACGCGGAGCCTTTTAATAAGTTGAATGCGCAGAAAGTGACGAGTGCGATCATACCAGCACTAATGCACCGGATCCCATCAGAACTCCGCAGTCAAGCGTGCTTGGGCGAGAGTAGTACTAGGATGGGTGACCTCCTGGGAAGTCCTCGTGTTGCACCCCTCTTTTTGAGACGTGTAGTGTGTTTTTTTTTTTATAAAAAAAATTCTGTTAGGACCGTATTTAATTATTTCTTAAAACCTCGGGAACGGAGCGATGAAAAACGAGGAACGGGTGTTTTAATTCCATTAATAAAGAAAACGCGGAGCCTTTTAATAAGTTGAATGCGCAGAAAGTGACGGGTGCGATCATACCAGCACTAATGCACCGGATCCCATCAGAACTCCGCAGTTAAGCGTGCTTGGGCGAGAGTAGTACTAGGATGGGTGACCTCCTGGGAAGTCCTCGTGTTGCACCCCTCTTTTTGAGACGTGTAGTGTTTTTTTTTTTTAACCTCGGGAACGGAGCGATGAAAAACGAGGAACGGGTGTTTTAATTCCATTAATAAAGAAAACGCGGAGCCTTTTAATAAGTTGAATGCGCAGAAAGTGACGGGTGCGATCATACCAGCACTAATGCACCGGATCCCATCAGAACTCCGCAGTCAAGCGTGCTTGGGCGAGAGTAGTACTAGGATGGGTGACCTCCTGGGAAGTCCTCGTGTTGCACCCCTCTTTTTGAGACGTGTAGTGTTTTTTTTTTTTTATAAAAAAAATTCTGTTAGGACCGTATTTAATTATTTCTTAAAACCTCGGGAACGGAGCGATGAAAAACGAGGAACGGGTGTTTTAATTCCATTAATAAAGAAAACGCGGAGCCTTTTAATAAGTTGAATGCGCAGAAAGTGACGGGTGCGATCATACCAGCACTAATGCACCGGATCCCATCAGAACTCCGCAGTTAAGCGTGCTTGGGCGAGAGTAGTACTAGGATGGGTGACCTCCTGGGAAGTCCTCGTGTTGCACCCCTCTTTTTGAGACGTGTAGTGTTTTTTTTTTTTTTATAAAAAAAATTCTGTTAGGACCGTATTTAATTATTTCTTAAAACCTCGGGAACGGAGCGATGAAAAACGAGGAACGGGTGTTTTAATTCCATTAATAAAGAAAACGCGGAGCCTTTTAATAAGTTGAATGCGCAGAAAGTGACGGGTGTGATCATACCAGCACTAATGCACCGGATCCCATCAGAACTCCGCAGTTAAGCGTGCTTGGGCGAGAGTAGTACTAGGATGGGTGACCTCCTGGGAAGTCCTCGTGTTGCACCCCTCTTTTTGAGACGTGTAGTGTTTTTTTTTTTTTTTATAAAAAAAATTCTGTTAGGACCGTATTTAATTATTTCTTAAAACCTCGGGAACGGAGCGATGAAAAACGAGGAACGGGTGTTTTAATTCCATTAATAAAGAAAACGCGGAGCCTTTTAATAAGTTGAATGCGCAAAAAGTGACGGGTGCGATCATACCAGCACTAATGCACCGGATCCCATCAGAACTCCGCAGTTAAGCGTGCTTGGGCGAGAGTAGTACTAGGATGGGTGACCTCCTGGGAAGTCCTCGTGTTGCACCCCTCTTTTTGAGACGTGTAGTGTTTTTTTTTTTTTTATAAAAAAAATCTGTTAGGACCGTATTTAATTATTTCTTAAAACCTCGGGAACGGAGCGATGAAAAACGAGGAACGGGTGTTTTAATTCCATTAATAAAGAAAACGCGGAGCCTTTTAATAAGTTGAATGCGCAGAAAGTGACGGGTGTGATCATACCAGCACTAATGCACCGGATCCCATCAGAACTCCGCAGTTAAGCGTGCTTGGGCGAGAGTAGTACTAGGATGGGTGACCTCCTGGGAAGTCCTCGTGTTGCACCCCTCTTTTTGAGACGTGTAGTGTTTTTTTTTTTTTTATAAAAAAAATTCTGTTAGGACCGTATTTAATTATTTCTTAAAACCTCGGGAACGGAGCGATGAAAAACGAGGAACGGGTGTTTTAATTCCATTAATAAAGAAAACGCGGAGCCTTTTAATAAGTTGAATGCGCAAAAAGTGACGGGTGCGATCATACCAGCACTAATGCACCGGATCCCATCAGAACTCCGCAGTTAAGCGTGCTTGGGCGAGAGTAGTACTAGGATGGGTGACCTCCTGGGAAGTCCTCGTGTTGCACCCCTCTTTTTGAGACGTGTAGTGTTTTTTTTTTTTTTATAAAAAAAAATCTGTTAGGACCGTATTTAATTATTTCTTAAAACCTCGGGAACGGAGCGATGAAAAACGAGGAACGGGTGTTTTAATTCCATTAATAAAGAAAACGCGGAGCCTTTTAATAAGTTGAATGCGCAGAAAGTGACGGGTGCGATCATACCAGCACTAATGCACCGGATCCCATCAGAACTCCGCAGTTAAGCGTGCTTGGGCGAGAGTAGTACCAGGATGGGTGACCTCCTGGGAAGTCCTCGTGTTGCACCCCTCTTTTTGAGACGTGTAGTGTTTTTTTTTTTAACCTCGGGAACGGAGCGATGAAAAACGAGGAACGGGTGTTTTAATTCCATTAATAAAGAAAACGCGGAGCCTTTTAATAAGTTGAATGCGCAGAAAGTGACGGGTGCGATCATACCAGCACTAATGCACCGGATCCCATCAGAACTCCGCAGTTAAGCGAGCTTGGGCGAGAGTAGTACTAGGATGGGTGACCTCCTGGGAAGTCCTCGTGTTGCACCCCTCTTTTTGAGACGTGTAGTGTTTTTTTTTTTTTTATAAAAAAAATTCTGTTAGGACCGTATTTAATTATTTCTTAAAACCTCGGGAACGGAGCGATGAAAAACGAGGAACGGGTGTTTTAATTCCATTAATAAAGAAAACGCGGAGCCTTTTAATAAGTTGAATGCGCAGAAAGTGACGGGTGCGATCATACCAGCACTAATGCACCGGATCCCATCAGAACTCCGCAGTTAAGCGTGCTTGGGCGAGAGTAGTACTAGGATGGGTGACCTCCTGGGAAGTCCTCGTGTTGCACCCCTCTTTTTGAGACGTGTAGTGTTTTTTTTTTTTTATAAAAAAAATTCTGTTAGGACCGTATTTAATTATTTCTTAAAACCTCGGGAACGGAGCGATGAAAAACGAGGAACGGGTGTTTTAATTCCATTAATAAAGAAAACGCGGAGCCTTTTAATAAGTTGAATGCGCAGAAAGTGACGGGTGCGATCATACCAGCACTAATGCACCGGATCCCATCAGAACTCCGCAGTTAAGCGTGCCTGGGCGAGAGTAGTACTAGGATGGGAGACCTCCTGGGAAGTCCTCGTGTTGCACCCCTCTTTTTGAGACGTGTAGTGTTTTTTTTTTTAACCTCGGGAACGGAGCGATGAAAAACGAGGAACGGGTGTTTTAATTCCATTAATAAAGAAAACGCGGAGCCTTTTAATAAGTTGAATGCGCAGAAAGTGACGGGTGCGATCATACCAGCACTAATGCACCGGATCCCATCAGAACTCCGCAGTCAAGCGTGCTTGGGCGAGAGTAGTACTAGGATGGGTGACCTCCTGGGAAGTCCTCGTGTTGCACCCCTCTTTTTGAGACGTGTAGTGTTTTTTTTTTTTTATAAAAAAAATTCTGTTAGGACCGTATTTAATTATTTCTTAAAACCTCGGGAACGGAGCGATGAAAAACGAGGAACGGGTGTTTTAATTCCATTAATAAAGAAAACGCGGAGCCTTTTAATAAGTTGAATGCGCAGAAAGTGACGGGTGCGATCATACCAGCACTAATGCACCGGATCCCATCAGAACTCCGCAGTTAAGCGTGCTTGGGCGAGAGTAGTACTAGGATGGGTGACCTCCTGGGAAGTCCTCGTGTTGCACCCCTCTTTCTGAGACGTGTAGTGTTTTTTTTTTTTTATAAAAAAAATTCTGTTAGGACCGTATTTAATTATTTCTTAAAACCTCGGGAACGGAGCGATGAAAAACGAGGAACGGGTGTTTTAATTCCATTAATAAAGAAAACGCGGAGCCTTTTAATAAGTTGAATGCGCAGAAAGTGACGGGTGCGATCATACCAGCACTAATGCACCGGATCCCATCAGAACTCCGCAGTTAAGCGTGCTTGGGCGAGAGTAGTACTAGGATGGGTGACCTCCTGGGAAGTCCTCGTGTTGCACCCCTCTTTTTGAGACGTGTAGTGTTTTTTTTTTTTTTTTATAAAAAAAATTCTGTTAGGACCGTATTTAATTATTTCTTAAAACCTCGGGAACGGAGCGATGAAAAACGAGGAACGGGTGTTTTAATTCCATTAATAAAGAAAACGCGGAGCCTTTTAATAAGTTGAATGCGCAGAAAGTGACGGGTGCGATTATACCAGCACTAATGCACCGGATCCCATCAGAACTCCGCAGTTAAGCGTGCTTGGGCGAGAGTAGTACTAGGATGGGTGACCTCCTGGGAAGTCCTTGTGTTGCACCCTTCTTTTTGAGACGTGTAGTGTTTTTTTTTTTTTATAAAAAAAATTCTGTTAGGACCGTATTTAATTATTTCTTAAAACCTCGGGAACGGAGCGATGAAAAACGAGGAACGGGTGTTTTAATTTCATTAATAAAGAAAACGCGGAGCCTTTTAATAAGTTGAATGCGCAGAAAGTGACGGGTGCGATCATACCAGCACTAATGCACCGGATCCCATCAGAACTCCGCAGTTAAGCGTGCTTGGGCGAGAGTAGTACTAGGATGGGTGACCTCCTGGGAAGTCCTCGTGTTGCACCCCTCTTTTTGAGACGTGTAGTGTTTTTTTTTTTTTTATAAAAAAAATTCTGTTAGGACCGTATTTAATTATTTCTTAAAACCTCGGGAACGGAGCGATGAAAAACGAGGAACGGTGTTTTAATTCCATTAATAAAGAAAACGCGGAGCCTTTTAATAAGTTGAATGCGCAGAAAGTGACGGGTGTGATCATACCAGCACTAATGCACCGGATCCCATCAGAACTCCGCAGTTAAGCGTGCTTGGGCGAGAGTAGTACTAGGATGGGTGACCTCCTGGGAAGTCCTCGTGTTGCACCCCTCTTTTTTGAGACGTGTAGTGTTTTTTTTTTTTTTTATAAAAAAAATTCTGTTAGGACCGTATTTAATTATTTCTTAAAACCTCGGGAACGGAGCGATGAAAAACGAGGAACGGGTGTTTTAATTCCATTAATAAAGAAAACGCGGAGCCTTTTAATAAGTTGAATGCGCAAAAAGTGACGGGTGCGATCATACCAGCACTAATGCACCGGATCCCATCAGAACTCCGCAGTTAAGCGTGCTTGGGCGAGAGTAGTACTAGGATGGGTGACCTCCTGGGAAGTCCTCGTGTTGCACCCCTCTTTTTGAGACGTGTAGTGTTTTTTTTTTTTTTTATAAAAAAAAATCTGTTAGGACCGTATTTAATTATTTCTTAAAACCTCGGGAACGGAGCGATGAAAAACGAGGAACGGGTGTTTTAATTCCATTAATAAAGAAAACGCGGAGCCTTTTAATAAGTTGAATGCGCAGAAAGTGACGGGTGTGATCATACCAGCACTAATGCACCGGATCCCATCAGAACTCCGCAGTTAAGCGTGCTTGGGCGAGAGTAGTACTAGGATGGGTGACCTCCTGGGAAGTCCTCGTGTTGCACCCCTCTTTTTGAGACGTGTAGTGTTTTTTTTTTTTTTTATAAAAAAAATTCTGTTAGGACCGTATTTAATTATTTCTTAAAACCTCGGGAACGGAGCGATGAAAAACGAGGAACGGGTGTTTTAATTCCATTAATAAAGAAAACGCGGAGCCTTTTAATAAGTTGAATGCGCAAAAAGTGACGGGTGCGATCATACCAGCACTAATGCACCGGATCCCATCAGAACTCCGCAGTTAAGCGTGCTTGGGCGAGAGTAGTACTAGGATGGGTGACCTCCTGGGAAGTCCTCGTGTTGCACCCCTCTTTTTGAGACGTGTAGTGTTTTTTTTTTTTTTATAAAAAAAAATCTGTTAGGACCGTATTTAATTATTTCTTAAAACCTCGGGAACGGAGCGATGAAAAACGAGGAACGGGTGTTTTAATTCCATTAATAAAGAAAACGCGGAGCCTTTTAATAAGTTGAATGCGCAGAAAGTGACGGGTGCGATCATACCAGCACTAATGCACCGGATCCCATCAGAACTCCGCAGTTAAGCGTGCTTGGGCGAGAGTAGTACCAGGATGGGTGACCTCCTGGGAAGTCCTCGTGTTGCACCCCTCTTTTTGAGACGTGTAGTGTTTTTTTTTTTAACCTCGGGAACGGAGCGATGAAAAACGAGGAACGGGTGTTTTAATTCCATTAATAAAGAAAACGCGGAGCCTTTTAATAAGTTGAATGCGCAGAAAGTGACGGGTGCGATCATACCAGCACTAATGCACCGGATCCCATCAGAACTCCGCAGTTAAGCGAGCTTGGGCGAGAGTAGTACTAGGATGGGTGACCTCCTGGGAAGTCCTCGTGTTGCACCCCTCTTTTTGAGACGTGTAGTGTTTTTTTTTTTTTTATAAAAAAAATTCTGTTAGGACCGTATTTAATTATTTCTTAAAACCTCGGGAACGGAGCGATGAAAAACGAGGAACGGGTGTTTTAATTCCATTAATAAAGAAAACGCGGAGCCTTTTAATAAGTTGAATGCGCAGAAAGTGACGGGTGCGATCATACCAGCACTAATGCACCGGATCCCATCAGAACTCCGCAGTTAAGCGTGCTTGGGCGAGAGTAGTACTAGGATGGGTGACCTCCTGGGAAGTCCTCGTGTTGCACCCCTCTTTTTGAGACGTGTAGTGTTTTTTTTTTTTTATAAAAAAAATTCTGTTAGGACCGTATTTAATTATTTCTTAAAACCTCGGGAACGGAGCGATGAAAAACGAGGAACGAGTGTTTTAATTCCATTAATAAAGAAAACGCGGAGCCTTTTAATAAGTTGAATGCGCAGAAAGTGACGGGTGCGATCATACCAGCACTAATGCACCGGATCCCATCAGAACTCCGCAGTTAAGCGTGCCTGGGCGAGAGTAGTACTAGGATGGGAGACCTCCTGGGAAGTCCTCGTGTTGCACCCCTCTTTTTGAGACGTGTAGTGTTTTTTTTTTTAACCTCGGGAACGGAGCGATGAAAAACGAGGAACGGGTGTTTTAATTCCATTAATAAAGAAAACGCGGAGCCTTTTAATAAGTTGAATGCGCAGAAAGTGACGGGTGCGATCATACCAGCACTAATGCACCGGATCCCATCAGAACTCCGCAGTCAAGCGTGCTTGGGCGAGAGTAGTACTAGGATGGGTGACCTCCTGGGAAGTCCTCGTGTTGCACCCCTCTTTTTGAGACGTGTAGTGTTTTTTTTTTTTTATAAAAAAAATTCTGTTAGGACCGTATTTAATTATTTCTTAAAACCTCGGGAACGGAGCGATGAAAAACGAGGAACGGGTGTTTTAATTCCATTAATAAAGAAAACGCGGAGCCTTTTAATAAGTTGAATGCGCAGAAAGTGACGGGTGCGATCATACCAGCACTAATGCACCGGATCCCATCAGAACTCCGCAGTTAAGCGTGCTTGGGCGAGAGTAGTACTAGGATGGGTGACCTCCTGGGAAGTCCTCGTGTTGCACCCCTCTTTCTGAGACGTGTAGTGTTTTTTTTTTTTTATAAAAAAAATTCTGTTAGGACCGTATTTAATTATTTCTTAAAACCTCGGGAACGGAGCGATGAAAAACGAGGAACGGGTGTTTTAATTCCATTAATAAAGAAAACGCGGAGCCTTTTAATAAGTTGAATGCGCAGAAAGTGACGGGTGCGATCATACCAGCACTAATGCACCGGATCCCATCAGAACTCCGCAGTTAAGCGTGCTTGGGCGAGAGTAGTACTAGGATGGGTGACCTCCTGGGAAGTCCTCGTGTTGCACCCCTCTTTTTGAGACGTGTAGTGTTTTTTTTTTTTTTTTATAAAAAAAATTCTGTTAGGACCGTATTTAATTATTTCTTAAAACCTCGGGAACGGAGCGATGAAAAACGAGGAACGGGTGTTTTAATTCCATTAATAAAGAAAACGCGGAGCCTTTTAATAAGTTGAATGCGCAGAAAGTGACGGGTGCGATTATACCAGCACTAATGCACCGGATCCCATCAGAACTCCGCAGTTAAGCGTGCTTGGGCGAGAGTAGTACTAGGATGGGTGACCTCCTGGGAAGTCCTTGTGTTGCACCCTTCTTTTTGAGACGTGTAGTGTTTTTTTTTTTTTATAAAAAAAATTCTGTTAGGACCGTATTTAATTATTTCTTAAAACCTCGGGAACGGAGCGATGAAAAACGAGGAACGGGTGTTTTAATTCCATTAATAAAGAAAACGCGGAGCCTTTTAATAAGTTGAATGCGCAGAAAGTGACGGGTGCGATCATACCAGCACTAATGCACCGGATCCCATCAGAACTCCGCAGTTAAGCGTGCTTGGGCGAGAGTAGTACTAGGATGGGTGACCTCCTGGGAAGTCCTCGTGTTGCACCCCTCTTTTTGAGACGTGTAGTGTTTTTTTTTTTTTAACCTCGGGAACGGAGCGATGAAAAACGAGGAACGGGTGTTTTAATTCCATTAATAAAGAAAACGCGGAGCCTTTTAATAAGTTGAATGCGCAGAAAGTGACGGGTGCGATCATACCAGCACTAATGCACCGGATCCCATCAGAACTCCGCAGTCAAGCGTGCTTGGGCGAGAGTAGTACTAGGATGGGTGACCTCTTGGGAAGTCCTCGTGTTGCACCCCTCTTTTTGAGACGTGTAGTGTTTTTTTTTTTTTATAAAAAAAATTCTGTTAGGACCGTATTTAATTATTTCTTAAAACCTCGGGAACGGAGCGATGAAAAACGAGGAACGGGTGTTTTAATTCCATTAATAAAGAAAACGCGGAGCCTTTTAATAAGTTGAATGCGCAGAAAGTGACGGGTGCGATCATACCAGCACTAATGCACCGGATCCCATCAGAACTCCGCAGTTAAGCGTGCTTGGGCGAGAGTAGTACTAGGATGGGTGACCTCCTGGGAAGTCCTCGTGTTGCACCCCTCTTTTTGAGACGTGTAGTGTTTTTTTTTTTTTTATAAAAAAAATTCTGTTAGGACCGTATTTAATTATTTCTTAAAACCTCGGGAACGGAGCGATGAAAAACGAGGAACGGGTGTTTTAATTCCATTAATAAAGAAAACGCGGAGCCTTTTAATAAGTTGAATGCGCAGAAAGTGACAGGTGCGATCATACCAGCACTAATGCACCGGATCCCATCAGAACTCCGCAGTTAAGCGTGCTTGGGCGAGAGTAGTACTAGGATGGGTGACCTCCTGGGAAGTCCTCGTGTTGCACCCCTCTTTTTGAGACGTGTAGTGTTTTTTTTTTTTTTATAAAAAAAATTCTGTTAGGACCGTATTTAATTATTTCTTAAAACCTCGGGAACGGAGCGATGAAAAACGAGGAACGGGTGTTTTAATTCCATTAATAAAGAAAACGCGGAGCCTTTTAATAAGTTGAATGCGCAGAAAGTGACAGGTGCGATCATACCAGCACTAATGCACCGGATCCCATCAGAACTCCGCAGTTAAGCGTGCTTGGGCGAGAGTAGTACTAGGATGGGTGACCTCCTGGGAAGTCCTCGTGTTGCACCCCTCTTTTTGAGACGTGTAGTGTTTTTTTTTTTTAAATTCTGTTAGGACCGTATTTAATTATTTCTTAAAACCTCGGGAACGGAGCGATGAAAAACGAGGAACGGGTGTTTTAAATCCATTAATAAAGAAAACGCGAAGCCTTTTAATAAGTTGAATGCGCAAAAAGTGACGGGTGTGATCATACCAGCACTAATGCACCGGATCCCATCAGAACTCCGCAGTTAAGCGTGCTTGGGCGAGAGTAGTACTAGGATGGGTGACCTCCTGGGAAGTCCTCGTGTTGCACCCCTTTTTTTGAGACGTGTAGTGTTTTTTTTTTAAAAAAAAATTCTGTTAGGACCGGATTCAATTATTTCTTAAAACCTCGGGAACGGAGCGATGAAAAACGAGGAACGGGTGTTTTAATTCCATTAATAAAGAAAACGCGGAGCCTTTTAATAAGTTGAATGCGCAGAAAGTGACGGGTGCGATCATACCAGCACTAATGCACCGGATCCCATCAGAACTCCGCAGTCAAGCGTGCTTGGGCGAGAGTAGTACTAGGATGGGTGACCTCCTGGGAAGTCCTCGTGTTGCACCCCTCTTTTTGAGACGTGTAGTGTTTTTTTTTTTTTTATAAAAAAAATTCTGTTAGGACCGTATTTAATTATTTCTTAAAACCTCGGGAACGGAGCGATGAAAAACGAGGAACGGGTGTTTTAATTCCATTAATAAAGAAAACGCGGAGCCTTTTAATAAGTTGAATGCGCAGAAAGTGACGGGTGCGATCATACCAGCACTAATGCACCGGATCCCATCATAACTCCTCAGTCAAGCGTGCTTGGGCGAGAGTAGTACTAGGATGGGTGACCTCCTGGGAAGTCCTCGTGTTGCACCCCTCTTTTTGAGACGTGTAGTGTTTTTTTTTTTTTTATAAAAAAAATTCTGTTAGGACCGTATTTAATTATTTCTTAAAACCTCGGGAACGGAGCGATGAAAAACGAGGAACGAGTGTTTTAATTCCATTAATAAAGAAAACGCGGAGCCTTTTAATAAGTTGAATGCGCAGAAAGTGACGGGTGCGATCATACCAGCACTAATGCACCGGATCCCATCAGAACTTCGCAGTTAAGCGTGCTTGGGCGAGAGTAGTACTAGGATGGGTGACCTCCTGGGAAGTCCTCGTGTTGCACCCCTCTTTTTGAGACGTGTAGTGTTTTTTTTTTTTTATAAAAAAAATTCTGTTAGGACCGTATTTAATTATTTCTTAAAACCTCGGGAACGGAGCGATGAAAAACGAGGAACGGGTGTTTTAATTCCATTAATAAAGAAAACGCGGAGCCTTTTAATAAGTTGAATGCGCAGAAAGTGACGGGTGCGATCATACCAGCACTAATGCACCGGATCCCATCAGAACTCCGCAGTTAAGCGTGCTTGGACGAGAGTAGTACTAGGATGGGTGACCTCCTGGGAAGTCCTCGTGTTGCACCCCTCTTTTTGAGACGTGTAGTGTTTTTTTTTTTAACCTCGGGAACGGAGCGATGAAAAACGAGGAACGGGTGTTTTAATTCCATTAATAAAGAAAACGCGGAGCCTTTTAATAAGTTGAATGCGCAGAAAGTGACGGGTGCGATCATACCAGCACTAATGCACCGGATCCCATCAGAACTCCGCAGTCAAGCGTGCTTGGGCGAGAGTAGTACTAGGATGGGTGACCTCTTGGGAAGTCCTCGTGTTGCACCCCTCTTTTTGAGACGTGTAGTGTTTTTTTTTTTTTATAAAAAAAATTCTGTTAGGACCGTATTTAATTATTTCTTAAAACCTCGGGAACGGAGCGATGAAAAACGAGGAACGGGTGTTTTAATTCCATTAATAAAGAAAACGCGGAGCCTTTTAATAAGTTGAATGCGCAGAAAGTGACGGGTGCGATCATACCAGCACTAATGCACCGGATCCCATCAGAACTCCGCAGTTAAGCGTGCTTGGGCGAGAGTAGTACTAGGATGGGTGACCTCCTGGGAAGTCCTCGTGTTGCACCCCTCTTTTTGAGACGTGTAGTGTTTTTTTTTTTTTATAAAAAAAATTCTGTTAGGACCGTATTTAATTATTTCTTAAAACCTCGGGAACGGAGCGATGAAAAACGAGGAACGGGTGTTTTAATTCCATTAATAAAGAAAACGCGGAGCCTTTTAATAAGTTGAATGCGCAGAAAGTGACGGGTGCGATCATACCAGCACTAATGCACCGGATCCCATCAGAACTCCGCAGTTAAGCGTGCTTGGGTGAGAGTAGTACTAGGATGGGTGACCTCCTGGGAAGTCCTCGTGTTGCACCCCTCTTTTTGAGACGTGTAGTGTTTTTTTTTTTTATAAAAAAAATTCTGTTAGGACCGTATTTAATTATTTCTTAAAACCTCGGGAACGGAGCGATGAAAAACGAGGAACGGGTGTTTTAATTCCATTAATAAAGAAAACGCGGAGCCTTTTAATAAGTTGAATGCGCAGAAAGTGACGGGTGCGATCATACCAGCACTAATGCACCGGATCCCATCAGAACTCCGCAGTTAAGCATGCTTGGGCGAGAGTAGTACTAGGATGGGTGACCTCCTGGGAAGTCCTCGTGTTGCACCCCTCTTTTTGAGACGTGTAGTGTTTTTTTTTTTATAAAAAAAATTCTGTTAGGACCGTATTTAATTATTTCTTAAAACCTCGGGAACGGAGCGATGAAAAACGTGGAACGGGTGTTTTAATTCCATTAATAAAGAAAACGCGGAGCCTTTTAATAAGTTGAATGCGCAGAAAGTGACGGGTGCGATCATACCAGCACTAATGCACCGGATCCCATCAGAACTCCGCAGTCAAGCGTGCTTGGGCGAGAGTAGTACTAGGATGGGTGACCTCCTGGGAAGTCCTCGTGTTGCACCCCTCTTTTTGAGACGTGTAGTGTTTTTTTTTTTTTTATAAAAAAAATTCTGTTAGGACCGTATTTAATTATTTCTTAAAACCTCGGGAACGGAGCGATGAAAAACGAGGAACGGGTGTTTTAATTCCATTAATAAAGAAAACGCGGAGCCTTTTAATAAGTTGAATGCGCAGAAAGTGACGGGTGCGATCATACCAGCACTAATGCACCGGATCCCATCAGAACTCCGCAGTCAAGCGTGCTTGGGCGAGAGTAGTACTAGGATGGGTGACCTCCTGGGAAGTCCTCGTGTTGCACCCCTCTTTTTGAGACGTGTAGTGTTTTTTTTTTTTTTATAAAAAAAATTCTGTTAGGACCGTATTTAATTATTTCTTAAAACCTCGGGAACGGAGCGATGAAAAACGAGGAACGGGTGTTTTAATTCCATTAATAAAGAAAACGCGGAGCCTTTTAATAAGTTGAATGCGCAGAAAGTGACGGGTGCGATCATACCAGCACTAATGCACCGGATCCCATCAGAACTCCGCAGTTAAGCGTGCCTGGGCGAGAGTAGTACTAGGATGGGTGACCTCCTGGGAAGTCCTCGTGTTGCACCCCTCTTTTTGAGACGTGTAGTGTTTTTTTTTTTTTTATAAAAAAAATTCTGTTACGACCGTATTTAATTATTTCTTAAAACCTCGGGAACGGAGCGATGAAAAACGAGGAACGGGTGTTTTAATTCCATTAATAAAGAAAACGCGGAGCCTTTTAATAAGTTGAATGCGCAGAAAGTGACGGGTGCGATCATACTAGCACTAATGCACCGGATCCCATCAGAACTCCGCAGTTAAGCGTGCTTGGGCGAGAGTAGTACTAGGATGGGTGACCTCCTGGGAAGTCCTCGTGTTGCACCCCTCTTTTTGAGACGTGTAGTGTTTTTTTTTTAACCTCGGGAACGGAGCGATGAAAAACGAGGAACGGGTGTTTTAATTCCATTAATAAAGAAAACGCGGAGCCTTTTAATAAGTTGAATGCGCAGAAAGTGACGGGTGCGATCATACCAGCACTAATGCACCGGATCCCATCAGAACTCCGCAGTCAAGCGTGCTTGGGCGAGAGTAGTACTAGGATGGGTGACCTCCTGGGAAGTCCTCGTGTTGCACCCCTCTTTTTGAGACGTGTAGTGTTTTTTTTTTTATATAAAAAAAATTCTGTTAGGACCGTATTTAATTATTTCTTAAAACCTCGGGAACGGAGCGATGAAAAACGAGGAACGGGTGTTTTAATTCCATTAATAAAGAAAACGCGGAGCCTTTTAATAAGTTGAATGCGCAGAAAGTGACGGGTGCGATCATACCAGCACTAATGCACCGGATCCCATCAGAACTCCGCAGTTAAGCGTGCTTGGGCGAGAGTAGTACTAGGATGGGTGACCTCCTGGGAAGTCCTCGTGTTGCACCCCTCTTTTTGAGACGTGTAGTGTTTTTTTTTTTTATAAAAAAAATTCTGTTAGGACCGTATTTAATTATTTCTTAAAACCTCGGGAACGGAGCGATGAAAAACGAGGAACGGGTGTTTTAATTCCATTAATAAAGAAAACGCGGAGCCTTTTAATAAGTTGAATGCGCAGAATGTGACGGGTGCGATCATACCAGCACTAATGCACCGGATCCCATCAGAACTCCGCAGTTAAGCGTGCTTGGGCGAGAGTAGTACTAGGATAGGTGACCTCCTGGGAAGTCCTCGTGTTGCACCCCTCTTTTTGAGACGTGTAGTGTTTTTTTTTTAACCTCGGGAACGGAGCGATGAAAAACGAGGAACGGGTGTTTTAATTCCATTAATAAAGAAAACGCGGAGCCTTTTAATAAGTTGAATGCGCAGAAAGTGACGGGTGCGATCATACCAGCACTAATGCACCGGATCCCATCAGAACTCCGCAGTCAAGCGTGCTTGGGCGAGAGTAGTACTAGGATGGGTGACCTCCTGGGAAGTCCTCGTGTTGCACCCCTCTTTTTGAGACGTGTAGTGTTTTTTTTTTTTTTATAAAAAAAATTCTGTTAGGACCGTATTTAATTATTTCTTAAAACCTCGGGAACGGAGCGATGAAAAACGAGGAACGGGTGTTTTAATTCCATTAATAAAGAAAACGCGGAGCCTTTTAATAAGTTGAATGCGCAGAAAGTGACGGGTGCGATCATACCAGCACTAATGCACCGGATCCCATCAGAACTCCGCAGTTAAGCGTGCTTGGGCGAGAGTAGTACTAGGATGGGTGACCTCCTGGGAAGTCCTCGTGTTGCACCCCTCTTTTTGAGACGTGTAGTGTTTTTTTTTTTTTATAAAAAAAATTCTGTTACGACCGTATTTAATTATTTCTTAAAACCTCGGGAACGGAGCGATGAAAAACGAGGAACGGGTGTTTTAATTCCATTAATAAAGAAAACGCGGAGCCTTTTAATAAGTTGAATGCGCAGAAAGTGACGGGTGCGATCATACCAGCACTAATGCACCGGATCCCATCAGAACTCCGCAGTTAAGCGTGCTTGGGCGAGAGTAGTACTAGGATGGGTGACCTCCTGGGAAGTCCTCGTGTTGCACCCCTCTTTTTGAGACGTGTAGTGTTTTTTTTTTTAACCTCGGGAACGGAGCGATGAAAAACGAGGAACGGGTGTTTTAATTCCATTAATAAAGAAAACGCGGAGCCTTTTAATAAGTTGAATGCGCAGAAAGTGACGGGTGCGATCATACCAGCACTAATGCACCGGATCCCATCAGAACTCCGCAGTCAAGCGTGCTTGGGCGAGAGTAGTACTAGGATGGGTGACCTCCTGGGAAGTCCTCGTGTTGCACCCCTCTTTTTGAGACGTGTAGTGTTTTTTTTTTTTTATAAAAAAAATTCTGTTAGGACCGTATTTAATTATTTCTTAAAACCTCGGGAACGGAGCGATGAAAAACGAGGAACGGGTGTTTTAATTCCATTAATAAAGAAAACGCGGAGCCTTTTAATAAGTTGAATGCGCAGAAAGTGACGGGTGTGATCATACCAGCACTAATGCACCGGATCCCATCAGAACTCCGCAGTTAAGCGTGCTTGGGCGAGAGTTGTACTAGGATGGGTGACCTCCTGGGAAGTCCTCGTGTTGCACCCCTCTTTTTGAGACGTGTAGTGTTTTTTTTTTTTTATAAAAAAAATTCTGTTAGGACCGTATTTAATTATTTCTTAAAACCTCGGGAACGGAGCGATGAAAAACGAGGAACGGGTGTTTTAATTCCATTAATAAAGAAAACGCGGAGCCTTTTAATAAGTTGAATGCGCAGAATGTAACGGGTGCGATCATACCAGCACTAATGCACCGGATCCCATCAGAACTCCGCAGTTAAGCGTGCTTGGGCGAGAGTAGTACTAGGATGGGTGACCTCCTGGGAAGTCCTCGTGTTGCACCCCTCTTTTTGAGACGTGTAGTGTTTTTTTTTTTAACCTCGGAAACGGAGCGATGAAAAACGAGGAACGGGTGTTTTAATTCCATTAATAAAGAAAACGCGGAGCCTTTTAATAAGTTGAATGCGCAGAAAGTGACGGGTGCGATCATACCAGCACTAATGCACCGGATCCCATCAGAACTCCGCAGTCAAGCGTGCTTGGGCGAGAGTAGTACTAGGATGGGTGACCTCCTGGGAAGTCCTCGTGTTGCACCCCTCTTTTTGAGACGTGTAGTGTTTTTTTTTTTTATATAAAAAAAATTCTGTTAGGACCGTATTTAATTATTTCTTAAAACCTCGGGAACGGAGCGATGAAAAACGAGGAACGGGTGTTTTAATTCCATTAATAAAGAAAACGCGGAGCCTTTTAATAAGTTGAATGCGCAGAAAGTGACGGGTGCGATCATACCAGCACTAATGCACCGGATCCCATTAGAACTCCGTAGTTAAGCGTGCTTGGGCGAGAGTAGTACTAGGATGGGTGACCTCCTGGGAAGTCCTCGTGTTGCACCCCTCTTTTTGAGACGTGTAGTGTTTTTTTTTTTTTATAAAAAAAATTCTGTTAGGACCGTATTTAATTATTTCTTAAAACCTCGGGAACGGAGCGATGAAAAACGAGGAACGGGTGTTTTAATTCCATTAATAAAGAAAACGCGGAGCCTTTTAATAAGTTGAATGCGCAGAAAGTGACGGGTGCGATCATACCAGCACTAATGCACCGGATCCCATCAGAACTCCGCAGTTAAGCGTGCTTGGGCGAGAGTAGTACTAGGATGGGTGACCTCCTGGGAAGTCCTCGTGTTGCACCCCTCTTTTTGAGACGTGTAGTGTTTTTTTTTTTTAACCTCGGGAACGGAGCGATGAAAAACGAGGAACGGGTGTTTTAATTCCATTAATAAAGAAAACGCGGAGCCTTTTAATAAGTTGAATGCGCAGAAAGTGACGGGTGCGATCATACCAGCACTAATGCACCGGATCCCATCAGAACTCCGCAGTCAAGCGTGCTTGGGCGAGAGTAGTACTAGGATGGGTGACCTCCTGGGAAGTCCTCGTGTTGCACCCCTCTTTTTGAGACGTGTAGTGTTTTTTTTTTTTTATAAAAAAAATTCTGTTAGGACCGTATTTAATTATTTCTTAAAACCTCGGGAACGGAGCGATGAAAAACGAGGAACGGGTGTTTTAATTCCATTAATAAAGAAAACGCGGAGCCTTTTAATAAGTTGAATGCGCAGAAAGTGACGGGTGCGATCATACCAGCACTAATGCACCGGATCCCATCAGAACTCCGCAGTTAAGCGTGCTTGGGCGAGAGTAGTACTAGGATGGGTGACCTCCTGGGAAGTCCTCGTGTTGCACCCCTCTTTTTGAGACGTGTAGTGTTTTTTTTTTTTATAAAAAAAATTCTGTTAGGACCGTATTTAATTATTTCTTAAAACCTCGGGAATGGAGCGATGAAAAACGAGGAACGGGTGTTTTAATTCCATTAATAAAGAAAACGCGGAGCCTTTTAATAAGTTGAATGCGCAGAAAGTGACGGGTGCGATCATACCAGCACTAATGCACCGGATCCCATCAGAACTCCGCAGTTAAGCGTGCTTGGGCGAGAGTAGTACTAGGATGGGTGACCTCCTGGGAAGTCCTCGTGTTGCACCCCTCTTTTTGAGACGTGTAGTGTTTTTTTTTTTTTTATAAAAAAAATTCTATTAGGACCGTATTTAATTATTTCTTAAAACCTCGGGAACGGAGCGATGAAAAATGAGGAACGGGTGTTTTAATTCCATTAATAAAGAAAACGCGGAGCCTTTTAATAAGTTGAATGCGCAGAAAGTGACGAGTGCGATCATACCAGCACTAATGCACCGGATCCCATCAGAACTCCGCAGTTAAGCGTGCTTGGGCGAGAGTAGTACTAGGATGGGTGACCTCCTGGGAAGTCCTCGTGTTGCACCCCTCTTTTTGAGACGTGTAGTGTTTTTTTTTTAACCTCGGGAACGGAGCGATGAAAAACGAGGAACGGGTGTTTTAATTCCATTAATAAAGAAAACGCGGAGCCTTTTAATAAGTTGAATGCGCAGAAAGTGACGGGTGCGATCATACCAGCACTAATGCACCGGATCCCATCAGAACTCCGCAGTTAAGCGTGCTTGGGCGAGAGTAGTACTAGGATGGGTGACCTCCTGGGAAGTCCTCGTGTTGCACCCCTCTTTTTGAGACGTGTAGTGTTTTTTTTTTTTTTATAAAAAAAATTCTGTTAGGACCGTATTTAATTATTTCTTAAAACCTCGGGAACGGAGCGATGAAAAACGAGGAACGGGTGTTTTAATTCCATTAATAAAGAAAACGCGGAGCCTTTTAATAAGTTGAATGCGCAGAAAGTGACGGGTGCGATCATACCAGCACTAATGCACCGGATCCCATCAGAACTCCGCAGTTAAGCGTGCTTGGGCGAGAGTAGTACTAGGATGGGTGACCTCCTGGGAAGTCCTCGTGTTGCACCCCTCTTTTTGAGACGTGTAGTGTTTTTTTTTTTTTTTATAAAAAAAATTCTGTTAGGACCGTATTTAATTATTTCTTAAAACCTCGGGAACGGAGCGATGAAAAACGAGGAACGGGTGTTTTAATTCCATTAATAAAGAAAACGCGGAGCCTTTTAATAAGTTGAATGCGCAGAAAGTGACGGGTGCGATCATACCAGCACTAATGCACCGGATCCCATCAGAACTCCGCAGTTAAGCGTGCTTGGGCGAGAGTAGTACTAGGATGGGTGACCTCCTGGGAAGTCCTCGTGTTGCACCCCTCTTTTTGAGACGTGTAGTGTTTTTTTTTTTAACCTCGGGAACGGAGCGATGAAAAACGAGGAACGGGTGTTTTAATTCCATTAATAAAAAAAACGCGGAGCCTTTTAATAAGTTGAATGCGCAGAAAGTGACGGGTGCGATCATACCAGCACTAATGCACCGGATCCCATCAGAACTTCGCAGTCAAGCGTGCTTGGGCGAGAGTAGTACTAGGATGGGTGACCTCCTGGGAAGTCCTCGTGTTGCACCCCTCTTTTTGAGACGTGTAGTGTTTTTTTTTTTTATAAAAAAAATTCTGTTAGGACCGTATTTAATTATTTCTTAAAACCTCGGGAACGGAGCGATGAAAAACGAGGAACGGGTGTTTTAATTCCATTAATAAAGAAAACGCGGAGCCTTTTAATAAGTTGAATGCGCAGAAAGTGACGGGTGCGATCATACCAGCACTAATGCACCGGATCCCATCAAAACTCCGCAGTTAAGCGTGCTTGGGCGAGAGTAGTACTAGGATGGGTGACCTCCTGGGAAGTCCTCGTGTTGCACCCCTCTTTTTGAGACGTGTAGTGTTTTTTTTTTTATAAAAAAAATTCTGTTAGGACCGTATTTAATTATTTCTTAAAACCTCGGGAATGGAGCGATGAAAAACGAGGAACGGGTGTTTTAATTCCATTAATAAAGAAAACGCGGAGCCTTTTAATAAGTTGAATGCGCAGAAAGTGACGGGTGCGATCATACCAGCACTAATGCACCGGATCCCATCAGAACTCCGCAGTTAAGCGTGCTTGGGCGAGAGTAGTACTAGGATGGGTGACCTCCTGGGAAGTCCTCGTGTTGCACCCCTCTTTTTGAGACGTGTAGTGTTTTTTTTTTTTTATAAAAAAAATTCTGTTAGGACCGTATTTAATTATTTCTTAAAACCTCGGGAACGGAGCGATGAAAAACGAGGAACGGGTGTTTTAATTCCATTAATAAAGAAAACGCGGAGCCTTTTAATAAGTTGAATGCGCAGAAAGTGACGGGTGCGATCATACCAGCACTAATGCACCGGATCCCATCAGAACTCCGCAGTTAAGCGTGCTTGGGCGAGAGTAGTACTAGGATGGGTGACCTCCTGGGAAGTCCTCGTGTTGCACCCCTCTTTTTGAGACGTGTAGTGTTTTTTTTTTAACCTCGGGAACGGAGCGATGAAAAACGAGGAACGGGTGTTTTAATTCCATTAATAAAGAAAACGCGGAGCCTTTTAATAAGTTGAATGCGCAGAAAGTGACGGGTGCGATCATACCAGCACTAATGCACCGGATCCCATCAGAACTCCGCAGTCAAGCGTGCTTGGGCGAGAGTAGTACTAGGATGGGTGACCTCCTGGGAAGTCCTCGTGTTGCACCCCTCTTTTTGAGACGTGTAGTGTTTTTTTTTTTTTTATAAAAAAAATTCTGTTAGGACCGTATTTAATTATTTCTTAAAACCTCGGGAACGGAGCGATGAAAAACGAGGAACGGGTGTTTTAATTCCATTAATAAAGAAAACGCGGAGCCTTTTAATAAGTTGAATGCGCAGAAAGTGACGGGTGCGATCATACCAGCACTAATGCACCGGATCCCATCAGAACTCCGCAGTTAAGCGTGCTTGGGCGAGAGTAGTACTAGGATGGGTGACCTCCTGGGAAGTCCTCGTGTTGCACCCCTCTTTTTGAGACGTGTAGTGTTTTTTTTTTTTATAAAAAAAATTCTGTTAGGACCGTATTTAATTATTTCTTAAAACCTCGGGAACGGAGCGATGAAAAACGAGGAACGGGTGTTTTAATTCCATTAATAAAGAAAACGCGGAGCCTTTTAATAAGTTGAATGCGCAGAAAGTGACGGGTGCGATCATACCAGCACTAATGCACCGGATCCCATCAGAACTCCGCAGTTAAGCGTGCTTGGGCGAGAGTAGTACTAGGATGGGTGACCTCCTGGGAAGTCCTCGTGTTGCACCCCTCTTTTTGAGACGTGTAGTGTTTTTTTTTTTTAACCTCGGGAACGGAGCGATGAAAAACGAGGAACGGGTGTTTTAATTCCATTAATAAAGAAAACGCGGAGCCTTTTAATAAGTTGAATGCGCAGAAAGTGACGGGTGCGATCATACCAGCACTAATGCACCGGATCCCATCAGAACTCCGCAGTCAAGCGTGCTTGGGCGAGAGTAGTACTAGGATGGGTGACCTCCTGGGAAGTCCTCGTGTTGCACCCCTCTTTTTGAGACGTGTAGTGTTTTTTTTTTTTATAAAAAAAATTCTGTTAGGACCGTATTTAATTATTTCTTAAAACCTCGGGAACGGAGCGATGAAAAACGAGGAACGGGTGTTTTAATTCCATTAATAAAGAAAACGCGGAGCCTTTTAATAAGTTGAATGCGCAGAAAGTGACGGGTGCGATCATACCAGCACTAATGCACCGGATCCCATCAGAACTCCGCAGTTAAGCGTGCTTGGGCGAGAGTAGTACTAGGATGGGTGACCTCCTGGGAAGTCCTCGTGTTGCACCCCTCTTTTTGAGACGTGTAGTGTTTTTTTTTTTTTTATAAAAAAAATTCTGTTAGGACCGTATTTAATTATTTCTTAAAACCTCGGGAATGGAGCGATGAAAAACGAGGAACGGGTGTTTTAATTCCATTAATAAAGAAAACGCGGAGCCTTTTAATAAGTTGAATGCGCAGAAAGTGACGGGTGCGATCATACCAGCACTAATGCACCGGATCCCATCAGAACTCCGCAGTCAAGCGTGCTTGGGCGAGAGTAGTACTAGGATGGGTGACCTCCTGGGAAGTCCTCGTGTTGCACCCCTCTTTTTGAGACGTGTAGTGTTTTTTTTTTTTTATAAAAAAAATTCTGTTAGGACCGTATTTAATTATTTCTTAAAACCTCGGGAACGGAGCGATGAAAAACGAGGAACGGGTGTTTTAATTCCATTAATAAAGAAAACGCGGAGCCTTTTAATAAGTTGAATGCGCAGAAAGTGACGGGTGCGATCATACCAGCACTAATGCACCGGATCCCATCAGAACTCCGCAGTTAAGCGTGCTTGGGCGAGAGTAGTACTAGGATGGGTGACCTCCTGGGAAGTCCTCGTGTTGCACCCCTCTTTTTGAGACGTGTAGTGTTTTTTTTTTTATAAAAAAAATTCTGTTAGGACCGTATTTAATTATTTCTTAAAACCTCGGGAATGGAGCGATGAAAAACGAGGAACGGGTGTTTTAATTCCATTAATAAAGAAAACGCGGAGCCTTTTAATAAGTTGAATGCGCAGAAAGTGACGGGTGCGATCATACCAGCACTAATGCACCGGATCCCATCAGAACTCCGCAGTTAAGCGTGCTTGGGCGAGAGTAGTACTAGGATGGGTGACCTCCTGGGAAGTCCTCGTGTTGCACCCCTCTTTTTGAGACGTGTAGTGTTTTTTTTTTTAACCTCGGGAACGGAGCGATGAAAAACGAGGAACGGGTGTTTTAATTCCATTAATAAAGAAAACGCGGAGCCTTTTAATAAGTTGAATGCGCAGAAAGTGACGGGTGCGATCATACCAGCACTAATGCACCGGATCCCATCAGAACTCTGCAGTTAAGCGTGCTTGGGCGAGAGTAGTACTAGGATGGGTGACCTCCTGGGAAGTCCTCGTGTTGCACCCCTCTTTTTGAGACGTGTAGTGTTTTTTTTTTTTTTATAAAAAAAATTCTGTTAGGACCGTATTTAATTATTTCTTAAAACCTCGGGAATGGAGCGATGAAAAACGAGGAACGGGTGTTTTAATTCCATTAATAAAGAAAACGCGGAGCCTTTTAATAAGTTGAATGCGCAGAAAGTGACGGGTGCGATCATACCAGCACTAATGCACCAGATCCCATCAGAACTCCGCAGTTAAGCGTGCTTGGGCGAGAGTAGTACTAGGATGGGTGACCTCCTGGGAAGTCCTCGTGTTGCACCCCTCTTTTTGAGACGTGTAGTGTTTTTTTTTTTTATAAAAAAAATTCTGTTAGGACCGTATTTAATTATTTCTTAAAACCTCGGGAACGGAGCGATGAAAAACGAGGAACGGGTGTTTTAATTCCATTAATAAAGAAAACGCGGAGCCTTTTAATAAGTTGAATGCGCAGAAAGTGACGGGTGCGATCATACCAGCACTAATGCACCGGATCCCATCAGAACTCCGCAGTTAAGCGTGCTTGGGCGAGAGTAGTACTAGGATGGGTGACCTCCTGGGAAGTCCTCGTGTTGCACCCCTCTTTTTGAGACGTGTAGTGTTTTTTTTTTTTTATAAAAAAAATTCTGTTAGGACCGTATTTAATTATTTCTTAAAACCTCGGGAACGGAGCGATGAAAAACGAGGAACGGGTGTTTTAATTCCATTAATAAAGAAAACGCGGAGCCTTTTAATAAGTTGAATGCGCAGAAAGTGACGGGTGCGATCATACCAGCACTAATGCACCGGATCCCATCAGAACTCCGCAGTTAAGCGTGCTTGGGCGAGAGTAGTACTAGGATGGGTGACCTCCTGGGAAGTCCTCGTGTTGCACCCCTCTTTTTGAGACGTGTAGTGTTTTTTTTTTTAACCTCGGGAACGGAGCGATGAAAAACGAGGAACGGGTGTTTTAATTCCATTAATAAAGAAAACGCGGAGCCTTTTAATAAGTTGAATGCGCAGAAAGTGACGGGTGCGATCATACCAGCACTAATGCACCGGATCCCATCAGAACTCCGCAGTCAAGCGTGCTTGGGCGAGAGTAGTACTAGGATGGGTGACCTCCTGGGAAGTCCTCGTGTTGCACCCCTCTTTTTGAGACGTGTAGTGTTTTTTTTTTTTATAAAAAAAATTCTGTTAGGACCGTATTTAATTATTTCTTAAAACCTCGGGAACGGAGCGATGAAAAACGAGGAACGGGTGTTTTAATTCCATTAATAAAGAAAACGCGGAGCCTTTTAATAAGTTGAATGCGCAGAAAGTGACGGGTGCGATCATACCAGCACTAATGCACCGGATCCCATCAGAACTCCGCAGTTAAGCGTGCTTGGGCGAGAGTAGTACTAGGATGGGTGACCTCCTGGGAAGTCCTCGTGTTGCACCCCTCTTTTTGAGACGTGTAGTGTTTTTTTTTTTATATAAAAAAAATTCTGTTAGGACCGTATTTAATTATTTCTTAAAACCTCGGGAATGGAGCGATGAAAAACGAGGAACGGGTGTTTTAATTCCATTAATAAAGAAAACGCGGAGCCTTTTAATAAGTTGAATGCGCAGAAAGTGACGGGTGCGATCATACCAGCACTAATGCACCGGATCCCATCAGAACTCCGCAGTCAAGCGTGCTTGGGCGAGAGTAGTACTAGGATGGGTGACCTCCTGGGAAGTCCTCGTGTTGCACCCCTCTTTTTGAGACGTGTAGTGTTTTTTTTTTTTTATAAAAAAAATTCTGTTAGGACCGTATTTAATTATTTCTTAAAACCTCGGGAACGGAGCGATGAAAAACGAGGAACGGGTGTTTTAATTCCATTAATAAAGAAAACGCGGAGCCTTTTAATAAGTTGAATGCGCAGAAAGTGACGGGTGCGATCATACCAGCACTAATGCACCGGATCCCATCAGAACTCCGCAGTTAAGCGTGCTTGGGCGAGAGTAGTACTAGGATGGGTGACCTCCTGGGAAGTCCTCGTGTTGCACCCCTCTTTTTGAGACGTGTAGTGTTTTTTTTTAACCTCGGGAACGGAGCGATGAAAAACGAGGAACGGGTGTTTTAATTCCATTAATAAAGAAAACGCGGAGCCTTTTAATAAGTTGAATGCGCAGAAAGTGACGGGTGCGATCATACCAGCACTAATGCACCGGATCCCATCAGAACTCCGCAGTCAAGCGTGCTTGGGCGAGAGTAGTACTAGGATGGGTGACCTCCTGGGAAGTCCTCGTGTTGCACCCCTCTTTTTGAGACGTGTAGTGTTTTTTTTTTTATAAAAAAAATTCTGTTAGGACCGTATTTAATTATTTCTTAAAACCTCGGGAACGGAGCGATGAAAAACGAGGAACGGGTGTTTTAATTCCATTAATAAAGAAAACGCGGAGCCTTTTAATAAGTTGAATGCGCAGAAAGTGACGGGTGCGATCATACCAGCACTAATGCACCGGATCCCATCAGAACTCCGCAGTTAAGCGTGCTTGGGCGAGAGTAGTACTAGGATGGGTGACCTCCTGGGAAGTCCTCGTGTTGCACCCCTCTTTTTGAGACGTGTAGTGTTTTTTTTTTTAACCTCGGGAACGGAGCGATGAAAAATGAGGAACGGGTGTTTTAATTCCATTAATAAAGAAAACGCGGAGCCTTTTAATAAGTTGAATGCGCAGAAAGTGACGGGTGCGATCATACCAGCACTAATGCACCGGATCCCATCAGAACTCCGCAGTCAAGCGTGCTTGGGCGAGAGTAGTACTAGGATGGGTGACCTCCTGTTGCACCCCTCTTTTTGAGACGTGTAGTGTTTTTTTTTTTTATAAAAAAAATTCTGTTAGGACCGTATTTAATTATTTCTTAAAACCTCGGGAACGGAGCGATGAAAAACGAGGAACGGGTGTTTTAATTCCATTAATAAAGAAAACGCGGAGCCTTTTAATAAGTTGAATGCGCAGAAAGTGACGGGTGCGATCATACCAGCACTAATGCACCGGATCCCATCAGAACTCCGCAGTCAAGCGTGCTTGGGCGAGAGTAGTACTAGGATGGGTGACCTCCTGGGAAGTCCTCGTGTTGCACCCCTCTTTTTGAGACGTGTAGTGTTTTTTTTTTTTATAAAAAAAATTCTGTTAGGACCGTATTTAATTATTTCTTAAAACCTCGGGAACGGAGCGATGAAAAACGAGGAACGGGTGTTTTAATTCCATTAATAAAGAAAACGCGGAGCCTTTTAATAAGTTGAATGCGCAGAAAGTGACGGGTGCGATCATACCAGCACTAATGCACCGGATCCCATCAGAACTCTGCAGTTAAGCGTGCTTGGGCGAGAGTAGTACTAGGATGGGTGACCTCCTGGGAAGTCCTCGTGTTGCACCCCTCTTTTTGAGACGTGTAGTGTTTTTTTTTTTTTATAAAAAAAATTCTCTTAGGACCGTATTTAATTATTTCTTAAAACCTCGGGAACGGAGCGATGAAAAACGAGGAACGGGTGTTTTAATTCCATTAATAAAGAAAACGCGGAGCCTTTTAATAAGTTGAATGCGCAGAAAGTGACGGGTGCGATCATACCAGCACTAATGCACCGGATCCCATCAGAACTCCGCAGTTAAGCGTGCTTGGGCGAGAGTAGTACTAGGATGGGTGACCTCCTGGGAAGTCCTCGTGTTGCACCCCTCTTTTTGAGACGTGTAGTGTTTTTTTTTTTTTATAAAAAAAATTCTGTTAGGACCGTATTTAATTATTTCTTAAAACCTCGGGAACGGAGCGATGAAAAACGAGGAACGGGTGTTTTAATTCCATTAATAAAGAAAACGCGGAGCCTTTTAATAAGTTGAATGCGCAGAAAGTGACGGGTGCGATCATACCAGCACTAATGCACCGGATCCCATCAGAACTCCGCAGTTAAGCGTGCTTGGGCGAGAGTAGTACTAGGATGGGTGACCTCCTGGGAAGTCCTCGTGTTGCACCCCTCTTTTTGAGACGTGTAGTGTTTTTTTTTTTAACCTCGGGAACGGAGCGATGAAAAACGAGGAACGGGTGTTTTAATTCCATT
Source organism: Hibiscus tridactylites (assembly GCA_958450335.1). NCBI lineage: Eukaryota > Viridiplantae > Streptophyta > Magnoliopsida > Malvales > Malvaceae > Hibiscus > Hibiscus tridactylites. Next base: position 9,550,056 of record OY288275.1, read on the forward strand.
AATAAAGAAAACGCGGAGCCTTTTAATAAGTTGAATGCGCAGAGAGTGACGGGTGCGATCATACCAGCACTAATGCACCGGATCCCATCAGAACTCCGCAGTCAAGCGTGCTTGGGCGAGAGTAGTACTAGGATGGGTGACCTCCTGGGAAGTCCTCGTGTTGCACCCCTCTTTTTGAGACGTGTAGTGTTTTTTTTTTTTATAAAAAAAATTCTGTTAGGACCGTATTTAATTATTTCTTAAAACCTCGGGAACGGAGCGATGAAAAACGAGGAACGGGTGTTTTAATTCCATTAATAAAGAAAACGCGGAGCCTTTTAATAAGTTGAATGCGCAGAAAGTGACGGGTGCGATCATACCAGCACTAATGCACCGGATCCCATCAGAACTCCGCAGTCAAGCGTGCTTGGGCGAGAGTAGTACTAGGATGGGTGACCTCCTGGGAAGTCCTCGTGTTGCACCCCTCTTTTTGAGACGTGTAGTGTTTTTTTTTTTTATAAAAAAAATTCTGTTAGGACCGTATTTAATTATTTCTTAAAACCTCGGGAACGGAGCGATGAAAAACGAGGAACGGGTGTTTTAATTCCATTAATAAAGAAAACGCGGAGCCTTTTAATAAGTTGAATGCGCAGAAAGTGACGGGTGCGATCATACCAGCACTAATGCACCGGATCCCATCAGAACTCCGCAGTTAAGCGTGCTTGGGCGAGAGTAGTACTAGGATGGGTGACTTCCTGGGAAGTCCTCGTGTTGCACCCCTCTTTTTGAGACGTGTAGTGTTTTTTTTTTTTATAAAAAAAATTCTGTTAGGACCGTATTTAATTATTTCTTAAAACCTCGGGAACGGAGCGATGAAAAACGAGGAACGGGTGTTTTAATTCCATTAATAAAGAAAACGCGGAGCCTTTTAATAAGTTGAATGCGCAGAAAGTGACGGGTGCGATCATACCAGCACTAATGCACCGGATCCCATCAGAACTCCGCAGTTAAGCGTGCTTGGGCGAGAGTAGTACTAGGATGGGTGACCTCCTGGGAAGTCCTCGTGTTGCACCCCTCTTTTTGAGACGTGTAGTGTTTTTTTTTTTTATAAAAAAAATTCTGTTAGGACCGTATTTAATTATTTCTTAAAACCTCGGGAACGGAGCGATGAAAAACGAGGAACGGGTGTTTTAATTCCATTAATAAAGAAAACGCGGAGCCTTTTAATAAGTTGAATGCGCAGAAAGTGACCGGTGCGATCATACCAGCACTAATGCACCGGATCCCATCAGAACTCCGCAGTTAAGCGTGCTTGGGCGAGAGTAGTACTAGGATGGGTGACCTCCTGGGAAGTCCTCGTGTTGCACCCCTCTTTTTGAGACGTGTAGTGTTTTTTTTTTTTAACCTCGGGAACGGAGCGATGAAAAACGAGGAACGGGTGTTTTAATTCCATTAATAAAGAAAACGCGGAGCCTTTTAATAAGTTGAATGCGCAGAAAGTGACGGGTGCGATCATACCAGCACTAATGCACCGGATCCCATCAGAACTCCGCAGTCAAGCGTGCTTGGGCGAGAGTAGTACTAGGATGGGTGACCTCCTGGGAAGTCCTCGTGTTGCACCCCTCTTTTTGAGACGTGTAGTGTTTTTTTTTTTTATAAAAAAAATTCTGTTAGGACCGTATTTAATTATTTCTTAAAACCTCGGGAACGGAGCGATGAAAAACGAGGAACGGGTGTTTTAATTCCATTAATAAAGAAAACGCGGAGCCTTTTAATAAGTTGAATGCGCAGAAAGTGACGGGTGCGATCATACCAGCACTAATGCACCGGATCCCATCAGAACTCCGCAGTTAAGCGTGCTTGGGCGAGAGTAGTACTAGGATGGGTGACCTCCTGGGAAGTCCTCGTGTTGCACCCCTCTTTTTGAGACGTGTAGTGTTTTTTTTTTTTTATAAAAAAAATTCTGTTAGGACCGTATTTAATTATTTCTTAAAACCTCGGGAACGGAGCGATGAAAAACGAGGAACGGGTGTTTTAATTCCATTAATAAAGAAAACGCGGAGCCTTTTAATAAGTTGAATGCGCAGAAAGTGACGGGTGCGATCATACCAGCACTAATGCACCGGATCCCATCAGAACTCCGCAGTTAAGCGTGCTTGGGCGAGAGTAGTACTAGGATGGGTGACCTCCTGGGAAGTCCTCGTGTTGCACCCCTCTTTTTGAGACGTGTAGTGTTTTTTTTTTTTTTATAAAAAAAATTCTGTTAGGACCGTATTTAATTATTTCTTAAAACCTCGGGAACAGAGCGATGAAAAACGAGGAACGGGTGTTTTAATTCCATTAATAAAGAAAACGCGGAGCCTTTTAATAAGTTGAATGCGCAGAAAGTGACGGGTGCGATCATACCAGCACTAATGCACCGGATCCCATCAGAACTCCGCAGTTAAGCGTGCTTGGGCGAGAGTAGTACTAGGATGGGTGACCTCCTGGGAAGTCCTCGTGTTGCACCCCTCTTTTTGAGACGTGTAGTGTTTTTTTTTTTAACCTCGGGAACGGAGCGATGAAAAACGAGGAACGGGTGTTTTAATTCCATTAATAAAGAAAACGCGGAGCCTTTTAATAAGTTGAATGCGCAGAAAGTGACGGGTGCGATCATACCAGCACTAATGCACCGGATCCCATCAGAACTCCGCAGTCAAGCGTGCTTGGGCGAGAGTAGTACTAGGATGGGTGACCTCCTGGGAAGTCCTCGTGTTGCACCCCTCTTTTTGAGACGTGTAGTGTTTTTTTTTTTTATAAAAAAAATTCTGTTAGGACCGTATTTAATTATTTCTTAAAACCTCGGGAACGGAGCGATGAAAAACGAGGAACGGGTGTTTTAATTCCATTAATAAAGAAAACGCGGAGCCTTTTAATAAGTTGAATGCGCAGAAAGTGACGGGTGCGATCATACCAGCACTAATGCACCGGATCCCATCAGAACTCCGCAATTAAGCGTGCTTGGGCGAGAGTAGTACTAGGATGGGTGACCTCCTGGGAAGTCCTCGTGTTGCACCCCTCTTTTTGAGACGTGTAGTGTTTTTTTTTTTTTATAAAAAAAATTCTGTTAGGACCGTATTTAATTATTTCTTAAAACCTCGGGAACGGAGCGATGAAAAACGAGGAACGGGTGTTTTAATTCCATTAATAAAGAAAACGCGGAGCCTTTTAATAAGTTGAATGCGCAGAAAGTGACGGGTGCGATCATACCAGCACTAATGCACCGGATCCCATCAGAACTCCGCAGTTAAGCGTGCTTGGGCGAGAGTAGTACTAGGATGGGTGACCTCCTGGGAAGTCCTCGTGTTGCACCCCTCTTTTTGAGACGTGTAGTGTTTTTTTTTTTTTATAAAAAAAATTCTGTTAGGACCGTATTTAATTATTTCTTAAAACCTCGGGAACGGAGCGATGAAAAACGAGGAACGGGTGTTTTAATTCCATTAATAAAGAAAACGCGGAGCCTTTTAATAAGTTGAATGCGCAGAAAGTGACGGGTGCGATCATACCAGCACTAATGCACCGGATCCCATCAGAACTCCGCAGTTAAGCGTGCTTGGGCGAGAGTAGTACTAGGATGGGTGACCTCCTGGGAAGTCCTCGTGTTGCACCCCTCTTTTTGAGACGTGTAGTGTTTTTTTTTTTTTAACCTCGGGAACGGAGCGATGAAAAACGAGGAACGGGTGTTTTAATTCCATTAATAAAGAAAACGCGGAGCCTTTTAATAAGTTGAATGCGCAGAAAGTGACGGGTGCGATCATACCAGCACTAATGCACCGGATCCCATCAGAACTCCGCAGTCAAGCGTGCTTGGGCGAGAGTAGTACTAGGATGGGTGACCTCCTGGGAAGTCCTCGTGTTGCACCCCTCTTTTTGAGACGTGTAGTGTTTTTTTTTTTTATAAAAAAAATTCTGTTAGGACCGTATTTAATTATTTCTTAAAACCTCGGGAACGGAGCGATGAAAAACGAGGAACGGGTGTTTTAATTCCATTAATAAAGAAAACGCGGAGCCTTTTAATAAGTTGAATGCGCAGAAAGTGACGGGTGCGATCATACCAGCACTAATGCACCGGATCCCATCAGAACTCCGCAGTTAAGCGTGCTTGGGCGAGAGTAGTACTAGGATGGGTGACCTCCTGGGAAGTCCTCGTGTTGCACCCCTCTTTTTGAGACGTGTAGTGTTTTTTTTTTTTATAAAAAAAATTCTGTTAGGACCGTATTTAATTATTTCTTAAAACCTCGGGAACGGAGCGATGAAAAACGAGGAACGGGTGTTTTAATTCCATTAATAAAGAAAACGCGGAGCCTTTTAATAAGTTGAATGCGCAGAAAGTGACGGGTGCGATCATACCAGCACTAATGCACCGGATCCCATCAGAACTCCGCAGTTAAGCGTGCTTGGGCGAGAGTAGTACTAGGATGGGTGACCTCCTGGGAAGTCCTCGTGTTGCACCCCTCTTTTTGAGACGTGTAGTGTTTTTTTTTTTTTATAAAAAAAATTCTGTTAGGACCGTATTTAATTATTTCTTAAAACCTCGGGAACGGAGCGATGAAAAACGAGGAACGGGTGTTTTAATTCCATTAATAAAGAAAACGCGGAGCCTTTTAATAAGTTGAATGCGCAGAAAGTGACGGGTGCGATCATACCAGCACTAATGCACCGGATCCCATCAGAACTCCGCAGTTAAGCGTGCTTGGGCGAGAGTAGTACTAGGATGGGTGACCTCCTGGGAAGTCCTCGTGTTGCACCCCTCTTTTTGAGACGTGTAGTGTTTTTTTTTTTAACCTCGGGAACGGAGCGATGAAAAATGAGGAACGGGTGTTTTAATTCCATTAATAAAGAAAACGCGGAGCCTTTTAATAAGTTGAATGCGCAGAAAGTGACGGGTGCGATCATACCAGCACTAATGCACCGGATCCCATCAGAACTCCGCAGTCAAGCGTGCTTGGGCGAGAGTAGTACTAGGATGGGTGACCTCCTGGGAAGTCCTCGTGTTGCACCCCTCTTTTTGAGACGTGTAGTGTTTTTTTTTTTTATAAAAAAAATTCTGTTAGGACCGTATTTAATTATTTCTTAAAACCTCGGGAACGGAGCGATGAAAAACGAGGAACGGGTGTTTTAATTCCATTAATAAAGAAAACGCGGAGCCTTTTAATAAGTTGAATGCGCAGAAAGTGACGGGTGCGATCATACCAGCACTAATGCACCGGATCCCATCAGAACTCCGCAGTTAAGCGTGCTTGGGCGAGAGTAGTACTAGGATGGGTGACCTCCTGGGAAGTCCTCGTGTTGCACCACTCTTTTTGAGACGTGTAGTGTTTTTTTTTTTTTATAAAAAAAATTCTGTTAGGACCGTATTTAATTATTTCTTAAAACCTCGTGAACGGAGCGATGAAAAACGAGGAACGGGTGTTTTAATTCCATTAATAAAGAAAACGCGGAGCCTTTTAATAAGTTGAATGCGCAGAAAGTGACGGGTGCGATCATACCAGCACTAATGCACCGGATCCCATCAGAACTCCGCAGTTAAGCGTGCTTGGGCGAGAGTAGTACTAGGATGGGTGACCTCCTGGGAAGTCCTCGTGTTGCACCCCTCTTTTTGAGACGTGTAGTGTTTTTTTTTTTAACCTCGGGAACGGAGCGATGAAAAACGAGGAACGGGTGTTTTAATTCCATTAATAAAGAAAACGCGGAGCCTTTTAATAAGTTGAATGCGCAGAAAGTGACGGGTGCGATCATACCAGCACTAATGCACCGGATCCCATCAGAACTCCGCAGTCAAGCGTGCTTGGGCGAGAGTAGTACTAGGATGGGTGACCTCCTGGGAAGTCCTCGTGTTGCACCCCTCTTTTTGAGACGTGTAGTGTTTTTTTTTTTTATAAAAAAAATTCTGTTAGGACCGTATTTAATTATTTCTTAAAACCTCGGGAACGGAGCGATGAAAAACGAGGAACGGGTGTTTTAATTCCATTAATAAAGAAAACGCGGAGCCTTTTAATAAGTTGAATGCGCAGAAAGTGACGGGTGCGATCATACCAGCACTAATGCACCGGATCCCATCAGAACTCCGCAGTTAAGCGTGCTTGGGCGAGAGTAGTACTAGGATGGGTGACCTCCTGGGAAGTCCTCGTGTTGCACCCCTCTTTTTGAGACGTGTAGTGTTTTTTTTTTTTATAAAAAAAATTCTGTTAGGACCGTATTTAATTATTTCTTAAAACCTCGGGAACGGAGCGATGAAAAACGAGGAACGGGTGTTTTAATTCCATTAATAAAGAAAACGCGGAGCCTTTTAATAAGTTGAATGCGCAGAAAGTGACGGGTGCGATCATACCAGCACTAATGCACCGGATCCCATCAGAACTCCGCAGTTAAGCGTGCTTGGGCGAGAGTAGTACTAGGATGGGTGACCTCCTGGGAAGTCCTCGTGTTGCACCCCTCTTTTTGAGACGTGTAGTGTTTTTTTTTTTTATAAAAAAAATTCTGTTAGGACCGTATTTAATTATTTCTTAAAACCTCGGGAACGGAGCGATGAAAAACGAGGAACGGGTGTTTTAATTCCATTAATAAAGAAAACGCGGAGCCTTTTAATAAGTTGAATGCGCAGAAAGTGACGGGTGCGATCATACCAGCACTAATGCACCGGATCCCATCAGAACTCCGCAGTTAAGCGTGCTTGGGCGAGAGTAGTACTAGGATGGGTGACCTCCTGGGAAGTCCTCGTGTTGCACCCCTCTTTTTGAGACGTGTAGTGTTTTTTTTTTTTAACCTCGGGAACGGAGCGATGAAAAACGAGGAACGGGTGTTTTAATTCCATTAATAAAGAAAACGCGGAGCCTTTTAATAAGTTGAATGCGCAGAAAGTGACGGGTGCGATCATACCAGCACTAATGCACCGGATCCCATCAGAACTCCGCAGTCAAGCGTGCTTGGGCGAGAGTAGTACTAGGATGGGTGACCTCCTGGGAAGTCCTCGTGTTGCACCCCTCTTTTTGAGACGTGTAGTGTTTTTTTTTTTTATAAAAAAAATTCTGTTAGGACCGTATTTAATTATTTCTTAAAACCTCGGGAACGGAGCGATGAAAAACGAGGAACGGGTGTTTTAATTCCATTAATAAAGAAAACGCGGAGCCTTTTAATAAGTTGAATGCGCAGAAAGTGACGGGTGCGATCATACCAGCACTAATGCACCGGATCCCATCAGAACTCCGCAGTTAAGCGTGCTTGGGCGAGAGTAGTACTAGGATGGGTGACCTCCTGGGAAGTCCTCGTGTTGCACCCCTCTTTTTGAGACGTGTAGTGTTTTTTTTTTTTATAAAAAAAATTCTGTTAGGACCGTATTTAATTATTTCTTAAAACCTCGGGAACGGAACGATGAAAAACGAGGAACGGGTGTTTTAATTCCATTAATAAAGAAAACGCGGAGCCTTTTAATAAGTTGAATGCGCAGAAAGTGACGGGTGCGATCATACCAGCACTAATGCACCGGATCCCATCAGAACTCCGCAGTTAAGCGTGCTTGGGCGAGAGTAGTACTAGGATGGGTGACCTCCTGGGAAGTCCTCGTGTTGCACCCCTCTTTTTGAGACGTGTAGTGTTTTTTTTTTTTTTATAAAAAAAATTCTGTTAGGACCGTATTTAATTATTTCTTAAAACCTCGGGAACGGAGCGATGAAAAACGAGGAACGGGTGTTTTAATTCCATTAATAAAGAAAACGCGGAGCCTTTTAATAAGTTGAATGCGCAGAAAGTGACGGGTGCGATCATACCAGCACTAATGCACCGGATCCCATCAGAACTCCGCAGTTAAGCGTGCTTGGGCGAGAGTAGTACTAGGATGGGTGACCTCCTGGGAAGTCCTCGTGTTGCACCCCTCTTTTTGAGACGTGTAGTGTTTTTTTTTTTTAACCTCGGGAACGGAGCGATGAAAAACGAGGAACGGGTGTTTTAATTCCATTAATAAAGAAAACGCGGAGCCTTTTAATAAGTTGAATGCGCAGAAAGTGACGGGTGCGATCATACCAGCACTAATGCACCGGATCCCATCAGAACTCCGCAGTCAAGCGTGCTTGGGCGAGAGTAGTACTAGGATGGGTGACCTCCTGGGAAGTCCTCGTGTTGCACCCCTCTTTTTGAGACGTGTAGTGTTTTTTTTTTTTAACATCGGGAACGGAGCGATGAAAAACGAGGAACGGGTGTTTTAATTCCATTAATAAAGAAAACGCGGAGCCTTTTAATAAGTTGAATGCGCAGAAAGTGACGGGTGCGATCATACCAGCACTAATGCACCGGATCCCATCAGAACTCCGCAGTCAAGCGTGCTTGGGCGAGAGTAGTACTAGGATGGGTGACCTCCTGGGAAGTCCTCGTGTTGCACCCCTCTTTTTGAGACGTGTAGTGTTTTTTTTTTTAACCTCGGGAACGGAGCGATGAAAAACGAGGAACGGGTGTTTTAATTCCATTAATAAAGAAAACGCGGAGCCTTTTAATAAGTTGAATGCGCAGAAAGTGACGGGTGCGATCATACCAGCACTAATGCACCGGATCCCATCAGAACTCCGCAGTCAAGCGTGCTTGGGCGAGAGTAGTACTAGGATGGGTGACCTCCTGGGAAGTCCTCGTGTTGCACCCCTCTTTTTGAGACGTGTAGTGTTTTTTTTTTTTAACCTCGGGAACGGAGCGATGAAAAACGAGGAACGGGTGTTTTAATTCCATTAATAAAGAAAACGCGGAGCCTTTTAATAAGTTGAATGCGCAGAAAGTGACGGGTGCGATCATACCAGCACTAATGCACCGGATCCCATCAGAACTCCGCAGTCAAGCGTGCTTGGGCGAGAGTAGTACTAGGATGGGTGACCTCCTGGGAAGTCCTCGTGTTGCACCCCTCTTTTTGAGACGTGTAGTGTTTTTTTTTTTTATAAAAAAAATTCTGTTAGGACCGTATTTAATTATTTCTTAAAACCTCGGGAACGGAGCGATGAAAAACGAGGAACGGGTGTTTTAATTCCATTAATAAAGAAAACGCGGAGCCTTTTAATAAGTTGAATGCGCAGAAAGTGACGGGTGCGATCATACCAGCACTAATGCACCGGATCCCATCAGAACTCCGCAGTTAAGCGTGCTTGGGCGAGAGTAGTACTAGGATGGGTGACCTCCTGGGAAGTCCTCGTGTTGCACCCCTCTTTTTGAGACGTGTAGTGTTTTTTTTTTTTTATAAAAAAAATTCTGTTAGGACCGTATTTAATTATTTCTTAAAACCTCGGGAACGGAGCGATGAAAAACGAGGAACGGGTGTTTTAATTCCATTAATAAAGAAAACGCGGAGCCTTTTAATAAGTTGAATGCGCAGAAAGTGACGGGTGCGATCATACCAGCACTAATGCACCGGATCCCATCAGAACTCCGCAGTTAAGCGTGCTTGGGCGAGAGTAGTACTAGGATGGGTGACCTCCTGGGAAGTCCTCGTGTTGCACCCCTCTTTTTGAGACGTGTAGTGTTTTTTTTTTTTTTATATAAAAAATTCTGTTAGGACCGTATTTAATTATTTCTTAAAACCTCGGGAACGGAGCGATGAAAAACGAGGAACGGGTGTTTTAATTCCATTAATAAAGAAAACGCGGAGCCTTTTAATAAGTTGAATGCGCAGAAAGTGACGGGTGCGATCATACCAGCACTAATGCACCGGATCCCATCAGAACTCCGCAGTTAAGCGTGCTTGGGCGAGAGTAGTACTAGGATGGGTGACCTCCTGGGAAGTCCTCGTGTTGCACCCCTCTTTTTGAGACGTGTAGTGTTTTTTTTTTTTAACCTCGGGAACGGAGCGATGAAAAACGAGGAACGGGTGTTTTAATTCCATTAATAAAGAAAACGCGGAGCCTTTTAATAAGTTGAATGCGCAGAAAGTGACGGGTGCGATCATACCAGCACTAATGCACCGGATCCCATCAGAACTCTGCAGTTAAGCGTGCTTGGGCGAGAGTAGTACTAGGATGGGTGACCTCCTGGGAAGTCCTCGTGTTGCACCCCTCTTTTTGAGACGTGTAGTGTTTTTTTTTTTTTATAAAAAAAATTCTGTTAGGACCGTATTTAATTATTTCTTAAAACCTCGGGAACGGAGCGATGAAAAACGAGGAACGGGTGTTTTAATTCCATTAATAAAGAAAACGCGGAGCCTTTTAATAAGTTGAATGCGCAGAAAGTGACAGGTGCGATCATACCAGCACTAATGCACCGGATCCCATCAGAACTCCGCAGTCAAGCGTGCTTGGGCGAGAGTAGTACTAGGATGGGTGACCTCCTGTTGCACCCCTCTTTTTGAGACGTGTAGTGTTTTTTTTTTTATAAAAAAAATTCTGTTAGGACCGTATTTAATTATTTCTTAAAACCTCGGGAACGGAGCGATGAAAAACGAGGAACGGGTGTTTTAATTCCATTAATAAAGAAAACGCGGAGCCTTTTAATAAGTTGAATGCGCAGAAAGTGACGGGTGCGATCATACCAGCACTAATGCACCGGATCCCATCAGAACTCCGCAGTTAAGCGTGCTTGGGCGAGAGTAGTACTAGGATGGGTGACCTCCTGGGAAGTCCTCGTGTTGCACCCCTCTTTTTGAGACGTGTAGTGTTTTTTTTTTTTATAAAAAAAATTCTGTTAGGACCGTATTTAATTATTTCTTAAAACCTCGTGAACGGAGCGATGAAAAACGAGGAACGGGTGTTTTAATTCCATTAATAAAGAAAACGCGGAGCCTTTTAATAAGTTGAATGCGCAGAAAGTGACGGGTGCGATCATACCAGCACTAATGCACCGGATCCCATCAGAACTCCGCAGTTAAGCGTGCTTGGGCGAGAGTAGTACTAGGATGGGTGACCTCCTGGGAAGTCCTCGTGTTGCACCCCTCTTTTTGAGACGTGTAGTGTTTTTTTTTTTTAACCTCGGGAACGGAGCGATGAAAAACGAGGAACGGGTGTTTTAATTCCATTAATAAAGAAAACGCGGAGCCTTTTAATAAGTTGAATGCGCAGAAAGTGACGGGTGCGATCATACCAGCACTAATGCACCGGATCCCATCAGAACTCCGCAGTCAAGCGTGCTTGGGCGAGAGTAGTACTAGGATGGGTGACCTCCTGGGAAGTCCTCGTGTTGCACCCCTCTTTTTGAGACGTGTAGTGTTTTTTTTTTTTATAAAAAAAATTCTGTTAGGACCGTATTTAATTATTTCTTAAAACCTCGGGAACGGAGCGATGAAAAACGAGGAACGGGTGTTTTAATTCCATTAATAAAGAAAACGCGGAGCCTTTTAATAAGTTGAATGCGCAGAAAGTGACGGGTGCGATCATACCAGCACTAATGCACCGGATCCCATCAGAACTCCGCAGTTAAGCGTGCTTGGGCGAGAGTAGTACTAGGATGGGTGACCTCCTGGGAAGTCCTCGTGTTGCACCCCTCTTTTTGAGACGTGTAGTGTTTTTTTTTTTATAAAAAAAATTCTGTTAGGACCGTATTTAATTATTTCTTAAAACCTCGGGAACGGAACGATGAAAAACGAGGAACGGGTGTTTTAATTCCATTAATAAAGAAAACGCGGAGCCTTTTAATAAGTTGAATGCGTAGAAAGTGACGGGTGCGATCATACCAGCACTAATGCACCGGATCCCATCAGAACTCCACAGTTAAGCGTGCTTGGGCGAGAGTAGTACTAGGATGGGTGACCTCCTGGGAAGTCCTCGTGTTGCACCCCTCTTTTTGAGACGTGTAGTGTTTTTTTTTTTTTTATAAAAAAAATTCTGTTAGGACCGTATTTAATTATTTCTTAAAACCTCGGGAACGGAGCGATGAAAAACGAGGAACGAGTGTTTTAATTCCATTAATAAAGAAAACGCGGAGCCTTTTAATAAGTTGAATGCGCAGAAAGTGACGGGTGCGATCATACCAGCACTAATGCACCGGATCCCATCAGAACTCCGCAGTTAAGCGTGCTTGGGCGAGAGTAGTACTAGGATGGGTGACCTCCTGGGAAGTCCTCGTGTTGCACCCCTCTTTTTGAGACGTGTAGTGTTTTTTTTTTTTAACCTCGGGAACGGAGCGATGAAAAACGAGGAACGGGTGTTTTAATTCCATTAATAAAGAAAACGCGGAGCCTTTTAATAAGTTGAATGCGCAGAAAGTGACGGGTGCGATCATACCAGCACTAATGCACCGGATCCCATCAGAACTCCGCAGTCAAGCGTGCTTGGGCGAGAGTAGTACTAGGATGGGTGACCTCCTGGGAAGTCCTCGTGTTGCACCCCTCTTTTTGAGACGTGTAGTGTTTTTTTTTTTTAACATCGGGAACGGAGCGATGAAAAACGAGGAACGGGTGTTTTAATTCCATTAATAAAGAAAACGCGGAGCCTTTTAATAAGTTGAATGCGCAGAAAGTGACGGGTGCGATCATACCAGCACTAATGCACCGGATCCCATCAGAACTCCGCAGTCAAGCGTGCTTGGGCGAGAGTAGTACTAGGATGGGTGACCTCCTGGGAAGTCCTCGTGTTGCACCCCTCTTTTTGAGACGTGTAGTGTTTTTTTTTTTTAACCTCGGGAACGGAGCGATGAAAAACGAGGAACGGGTATTTTAATTCCATTAATAAAGAAAACGCGGAGCCTTTTAATAAGTTGAATGCGCAGAAAGTGACGGGTGCGATCATACCAGCACTAATGCACCGGATCCCATCAGAACTCCGCAGTCAAGCGTGCTTGGGCGAGAGTAGTACTAGGATGGGTGACCTCCTGGGAAGTCCTCGTGTTGCACCCCTCTTTTTGAGACGTGTAGTGTTTTTTTTTTTTAACCTCGGGAACGGAGCGATGAAAAACGAGGAACGGGTGTTTTAATTCCATTAATAAAGAAAACGCGGAGCCTTTTAATAAGTTGAATGCGCAGAAAATGACGGGTGCGATCATACCAGCACTAATGCACCGGATCCCATCAGAACTCCGCAGTCAAGCGTGCTTGGGCGAGAGTAGTACTAGGATGGGTGACCTCCTGGGAAGTCCTCGTGTTGCACCCCTCTTTTTGAGACGTGTAGTGTTTTTTTTTTTTATAAAAAAAATTCTGTTAGGACCGTATTTAATTATTTCTTAAAACCTCGGGAACGGAGCGATGAAAAACGAGGAACGGGTGTTTTAATTCCATTAATAAAGAAAACGCGGAGCCTTTTAATAAGTTGAATGCGCAGAAAGTGACGGGTGCGATCATACCAGCACTAATGCACCGGATCCCATCAGAACTCCGCAGTTAAGCGTGCTTGGGCGAGAGTAGTACTAGGATGGGTGACCTCCTGGGAAGTCCTCGTGTTGCACCCCTCTTTTTGAGACGTGTAGTGTTTTTTTTTTTTTTATAAAAAAAATTCTGTTAGGACCGTATTTAATTATTTCTTAAAACCTCGGGAACGGAGCGATGAAAAACGAGGAACGGGTGTTTTAATTCCATTAATAAAGAAAACGCGGAGCCTTTTAATAAGTTGAATGCGCAGAAAGTGACGGGTGCGATCATACCAGCACTAATGCACCGGATCCCATCAGAACTCCGCAGTTAAGCGTGCTTGGGCGAGAGTAGTACTAGGATGGGTGACCTCCTGGGAAGTCCTCGTGTTGCACCCCTCTTTTTGAGACGTGTAGTGTTTTTTTTTTTTTATAAAAAAAATTCTGTTAGGACCGTATTTAATTATTTCTTAAAACCTCGGGAACGGAGCGATGAAAAACGAGGAACGGGTGTTTTAATTCCATTAATAAAGAAAACGCGGAGCCTTTTAATAAGTTGAATGCGCAGAAAGTGACGGGTGCGATCATACCAGCACTAATGCACCGGATCCCATCAGAACTCCGCAGTTAAGCGCGCTTGGGCGAGAGTAGTACTAGGATGGGTGACCTCCTGGGAAGTCCTCGTGTTGCACCCCTCTTTTTGAGACGTGTAGTGTTTTTTTTTTTAACCTCGGGAACGGAGCGATAAAAAACGAGGAACGGGTGTTTTAATTCCATTAATAAAGAAAACGCGGAGCCTTTTAATAAGTTGAATGCGCAGAAAGTGACGGGTGCGATCATACCAGCACTAATGCACCGGATCCCATCAGAACTCTGCAGTTAAGCGTGCTTGGGCGAGAGTAGTACTAGGATGGGTGACCTCCTGGGAAGTCCTCGTGTTGCACCCCTCTTTTTGAGACGTGTAGTGTTTTTTTTTTTTTATAAAAAAAATTCTGTTAGGACCGTATTTAATTATTTCTTAAAACCTCGGGAACGGAGCGATGAAAAACGAGGAACGGGTGTTTTAATTCCATTAATAAAGAAAACGCGGAGCCTTTTAATAAGTTGAATGCGCAGAAAGTGACAGGTGCGATCATACCAGCACTAATGCACCGGATCCCATCAGAACTCCGCAGTTAAGCGTGCTTGGGCGAGAGTAGTACTAGGATGGGTGACCTCCTGGGAAGTCCTCGTGTTGCACCCCTCTTTTTGAGACGTGTAGTGTTTTTTTTTTTTTATAAAAAAAATTCTGTTAGGACCGTATTTAATTATTTCTTAAAACCTCGGGAACGGAGCGATGAAAAACGAGGAACGGGTGTTTTAATTCCATTAATAAAGAAAACGCGGAGCCTTTTAATAAGTTGAATGCGCAGAAAGTGACGGGTGCGATCATACCAGCACTAATGCACCGGATCCCATCAGAACTCCGCAGTTAAGCGTGCTTGCGCGAGAGTAGTACTAGGATGGGTGACCTCCTGGGAAGTCCTCGTGTTGCACCCCTCTTTTTGAGACGTGTAGTGTTTTTTTTTTTTAACCTCGGGAACGGAGCGATGAAAAACGAGGAACGGGTGTTTTAATTCCATTAATAAAGAAAACGCGGAGCCTTTTAATAAGTTGAATGCGCAGAAAGTGACGGGTGCGATCATACCAGCACTAATGCACCGGATCCCATCAGAACTCCGCAGTTAAGCGTGCTTGGGCGAGAGTAGTACTAGGATGGGTGACCTCCTGGGAAGTTCTCGTGTTGCACCCCTCTTTTTGAGACGTGTAGTGTTTTTTTTTTTTTATAAAAAAAATTCTGTTAGGACCGTATTTAATTATTTCTTAAAACCTCGGGAACGGAGCGATAAAAAACGAGGAACGGGTGTTTTAATTCCATTAATAAAGAAAACGCGGAGCCTTTTAATAAGTTGAATGCGCAGAAAGTGACGGGTGCGATCATACCAGCACTAATGCACCGGATCCCATCAGAACTCCGCAGTTAAGCGTGCTTGGGCGAGAGTAGTACTAGGATGGGTGACCTCCTGGGAAGTCCTCGTGTTGCACCCCTCTTTTTGAGACGTGTAGTGTTTTTTTTTTTTATAAAAAAAATTCTGTTAGGACCGTATTTAATTATTTCTTAAAACCTCGGGAACGGAGCGATGAAAAACGAGGAACGGGTGTTTTAATTCCATTAATAAAGAAAACGCGGAGCCTTTTAATAAGTTGAATGCGCAGAAAGTGACGGGTGCGATCATACCAGCACTAATGCACCGGATCCCATCAGAACTCCGCAGTTAAGCATGCTTGGGCGAGAGTAGTACTAGGATGGGTGACCTCCTGGGAAGTCCTCGTGTTGCACCCCTCTTTTTGAGACGTGTAGTGTTTTTTTTTTTTTATAAAAAAAATTCTGTTAGGACCGTATTTAATTATTTCTTAAAACTTCGGGAACGGAGCGATGAAAAACGAGGAACGGGTGTTTTAATTCCATTAATAAAGAAAACGCGGAGCCTTTTAATAAGTTGAATGCGCAGAAAGTGACGGGTGCGATCATACCAGCACTAATGCACCGGATCCCATCAGAACTCCGCAGTTAAGCGTGCTTGGGCGAGAGTAGTACTAGGATGGGTGACCTCCTGGGAAGTCCTCGTGTTGCACCCCTCTTTTTGAGACGTGTAGTGTTTTTTTTTTTTATAAAAAAAATTCTGTTAGGACCGTATTTAATTATTTCTTAAAACCTCGGGAACGGAGCGATGCAAAACGAGGAACGGGTGTTTTAATTCCATTAATAAAGAAAACGCGGAGCCTTTTAATAAGTTGAATGCGCAGAAAGTGACGGGTGCGATCATACCAGCACTAATGCACCGGATCCCATCAGAACTCCGCAGTGAAGCGTGCTTGGGCGAGAGTAGTACTAGGATGGGTGACCTCCTGGGAAGTCCTCGTGTTGCACCCCTCTTTTTGAGACGTGTAGTGTTTTTTTTTTTAACCTCGGGAACGGAGCGATGAAAAACGAGGAACGGGTGTTTTAATTCCATTAATAAAGAAAACGCGGAGCCTTTTAATAAGTTGAATGCGCAAAAAGTGACGGGTGCGATCATACCAGCACTAATGCACCGGATCCCATCAGAACTCCGCAGTCAAGCGTGCTTGGGCGAGAGTAGTACTAGGATGGGTGACCTCCTGGGAAGTCCTCGTGTTGCACCCCTCTTTTTGAGACGTGTAGTGTTTTTTTTTTTTTATAAAAAAAATTCTGTTAGGACCGTATTTAATTATTTCTTAAAACCTCGGGAACGGAGCGATGAAAAACGAGGAACGGGTGTTTTAATTCCATTAATAAAGAAAACGCGGAGCCTTTTAATAAGTTGAATGCGCAGAAAGTGACGGGTGCGATCATACCAGCACTAATGCACCGGATCCCATCAGAACTCCGCAGTTAAGCGTGCTTGGGCGAGAGTAGTACTAGGATGGGTGACCTCCTGGGAAGTCCTCGTGTTGCACCCCTCTTTTTGAGACGTGTAGTGTTTTTTTTTTTTATAAAAAAAATTCTGTTAGGACCGTATTTAATTATTTCTTAAAACCTCGGGAACGGAGCGATGAAAAACGAGGAACGGGTGTTTTAATTCCATTAATAAAGAAAACGCGGAGCCTTTTAATAAGTTGAATGCGCAGAAAGTGACGGGTGCGATCATACCAGCACTAATGCACCGGATCCCATCAGAACTCCGCAGTTAAGCGTGCTTGGGCGAGAGTAGTACTAGGATGGGTGACCTCCTGGGAAGTCCTCGTGTTGCACCCCTCTTTTTGAGACGTGTAGTGTTTTTTTTTTTTTTATAAAAAAAATTCTGTTAGGACCGTATTTAATTATTTCTTAAAACTTCGGGAACGGAGCGATGAAAAACGAGGAACGGGTGTTTTAATTCCATTAATAAAGAAAACGCGGAGCCTTTTAATAAGTTGAATGCGCAGAAAGTGACGGGTGCGATCATACCAGCACTAATGCACCGGATCCCATCAGAACTCCGCAGTTAAGCGTGCTTGGGCGAGAGTAGTACTAGGATGGGTGACCTCCTGGGAAGTCCTCGTGTTGCACCCCTCTTTTTGAGACGTGTAGTGTTTTTTTTTTTATAAAAAAAATTCTGTTAGGACCGTATTTAATTATTTCTTAAAACCTCGGGAACGGAGCGATGAAAAACGAGGAACGGGTGTTTTAATTCCATTAATAAAGAAAACGCGGAGCCTTTTAATAAGTTGAATGCGCAGAAAGTGACGGGTGCGATCATACCAGCACTAATGCACCGGATCCCATCAGAACTCCGCAGTTAAGCGTGCTTGGGCGAGAGTAGTACTAGGATGGGTGACCTCCTGGGAAGTCCTCGTGTTGCACCCCTCTTTTTGAGACGTGTAGTGTTTTTTTTTTTAACCTCGGGAACGGAGCGATGAAAAACGAGGAACGGGTGTTTTAATTCCATTAATAAAGAAAACGCGGAGCCTTTTAATAAGTTGAATGCGCAGAAAGTGACGGGTGCGATCATACCAGCACTAATGCACCGGATCCCATCAGAACTCCGCAGTCAAGCGTGCTTGGGCGAGAGTAGTACTAGGATGGGTGACCTCCTGGGAAGTCCTCGTGTTGCACCCCTCTTTTTGAGACGTGTAGTGTTTTTTTTTTTTATAAAAAAAATTCTGTTAGGACCGTATTTAATTATTTCTTAAAACCTCGGGAACGGAGCGATGAAAAACGAGGAACGGGTGTTTTAATTCCATTAATAAAGAAAACGCGGAGCCTTTTAATAAGTTGAATGCGCAAAAAGTGACGGGTGCGATCATACCAGCACTAATGCACCGGATCCCATCAGAACTCCGCAGTTAAGCGTGCTTGGGCGAGAGTAGTACTAGGATGGGTGACCTCCTGGGAAGTCCTCGTGTTGCACCCCTCTTTTTGAGACGTGTAGTGTTTTTTTTTTTTTATAAAAAAAATTCTGTTAGGACCGTATTTAATTATTTCTTAAAACCTCGGGAACGGAGCGATGAAAAACGAGGAACGGGTGTTTTAATTCCATTAATAAAGAAAACGCGGAGCCTTTTAATAAGTTGAATGCGCAGAAAGTGACGGGTGCGATCATACCAGCACTAATGCACCGGATCCCATCAGAACTTCGCAGTTAAGCGTGCTTGGGCGAGAGTAGTACTAGGATGGGTGACCTCCTGGGAAGTCCTCGTGTTGCACCCCTCTTTTTGAGACGTGTAGTGTTTTTTTTTTTTTATAAAAAAAATTCTGTTAGGACCGTATTTAATTATTTCTTAAAACCTCGGGAACGGAGCGATGAAAAACGAGGAACGGGTGTTTTAATTCCATTAATAAAGAAAACGCGGAGCCTTTTAATAAGTTGAATGCGCAGAAAGTGACGGGTGCGATCATACCAGCACTAATGCACCGGATCCCATCAGAACTCCGCAGTTAAGCGTGCTTGGGCGAGAGTAGTACTAGGATGGGTGACCTCCTGGGAAGTCCTCGTGTTGCACCCCTCTTTTTGAGACGTGTAGTGTTTTTTTTTTTTTATAAAAAAAATTCTGTTAGGACCGTATTTAATTATTTCTTAAAACCTCGGGAACGGAGCGATGAAAAACGAGGAACGGGTGTTTTAATTCCATTAATAAAGAAAACGCGGAGCCTTTTAATAAGTTGAATGCGCAGAAAGTGACGGGTGCGATCATACCAGCACTAATGCACCGGATCCCATCAGAACTCCGCAGTTAAGCGTGCTTGGGCGAGTGTAGTACTAGGATGGGTGACCTCCTGGGAAGTCCTCGTGTTGCACCCCTCTTTTTGAGACGTGTAGTGTTTTTTTTTTTAACCTCGGGAACGGAGCGATGAAAAACGAGGAACGGGTGTTTTAATTCCATTAATAAAGAAAGCGCGGAGCCTTTTAATAAGTTGAATGCGCAGAAAGTGACGGGTGCGATCATACCAGCACTAATGCACCGGATCCCATCAGAACTCCGCAGTTAAGCGTGCTTGGGCGAGAGTAGTACTAGGATGGGTGACCTCCTGGGAAGTCCTCGTGTTGCACCCCTTTTTTTGAGACGTGTAGTGTTTTTTTTTTTAACCTCGGGAACGGAGCGATGAAAAACGAGGAACGGGTGTTTTAATTCCATTAATAAAGAAAACGCGGAGCCTTTTAATAAGTTGAATGCGCAGAAAGTGACGGGTGCGATCATACCAGCACTAATGCACCGGATCCCATCAGAACTCCGTAGTTAAGCGTGCTTGGGCGAGAGTAGTACTAGGATGGGTGACCTCCTGGGAAGTCCTCGTGTTGCACACCTCTTTTTGAGACGTGTAGTGTTTTTTTTTTTTTATAAAAAAAATTCTGTTAGGACCGTATTTAATTATTTCTTAAAACCTCGGGAACGGAGCGATGAAAAACGAGGAACGGGTGTTTTAATTCCATTAATAAAGAAAACGCGGAGCCTTTTAATAAGTTGAATGCGCAGAAAGTGACGGGTGTGATCATACCAGCACTAATGCACCGGATCCCATCAGAACTCCGCAGTTAAGCGTGCTTGGGCGAGAGTAGTACTAGGATGGGTGACCTCCTGGGAAGTCCTCGTGTTGCACCCCTCTTTTTGAGACGTGTAGTGTTTTTTTTTTTAACCTCGGGAACGGAGCGATGAAAAACGAGGAACGGGTGTTTTAATTCCATTAATAAAGAAAACGCGGAGCCTTTTAATAAGTTGAATGCGCAGAAAGTGACGGGTGCGATCATACCAGCACTAATGCACCGGATCCCATCAGAACTCCGCAGTTAAGCGTGCTTGGGCGAGAGTAGTACTAGGATGGGTGACCTCCTGGGAAGTCCTTGTGTTGCACCCCTCTTTTTGAGACGTGTAGTGTTTTTTTTTTTTTTATAAAAAAAATTCTGTTAGGACCGTATTTAATTATTTCTTAAAACCTCGGGAACGGAGCGATGAAAAACGAGGAACGGGTGTTTTAATTCCATTAATAAAGAAAACGCGGAGCCTTTTAATAAGTTGAATGCGCAGAAAGTGACGGGTGCGATCATACCAGCACTAATGCACCGGATCCCATCAGAACTCCGCAGTTAAGCGTGCTTGGGCGAGAGTAGTACTAGGATGGGTGACCTCCTGGGAAGTCCTCGTGTTGCACCCCTCTTTTTGAGACGTGTAGTGTTTTTTTTTTTTAACCTCGGGAACGGAGCGATGAAAAACGAGGAACGGGTGTTTTAATTCCATTAATAAAGAAAACGCGGAGCCTTTTAATAAGTTGAATGCGCAGAAAGTGACGGGTGCGATCATACCAGCACTAATGCACCGGATCCCATCAGAACTCTGCAGTTAAGCGTGCTTGGGCGAGAGTAGTACTAGGATGGGTGACCTCCTGGGAAGTCCTCGTGTTGCACCCCTCTTTTTGAGACGTGTAGTGTTTTTTTTTTTTTTATAAAAAAAATTCTGTTAGGACCGTATTTAATTATTTCTTAAAACCTCGGGAACGGAGCGATGAAAAACGAGGAACGGGTGTTTTAATTCCATTAATAAAAAAAACGCGGAGCCTTTTAATAAGTTGAATGCGCAGAAAGTGACGGGTGCGATCATACCAGCACTAATGCACCGGATCCCATCAGAACTCCGCAGTTAAGCGTGCTTGGGCGAGAGTAGTACTAGGATGGGTGACCTCCTGGGAAGTCCTCGTGTTGCACCCCTCTTTTTGAGACGTGTAGTGTTTTTTTTTTTTTATAAAAAAAATTCTGTTAGGACCGTATTTAATTATTTCTTAAAACCTCGGGAACGGAGCGATGAAAAACGAGGAACGGGTGTTTTAATTCCATTAATAAAGAAAACGCGGAGCCTTTTAATAAGTTGAATGCGCAGAAAGTGACGGGTGCGATCATACCAGCACTAATGCACCGGATCCCATCAGAACTCCGCAGTTAAGCGTGCTTGCGCGAGAGTAGTACTAGGATGGGTGACCTCCTGGGAAGTCCTCGTGTTGCACCCCTCTTTTTGAGACGTGTAGTGTTTTTTTTTTTTAACCTCGGGAACGGAGCGATGAAAAACGAGGAACGGGTGTTTTAATTCCATTAATAAAGAAAACGCGGAGCCTTTTAATAAGTTGAATGCGCAGAAAGTGACGGGTGCGATCATACCAGCACTAATGCACCGGATCCCATCAGAACTCCGCAGTTAAGCGTGCTTGGGCGAGAGTAGTACTAGGATGGGTGACCTCCTGGGAAGTCCTCGTGTTGCACCCCTCTTTTTGAGACGTGTAGTGTTTTTTTTTTTTATAAAAAAAATTCTGTTAGGACCGTATTTAATTATTTCTTAAAACCTCGGGAACGGAGCGATGAAAAACGAGGAACGGGTGTTTTAATTCCATTAATAAAGAAAACGCGGAGCCTTTTAATAAGTTGAATGCGCAGAAAGTGACGGGTGCGATCATACCAGCACTAATGCACCGGATCCCATCAGAACTCCGCAGTTAAGCGTGCTTGGGCGAGAGTAGTACTAGGATGGGTGACCTCCTGGGAAGTCCTCGTGTTGCACCCCTCTTTTTGAGACGTGTAGTGTTTTTTTTTTTTTATAAAAAAAATTCTGTTAGGACCGTATTTAATTATTTCTTAAAACCTCGGGAACGGAGCGATGAAAAACGAGGAACGGGTGTTTTAATTCCATTAATAAAGAAAACGCGGAGCCTTTTAATAAGTTGAATGCGCAGAAAGTGACGGGTGCGATCATACCAGCACTAATGCACCGGATCCCATCAGAACTCCGCAGTTAAGCGTGCTTGGGCGAGAGTAGTACTAGGATGGGTGACCTCTTGGGAAGTCCTCGTGTTGCACCCCTCTTTTTGAGACGTGTAGTGTTTTTTTTTTTTTATAAAAAAAATTCTGTTAGGACCGTATTTAATTATTTCTTAAAACCTCGGGAACGGAGCGATGAAAAACGAGGAACGGGTGTTTTAATTCCATTAATAAAGAAAACGCGGAGCCTTTTAATAAGTTGAATGCGCAGAAAGTGACGGGTGCGATCATACCAGCACTAATGCACCGGATCCCATCAGAACTCCGCAGTTAAGCGTGCTTGGGCGAGAGTAGTACTAGGATGGGTGACCTCCTGGGAAGTCCTCGTGTTGCACCCCTCTTTTTGAGACGTGTAGTGTTTTTTTTTTTTATAAAAAAAATTCTGTTAGGACCGTATTTAATTATTTCTTAAAACCTCGGGAACGGAGCGATGAAAAACGAGGAACGGGTGTTTTAATTCCATTAATAAAGAAAACGCGGAGCCTTTTAATAAGTTGAATGCGCAGAAAGTGACGGGTGCGATCATACCAGCACTAATGCACCGGATCCCATCAGAACTCCGCAGTTAAGCGTGCTTGGGCGAGAGTAGTACTAGGATGGGTGACCTCCTGGGAAGTCCTCGTGTTGCACCCCTCTTTTTGAGACGTGTAGTGTTTTTTTTTTTAACCTCGGGAACGGAGCGATGAAAAACGAGGAACGGGTGTTTTAATTCCATTAATAAAGAAAACGCGGAGCCTTTTAATAAGTTGAATGCGCAGAAAGTGACGGGTGCGATCATACCAGCACTAATGCACCGGATCCCATCAGAACTCCGCAGTCAAGCGTGCTTGGGCGAGAGTAGTACTAGGATGGGTGACCTCCTGGGAAGTCCTCGTGTTGCACCCCTCTTTTTGAGACGTGTAGTGTTTTTTTTTTTTATAAAAAAAATTCTGTTAGGACCGTATTTAATTATTTCTTAAAACCTCGGGAACGGAGCGATGAAAAACGAGGAACGGGTGTTTTAATTCCATTAATAAAGAAAACGCGGAGCCTTTTAATAAGTTGAATGCGCAAAAAGTGACGGGTGCGATCATACCAGCACTAATGCACCGGATCCCATCAGAACTCCGCAGTTAAGCGTGCTTGGGCGAGAGTAGTACTAGGATGGGTGACCTCCTGGGAAGTCCTCGTGTTGCACCCCTCTTTTTGAGACGTGTAGTGTTTTTTTTTTTTAACCTCGGGAACGGAGCGATGAAAAACGAGGAACGGGTGTTTTAATTCCATTAATAAAGAAAACGCGAAGCCTTTTAATAAGTTGAATGCGCAGAAAGTGACGGGTGCGATCATACCAGCACTAATGCACCGGATCCCATCAGAACTCCGCAGTTAAGCGTGCTTGGGCGAGAGTAGTACTAGGATGGGTGACCTCCTGGGAAGTCCTCGTGTTGCACCCCTCTTTTTGAGACGTGTAGTGTTTTTTTTTTTTTATAAAAAAAATTCTGTTAGGACCGTATTTAATTATTTCTTAAAACCTCGGGAACGGAGCGATGAAAAACGAGGAACGGGTGTTTTAATTCCATTAATAAAGAAAACGCGAAGCCTTTTAATAAGTTGAATGCGCAGAAAGTGACGGGTGCGATCATACCAGCACTAATGCATCGGATCCCATCAGAACTCCGCAGTCAAGCGTGCTTGGGCGAGAGTAGTACTAGGATGGGTGACCTCCTGGGAAGTCCTCGTGTTGCACCCCTCTTTTTGAGACGTGTAGTGTTTTTTTTTTTTTTATAAAAAAAATTCTGTTAGGACCGTATTTAATTATTTCTTAAAACCTCGGGAACGGAGCGATGAAAAACGAGGAACGGGTGTTTTAATTCCATTAATAAAGAAAACGCGGAGCCTTTTAATAAGTTGAATGCGCAGAAAGTGACGGGTGCGATCATACCAGCACTAATGCACCGGATCCCATCAGAACTCCGCAGTTAAGCGTGCTTGGGCGAGAGTAGTACTAGGATGGGTGACCTCCTGGGAAGTCCTCGTGTTGCACCCCTCTTTTTGAGACGTGTAGTGTTTTTTTTTTTTTATAAAAAAAATTCTGTTAGGACCGTATTTAATTATTTCTTAAAACCTCGGGAACGGAGCGATGAAAAACGAGGAACGGGTGTTTTAATTCCATTAATAAAGAAAACGCGGAGCCTTTTAATAAGTTGAATGCGCAGAAAGTGACGGGTGCGATCATACCAGCACTAATGCACCGGATCCCATCAGAACTCCGCAGTTAAGCGTGCTTGGGCGAGTGTAGTACTAGGATGGGTGACCTCCTGGGAAGTCCTCGTGTTGCACCCCTCTTTTTGAGACGTGTAGTGTTTTTTTTTTTAACCTCGGGAACGGAGCGATGAAAAACGAGGAACGAGTGTTTTAATTCCATTAATAAAGAAAACGCGGAGCCTTTTAATAAGTTGAATGCGCAGAAAGTGACGGGTGCGATCATACCAGCACTAATGCACCGGATCCCATCAGAACTCCGCAGTTAAGCGTGCTTGGGCGAGAGTAGTACTAGGATGGGTGACCTCCTGGGAAGTCCTCGTGTTGCACCCCTCTTTTTGAGACGTGTAGTGTTTTTTTTTTTAACCTCGGGAACGGAGCGATGAAAAACGAGGAACGGGTGTTTTAATTCCATTAATAAAGAAAACGCGGAGCCTTTTAATAAGTTGAATGCGCAGAAAGTGACGGGTGCGATCATACCAGCACTAATGCACCGGATCCCATCAGAACTCCGTAGTTAAGCGTGCTTGGGCGAGAGTAGTACTAGGATGGGTGACCTCCTGGGAAGTCCTCGTGTTGCACCCCTCTTTTTGAGACGTGTAGTGTTTTTTTTTTTTATAAAAAAAATTCTGTTAGGACCGTATTTAATTATTTCTTAAAACCTCGGGAACGGAGCGATGAAAAACGAGGAACGGGTGTTTTAATTCCATTAATAAAGAAAACGCGGAGCCTTTTAATAAGTTGAATGCGCAGAAAGTGACGGGTGTGATCATACCAGCACTAATGCACCGGATCCCATCAGAACACCGCAGTTAAGCGTGCTTGGGCGAGAGTAGTACTAGGATGGGTGACCTCCTGGGAAGTCCTCGTGTTGCACCCCTCTTTTTGAGACGTGTAGTGTTTTTTTTTTTAACCTCGGGAACGGAGCGATGAAAAACGAGGAACGGGTGTTTTAATTCCATTAATAAAGAAAACGCGGAGCCTTTTAATAAGTTGAATGCGCAGAAAGTGACGGGTGCGATCATACCAGCACTAATGCACCGGATCCCATCAGAACTCCGCAGTTAAGCGTGCTTGGGCGAGAGTAGTACTAGGATGGGTGACCTCCTGGGAAGTCCTCGTGTTGCACCCCTCTTTTTGAGACGTGTAGTGTTTTTTTTTTTTTATAAAAAAAATTCTGTTAGGACCGTATTTAATTATTTCTTAAAACCTCGGGAACGGAGCGATGAAAAACGAGGAACGGGTGTTTTAATTCCATTAATAAAGAAAACGCGGAGCCTTTTAATAAGTTGAATGCGCAGAAAGTGACGGGTGCGATCATACCAGCACTAATGCACCGGATCCCATCAGAACTCCGCAGTTAAGCGTGCTTGGGCGAGAGTAGTACTAGGATGGGTGACCTCCTGGGAAGTCCTCGTGTTGCACCCCTCTTTTTGAGACGTGTAGTGTTTTTTTTTTTTAACCTCGGGAACGGAGCGATGAAAAACGAGGAACGGGTGTTTTAATTCCATTAATAAAGAAAACGCGGAGCCTTTTAATAAGTTGAATGCGCAGAAAGTGACGGGTGCGATCATACCAGCACTAATGCACCGGATCCCATCAGAACTCTGCAGTTAAGCGTGCTTGGGCGAGAGTAGTACTAGGATGGGTGACCTCCTGGGAAGTCCTCGTGTTGCACCCCTCTTTTTGAGACGTGTAGTGTTTTTTTTTTTTTTATAAAAAAAATTCTGTTAGGACCGTATTTAATTATTTCTTAAAACCTCGGGAACGGAGCGATGAAAAACGAGGAACGGGTGTTTTAATTCCATTAATAAAGAAAACGCGGAGCCTTTTAATAAGTTGAATGCGCAGAAAGTGACGGGTGCGATCATACCAGCACTAATGCACCGGATCCCATCAGAACTCCGCAGTTAAGCGTGCTTGGGCGAGAGTAGTACTAGGATGGGTGACCTCCTGGGAAGTCCTCGTGTTGCACCCCTCTTTTTGAGACGTGTAGTGTTTTTTTTTTTTTATAAAAAAAATTCTGTTAGGACCGTATTTAATTATTTCTTAAAACCTCGGGAACGGAGCGATGAAAAACGAGGAACGGGTGTTTTAATTCCATTAATAAAGAAAACGCGGAGCCTTTTAATAAGTTGAATGCGCAGAAAGTGACGGGTGCGATCATACCAGCACTAATGCACCGGATCCCATCAGAACTCCGCAGTTAAGCGTGCTTGGGCGAGAGTAGTACTAGGATGGGTGACCTCCTGGGAAGTCCTCGTGTTGCACCCCTCTTTTTGAGACGTGTAGTGTTTTTTTTTTTTTTATAAAAAAAATTCTGTTAGGACCGTATTTAATTATTTCTTAAAACCTCGGGAACGGAGCGATGAAAAACGAGGAACGGGTGTTTTAATTCCATTAATAAAGAAAACGCGGAGCCTTTTAATAAGTTGAATGCGCAGAAAGTGACGGGTGCGATCATACCAGCACTAATGCACCGGATCCCATCAGAACTCCGCAGTTAAGCGTGCTTGGGCGAGAGTAGTACTAGGATGGGTGACCTCCTGGGAAGTCCTCGTGTTGCACCCCTCTTTTTGAGACGTGTAGTGTTTTTTTTTTTTTATAAAAAAAATTCTGTTAGGACCGTATTTAATTATTTCTTAAAACCTCGGGAACGGAGCGATGAAAAACGAGGAACGAGTGTTTTAATTCCATTAATAAAGAAAACGCGGAGCCTTTTAATAAGTTGAATGCGCAGAAAGTGACGGGTGCGATCATACCAGCACTAATGCACCGGATCCCATCAGAACTCCGCAGTTAAGCGTGCTTGGGCGAGAGTAGTACTAGGATGGGTGACCTCCTGGGAAGTCCTCGTGTTGCACCCCTCTTTTTGAGACGTGTAGTGTTTTTTTTTTTAACCTCGGGAACGGAGCGATGAAAAACGAGGAACGGGTGTTTTAATTCCATTAATAAAGAAAACGCGGAGCCTTTTAATAAGTTGAATGCGCAGAAAGTGACGGGTGCGATCATACCAGCACTAATGCACCGGATCCCATCAGAACTCCGTAGTTAAGCGTGCTTGGGCGAGAGTAGTACTAGGATGGGTGACCTCCTGGGAAGTCCTCGTGTTGCACCCCTCTTTTTGAGACGTGTAGTGTTTTTTTTTTTTATAAAAAAAATTCTGTTAGGACCGTATTTAATTATTTCTTAAAACCTCGGGAACGGAGCGATGAAAAACGAGGAACGGGTGTTTTAATTCCATTAATAAAGAAAACGCGGAGCCTTTTAATAAGTTGAATGCGCAGAAAGTGACGGGTGTGATCATACCAGCACTAATGCACCGGATCCCATCAGAACTCCGCAGTTAAGCGTGCTTGGGCGAGAGTAGTACTAGGATGGGTGACCTCCTGGGAAGTCCTCGTGTTGCACCCCTCTTTTTGAGACGTGTAGTGTTTTTTTTTTTAACCTCGGGAACGGAGCGATGAAAAACGAGGAACGGGTGTTTTAATTCCATTAATAAAGAAAACGCGGAGCCTTTTAATAAGTTGAATGCGCAGAAAGTGACGGGTGCGATCATACCAGCACTAATGCACCGGATCCCATCAGAACTCCGCAGTTAAGCGTGCTTGGGCGAGAGTAGTACTAGGATGGGTGACCTCCTGGGAAGTCCTCGTGTTGCACCCCTCTTTTTGAGACGTGTAGTGTTTTTTTTTTTTTTATAAAAAAAATTCTGTTAGGACCGTATTTAATTATTTCTTAAAACCTCGGGAACGGAGCGATGAAAAACGAGGAATGGGTGTTTTAATTCCATTAATAAAGAAAACGCGGAGCCTTTTAATAAGTTGAATGCGCAGAAAGTGACGGGTGCGATCATACCAGCACTAATGCACCGGATCCCATCAGAACTCCGCAGTTAAGCGTGCTTGGGCGAGAGTAGTACTAGGATGGGTGACCTCCTGGGAAGTCCTCGTGTTGCACCCCTCTTTTTGAGACGTGTAGTGTTTTTTTTTTTTAACCTCGGGAACGGAGCGATGAAAAACGAGGAACGGGTGTTTTAATTCCATTAATAAAGAAAACGCGGAGCCTTTTAATAAGTTGAATGCGCAGAAAGTGACGGGTGCGATCATACCAGCACTAATGCACCGGATCCCATCTGAACTCTGCAGTTAAGCGTGCTTGGGCGAGAGTAGTACTAGGATGGGTGACCTCCTGGGAAGTCCTCGTGTTGCACCCCTCTTTTTGAGACGTGTAGTGTTTTTTTTTTTTTTATAAAAAAAATTCTGTTAGGACCGTATTTAATTATTTCTTAAAACCTCGGGAACGGAGCGATGAAAAACGAGGAACGGGTGTTTTAATTCCATTAATAAAGAAAACGCGGAGCCTTTTAATAAGTTGAATGCGCAGAAAGTGACGGGTGCGATCATACCAGCACTAATGCACCGGATCCCATCAGAACTCCGCAGTTAAGCGTGCTTGGGCGAGAGTAGTACTAGGATGGGTGACCTCCTGGGAAGTCCTCGTGTTGCACCCCTCTTTTTGAGACGTGTAGTGTTTTTTTTTTTTTATAAAAAAAATTCTGTTAGGACCGTATTTAATTATTTCTTAAAACCTCGGGAACGGAGCGATGAAAAACGAGGAACGGGTGTTTTAATTCCATTAATAAAGAAAACGCGGAGCCTTTTAATAAGTTGAATGCGCAGAAAGTGACGGGTGCGATCATACCAGCACTAATGCACCGGATCCCATCAGAACTCCGCAGTTAAGCGTGCTTGGGCGAGAGTAGTACTAGGATGGGTGACCTCCTGGGAAGTCCTCGTGTTGCACCCCTCTTTTTGAGACGTGTAGTGTTTTTTTTTTTTATAAAAAAAATTCTGTTAGGACCGTATTTAATTATTTCTTAAAACCTCGGGAACGGAGCGATGAAAAACGAGGAACGGGTGTTTTAATTCCATTAATAAAGAAAACGCGGAGCCTTTTAATAAGTTGAATGCGCAGAAAGTGACGGGTGCGATCATACCAGCACTAATGCACCGGATCCCATCAGAACTCCGCAGTTAAGCGTGCTTGGGCGAGAGTAGTACTAGGATGGGTGACCTCCTGGGAAGTCCTCGTGTTGCACCCCTCTTTTTGAGACGTGTAGTGTTTTTTTTTTTTTATAAAAAAAATTCTGTTAGGACCGTATTTAATTATTTCTTAAAACCTCGGGAACGGAGCGATGAAAAACGAGGAACGGGTGTTTTAATTCCATTAATAAAGAAAACGCGGAGCCTTTTAATAAGTTGAATGCGCAGAAAGTGACGGGTGCGATCATACCAGCACTAATGCACCGGATCCCATCAGAACTCCGCAGTTAAGCGTGCTTGGGCGAGAGTAGTACTAGGATGGGTGACCTCCTGGGAAGTCCTCGTGTTGCACCCCTCTTTTTGAGACGTGTAGTGTTTTTTTTTTTTTATAAAAAAAATTCTGTTAGGACCGTATTTAATTATTTCTTAAAACCTCGGGAACGGAGCGATGAAAAACGAGGAACGAGTGTTTTAATTCCATTAATAAAGAAAACGCGGAGCCTTTTAATAAGTTGAATGCGCAGAAAGTGACGGGTGCGATCATACCAGCACTAATGCACCGGATCCCATCAGAACTCCGCAGTTAAGCGCGCTTGGGCGAGAGTAGTACTAGGATGGGTGACCTCCTGGGAAGTCCTCGTGTTGCACCCCTCTTTTTGAGACGTGTAGTGTTTTTTTTTTTAACCTCGGGAACGGAGCGATGAAAAACGAGGAACGGGTGTTTTAATTCCATTAATAAAGAAAACGCGGAGCCTTTTAATAAGTTGAATGCGCAGAAAGTGACGGGTGCGATCATACCAGCACTAATGCACCGGATCCCATCAGAACTCCGCAGTCAAGCGTGCTTGGGCGAGAGTAGTACTAGGATGGGTGACCTCCTGGGAAGTCCTCGTGTTGCACCCCTCTTTTTGAGACGTGTAGTGTTTTTTTTTTTTATAAAAAAAATTCTGTTAGGACCGTATTTAATTATTTCTTAAAACCTCGGGAACGGAGCGATGAAAAACGAGGAACGGGTGTTTTAATTCCATTAATAAAGAAAACGCGGAGCCTTTTAATAAGTTGAATGCGCAGAAAGTGACGGGTGCGATCATACCAGCACTAATGCACCGGATCCCATCAGAACTCCGCAGTTAAGCGTGCTTGGGCGAGAGTAGTACTAGGATGGGTGACCTCCTGGGAAGTCCTCGTGTTGCACCCCTCTTTTTGAGACGTGTAGTGTTTTTTTTTTTTAACCTCGGGAACGGAGCGATGAAAAACGAGGAACGGGTGTTTTAATTCCATTAATAAAGAAAACGCGAAGCCTTTTAATAAGTTGAATGCGCAGAAAGTGACGGGTGCGATCATACCAGCACTAATGCACCGGATCCCATCAGAACTCCGCAGTTAAGCGTGCTTGGGCGAGAGTAGTACTAGGATGGGTGACCTCCTGGGAAGTCCTCGTGTTGCACCCCTCTTTTTGAGACGTGTAGTGTTTTTTTTTTTTTTATAAAAAAAATTCTGTTAGGACCGTATTTAATTATTTCTTAAAACCTCGGGAACGGAGCGATGAAAAACGAGGAACGGGTGTTTTAATTCCATTAATAAAGAAAACGCTGAGCCTTTTAATAAGTTGAATGCGCAGAAAGTGACGGGTGCGATCATACCAGCACTAATGCACCGGATCCCATCAGAACTCCGCAGTTAAGCGTGCTTGGGCGAGAGTAGTACTAGGATGGGTGACCTCCTGGGAAGTCCTCGTGTTGCACCCCTCTTTTTGAGACGTGTAGTGTTTTTTTTTTAACCTCGGGAACGGAGCGATGAAAAACGAGGAACGGGTGTTTTAATTCCATTAATAAAGAAAACGCGGAGCCTTTTAATAAGTTGAATGCGCAGAAAGTGACGGGTGCGATCATACCAGCACTAATGCACCGGATCCCATCAGAACTCCGCAGTTAAGCGTGCTTGGGCGAGAGTAGTACTAGGATGGGTGACCTCCTGGGAAGTTCTCGTGTTGCACCCCTCTTTTTGAGACGTGTAGTGTTTTTTTTTTTTTATAAAAAAAATTCTGTTAGGACCGTATTTAATTATTTCTTAAAACCTCGGGAACGGAGCGATGAAAAACGAGGAACGGGTGTTTTAATTCCATTAATAAAGAAAACGCGGAGCCTTTTAATAAGTTGAATGCGCAGAAAGTGACGGGTGCGATCATACCAGCACTAATGCACCGGATCCCATCAGAACTCCGCAGTTAAGCGTGCTTGGGCGAGAGTAGTACTAGGATGGGTGACCTCCTGGGAAGTCCTCGTGTTGCACCCCTCTTTTTGAGACGTGTAGTGTTTTTTTTTTTTTATAAAAAAAATTCTGTTAGGACCGTATTTAATTATTTCTTAAAACCTCGGGAACGGAGCGATGAAAAACGAGGAACGGGTGTTTTAATTCCATTAATAAAGAAAACGCGGAGCCTTTTAATAAGTTGAATGCGCAGAAAGTGACGGGTGCGATCATACCAGCACTAATGCACCGGATCCCATCAGAACTCCGCAGTTAAGCGTGCTTGGGCGAGAGTAGTACTAGGATGGGTGACCTCCTGGGAAGTCCTCGTGTTGCACCCCTCTTTTTGAGACGTGTAGTGTTTTTTTTTTTTTATAAAAAAAATTCTGTTAGGACCGTATTTAATTATTTCTTAAAACCTCGGGAACGGAGCGATGAAAAACGAGGAACGAGTGTTTTAATTCCATTAATAAAGAAAACGCGGAGCCTTTTAATAAGTTGAATGCGCAGAAAGTGACGGGTGCGATCATACCAGCACTAATGCACCGGATCCCATCAGAACTCCGCAGTTAAGCGTGCTTGGGCGAGAGTAGTACTAGGATGGGTGACCTCCTGGGAAGTCCTCGTGTTGCACCCCTCTTTTTGAGACGTGTAGTGTTTTTTTTTTTAACCTCGGGAACGGAGCGATGAAAAACGAGGAACGGGTGTTTTAATTCCATTAATAAAGAAAACGCGGAGCCTTTTAATAAGTTGAATGCGCAGAAAGTGACGGGTGCGATCATACCAGCACTAATGCACCGGATCCCATCAGAACTCCGCAGTCAAGCGTGCTTGGGCGAGAGTAGTACTAGGATGGGTGACC
Organism: Hibiscus tridactylites; assembly: GCA_958450335.1. Classification (NCBI taxonomy): domain Eukaryota; kingdom Viridiplantae; phylum Streptophyta; class Magnoliopsida; order Malvales; family Malvaceae; genus Hibiscus; species Hibiscus tridactylites. The sequence continues at coordinate 9,582,551 of OY288275.1, forward strand.
TCCTGGGAAGTCCTCGTGTTGCACCCCTCTTTTTGAGACGTGTAGTGTTTTTTTTTTTTATAAAAAAAATTCTGTTAGGACCGTATTTAATTATTTCTTAAAACCTCGGGAACGGAGCGATGAAAAACGAGGAACGGGTGTTTTAATTCCATTAATAAAGAAAACGCGGAGCCTTTTAATAAGTTGAATGCGCAGAAAGTGACGGGTGCGATCATACCAGCACTAATGCACCGGATCCCATCAGAACTCCGCAGTTAAGCGTGCTTGGGCGAGAGTAGTACTAGGATGGGTGACCTCCTGGGAAGTCCTCGTGTTGCACCCCTCTTTTTGAGACGTGTAGTGTTTTTTTTTTTAACCTCGGGAACGGAGCGATGAAAAACGAGGAACGGGTGTTTTAATTCCATTAATAAAGAAAACGTGAAGCCTTTTAATAAGTTGAATGCGCAGAAAGTGACGGGTGCGATCATACCAGCACTAATGCACCGGATCCCATCAGAACTCCGCAGTTAAGCGTGCTTGGGCGAGAGTAGTACTAGGATGGGTGACCTCCTGGGAAGTCCTCGTGTTGCACCCCTCTTTTTGAGACGTGTAGTGTTTTTTTTTTTTTTATAAAAAAAATTCTGTTAGGACCGTATTTAATTATTTCTTAAAACCTCGGGAACGGAGCGATGAAAAACGAGGAACGGGTGTTTTAATTCCATTAATAAAGAAAACGCTGAGCCTTTTAATAAGTTGAATGCGCAGAAAGTGACGGGTGCGATCATACCAGCACTAATGCACCGGATCCCATCAGAACTCCGCAGTTAAGCGTGCTTGGGCGAGAGTAGTACTAGGATGGGTGACCTCCTGGGAAGTCCTCGTGTTGCACCCCTCTTTTTGAGACGTGTAGTGTTTTTTTTTTTTAACCTCGGGAACGGAGCGATGAAAAACGAGGAACGGGTGTTTTAATTCCATTAATAAAGAAAACGCGGAGCCTTTTAATAAGTTGAATGCGCAGAAAGTGACGGGTGCGATCATACCAGCACTAATGCACCGGATCCCATCAGAACTCCGCAGTTAAGCGTGCTTGGGCGAGAGTAGTACTAGGATGGGTGACCTCCTGGGAAGTTCTCGTGTTGCACCCCTCTTTTTGAGACGTGTAGTGTTTTTTTTTTTTTATAAAAAAAATTCTGTTAGGACCGTATTTAATTATTTCTTAAAACCTCGGGAACGGAGCGATGAAAAACGAGGAACGGGTGTTTTAATTCCATTAATAAAGAAAACGCGGAGCCTTTTAATAAGTTGAATGCGCAGAAAGTGACGGGTGCGATCATACCAGCACTAATGCACCGGATCCCATCAGAACTCCGCAGTTAAGCGTGCTTGGGCGAGAGTAGTACTAGGATGGGTGACCTCCTGGGAAGTCCTCGTGTTGCACCCCTCTTTTTGAGACGTGTAGTGTTTTTTTTTTTTTATAAAAAAAATTCTGTTAGGACCGTATTTAATTATTTCTTAAAACCTCGGGAACGGAGCGATGAAAAACGAGGAACGGGTGTTTTAATTCCATTAATAAAGAAAACGCGGAGCCTTTTAATAAGTTGAATGCGCAGAAAGTGACGGGTGCGATCATACCAGCACTAATGCACCGGATCCCATCAGAACTCCGCAGTTAAGCGTGCTTGGGCGAGAGTAGTACTAGGATGGGTGACCTCCTGGGAAGTCCTCGTGTTGCACCCCTCTTTTTGAGACGTGTAGTGTTTTTTTTTTTAACCTCGGGAACGGAGCGATGAAAAACGAGGAACGGGTGTTTTAATTCCATTAATAAAGAAAACGCGGAGCCTTTTAATAAGTTGAATGCGCAGAAAGTGACGGGTGCGATCATACCAGCACTAATGCACCGGATCCCATCAGAACTCCGCAGTCAAGCGTGCTTGGGCGAGAGTAGTACTAGGATGGGTGACCTCCTGGGAAGTCCTCGTGTTGCACCCCTCTTTTTGAGACGTGTAGTGTTTTTTTTTTTATAAAAAAAATTCTGTTAGGACCGTATTTAATTATTTCTTAAAACCTCGGGAACGGAGCGATGAAAAACGAGGAACGGGTGTTTTAATTCCATTAATAAAGAAAACGCGGAGCCTTTTAATAAGTTGAATGCGCAGAAAGTGACGGGTGCGATCATACCAGCACTAATGCACCGGATCCCATCAGAACTCCGCAGTTAAGCGTGCTTGGGCGAGAGTAGTACTAGGATGGGTGACCTCCTGGGAAGTCCTCGTGTTGCACCCCTCTTTTTGAGACGTGTAGTGTTTTTTTTTTTTAACCTCGGGAACGGAGCGATGAAAAACGAGGAACGGGTGTTTTAATTCCATTAATAAAGAAAACGCGAAGCCTTTTAATAAGTTGAATGCGCAGAAAGTGACGGGTGCGATCATACCAGCACTAATGCACCGGATCCCATCAGAACTCCGCAGTTAAGCGTGCTTGGGCGAGAGTAGTACTAGGATGGGTGACCTCCTGGGAAGTCCTCGTGTTGCACCCCTCTTTTTGAGACGTGTAGTGTTTTTTTTTTTTTTATAAAAAAAATTCTGTTAGGACCGTATTTAATTATTTCTTAAAACCTCGGGAACGGAGCGATGAAAAACGAGGAACGGGTGTTTTAATTCCATTAATAAAGAAAACGCTGAGCCTTTTAATAAGTTGAATGCGCAGAAAGTGACGGGTGCGATCATACCAGCACTAATGCACCGGATCCCATCAGAACTCCGCAGTTAAGCGTGCTTGGGCGAGAGTAGTACTAGGATGGGTGACCTCCTGGGAAGTCCTCGTGTTGCACCCCTCTTTTTGAGACGTGTAGTGTTTTTTTTTTTTAACCTCGGGAACGGAGCGATGAAAAACGAGGAACGGGTGTTTTAATTCCATTAATAAAGAAAACGCGGAGCCTTTTAATAAGTTGAATGCGCAGAAAGTGACGGGTGCGATCATACCAGCACTAATGCACCGGATCCCATCAGAACTCCGCAGTTAAGCGTGCTTGGGCGAGAGTAGTACTAGGATGGGTGACCTCCTGGGAAGTCCTCGTGTTGCACCCCTCTTTTTGAGACGTGTAGTGTTTTTTTTTTTTTATAAAAAAAATTCTGTTAGGACCGTATTTAATTATTTCTTAAAACCTCGGGAACGGAGCGATGAAAAACGAGGAACGGGTGTTTTAATTCCATTAATAAAGAAAACGCGGAGCCTTTTAATAAGTTGAATGCGCAGAAAGTGACGGGTGCGATCATACCAGCACTAATGCACCGGATCCCATCAGAACTCCGCAGTTAAGCGTGCTTGGGCGAGAGTAGTACTAGGATGGGTGACCTCCTGGGAAGTCCTCGTGTTGCACCCCTCTTTTTGAGACGTGTAGTGTTTTTTTTTTTTATAAAAAAAATTCTGTTAGGACCGTATTTAATTATTTCTTAAAACCTCGGGAACGGAGCGATGAAAAACGAGGAACGGGTGTTTTAATTCCATTAATAAAGAAAACGCGGAGCCTTTTAATAAGTTGAATGCGCAGAAAGTGACGGGTGCGATCATACCAGCACTAATGCACCGGATCCCATCAGAACTCCGCAGTTAAGCGTGCTTGGGCGAGAGTAGTACTAGGATGGGTGACCTCCTGGGAAGTCCTCGTGTTGCACCCCTCTTTTTGAGACGTGTAGTGTTTTTTTTTTTAACCTCGGGAACGGAGCGATGAAAAACGAGGAACGGGTGTTTTAATTCCATTAATAAAGAAAACGCGGAGCCTTTTAATAAGTTGAATGCGCAGAAAGTGACGGGTGCGATCATACCAGCACTAATGCACCGGATCCCATCAGAACTCCGCAGTCAAGCGTGCTTGGGCGAGAGTAGTACTAGGATGGGTGACCTCCTGGGAAGTCCTCGTGTTGCACCCCTCTTTTTGAGACGTGTAGTGTTTTTTTTTTTTATAAAAAAAATTCTGTTAGGACCGTATTTAATTATTTCTTAAAACCTCGGGAACGGAGCGATGAAAAACGAGGAACGGGTGTTTTAATTCCATTAATAAAGAAAACGCGGAGCCTTTTAATAAGTTGAATGCGCAGAAAGTGACGGGTGCGATCATACCAGCACTAATGCACCGGATCCCATCAGAACTCCGCAGTTAAGCGTGCTTGGGCGAGAGTAGTACTAGGATGGGTGACCTCCTGGGAAGTCCTCGTGTTGCACCCCTCTTTTTGAGACGTGTAGTGTTTTTTTTTTTAACCTCGGGAACGGAGCGATGAAAAACGAGGAACGGGTGTTTT